>OX276414.1:19257856-19857856 GCA_946251805.1 Cybosia mesomella
TAAATTTAGACCTTTGGGGAAGGTGTGTCAGGATAGTTTTATCATTGATTTAGCCAGCTTAAACTGGGTAAAACTAGGCGCTAAGGAGCCCATTAATACAATGGTTGAAACTTTCAACCGAAATGTGTTGACTGTCATCAATGCACATGCTTCACTTAAGACCAGCCTTATTAAAGAACCTTCGTACCCATGGATCACAGATAATATCAAACTCATGATGAGGTTGCGCGATGAGGCACTGTCTAAATATCGTAAAACGAAGCTAGATTCAAAAAAACAATATTATAAACAATTAAAATCACTTGTAGTAACTTCGCTACACAATGAAAAAATAGCATATTTTAAACATCACATAAATAACAGCATTGGAAATCCTAAATTATTATGGCGAAACCTAAAAAGCACTATCTGTCGTTTGAAACAACATAAGGATCTACCATCTCACTTTTCCAACCCTACTCAGATAAATAACCACTTCTTGGAGGTACCCGGTAACACAACAGTCAGCATATCTGATATAACTCATTTTGAATCTCACAGGTATGCTGATGCTACTTTCACAATCATGCCTGCATCGCAGGATGCAGTCTCACGGATTTTGATGGAGTTGAAATCAAAGGCTGAAGGTTATGATAACATCTCACTGGATATGCTTCTCTTAACCCTGCCCTATGCTCTGCCTCACATTGCGGCCATAATAAACCGATCTATAGAAACATCTACCTTTCCAGACTTATGGAAAATTGCTACTATTCGACCTATCCCTAAAATTCCGAATCCAACAGCCGTCAAGGATCTCCGCCCTATTAGTATCCTACCCTGCCTTTCGAAGGTAATAGAAAGAGTGGTGTGTAAGCAGCTCACTGATTATCTGGAAAAAAATAATATCTTACCAGAGTTACAGTCCGGTTTCAGAAAGAAGCGCGGCACAGCTACTGCTTTGTTAGATGTGACTGACAATATATTGGCTGCACAAGATAAGGGTATGTGCACACTTTTAGTGTTGTTGGACTTTTCTCGCGCATTTGATAGTATCCATACGGGTCTGCTTTTGTCTAAACTAAGCTATTACGGTATCGATGAGAAATCACTCTTATGGTTCCACAGCTACTTGGATAACCGCAAACAGTTGGTGGAGCTGACAGTGAGTGATGGGACTTCTTTTACCTCGCCCCTCACTTCTGTTAAAAGGGGCGTTCCCCAGGGCTCCATCCTAGGACCAATTTTGTTCAACTTATATTGCGCGGATATCATTAACTGCCTACAAAACTCACAGTATCATATATACGCTGATGACGTGCAAGTGTACTTATCTTTTAAGCCGAGCGAATATCAATCGGCGGTGGAGAAACTCAATGAGGATCTCCACCGAATAGCAGAGTGGTCGGATAGGAACTGTTTAGTTTTGAATCCACTCAAAACAAAATATATGTTGTTTGGAACCAAGAGTCAGGTCGATGCGGTTCCCACCTCTCTGAGTGTTGCACTCATGGGAGAGTCAATAGACCGAGTTGCTGAAGCTCGAAACCTGGGGTTGTATGTTGACTCTAACCTGAGGTTTGAACGTCATATAGCGGAGTCGATCCGGAGCTGTTTCTACCGACTCAAAGTTCTATATAAAATGAGACCGTATCTTTCGGAGGAACTAAGGGTGCGACTGGTGGAGGCTCTGGTGCTATCTAGGATCAACTATGCGGATGTGGTTTACGGTCCGCGTCTGCTAGCGAGAACGGACCGGCTTATTCAGCGGGTACAAAATGCATGTGCGCGGTTCTGTTTCTCGATACCGCCTAGGGGGCATGTCACATCGTATCTCAGTAAACATTCGCTGCTTAAAATGAAAACTAGACGAAAGATGCATTTGGCACGCCTTCTTTTCGGTGTTATCAGATTTGCAGAGCCGCAGTACTTATATAACAAACTCCGCTGGGTAACTAACAGAAGGGCATGCCCTAGAAGACAATGCTCGCAGCAACTATCGATACCACTGCACAGAACCGCATCGTTTAGGGGTAGTTTCCGCTATTCAGCCTCCAAAATATGGAACAATCTTCCCCCACCTTTGCGCTCCATAAAAACAATAACAACATTCAAGAAGAAATTACGCGAATATCTCTTGGAAGCGCAGCGGAGGCTGGATGGCGTAAATTGTAATGTGTCGCTCATTTAGTTTGGTGTTGACATGCTGCATTCTATCTTTTGTTTTGCAGACTGGAAACTGTTTTACAGAAAATTTTAAATTTAAAAGGGTCATCCTAAATGTGATTTATAAATTGAATGTATGACTATAATTGTAATTGTCTAAATAAAAATGATTTAATTGCAATAACTTTGCTTTATACATTATACACATATATATATTGATTTTTACACATCACTTATCACACAATACTCTCACATTTACACACATAACAACACACAAATACATACATGGGTTCCAGTTGAAAACCAGCGCCAAGGTCCGCCTGGCATATGCTGAACTGGACACCCCTTTGATGCATACGCGAGGCACATAATAAATTAATAAACCATGTACTAGGTTAAGTGGAATGTTTAATGTGTCTTACATACATCAAATAAACGTTTCTTTCTTTCTTTCTTTCTTTCTTTCATATACATTTTTGTAAATTAATGCTTGTAAACCTTCCCGCAGTTCTGAATACGGGTAATCTATTTATGTAAATCAATAAATCATTCTAACAATTACGCGATATGCTTCTGCAACTATTAGAACCCATAATATCGCAATAACAGAAACATATTTTATACTGTGCATCATTAAAAGAATATGAAGTGTTTATACAAGTAGGCTAGAACTATTGTGGTAAACTTTACCGGCTTCGACGTGAGAGACTCGTACACCTCTTCTAAATGTGTATTGTGTATGTATTGTAATTGGACCTCTTCTGATAGACAAACACGACACATTGTTAACTTTTCCATTTTTAGTCTTCAATTTTATTGTTAAGCTAACAAGACTCTTGCAATGCATGGATTATTGCGTAATTACACAAAAGAGTAGTATTTATGATTTAACTCCTCAATATTATAATAAAAATCGTAACACATAGTACTGCCACATTTTATAAACAATCCACAAGTGTGGTTGGTGACATTAGGACAAAAATAAATGGTTGGACAGAGTTGCACACAGTCGTACAGAACAAATATAGAGTATTTTAGAACCATAGAGTAAGTTCAATGCTAAAATAAGCGGTGATTTTCTACACAATTACGATGAATCAGATAAATAAATACCGTGTAAATGACTGTGTAATTTAAAAAGGAAAAATAACACTATGAACCAAATACAATTTCTTTATAAATTGAAAGTTGTTTAAAATTGAATGGGAAACATCCACAATCAATGTTGAGTATAAAATATTACTGTTCAGCATCTTGATCTTGACCGTGAATCTACAGTAATTATCGTGTATAAGGAGACACTAGGTTAGTTTTTTGTTTATTTTCGAAATGAATAGCCAACCCAAACTTCCGCCAATGTCCGTGGTTGGAATGATAAACGAAGGAGTTACGGTATACTAAATAATTATGATCGGTAAAAGTAATAATCCCAACAGAGACATCTAAATAAAGAGAAAAACAGAAATAAATAAATAGATAGTTGCATAACTTATTATTATAACACATTGTTAAACATGTAAATGACAAATGGTAGAAACATAGGAATATGGAGCTAAACAAAACAAAAACACAAGGGAAGAATTCACACCAAAATTTAAAATTTCAATTGATTAGATAATTTGTTTATTAAAATTTTAAGAAAAGGAGTACATACAGGACGAGGGATATCAGGAGGTAGCGTGTCGTACGAGGAACCAAAGAGTATATAAGAGGTAAAGGAAGGAACTCTGCAAATTCGGAAACGAGAAAAAGACACACTGGATAAACATTCAGGAAGTTTTTTGGCGCCAACGCGGGAAATGTTACATCGAGGCAGTGTTTCATTTTCAAAAAATTGTGTAATTTCGTGTTTTTATGTGTAAAAATGGTGGGTTTTTAGACATAACGTCGTTGACCACATACACAAGTATAGGAAAGTGGCATATTTACCGTGAAATGTGATTTTCCGTGTTGTTTTCACAACTCTGAAGAAGCCTCTAGTAAAGCCTCCACTTCTTTACTAGGGTAGGACTTTTACACATCGCCATCTAGACCCAAACTAAGCAGAGCTTGTCATATGGGTTCTAGAATGCGGATAAACATACTTATATACTTTTTTTTGTGAATGAATACATATTATGCATCGAAACACCCAGACCAGCGCAAATATACATTTTTGCACTGAGCGGGAATCGAACCCGCGACCTCTGGCTGAGCAGTCGAACGCACTTCCACCACGCCACACAGGTCGTTTGATCATTGACTATGACTATGGCGGATTTACACGACCTTACTGAATTCATATGCAAATGACTTGATTTATCTAATTACTTGACACTGGCATTCATTAAATATTTGCCAAAGAAGGAAAAAAAAAAAAACATATAGGAACGAATGAAATGTCAAATGAAAATGAATGACAGACAGCTGACCAGTGTTGCCAGACCAAAGGCCTTGGTTTTCGAAAGATGGTATATAAATGAAGATGGATGAAAACCTCAAATGGTGTTGGGGCGTATATGAAACCATACCCGTATTTAGAATTGCGGGAAGGTTTACAAGCATTAATTTACTAAATGTATACCATATCACTATTCAGAGTTGCGAACGATCTGAATTCGGATACTGTTTCCGGTGTAGTATTCAAGACTATATAATTTAAATGCTACCTCTGCTCAGATATCTATAAAGTCTAAAGTACCTGCGATCTGACGCCCGAGAAGGATTTGTGCGTTATGCTCCCCCATCTCAGATCGCAAGCGACAAGTGGCAAGGAAGAGAGAGAGATTTCATGCGCATTGCTCTCTTGTGTGTTTTGATTTAAATAAGTTTCCTCGACGAGTAACTAGAAAAATAAAGGCAGACGTAAGCAGACGAGAAGAGAGTAGAAGAAGACAATATTAAATTAACAAGGATTAAGGATTTCTTAGCATTTCTAAATTCAAGTCTCCAAGATAATATGTATATATAGGTACATGATATATAACCCGAGGGGGCCATCTCGAAACCGGAGATGGCCCAGGGTCAGTCGGGGTGCGAGGGATATGCTCTATGGGCAACCTTACACCCCGGCGTCTGTAGACCCGAGACGGCGTGCGGTTTTAGTCGGTTCAAGCCCGACATAACCGCCCCCGCTGGCACGCGGGGGGGTATCCGAAGGGATTTCCGCACGAAAAAAAAAAAAAAAAAAAAAGGTACATGATATATAATAGGGATAACAATGCTTTTATAAATTTTAAATTCATTAACGATTTAATCGCTTTGAAAATCATTAAGATTTGATTTTTTCTTATTCGTGTTAGATTTAGGGGTTTTTACACCTGACGAAATATGCAAACCCCATTGTGCCCTTAATCATCCTTCATTACTTCGTATTCAAATAAACTATTGATTATTGAGGGGTGCTAAGGGATGAAGCGGGGTGGCGCGCGCCGATATCCTGTAGGGTGGGGGCAGAGGTACTATTGATCTAGACTATAGAGATACCCGCATTCAAAGTTTCCCCAAACTGTGCGAAATCCATACTCGATAGATCCAATAACGGAGATTTAAACTTAACGCACCAACCGCATAGATAACTCATGTATAAGATACACGTCGATCACATATATTTCATCAGTTCCTGATTGCATCCGAATCACGGCCGAGGCCTATCTATTATCATCTATTAGTTTAATAGGCGGAGCTTTTTATAAAAACGAAAATGGAAGTAGCGATTTCTTTATTTTCTTCCTAATTTTTTAGGAAAATACATGGTCTGCACGGGGATGAATAAAATTTACACTGAATAAGTATTTGCATTGAAATTTTTGTTCGTTAATTTAAAAATAAAATAATTTATTTTCTAGTTGAGGATCCGGTAGAAAAGGTTGCTTTTGTTATGCAAAACAAAACAAACAGCATATAATTTTGGGCAAAAGAATTTGTTAACCATGGGAAAATCTAAAAACTCTGTCTAGTAACCCCAACACTGTCGCCTCGAAAAAGCCGAATCGCTTTTCTTTCGCCCTTAAATTTTTATATCAGTTTAGGTGTAGAATTTAACTGACGTCAGTAACAGTAATAAATAAGAATATCAGTGGTATATTTATAAAACAAACTAATAAAGATGGATTTCGATGAAATCGCTAATCTACCCTCGTCCCTCGAAGGTTGGACAAAAGACGAGAAATTCTTTCTCTTACAAGCTTTGAAAGAATTTCCTTACCATGAAGTTGAAAGAATTCGTGAGTACATTAGTACGAAGACCACCCAAGAGATTGTATTGGCCATTAATCATTATAAAAAGGTCGCAATCAAGCACCCTATATTCGAGAAGTCTGAAGCTAAACCTAAAAAAAAGGCTTGCAAGCCGACTGCGCCGCTCACAAGCTGGTCGAAGTTGTTGAACGATAATCTTACAGCCGAAGAATTGCGGACGGAGACTTCTACTGCCGTTCGCATGATAGCTGACTTGGAAAAGTTCCCCGACCCTAGCCTCACTGAGAATATCGATTTCCGTAAGATATACCACACCATAGCAAACGCGATGGAAGGGAAACCACTCCAGCCGGATAAAACCACTATCGCAGTGCTCAACAAGTGTATCGTTGATACAGCCATGTCTAGTAAAGCTTTTATGAAAACCAGCACACTGAAACATGTCGTTAATAATATCAATTTCGACGATAAGGACGGACACACCTTCTCAAAGCCAAGAGAGACAGACAACCCAGAACTTGGTGTTCTGCGACATCTAGCTGCACAGAGGAATTATAATCCATTTCAAATCCCAGATAATTTTATGCAGCCATCTTGCGATGGTGAACAGAGTGGTAGTGGCACTCAGAAAGGACCCGCTCTGAAGGATACTCCGCCCAAAGAAACTTACTGACATAAGGATACCGTTGAACCTTCAATGAGGGCTAATAATCTTGAGTATGCTTTCAAACAAAGTACCGACTGACTTATAATTCAGCTTCATGTGTAATTTCTCAAATTGTGTTCATTTATAAGCACTACCATATAATAAGTGTATCACTATGGGCCTCATAAGGCAGCTCGGGGTCACACAGCGAGCTATGGAATAGGCTATGCTTAGGCTAGGAAGGCCTCCAAAGTGCACTGCAAAGTGGACAGACGAACTGGTAAAGAGTGCAGGGACTCGGTGGATGCAGGCCGCTGCAGATTGATTAAAATGGAAGTCAATGGGGGCGGCCTATGCTCAGCAGTGGACTTCATACGGCTGATATGGACACCACTCTTATAAGTGCCGCCGAACATATTAAATAAAAGTTCACATGTGTGCATTTCACAGACCAACTGAACAACCAATTATGTGCAACCGGTTAATTGGCAGCCTTAGTTGTTATGCCCCTCACTACCACCAGAGAGACCCAATAACACTTTCTCTGCATCCAGAGTATGTGTCAGGTAGTTTATTGGTCATAGATAATAAGTGTGTGAACTTAAAAGTTCCTGTCTTTGACAGTAGGTCCAGGATGCCCCATGACTAATGATAATTGGCAAAACACTGATATTTTTAATAATTGCACCATGCTTGTGTATTTAGTACTAATATGTTCTGTGTAATGTGTAATGGAAACTCTAGTGACTGGACAAATGTTACAATTCACAAAAGTGGGCCTTTTTCCCAGGCCCTTAGGATGATTGTGGGATTCACAGCTTTCGTCAATTTTACCTGTATCTTTCCAAAATTTTAAACTAGGAATTCAGTGCAGGGTGTGACTGAAATAAATTGAGCTGAGCGAGCAGGACTCTTACATGAAAAATAAGGCATCTTACTACGGTCGCGCGCATAGCTAAGGCCGCGCGCTCGTTAAACTGTTTTTCGGTGATTATTCCTCAATGGTACATTGTATTTGAACAGTTGACCCCTCTAAACACTGAGCGGTGTCTACACTATCACCAGGGCAAATTTGGTCAAGATCGGTATTGTGGTTCCGGAGGAGTACAGTTTCGACCAAAGGGCTTAGCCACGTATAAGAGCTTCGCTTCTCTCAGCTCAATTACTTATTCACCTTTAGATCTTCAAGGTGTACTATATCCAGTGTGCCCCCATTATTTTCCTGGCTTACAGTGCATAATCATAATAATAATCAATAGTTGTATTGTACAGGGACAAAGTCGCTGGTCCTTAAAGAGCTGCTGCTGCTTTTAGCATGGAATATAATATTTAGAGGAAGTACCCCACAGATATTTTTTGTCTTTTTAAATATAACACACTATTATTAACTTGGTATGTATGTTTGTAAGTTTGCACTCGATTATGGAGCACTTCGAAATGTCTAGTTAATTTGAAATTATGCATACTTATCAAGTACCGATGACAATACAATAATTAAAAAGATAAATAATTACAAACTCAAAAAAAAATATGTTTAAAAAATCTGTTAAATAGCATGGGCTGCTCAATGATGATTATTGTAAGCACCCCACGCTTTTTAAGTTATTTTTTTAATTTTTATTTGGTTTTCTCTTTAACTGTGCTTTGTAGTTTTTTTAAACTATTATTATTTTGTAACATGATGCGCTACCCACAGCTCGAATTGCTTTTATCCGTCCAGACAGATTCATCACAGCAGAGCTTAAACTGCTAGGGCTGCAAGTTTTTTTTGTAAATACACGTATTATCAGCTGGCCCTCCCTGGCTTCACCCGTTTACCTATATATGCCCATAATTTATTCGTTTTCATATAATGTATGGGAATCTACTGGATTTGTTGACATTTATGATTATTATTCTGCTCCCTCTGACGACTTCTGTGGCGTAGCGGTCGAGCATTCGACTGCTAAGCCAAAGGTTGCTAGTTCGATTCCCGCTTGTTGTAAACATGTATATTTGCATTGGTCTGGGTGTTTCTATGTATAATGTGTATAAAATTAAGTATGTTCATCTGCATTCTAGAACCCATTTGATAAGCTCTGCTTAGTTTGGGTCTAGATGGCGTTGTGTACTTTGCCCTACAATATTTATTTATTCCCTTGGGTACCAGCGTCATGATATACCGCCTATGACACTTACAAAAAACGATACATTAAAGGATTAAAGCGCCCGCCCCACGTTTTTTAGTGTTGAAAACGTGGTTTTTAAAAAGTTTTTTTTTTATTAACTACTGACTATTTCTGATTATTAAATATGAAAATGGAAGGTGGCATTAGCCTACATAAAAAATTTCAGAGCTTTAGGGTGATCAGAAGTGGTCGAAAATTAATTGTCAATTTTTGGCTTCAGAGGGAAAGAAACACAGAAACACAGACACGAAGTGAAACTAAGAAAAACGTGGTAATAAAATGTGGCTTTCTGTGGATAAACGTATTTTCAACATCGGTTCTGTAGATCCAGAGATTACAATCTCACAAACCATACCTCTTTATAATATTAGTACTTAAAGATTAATTCTTTGTATATTATGTGTTTTGTGTCTATAATAAGCATATACTCGTAATGTTTAGACTAGTTATATTGAGGTCCAATGACAAAGGACAAACCTCGGTCGCACTTTCACCACTCGGCGCCACTTTGCTTTGCCACATCATCAAGACTTGGAATTCTTCACCAGCACACGTGTTTCCTTCTTCCCACAGTCCCGGGTCCTTTAATCAGGGCGTGACAAAGCATCTGATGTGGCCGTCCGATCTGGTGACCCTTTAGCTTACCATCAGGCGAATTGATGTAATATTGACGTGACCTTTATAAAAAATAGCAGTAACACTCCATGAGTGCCGACACAAGTGCAAACGTGTGTATTTTTTTAATCTTCATCGTACATCCCTCCCTACATCCTTCCATTTTTGAATATGGAAAGCATCTCGTGACGATGACGCGAGTTACATGATCTTTGTTCACAAAAAAATGCTAAACACGCCTAAAGAAATTTTCAAAAGTTAGGAGCCCGGGGACTGCACTTCTGCTCCTCGTTTCGATGATTTATGTTGGCTCTGGCCCTTCCAACCCTGAGAGGAAACCCAGATCCTCATCCGTCAGCAGATGTACCAGATTGGCTTGGACCGGAGACCCTGATGGGCATACATATGTAGTAGCTTAGGTTAAGACAACTACCAGCAGCTTCGATGGAGCTGTTATTTTTATATCGCTTAAAAATATGTATTTGATGTAACCGCATGATTAAAATGTAATCTGCATATGTAATCAAGACGTATAATAAAATGGCTAAAGAGTAGACACCAATATTGTATATTTTTTAAGAGTAACCGAAGTCAGAAGTATTCCCGTTGGGGTTCCTGCAGCTAAGCACAAATTGCTTGCACTGCATGGTTACGTTCCACGTCAAATCTATACAAATAAATAAAATTGAAGTGTCTGTTTGTAATATTAAAATAATGGTTTTAATTATAAGCGTGTAGGTACGATACATATAAACGCAATTTTTAAAAGTTTTATGTCAGTCTGTTTGTTCGAATTAGGATTTGGAACAGCTCGGCCGATTTTGACGGGCCTTTCACTGGCAGATTGGTAATATTATAAGGCGTAGAAATGAGCGTAAGGCGTAAAAAAATATTGCCTAAAAATTTGTGACAGTCGTCAAAAAAACTGTTTAAAAATGACTGTAAAGTCATTCATTGTTGTAGTAATGTGTAGTTCGCAAGAATTACGGTAGATGGCTCCAGCATCGCCTTGAGACGTATCTAATATATCGGAGAATTTCGAATATCTGGGACGTGTCTAGGTGGCTGGTGGTCAGAGCATTCCCCCTGGGGACTGGTCGCGGGTTTAAGTCCCGTCCTAGATGTTCTCTTTTTTCGATCTAAATCTATAGTTGAATCATCATCATCATCACGTCACACAAAACAGGTAGATCGAGCAATACAACATCAATAAGATGGGTGACCAGTCGTAACACATTCGAGAACCCTCCGTGCCTCGGAGAGCACGTTAAGCCGTCGGTCCCGGTTGCCATACGAACATGTTGCATTCGTTACGGGCAGTTGGAGCCCTAAACAGTTCGACAGCTGGTCTAACTACAGAACTTCGATGTCGCCAGTGGGTTGTGCAGGTCAGATGGCTGTCAGTTAACGGACAACATCGAAGTTCGGCCGCTTCGCAGTTGGACTGAGGTAGTCCATAGCGTTGCGTATTATGTTGAACATTCCAAGTTACTGATCACCTTAGCTCCAAAATCTTTTATAAAGTAATAAAAAAGTAGGGCGGGCCGGCTAGCACAAGAAACCAGGGCAACACGGAGACACCGTGGTTCCCAAATCCTAGGGGGCCATCTCGAAACAGGCGGCCGGCGTGGAGCATCCGAGGGGAATTCACGAAAAAAAGGTACGGACATTAGCCGGTTAATCTTAAGTTTGTTTCAAAGGAGCGGTTAGTGTTCGATAGAATGCCGACCAATCCGTAGTCACACCTTACTACCACACTGGTGTGACTATGGTTCAATTTATTTATCCGTGGCCACACTAGTGTGACTGTGGCAGGTGAGGCCACCTGTCACCCCAGCAGAAGTAGGCCGGGACGGTGGGGCGACTATCCCCAAACCGGGGCAAGACGGGGACACCGTGGTTCCCAAACCCGAGGGGGTCATCACGAAACCGGAGATGGCCCAGGGTCAGTCGGGGTGCGAGGGATATGCTCTATGGGCAACCTTACACCCCGGCGTCTGCAGACCCGACCTCCAAACCTCGAGAAGAAAACCTGTGAGAAACATCGTCCGCTGTTAAGCAGATGCATCGACTTGTAGTCGAGGTTCGCTTGGACCTCAAAGATGTTGGCAGGGCCCTTTACACCATACATATAATAATAATAATTTATTATATTGCGGCGATAGCCCAGTGGCGTACGTAACGGACTGCTGAGACGAGGTCTCGAGTTCGATCCCCAGTCGCCCCGGGCACACAACTCTAACTTTTCGTAGTTATGTGTGCATTAATAGAAAGAAATAAAGAAAAACATTTAATTTAGGACACGCACAATGTAATATAATTGATGTGTTAATTATCGCTTGCTTAATAATGTGCCCGGCAGATGGCAATAGGCTCGCCCCCTATTACATTGGGACCTTAACATAACTGGCGAATCGAGGGTGTGCAATACTCCTCTGCCTACCCCTTCGGGGATACAGGCGTGAAGTTATGAAGATGAATGAAGAATATAATAAAAATACATAAAAATATAAAATTGATTTATTTATGCTCATAAAATTTTAACATAAACATAGGGCTTCATAACATAATAATTTATAATGAATAAAAATCTTTAAACCTAGTTAAACCTTTGTAGGGGTATATTTGTATGCGATGTATGTGTGTGTGCGCAGGAGTGATTATGCGAAACGATTCGACCAGTTGCTGCGCTGTTGAATTCATGAACAAATCTTATTTGTAATGTAACCTTGTGTAATTGTGTTTACAAGAATAAATGGTACATATATTTCATTAAAAATTTTAAGCATTTTGTACGCTTACTTTTTCTAAAGATTTTAAATCGGAAAAAGAAAAATCTAGAGCGTCGCCTTAAAACGACCTGCGAATATATCGGAGAATTTCGAATATCTGGGACGTGTCTAGATAGCTCAGCTGGTCAGAGCATTCCCCCTGTAAGGGACTGGTCGCGGGTTCAAGTCCCGTTCTACATGTTCTCTTTTTCCGATCTTGATACATATATCAATACCAAAAAGTGTTGTCTGTCGGACCAGTGCCGTTAACTCCTGGTAGCGCCTTAGCAGTCTCACATATACCCAAAGTTTGGACACACGACGATTAGTTCAGGCTCGAGTTCGACACTCGCAGCGTACAGTGTTATAGTGATATAGGTACAATAGGTTGGGGTGCGACTGGTTGGATCACCTCCAAATTTGGTGCACCCTGGGCAACGTGGGCGATGACGCATCATTGATTGCTCCTCTGGAGTAGCTGGCGTCAACGTCAACGGCCAAGAGTCTGACCAACCGGCCCTTCTCAGGGCCAGCTGACCCCATTGCACGAGTACCCCTCTGCTCTTATCAGAGGTGACACTGCGAATTGCCCCGGGTCAGTCGGAGTGCGAGGGATATGCTCTATGGGTAACCTTACACCCCGGCGTCTGTAGACCCAAGACGGCGTGCGGTTTTAGTCGGTTCAAGCCCGACATAACCGCCCCCGCTGGCCGGCGGGGGAAGTATCCGAAGGGATTTCCGCACGAAAAAAAAAAAGGTACAATAGGTTGTAACTTATACCTTTTTCGTGTAGCGTTCTGCTAGTAATTTTTTGCGAAGCAGGACAAAATGGCGTGTGGAACTTACCTATCTATTTATATTATTGTTGATTTTATTTTCAAACAATTAAAGTAACCAAAATTAATAATATTCCCCTCCGCTAAGCTAAATTGCTTGTGTTAGGAGTGGGTTCACGTCGGTAGTGTAATGGCCAGGATTCGAACCTGGGACTCAACCACTAAGCTACCGACGAAGACAATCTCTTACAGACGACATTATAGTTACTTAACTTAAAAAGCTTAGCTAAAATATTATAATATTACTAACATATATTACATTGATATACCATTACGTTGATAGCCTCTGTGGCATAGCGGTAGTGCGTTCGACTGCTACGTCAGAGGTCGCGGGTTCGATTACCGCTCAGTGCAAATATGTATATTTGCATTGGTCTGGGTGTTTTTATGTATAATAACATAACATAACTTCACGTATTTATCCCCGAAGGGGTAGGCAGAGGTGTATTACACACCCACGATTCACCAGTTATGTATAATATGTATTTATTTACAAAAATAAATGTATTTACGTATGTTTATCTGCATTCTAGAATCCATATGACAAGCTCTGCTTAATTTTCGGTCTAGATGGCGCTGTGTAATTTGTCCTAGAATATTTATTTATTTATCTAAACATTTAGCGGCGGCGATAGCCCAGTGGCGTACGTAACGGACTGCTGAGACGAGGTCTCGAGTTCAATCCCCAGTCGCACACACCTCTGACTTTTCGTAGTTATGTGTGCATTAATAAATGTTATGTTAATTATCGCTCGCTCAGTATTGTGTCCAGTTGATGGCGATAGGCTCGCCCCCTATTACGTTGGGACTTTAACATAACTGTCGAATCGTGGGGTGTAATACACCTCTCCCTACACTTTCGGGGATACAGGCGTGAATTTATGTTATGTTATTTATATAAATATTTTTACTTAAACCAAGCTAATAAATATCGTGATGATTACGAATATGAGCAACGATGGACACCTTAAAAGCAAACCGTTTCTTACATAGATCACATTGAAACGGTTTATCACTTTTATGTAGCAAACAATGCATTTTATAAGCATTCTGTTTATTGAAGAGTCTATTGCAGTCTTTACATTGGTATAGATGATCTATATTACGTACACAAATATGGCGGTCCAAACTACGTTTAAGACGGAATTTTTTCTCACATACATCACATTGATGTGGTTTTTCACCAGTGTGTATCATTATATGTCTTTTGAAATGAGCACGCCTTATGAAAAACTTCTTGCAAATATTACATTCATAAGATTTATCTCCTATGTGTATACGCATGTGCTCCCTTAGACGTGATTTCGTTACAAAACACTTCTTACACAAATCGCACTGATATGGTTTTTCACCTGTATGTCTACGCACGTGAAGTGTAAATGCATACTTACTACTAAAACCTTTATTGCATAGATCGCATTGATATATTTGATTCCCGTGCTTCAAGGTCATGTGCGAATGTAAACTATTGCGTTTGTAGTATCTATTACACAATTTACATTGATATAACTTTGAATCAGAGTGCGTGTGCTTATAGCTGAAATATCCGTTACACACATCACATTTAAAAGGTTTGTCTCCAGTGTGCGTGCGCATATGAGCATTCAAAGGACCGCGGCTAACAAACCCTTTATCACATATAGAACATTTATATGGTCTCTCGCCAGTGTGCGCGCGCATATTATGACGTTTCAAAGCGTCTTGTCTTCTGAAACACTTTTTGCAGATTTCACATTGAAATGGTTGTATATTAGTGTGTAAGCGCATATGGGAATCCAACTGAAATTGTGTACTCAAACATTTCTTGCATACTTCACATTGATGTGAAGCAGTGTGTATGTTCATGTGACCTTGCAAAGCACCTTTCCCAGTGAAACGTTTTTTACATATATCACACTGATATTGTCTCACCTTGTTGTGCACGCGCCTGATGTGGCACCCTAAGTGCAACTTTGACCTGAAGGCTTTGTTACATACATCACATTGATAATTATTTTCAGTAATGTGGGTAAGCAAATGTTTATCCAAATTTCGTTGGTTCATCAAACTTTTACCGCATTGATTACAACTAATTCGTTTTTCCTCATTATGTGTGAGCATGTGAGTATTCAACATGGAATTATGACTAAATTTTTTTTTACAAATATTACATGAATAAGGTTTTTCCCCAGTATGTGAACGAACATGATTTTCGTACGAATCTTTACGAAAGAATAGTTCTTCACAAAAATTACACTGAAATGGATTTTTGAAGACAGGGGGTAGTCGCGAACGAGGTCTTTTACCAAAACATGGCGTGCGTTTGTGACTGAAGTAGCTCCTGCTGTTATTGTAACTTTGCCCACAGTCATTGCACTGATACTGGATTGCAACATTACCCACGTCATTATTGGATTGATCAGAGTGATTATGCTTATTGCTGAAATATCCATTACACACATTACATTTAAAAAGTTTGTCTCCAGTGTGACAGCGCATATGAATATTCAAAGGACCGCGGCTAACAAACCCTTTATCACACAAAGAACATTGATAGGGTCTCTCGCCAGTGTGCGCGCGCATATTATGACGTTTCAAAGCGTCTGGTCTTCTGAAACACTCTTTGCAGACTTCACATTGGAATGGTTTTATATTGGTGTGTAAGCGCATATGTAAATCCAACTGAACTTGTGTACTCAAACATTTCTTACATACTTTACATTGATGTGAAGCAGTGTGTATGTTCATGTGACCTTGCAACCCTTCCTTCAACCTGAAGGTTTTCTTACATACATCACATTGATAATTTCTTTCAGTACTGTGGGTAAGTGCATGTTTCTTCAAATTATATTTCGTGTGAAAACTTTTGCCGCATTGATTACAGCTCATCGGGTTTTCCCCAGTTTCTTTCACAGCTTGCTCTTTGATGTCCAATCCAGTGATGATGCTGCGTGAAAGCGCAGCTTTGAAGACATCCCATTCAAGTCGCTCTAACTTGACTGTGGCATGTTTCATTAATAATCCTAGGTGTTCGATGTTGTCCTTCTGCGCTGCTGGCGTTGTCATCTCCGGCTCATTGGTCCCTAAATGATTATTAATAATTTTCAGAATTAGAATCATCAACTAAACTGTAAACTATTATTGGCACTTGCGGCTATCTTTCGACGGCCTCTGTGGCGTAGCGGTAGTGCATTCGACTGCTACGACAGGGGGGCGCGGGTTCGATTCCCGCTCAATGCAAAAATTTGTATGAATGAATATGTCTATTTGCATTGGTCTGGGTGTTTCTATGTATAATATGTATGTATTTCCAAAAAGAAGTATTAAGTATGTTTATCCGCATTCTGGAAGCAATAACACGAGCTAGTTCAAACTATGCTTACTTTGGGTCTAGAAAGCGCTGTGTAGAATGTCATAGAATATTTATTTATTATTCTTTATTATCTTTGATTTTTTTGCAGTAATAATTTCTTGTATAATATTATTCAAGATTAATTACCTATCTTTATTTTTTTAAATTTAATTATTCATATTAAGGTTTCTATAGAAGCAGAAAATCAAAGTTTGGCGCAACAAATCCATAGACATACATAAACTATAAAAGTAAAAAAAAAACCTTGCACTTGAACTGGAGATTCTAAATAACGAACATTTATTTCACAAACGTGTAAGACTTATTCAAAAACGCCTAATTCTTTAATGAAGTTTCTTCAGATATATCGGTAGATACATTGAAGATACAACATTGGACTTGATAAGAAACTCTAAGGCTATAATTATATGCAGCCGGAATGGCTCTATAATTCATAATCTAAATATTATATTCTTTTATACAGGCCCCTTGCCTCACATATTCTTAATAATTCAGATTGATTAGTAGTCTCTGGTAGTTTCATAAAATTTGTCTATAGTCTCATATTACACAGCTCATGCAGATCTTTTCGGTCTAGCGACATAATAACAATTCAGAATGGGAATTCCGGATCTCTAAATTCTGATCGGGGATGCAGAACGAGCGGGAAGTCATTGTTAGATCAATCTGAGAAATTCAGGAAATCTGATTATCGGTACATGATGATTCCAACAGACACTACGGGCGTTCTAAATTTAGATAAACACTCCGGATGTGTGAGTCCAACTTTAGAAACGTTTGTAAAAACGCATTGCCACTACTACTAGCAATGACCAAGTCAGTTGAACCATGGCTGGAGCTCGATTCAGTAAATGACGTTTTTAGGGTTCCGTTGCCATTTGCCATTGCCGTTAGATTCGTCATGTCTGTCCGTCCGTATGTCACTGCCACTTTTTCCGAAACTATGAGAACTATGCTGCTGAACCTTGGTAAGTAGATGTATTCTGTGAACCGCATTACAATTTTTACACAAAAATAGAAAAAAAACAATAAATTTTGTGGGTTCCCCCATACTTAGAACTGAAATTCAAATTTTTTTTTTTCATCAAACCCATACGTGTGTGGCATCTATGGATAGGTTTTCAAAAATGATATTAAGGTTTCTAATATGCGCGAGAGACACTTCCAAAGTGGTTAAATTGGTGTCCCCCCCCCCTGTAACTTCTAAAATAAGAGAATGAAAAAACTAAAAAAAATATATGATGTACATTACCATGTAAACTTCCACCGATAATTGGTTTGAACGAGATCTAGTAAGTAGTTTTTTTTAATACGACATAAATCGTAAATCGCAATTTACCTTTCATTCAATCAACTCAAATATATAAATTTTAAAAAAATAATTAAGTTACTTGCTGCTACGGAACCCTTAATGGGCGAGTCCGACTCGCACTTGGCCGCTTTTTTGAATGTATGATTTCAAAACTAACGAACATTAAAATATCAAAATGTAATTGAAAACGAAATCAACTATAATTGGTTCTAAATGTTTAATATTCTCACTGAAGGTAGGTTTGGTTTGACAGATCATACTGAATACTAAAATATTTTTACTGCTTTTCTTAATAATCGAATCGAAATTACGGGTTTTGAAAACATGGCGTTACTGAATCGTGCCCCTGGTTTGATAAGAAAAACATCTGAAATCTGTTGTTTTCATATGCAGTCCGTCAATTGACTGCACCCGCTGGATAGTGAGAAGTTAGGGTGATGTCCAGAAGAAACGGGCCGCCATTCCAGGTGCTGACGATCCTAATCTTGTGGTCCCTACTTTGATGGCATCAACAGATGCTTTTTCACGCACCGCGGGACACGGGTTGTAAAAAGTCTACATGAAAAAAAAAATAGTCAGGACCGAAACCTTGGTTCACCTTTTCTGTTAAAATGCTTACCAATTATAATCCTTTCGGATTTAATGGAAGCGAGTACCGTGTGACCCTTCAAACCCCGAAAGTAAATTTACCACTTAGGTGGCAGACAAGCACACAGCCCACCTGATGGGAAACTATGGCCTATGGATGTGTACAACACCAGGGGCATCTTACTCGCGCTGCCGACCCTTAACAAACCTTCTAATACCCTTCTTGAAGTACCTCATATTGTAGTCGCCTGGGACCACCACAGCAGGGAGATCATTCCATTAATAGGAAGACTTACGTGTCTGTGCGTCTCGCGGTTCATCCTTCACAATGACGAGAGGCATATCATCTTCCTCAGAGTCCACAAACGGCTCCGGGACAGCATCTTCATCTGCAACAAAGAGCTGCCTTGGACAATGGTACCGCAGCAGTACCTCGCTCTACCCTTTTTCGGATTTTTGATGTGAAACATCTGACACGCTTTTAACCCCGCCCCCCTCTCCCCTCCATTGAATAGTACGTATTTATATATACTGTATATCCCCAGCGTCCTGAATGTTATTCTGTGTACTTGGCCCCCAAAACGAGACCCTGTATATTTACGCCCTCTGTATGAAAAACAGTATATTGCCCCCCCCCCGCCCCCCCGCTCCAAGAATACAATAGAAATCTTTATTCGCATGACACACAGTTTGAAAGATGCAAGAAGTTGCCAGCGCACAATAAAATCTAGTGTATCGTGCGGAAATCCCTTCGGATATCCCCCGCGTGCCAGCGGGGGTGGTTATGTCGGGCTTGAACCGACTAAAACCTTATCTTGCTGTGTGAATCTAACACTAGCATCACCATCATACTCAAAGCGAGTGGCCACTGCCCAGTTGCAGTTTGGAGCCCCGGGTCCGCTTATTGGTTTTCATTAGTATGTCGGCTTTACCGTGAGCGACTGATGTGTGACCTTCCAATCCAGAGAAGGCCTGCGCCAGCGCCTCGACAGTTGTTTAGTAGGTGCCCCGACTTGCAAAGGTATTGGTAGGACGATGTATAGCCACCCTAACATCAGCGTGTTTCAGCTTTTTAGCACAACGCCATCTACCGAGCATCTCTTAACTAAGGGCTCCCACACATAACTGCGAATTCGCAACGTATCGCAAATAACTGCGAGCTCGCACGAGTGCACCGCAAGAACTTCCGACCTGATTCGCACCGCGCATTCCTGCGATATTACATCACACTTGTTGACGCCACGTTAGATCGCTCTGAGACAGCGGAGGGGAAAAATGCCGGCGCAGCGATCGTTGTGTGGAGAATGGTGGAATATGACGTGGATTTTTTCGTATCTTTAATTGAGGAGCGCCCCGTCCTTTGGGACACGAGTGATGAACATTATAAAAATAAATTTCTTAAACAAGGTGCATAAAAGAGCGTCTGTAAAATTATCTTCTTCTATTCTCAAAGCATAGTATTTTCGAGTAAAATAGTTCCTATCAGTGTTCATAATCGTAATAAATGGATGAAGCCAAAATCTGCTTTTTCTTCTATATCTTTTTAACAATAACAACAGTGCAACAATCTTTTTGCGATCCATGTCACTATGCCTTTTTAATATTTACATGAACGGTCTGATCGATGAGCTCAGCAGCACCGGAATCGGATGTCATATCGATCGTATTTGCATAAATAACTTAAGTTATGCCGATGATATGGTGCTATTGAGCCCATCGATCAGAGCTATGAGAAGACTTGTTAAAATTTGTGAATCTTACGCCGAGGCCCATGGACTCAAATATAATCCACTCAAGAGCGAGTTCATGCTTTTCAAAGCAGGTAATAAAAAATATGAAAGAATACCACCAGTTATGCTGTGCGGTACACCGCTAAGCAGAGTTGCAAAATTTAAATATTTGGGTCACTGGGTTTCGGAGGATTTAAAAGATAACGCTGATATTGAGCGGGAGCGCAGATCGCTGGCTGTGCGATGTGGCATGTTGGCCCGCAGGTTTGCACACAGTAATAAGCATGTAAAGCTGACGCTTTTCAAAGCTTTTTGCCAATGCTTCTACACGTGCAGCTTGTGGGTGCGCTTTACGCAGAAGGCATATAGCGATCTGCGCATACAATACAATAACACGTTCCGGGTGTTAATGGGACTGCCGCGTTTTTGTAGCGCGTCCGGCATGTTAGCTGAGGCGAACGTGGACAGTTTTTCGGCGATCATGCGCAAAAGAAGCGCCTCTCTTTTATGCCGTACTCGCGGCAGTCCCAATAACATAATCAAAGCGCTGGCTGATAGGTGGGACTCTCCGATCCTGAGGCGATAGATACAGTTGCATGCAGTCAAGTAGACATCGTCCTGGTTTCGGAGTGGCCCACCAAATCAGATGAATGTGGACCTATTCTTTATTATTTTGATATTACTAACACTAGTCGTAAGTTATTTTGGATACTAACAAATTTATGGAAGTAATTCTGAAAATAAATGTTTATAATTAAAGACACGTCCAATGCGGCTGACTACCGTTGAAGGTATGGTCACCTTCGCCATCGCAACAATTCGCATCGCAAGTTCCTGAGATGCGGCGTCGTATCGTATCGCATCGCGGTTTTATGTGGGCGCCCTAAGCTCAGATCACAACAGGCCAACTTACCTGCGTGAACGTCACACGACTCGCTCTTCGACGCATCTTCGGGAGCGTCGTCATCTTCTGCTTTCGAACAATTCTCCTCTCCTTCTGCTGTCGACCCATTCTCTCCTTCTATACCTTTCTTTTCTATCAGTTTCTCTTCTGTAATATAAGCCTATATTATTTAATTTATATACGGTCTAAAGTGCTAAGAGTGAAGTGGAGTCATAATACAAAACACCTGTCCTATTCCTGCGGGCCGATAGCCGTAATTTTATGCAGCGCGTCTTGACTGCATTTCGTATTGCCGTAATTAAGTAATGGCGCACACGTCACGCTCACCCAAACGCAGTGCAAAGCCGTATTGTCATAATAGAACGTGACTTGCGCGTATTTGGTATCGAACAAAAACGGTATCGCACTAAATTTTGACATTTCATAAACGTTAAATGAAATGTCACTTTGCAGTGTTTATTACTTCTTGATCGAGTGTTGGTCACGCATTGCAGAAGTGTACGGATTGTTAACTTTGCAAAGCTTGTAGGTAAGTAAATTTTATGTCATTTCCTAGCTTTCCTACAGATATATAAGGTGTCACAAAATTAGGTCTCTGAATTCGGTGAGATGACTTGGTATCGACAAATAGTTATTTATGCAACTGTGGTATAATGAGGGGTATTAAAACATGAATGTGGGTTTATCACACGAAGCGAAGCTGAGTGTGATAATAGTATCACATGAGTGTTTTAATACCTAATTATACAGTTGCATACAATACTTTATCTACACCCATGATAAACTAATAGTACACCTTCAGAGAATGATGTACTGCCCTTTGATATTTTCCAATTCATGAAATCTTGGTACGCCTTTTCATACTGTTTTCTAGATTTTTCGGGTAGTAATTTGTTAGAAATGTCCTTTGCTGCATTCGAAATGTCTGAAGGTGTGTTATCAAAACTTGAATCGCTCATTTTCGTAAGTAAACAAAACAATTTACAAAATTAATAGCGAAGAAAAATAGCGGGAATTCGAATTCGAACGAATAAGCTTTAATTTTTTTTTTACGGCGCGCCGCCGCTGTGGTAGTGCAATGCAACGCGCGTGAATGACAGTTCTTTTTTTGAAACTCATACAGATTCCACGCATCGAGCGCTAAGAATTTGGCTGTCTGATGAGTAACCCTTTGCGCGGAAGAGATTGAAAAAGCGAAGGAGTGTTATTATGAAATTTCATACAACATTATAACACCCGTTCGGATGATATTATGGTTATTATGACATTGGATGTATTAATGTTGGCAATAAGCTAACTGTTTCAGAATCTTTTATAGAGGATTTAAAGCATGGGTGTAGATAAATATGTATTTGAAACACTGAAAGGTATGGGCTCGGGCGCAGCCGGCGTATATCTAGTTACATAATTATAATATAGTCTTATTGTCTACGCTGCAGTTATGCTTGACTGTGTCCCTACAGTACAAAATTAAAGGTTTGACCATTTTTCTCGAAAATGGTAAGTTTTATCGTAAAAATAAGTTACACAAAGTTGTAGGTCTTTCAATTCTCTACAAAAATGGTCCAGTCACCTTTTTTAATAATTAGAAAATTCATTTTACCACTTTGGAAGTGTCTCTCGCGCAAAGGATTCAGTTTAGAGAAAAATGATATTATAAACCTCAATATTATTTTTGAAGACCTATCCATAGATCCCAAACGTATGGGTTTGATGAAAAAAAAAAATTGAGTTTCAGTTCTATGTATGGGGAGCCCCCAAAATGTTTTGTTTTTTTTCTATTTTTGTGTGAAAATCTTAATGCGGTTCACATAATAAATCTACTTACCAAGTTTCAACAGCATAGTTCTTATAGTTTCGGAAAAAAGTGACTGTGACATACGGACGGACAGACAGACAGACATGACGAATCTATAAGGGTTCCGTTTTTTGCCATTTGGCAACGGAACCCTAAAAATGAGTAAATTGATATAAATACGGTGTTAATTGCATTATAAATACAGTTATGTCAAAGTCAGCTGTGATTTGACCACCGAATTTTGTGTGTGGATCCAAGCCATCCTGGCAGCACACATAATATAGTTTGGCGCCCACATTCGCTCCATCATTCTCTGAATGATACATTTGGAACAGAGCTGCTATCTTTGTTAGGTAATTTTAAACATTACCTAAGATAACACTCAATACCTACCTTTTTTCCGTGCGGAAATCGCCCCCGCCGGCCAGCGGGGCGGTTATGTCGGGCTTGAACCGACTAAAACCGCACGCCGTGTCGGGTCTACAGACGCTGTAAGGTTACCCATAGGGCATATCCCTATATACCCCGACTGACACTGGGCCATCTCGGGTTTCGAGATGGCCCCCTCGGGTTTGGGAACCAGGGTGTCCCAGTCTTGCCCCGGTTTGGGGGAGGGGCGCTAGTCGCCCCACCGGGACGGCCTGCTTCTGCTGGGGTGACAGGCGGCCTCACCTGCCACCCCCAGGCCTGGAGGTCGTTAAGCGACTTAATACCTACCTATCTATGATGATGAATGATGTGATGTGAATTAGCTTTTCAGGTGACAGTGGATATGCTCTGCGGAAAATGATGATGACACCACCAACCAACTTTCTGCCTGACACACCAGAAGCATACTTCTCTAAATTACATGTAACGGCACGTAATGTTATTAGTATTTACTGGTGGTAGAAATTTGATGACACAAATTTGTCACAAAATTCGGCCGGGTGGGTACCACCGTGCACGATTGCGAAAAACCCTCCATAGTAATCCAATTTCGATTTGATTGCGTTCAGGGGTCAGCAAGTGCATAGCCGGGCAGGGGGATTGTGGTCGCAGCACTAGTGGGACCGGCGTGGGTCACGCGGTGCTGCGACGACAATCCTCTTCTGATGAGGCCGTCAAGCTGAGCGCCACCATTGTTAACATGGTACGTGTATGTAATGGTGACCCTCTTTCCTGAGACTTTGCCTTCAGCTTACCATCAGGCGAGGTGAGGTCAAATGGACGTGTCCTATATATGAAAAAAAAACGTATTTTTAATTCAACTAAATTTTTAAGCATTTTATATGCTTACTTTTTTCTAAAGATTTAGATCGGAAAAAGACCTAGACTAGTGTCTAGGTGGCTCAGTTGGTCAGAGCATTCCCCCTGTAAGGGACTGGTCGCGGGTTCAAGTCCCGTCCTAGATGTTCTCTTCTTCTGATCTAAATCTTTGGTATTTTTAACTTATTACACAATAATTTTATCTCAACTTGAGTAAAAAAATCATATTAGACAGTTAATATAAAGCAAGTAAAACACAACGTTTAAGCTTACTCTTCTAGAACCAATGCCATATCACCCACCACCGTGAGGCTCAGCAAATGATATGAACAAAAATATACAAATATTTATAAACACGGAAAGCAAAAAGTATCACATTCATTAGTGTATTAGTAAAGCAAACCCAACACAGAAAAAGCAAAAATGCACTAGTTACAATGGGATTTATCCGGACTTGCTCTGGAGGAGTGCCATCTCTCCCGACAACGGGTGTACTACCATTTATCAATGAGCACAACCTCTCTTCAATGGCTCCCAATGGAATCACTGGTACCCCAGCACCACCACCAGTGCCACCAATATTCCTTTTGATTTGCCTTTGTCAGGCAAATATCCGACTTTTATAGTCTGTGTACCACTGTAACCAGAAACCAATGAGGATGTGTTTAACATGTAGGTACTTACCTAAGCAACTATTAACATAACATTTTTCTTACTTTTTGCCATTCTTTGGGGCTCCGACTTATCCCATCAGCCTCTGAGTTAGGTAAGTTGGCAACTTCTGCCCATAGTCTTTGGCAAAAAGCCCGAGCCTCTTTCGAGCGCAGGCGACCAATGGCGAGGTCCCGGTGGTTCTCGAGGAAATCCACCAATACCTCAATTTGTCTCATAGTGACGATACTTTTTCTGTGTGTCGCCATCACAAATTGAACTAAAAATCTACAAAGTTAAAAGTTATCATAATATCATGCCATTCTTGTAGTTGCCGGCAAATCAATTTTTTATATTTTTTTATATTTAGGACACGTCAATTTGACTTCACCTCGCCTGATGTTAAGCTGAAGGTAAAGTCTCAAGAAAGAGGGTCACCATTACATACACGTACTATGTTAATAATGGTGGCACTCAGTTTGACGGCCTCATCAGAAGAGGATTGTCGTCGCAGCGCCGCGTGACACCCACCGGTCCCACTAGTGCTGCGACCACAATCCCCTTGCCCGGCTATGCACTTGCTGACCCCTGAACGCAATCAAACCAAAATTGGATTACTATGGAGGTTATTCGCAATCGTGCACGGTGGTAGCCACCCAGCCGAATTTTTTGACAAATTTGTGTCATCAAATTTCTACCACCACCAAACGCTAACTTACTTCTACAATAGTTATCCTTATCAATTGTGATAACTGCGAGCGAAATTCAAACCGTGTACGGTACACACTATGTGAACATGTTATGTTATGTCACCCATAACAACCATCTACAGTGCTTTTTCGGGCTCCGTTGCCGAATGGCAAAAAACGGAACCCTTATAGATTCGTCATGTCTGTCTGTCTGTCCGTCCGTTTGTCACAGCCACTTTTTTCTGTAATTATAAGAACTATGCTGTTGAAACTTTGTAAGTAGATGAATTCCGTGAACCGCATTATAATTTTCACACAAAAATAGAGAAAGAAAACAATAAATCTTGGGGGCTCACGTGTCTATCTATGGATAAGGTCTTCAAAAAATAATATTGAGGTTTCTAATATCATTTTTCTCTAAAATGAATAGTTTGCGCGAGAGACACTTCCAAAGTGGTAAAATTTGTGTCCAGGGGGGACACACATTTTATCACTTTGGAAGTATGTGTGTGTGTGTGCTTTTAAAGTGAAACTTTTATTACATCGTCTCAAACTTTTTCGTCTGTGTGTTGCATGTTGCGTGACGGTCGGCCGCGGAGTAGGGATAAAGTGAAAGGCGCTCGTCATAGCAGCCAAGGCCAATATGGCGCCGCCTATAGTTCGCAGCAGCTGACCGTGTACTGTATAGACTATTACTCATTTGTGCCAGTGCTCCACGCTATTTTGTTTGTTTTTGTCAGTGTTTAATGTAAATGTTATTTGTCAGTGTTTAATGTAAACGTTGTTACTTTTTAGTTAAATGTCTATAATGTGAAAAAAAGTTTCAATTTTACCGTGGTTTCATAAAACCACACAATCCTTTTTTTTTAATACGTCATAAATCGTAAACCGCACCTTTCATTCAATCAACTCAAATATAAAAAGCAATATTATGTTACTTGCTGCTTCGGAACCCTTCATGGGCGAGTCCCGACTCGCACTTGGCCGCTTTTTTTGTCTACGGCTTTTTTCTTCATAGGAGGGTATGCAAAGGGATACTACCATACATCCATATTTTGTGTTCAATATCTTCGTTTAAATACCATTTTTACCATGCTTAAAACAAAACCAAGTGTTTTGTTTGTGTATAAACCTAGATCCTAGGTTATTAAGCGTGATGTAGCCTTGTAACAACAACGTTATTCGTGGACATAAGCGATTACATATCGAGTAATCAATGAGAAGATTGTCAAAACCTGCGTACGGCAACACACACTGGTTTCACGCGTAGGTGAAGTAGACGTGCAGTGTACTTGACGTTGACGCGTAGTTCTATTTTACGGCAATACCTCGGCCCGTAGACCCACTTACCTGCGTGAACGTCACACGACTCGCTCTTCGCCGCATCTTCGGGAGCTTCGTCATCTTCTGCTTTCGAACAATTCTCCTCTCCTTCTGCTGTCGACCCATTCTCTCCTTCTATACCTTTCTTTTCTATCAGTTTCTCTTCTGTAATATAATAAGCCTATATTATTTAATTTATATACGGTCTAAAGTGCTAAGAGTGAAGTGGAGTCATAATACAAAACATACTGACGCCATTCCTATTCCTGGTATAAAAAGTAGCCTGTGTTACCTGTGCCAAATATGATATCCTGGCACAGGGATAGATCAAAGTCTGGAATTACACATAGGCTCCTTTTCGCACTGGAATTCCCAAACGCCCATCTGATGGGAAGCGGTTACCGCGGCCTATGGACGTGTGCAACACCAGGGGCGTCACACTCGCGCTGCCCACCCTTTAAAAACCTAATGCCCTTCTTGGAGAACCCCATATTGTAGTGTTAGACAATCACGCGCAGAACGAGAAATAAATTATAATCTATGGTTACTTCTATATATTTATGCCCCATCATCAGTGCGTACAGTGAGGTAAAAGAGAAGTTCGTTCCGCGCACCCTCAGGCTGTGGAACGATCTCCCTGCTGTGGTGTTCCCGAGCGACTACAATATGGGGTTCTTCAAGAAGGGCATTAGGTATTTACAGGGTCGGCAGCGCGAGTGTGACGCCCCTGGTGTTGCACACGTCCATAGGCCGCGATAACCGCTTCCCATCAGATGGGCGTTTGGGAATTCCAGTAAGAAAAGGAGCCAAAATAAAAAGAAAAGTAAGAAGTAACATAAATACCTAATATATAAAAATTCCCAGCATCACCAAACACATCTGGTGCCTCCAGTTTTATACCAGCGTCTGTCCTCTTGTGAATAAGGCCTCCCGTGCTAAGTTGAATAACTGCGATTGACCTCAAAGTGCTTGAGATCTTATCTTGGAGATTGAATGCCTGTGCGCAAATGTAAAATAAATAAATATTTTATGACATTTCACACAACAGTATCTAGAGTCTAGACCCAAAGTAAGCATAGGTTAACTAGCTTGTGTTATGGGTTCTAGAATGCGGATAAACATACTTAGATAGTTTTTTTTGTAAATACATACATTTTATACATGGAAATAACCAACTAGGGGTGCAATACATTCTGCTGTTGCAATGTTGAGCTGAGAGTACACTACATGATTACACTACAATTCAATTAAATACTATTGAATTGTTTTTTCGGTGATTATTCCTCCGTTGCTAGACCGATTTACAATTTTCTTTTTCTGTCTTAAGCCAATAGTTAAGTTGCACATTTTGGCGCCAAAATCGTGGTCTCAACATTGATCATTTTGGAGAAATCAGATTTTTGTAATTTTTGAAGGGTGATTATCCCGCCATGGTATGTTCGATTTTCAATTTTATTTTTTCTAAACCTTCCAGGTATCAAGTTGTATTTACATTTAAAATTGGTCGATTAGTTTAGAAGGAGTAGCGTCACAACCGAAATACACAGAGTGGAGTATAGAGGGCTTTTCGCTCGAATTCGTCTCACCCTCAGCTCAATAAAAATATTCACATTCATACAACTCAACATACGCTCTACTGCTACGCAACAGAGGTCGTTGTTCCACCCATGCAACCAGAACTGGCGCTCGGTTAATGAGAATGACGAACTTCCCCAGCTTCGAAGTTAAACACCTTTTTTTTCTGTGCGGAAATCTCCACATATGCAACCAGGATCATAGCTAAGGTATCGACACTTTTAACTCACCTTGTTACTCAGCATCTGCGTGAAAAGCTCTTTGCTACGGAGACACTGTTTCTTGAGCTGGTAGCAGTTCTGCAGCCTCGCATGGCAGATGTAGCAGGCGTGTATAGGTCTGCTGTCTTGTGCCGGAAACTGCAATGCAAGTGCGATTCTAGCGTAACAAATATTCGTCTGATCAAGTGGGCCGGCCATCACTTATAAGCCAGAATGGTGTAAAGCTCATCATCCTCCAAGGCTTCTCCCAACCCAGTTGGGCTTCTAGTCTAACTACGAAAGGGCCGAACTTTTTTTTTTTTTTTTATAAAGAATATTAGTAACCGAAATTATTAATATTCCCTCTAACCCCTCCAGCTAAGCTAAATTGCTTGTGTTAGGAGTGGGTTTACGTCGGTAGTGTAATGGCCAGGATTCGAACCCGGGACCTCTCGATCGTAGGGTCGACTCCTTAACCACTAAGCTACCGACGCTTCAATGTTTTCCATGAATCGACTGCCAACTTGAAGTTCTGTAGCCAGACCAGGTTGTCGGACTTTATAGGGGTCCAACTACTGGGGTGTGTGTTGGGTAACCTCCTCGAGTGTCGCTCCGATTCCGATCCCGCTGCAGTCCGGGGGGAACGGAATCGGAGCGGCCGGTACACCCTGGGCGGCGGTCAATGGCTTCCCCTTCACCCCTTCATAGGGTTGGCATTGATCGTCGGCCAATACCCAACGTGGCGGGAACACATCGCTCTCCGTACTCCTCTGCTTTCAGAGGAGACAGGATGAGCGATGCTGTTAGTGGTGAGATGGCCCAGGGTCAGCCGGGGTGCGAGGGATGTGCTCTATGGGTAACCTAGCACCCCGGCGTCTGAAGGCCCGAGACGGCGTGCGGTTTTAGTCGGTGCAAGCCCGACATAACCGCCCCCGCTGGCCGGCGGGGGGGTATCCGAAGGGATTTCCGCACGATAACAAAAAAAAAAAAAAAAGGTAGGTTACAAGGAAGTAATTTAGCGTGCGCCATTTTTTTCACAGTTCAAACTGCGCATGCGTGCGCCATTTTTTTCACAGTTCAAACTGCGCATGCGTGCGCTTTTTTTTCATATTCAGCCTAAAACCTCGACTAGTTTAATGAATAAAAAAAGATAGCGGTGCTATAATGAGTTTTATCTACACCCATGCTATAAATCCTCTATAAAAGATTCTGAAACAGTTAGCTTATTGCCAACATTAATACATCCAATGTCATAATAACCATAATATCATCCGAACGGGTGTTATAATGTTGTATGAAATTTCATAATAACACTCCTTTCGCTTTTAATCTCTTCCGCGCAAAGGGTTACTCATCAGACAGCCAAATTCTTACCGCCCGATGCGTGGAATCTGCATGAGTTTCAAAAAAAGAACTGTCATTCACGCGCGTTGCATTGCACCACCACAGCGGCGGCGGCGCGCCGTAAAAAAAAATTAAAGCTTATTCGTTCGAATTCGAATTCCCGCTATTTTTCTTCGCTATTATTTTTGCAAATTGTTTTGTTTACTTACTATTTTATAGAGGAAACATCATGGGTGTAGATAAAGTCTTGTATGCAACTGTATAATTACGTATTAAAACACTCATGTGATACTATTATCACACTCAGCTTCGCTTCGTGTGATAAACCCACATTCATGTTTTAATACCCCTCATTATACCACAGTTGCATAAATAACTATTATGATACAGTTGGCGGTACTATAATAAGTTTTATTTTTAATTTTATGTATATGTGTTTATAAAGGGCGTATGTATAGAATCGTCTTTGAATTCGTAGTTCGAATTTTTCGATTTGAGTGTAGATAAAATAATATTAGGCACAATATTGAAGTTTTTGTTTTCGTTTTTGAGAAAATTTAATGTGATTGAGTTTTGTACAATTCACACAATTCATTATCAAAAAGGTGGTTAATATTGCTTAGGTAAAAAATCAGTGGAAAAATAATTTTAAAATCACTGATTAATAAATTGAAATGTAATGTAACAAGATATTTTCAAAGTCTGTAACACGCAATAGTTACGATTATTTTTCTTTTACTATCTAAATGATTTTTATTTAAGACGAAAATGTTTAAAAAAAATTAATGATATTGAAAAATTGTAAAGCGCATGGGTATTTTATTTTTTACGCTAGCAACACTCGACCATCTTTATGTCATTCGCTTGACGTGTACGGCTTCTATCATTTCTCAAATGGCAAAAAAAGGAACCCTTATAGATTCGTCATGTCTGTCTGTCTGTCCGTCCGTATGTCACAGCCACTTTTTTCCGAAACTATAAGAACTATGCTGTTGAAAATTGGTAAATAGATGTATTCTGTGAACCGCATTAAGATTTTCACACAGAAATAGAAAAATTTAGAACTGAAACTCAAATTTTTTTTTTTTCATCGAAGACATATGTGTGACATATCTATGGATAGCTCTTCAAATATGATATTGAAGTTTCTAATAAAAAAAAATCCTAAACTGAATAGTTTGCGCGGGAGACACTCCCAAAGTGGTAAAATGTGTGTCCCTGTAACTTCTAAAATAAGAGAATGATAAAACTAAAAAAAAAATATGATGTACATTACCATGTAAACTAACAACGATAATTGGTTTGAACGAGATCAAGTAAGTAGTTTTTTTTTAATACGTCATAAGTCGTAAACCGCAATTTACCTTTCATTCAATCAACTCAAATATAAAAATTAAAAGATAACATTATTATGTTACTTGCTGCTACGGAATCCTTAATGGGCGAGTCCGACTCGCACTTGGCCGCTTTTTATTTGAATAATTCTGATTCAAAATGGATTGTGATAACTCTAACGACGACCTCGGCTTGCACTCGGACCCTGTATCTGCTTTAAACGTTAACCCTGGCAATTCTTTGGATATTGTACCCGCTTTACATGAAGACTTATGCTTGGACGTGGATAACCCGAATTCAACTATTGATATGGAACTTATACATTGTATTAATTGTGGTGCCGATGTGACCCACAGGAGAAGACATATTCTGAACTTACATGAAGTGCGACATGTAATTCTACAATGGATTGCACCACAAGTTGTAAGTATTTTTCTTGTGTGATATTTTGCGTTAATTAATTATTATCGCCCTTAATAATACAGTTTATTTATTGTCAACAGATTGACACTCACAGCCAGATATGCCACTCTTGTTGGACTGTGGCATTATTAAACTCTCCAAATGTCTCAATTTCAAATCAAGGAGCATCAAGTTCAGGGCATCAGAGACAAATGTTAGTTGCAGTACTTCTCTTATGAGAATTAGGACACATAACTTAAACATTGACTCAGATCGGGAGAGAGACATAAGAAATGTTATTGCAGATTGGATTGACCTATGTGAGTTAGGAGCATCTGACAGAATTTGTCATCCTTGTTTGCAAGGAGCTGATAGGCAAGTTACTCAAAATGTGGAGAGAAGGAATGAACATGAAATACAGAATCCAGAAGGAACAATCCCAGGGCCGCTGATACCCAAGCACGTTGCTTTTTCCCTGGTTGTAACGCGGAAGAGAGGCTTATGATTCCCAAGTGGCTCAGAGTACATATAGTTGAAGTGTATAATTATTGTAGAATTGGCCAGTTCCATCTACGAAATGACCATTTTCATATACGAGGGTCAAACTGAAAGTTCTTAGAAAATCAAAAACTGATTACATTAGCCAGTTATTACTTTTATTATATCTTTTCAAAATATTGTCCATTTACGTCAATACACCGCTGCATGCGATGGAACCACTGGGAAAAGCACTTTGCCCACTCGTCCTTAGGGGTCTCTTCAATGGCATCGCGATACGCAGCCACCGCTTCTTCAGCATTCATAAACCGCTTTCCTTTAAGTTTTTCTTTAATTTTTGGAAATAAATAAAAATCACAAGGCGCGAGGTCGGGGCTATACGGCGGGTGACCCAGTAATTCAACGTTTGATGTCGCCAAATAGTCGATCGTTCGCTTGGCGGTGTGCGACGAAGCGTTGTCGTGGTGAAGGAGGATCCTACTGCAAGGTCGTTTCTCTCGAACTTTTTCCAAGACAAGTGGCAAACAATTGGTAGTGTACCATTCTGCAGAAACTGTTTTTTGATCCTCTAACACAATTGTTACGAAATTACCAATCCTTCCAAAGAACGAGGCCACCATTTTTTTTCCCGCACTTCGATCTCTCTTCACTTTAGTTGGCAACTCCTCGAAAGGAAACACCCACTGAGCAGATTGTCTTTTGGTTTCAGGATCATAACAGTAAATCCAGCTTTCGTCACCTGTTAGTATGTCGAACACAGCATTAGAGTCACCTCCGTTAAATCTTTCAATCATTTTACGGCACCAATCCACACGATGGAGTTTTTGAGCCTCAGTCAAATTATGAGGTATCCACCGGGCGCAAAGCTTCCTGACCGCTAAATGTTCGTGGAGGATTTTGTGCACTTGACTCATACCGATGCCTAAGCTTGTCCGAATCTGCTGATAGGTCACTCTTTTGTCAGTCTCTATCATACGCCGCACAACACAGATGTTATTTTCAGTCGTCGCCGTAGAAGGCCGTCCCTCACGTAAATCATCAGTGAGATTAGTGCGACCACGTTTAAACTCATTAAACCAGTTGTAAACAGTCGCACGAGATGGGGCTTCATCGTGAAAGGCCAATCGTAGTCTATCATAACTTTCTTGTTGACTTAAATGACATCGAAAGTCATAAAAAATCATTGCACGAAAATTTTCTCGTGTTAAATTCATGTTAACGTGACACAGACAATTTTCAATTTGCCGCCAAATCGTAAAACAAATGATAAATGAATGAAATATATACCCAGTAATATTGGCAAAGAGTTCTATTTTCAAATTTTAGAATTATTTTTTTATTATATTGTTTATAAGTGGCCAGTTCTAAGAACTTTCAGTTTGACCCTCGTACTTGAAGATGATGGTCAGTCCCTGCATTATTTTACAGCTAGTCCATACAAGACTTTGCTTCCTTTGTTAAAGAAAGAAAACATCATTTAGATTTTAGAAAAATAAAGGAAATGACTGATGACACACTTTATTACTGGACTGGAGTAACCAAGGAACAGTTTCAGCTCTTAAAAGCAGATGTACCCAATATTGATAGTGTGACAAATAACACCTTAGCTCTTGCAGCATTTCTTATTAAAATAAGAACTGGAGATTCGAACAAACGACTGTCTATGTTGCTAAATGTACCTCGGACCACTTTGGGCAGATACATTAATAAAGTACGCGAAATACTACTCCAAGATTTTGTGCCCAGGAATGTAGGATATTGAAAATATATTGATATTGGATGGATATTGGAAATATCACTCGCAGCCAAATATCCGACAAATCTTATGATCCCTAATGGGCTCTTTGGAGGGGAAGAGAGGAAACCCATAATTATAATGGATGGTACATATTTATACCTACAAAAGAGTCCCAATTACAAGTACCAGAAAGACACATATTCATTGCACAAATATAGAAATCTGATGAAGCCTTTTTTAATGGTTTGTTCTGATGGTTATATTATAGGTGTTTTAGGCCCCTATCCAGCAACAACTTCAGATGCAACTATATTGTCAAATGAATTTAAAAATGATACCACTACTTTACGTAGATATTTCCAAGCTGGAGATGTTTTCATTTTGGATAGGGGTTTCAAAGATTGTGTTCCATTATTACAAGAATGCCAATACAGTGTACATATTCCTCTGTGTCTGCAACAAGGTCAAACGCAATTAACAACAGCAGCAGCTAATAAATCACGTACAGTGACTATTTGCAGATGGGTAGTTGAAGCAGTGAATGGGATATTCAAAATGTCATACAAATTATTTTGAAGTGAATTTTTTAACACTGCTTCGTTCGCAGAATCAAAAGATGTTACCCAAGAGCAACATCTGCAATTCCTTTTGCACATATTCTAACAAATGCGATATAATATGAAGAAAGTAAGAAACAATTAACGTTTTGTGATATGTTTTATTCAAAAATTATTTATTATTTCTTAACTTAAGCCATTATATAGGTATGCTGACCTACAGCACCATCTAGTGTAGTGGTGGTGGTATGATTTGCTGAGAGAGTACCTATAATGGGTGATTAAAAAAAGGTTTTTTGGTATTAGAAACATTTAGAAATGAATTTGAAAGAAATATTTAGGTATTGCTTTTAAGTACAACACAACCAAATGTTTTGAAATTCGACTCAAGTAGATGTTGACGGATAACAGATGACCTTGGCAAACTACTGAAATTACCAGATTATGGCAACATTTATTCTTTGATTTTCTTCTTATCCCACCATTGAATTATCGCAAATAAATTTGGAATAATTCATTGGTGGGTAATTGGTATTTGATCGATTCATTGTTTTGAATACAAATATTCTACAAAATAACCTACTTAGTTTGTAAAAACTGTAAATAAAAAATTATCGGTAAAAATACGATCTGTACTTTTTCCATGCGGCAAATTCTACACCAAATATGAATCTGCGTATATTGTAATTCTACTCAGATGAGTGACCATTTTACGCATATTAGAGAAATTGATTGTGATCTGCTGGGAATTCTTAAGAGGCACGTCCGTAAAAAACACGCGAATAGGCACAAACGATTTAAAAAATAAATAAAGAATGCACTTATTTAAATAACATAAAAAAAATATTTTAGTTATATAATAGATGTGGCTACATTTTTACCGTGTGACATTTACAAAATAACCCTTATTTTAAACAAAAAAAAATTCTCAACATCTATCAAAATCACCGAAAACGGCCTTTGCTATTATGATAATTTTCACTAATTCGTTACTCAATTTGGAAAAAAAACTGTGTAAACTTGAGAAAAAAGTATAAATAATACATTCACCATTAAAGTTTTGTACTAAATCAAACCAAAAAATCATAATCTAAGCACAAACATCAATAATTTACTTGGCGGGAAATGTTCCCCGTTACCCATACATTTTAGTACAAAGCACAGTCTCCCGGAATGCGATATATTATTGAATGCGCGCGTGTAAAAAATTCAGTGCCCTCCTAGTATTCAAGGTGATCGTACGTCCGATCGTAGTCCGCGTTGAGCTGCGTAGTTCCGCGATAATTCTATTGTCTGGGAAAGCTAAGGGTGGGTTGCGAGTGTCGGCAACAACTTCTTATTTGTACTGTAGTTGTAGTTTGCGTTGAGCGGCATAGCTCCGCGATAATTTTTTTATTTGGACAAGCATAAGGGTGGGTTGCGAGTGTCGGCATCAACTGCTAATTTGTATTCTTCGAGCAAAGAGGACTAGGTATGTGTTTTTAGTTTCTATTTATATTTTACGAATAAATCATCGAATACTAATGTAACTACTTACTAAAGTCGTAACTTATTTTGGAAATCTATTTCAGGTAACAGATATATATGGGGAAACGAAAAGAAAATTATTATAAACAAAAAAAAAATAAAGGAAGATTTAAAACAAAGCAGTAAGTATGTATTATGTATTCACTATTTTACCCGGCTGTGGTAAACCCAAGAGATTTGATGTACCATCATATACCAACATACCAACACATATACCAACATTAACATCTTCAAAATGAACTAGTGAAAAATGAATTCTACAAATATATTTTCAAACTAGCTTTTGCCCGTGGCGTCGCTCGCGTTAAGAAGTATTATTATTAATTATGTATAGTTATAACAATAGTTATATAGTATAATAATACTTCTTAACGCGAGGGAAGCCTCGGGCAAAAGCTAGTCGTCAAATATAATCCGCTAGATATATTATCTATGCACTATGTACAAAAATTGTTAATTCAAAGTTCTCTCCAAAATAACTCAATGTAGATGGCGCTAGCATACAGAAATTCGTATATTTTAAACTGAAAGTCACTAATCTTATATAGCCTGCATCTCAAAATCCTTTCTCAGGGGATGCCTACGTCATAGTAGCTTTATGCATTAAATGTCTCAGCCCGATCGGTTTAAAATTAACAAAGTTTCATGCAAACTTTCATCCCCTATTTTATCACCTTGGGGGTAGAATTAATCAAGATCCTTTCTTAGCGGATGCCTACGTCATAACATCTACCTGCATGCCAAATTTCAGCCCGATCCGTCCAATGGCTTTGATAGATCACTATGTCAGTCAGTCAGTCACCTTAGAGTTATATATATTTAGATAAAAAAACATAATAATTGTTTCAGAAGACAAGAATTAATTCAGGATAGAATAGACACGGAAAAAAGTGAATGCATTTTTCTAGTTTGGACCAGCATCGACATGAAAATTTCGATAATAAAAAAAGATGATGACTTCTGGAAAAATAACATGGAAGATAAATTAAAAAAAGTTTTATATAGATTGTATAGTGCTTGAAATAATAGATTCCAGGCTAGACAGAAAAATGGAGGTTAGAGAGCCGTTTTATTTAATAGAGGCAATTAAAAAAAGAGAGGCTGCACGCGTCGCAAAAAAACGGCCGAGCGAAAAAGGAAGTACCGAAACAGTTCTCGCTAAAACAAAAAAAAAATTAATAAAATTTGTATAAATCACTGTGTTTATTTTAATCTGTATTTATCCTTTTTAAATAAATTAGTTATAATTATGAAACTCATATTTCATGAAATAACATTCTCCATAAGAGGTAGTAGTTAACATAATGACATAAATACCCGAAAAGAGTACACTTGGACCAAACCCTTATGTCACTGGTAAATCACAACGACCCGCGCGCTTTGCGATGCGACAAGCTATAGGTAAGTTCATTGCGTGTTTTATGTGAGATTTTAAAGATCTTATAAAGACGAAGGTTCAATGAATATCTACATAATCGAAAAACCGAAAGTGAATAGATTCGTTTCTAGGGAAATATACTATTAGAATGCGATGCATCTGTGTGCAAGTAAGATATCAATGTACGAGTTCTCTCACGAGTTCTCATGCTTGCGTCAGTCTTAAAGTGATTCGCTTTTAGCGGAATCGCTCAATGTGGCCTTTTTAGACCCGCAGATAACATGCTATCGTGCTCACGTCCTTGGATGCGAATGAACGCAACGCAACGAAACGACACGACCACGACTGCGTTCGGTAATTTTCGTATAACACTTGTACTATTATTTATTCTGTGGTATAACATCGCTGCCACCGCTATCGGCTATCGCGCCGCGTGCGATGTTAACGTAAGTATCGAAACGAAATATCAATCATCAGTTGTCCCTTTCATACACCACTTCGTTCCGCTTTACCTTTGACTTGAGTGAGATGAATGCATTTTTAATTTATACGTAAAATGTAAAAGTATGATTGAAATGAAATGAAAGCATTGTTTTTGAATGTATATGATGCCGGGAATGGCCTTGACCCAGTCTAAATTCACCTGTTTAGCGGAATAGTGTGTTTTTGACGATTTGCATGTAATAAAGTTTTTAAGTAGGTTTGTTAATAGGTATGGTGTATAAAGTGTATATAAAAAATCCGTTCCCGCAGGGGGAACGCACAGGTAGATTTCGTGAAGCAATTAATATTATTTTATATTTTAGAGCAAAAAATAACCTATCGGTTAGAAATATTTTTTGGGCCCTCTATGACCTATGCTTCTTCTATGACCCACGCCGAGCGCATTTTTAACATGTTTAATTTTTTTTCCTCGAAAACGGTAACTTTTAGCGAAAAACTTTTCAGACATTTATTTTAGACTTAAAAATGGCCTATCGATTAAAAATGTTTCCGACGGCAAGAATGTTCACCGGTTAGAAGTTATGATTTTTTTCCCGAAAAATTTTGGTTTTTCCCCCCTCCACTTTTAGTTAAAGTTTTAATCTTATAGGTTTATTACTAAAAGTTGTTGGTATTCATGTATACTATGGGATAAATTAAGAACGGTTCGAATATCTTTCATGGAACGTGAAATTTTGAGGAAAAACTGATTTCACAGCCGGATTCCACCCGTTCACGAACTTAAACTAAGTTTACACCCAAGCAATTTTTGACCGCAGTTTGAAAGCGATCGGGGCAAAAATGCGACCGTGAGAGTGCCGCAAATTTTGGGAAGTGGAACCATACATACATATATATATATTATATATATATATAAACTTTTTGACCCGTGGTCATTTCGGACTCAGGGGGTCTATGAAGAATTTTTTTTGAAATTCGACAGTAGTCAAGAAACCAATAGGTAGATCGATTTCATCGAAATCTACCTAAAAATGATTTTAGGTTTAGTGTAGTTTTACAAAATATAAATATGTCTCGTAGCAATTCTAGTGTACTTTGGGACTTTTTTAAGAAAGATCCTGCAACGAAAAAGGCAAAGTGATCGTTGTGTGGCGATTTATATACTTATAAAACCACTACGGGCAATTTAAAGTGTCATCTTCGTAAGCGCCATCAGGACGCGTATGAAAGGGTGGCTTCTTCCCAAATTGCCACTTTCAGGGAGCTACAAACAACATCTTCAATGTCTGCGCCGCCGGTGCAAGCTACGTCATTAGCTCCAACTAGTTCGCAAAATGATGTTGCATCAATACAAGCTAACATCACAGGGCAGGTAAGTGCCGACGGCGCGCCAACGCCTCAATCCACCACACGACCCTCATGTGTATCACGCATTGTACAGCAACAGCGTTTAGAAAATTATGGCACAGCACGAAAACTATCAGCCGATCTAAAAAAAAGATTGACAGAGACTTATTAGATCTATTCATAGAAGGTTACCAACCATTCGCAATTGTCGAAAAGAAGGCGTTTAAAAAGTTTGCTAGCTTGATTCCGGGATATACATTACCTAGCCGTTAGACTGTGTCGACTGTGAGGATTCCAGCTCTTTACGAGAACGTCAAATTAAAAGTCCAAGAGGAATTAAGTGACTTGAAAAACCATGGCCATATCAAAATATTCAGGAAAAATTGCTGGAAATTGTTCGCTTCGTCATAAAATTAATTTTATTGTTTCCGATAATGCCGCAGCAATCGGCTGGAAGCAGTATGGCTGTTTTGGTCATACGTTAAACCTCATCGTGCAGGATGCTATAAAATTAGTTGCTGTAAATTTAGGAAAGGTAAAAAAAATAGTACGACATTTTAAAACCAGCAGCAGCGCTTTGGAGAAGCTTTTGAATTCACAGACTTTAGAAAATCCAAGTGCTATTACAAAAAGGCTTACTCAAGAGGTACCTACGAGGTGGAATTCTACCTACCATGTGATAGAGAGATTTGTTGAACTTCAACAATTTATTCGTGCCACTGTGGCTGTTCTTAATAAAACTTTGCCGATAATTTCAAACGAAGAGTGGGAACTATTCGAAAACCTGAAGAACATTCTCAAACCGTTTGACGAAACCACAAGATCTATGAGCGGTGAAAAATATATAACCGGCAGAAGTGTCATAGTGATGACAGGATGCCTTATTACAGCTTGTGAAAAACTAATGGCGCAATCATTTTGCCCCACTGCTCTTACAGTCATCAGAGAGCTAAAAACAGGATTGGAGACACGGTTTGCAGGCGTAGAAAAAAGCCGCACGTTTGCAGTGTGCACGTTTTTAAACCCGCGCTATAAGTTGACGGTGTTTAAGGACCAAAGCAATGCCCAAACTACAAAAAAAAGAGTTCAAGAAATCCTCATAAATTTAATAAACAACACGAAAACAGAACAAGAACTATTGGCATCAAATAACTTGCAACCACATAACGACCCATTCTCACCTTAGAGTATATTGCAAGACATCGTTGGTTTGCAACATTCAGTGGGAACACCACTATCAAGGGCTATTAAAGAGATCAACACCTACATAAGTGATGAAATGTTACCCGTCTTAAATAATAATAATAATAAATTCATTTATTTCTATAAAATTGGTACAAAATTCTCCTTATAAAGTGGTACAATAATAATAATAGTTAACTTAGAATTAACTTAGAAAGTTACTAGGTGAACCCTGTGTCACGAGTGCCTTTTTCTTCCTTCATATCTGGTAAGTTATTACAAAAATTGGATTTAATTGAATAAATAATTAATAAATTGAAATGACATATTTTGTACATATAGTTAATAAATATTATTGCAGTATAATGTTCACTTTGTGTGTGTGTATGTGTGTGTGTGTGTGTGCGTGTGTACGAGTGAGATTGAAGATAAGTGTGTGTGGGTGTGTGAATGTGTATGACGGTGTATCCGGCTGTGTGAGCTTTTTATGTAGCTATATGGAGAAGGTTTTCGGTCTCATCGTAGGTTAAGGTCTTGAGCCAATCCCTAACTACACTCCTGCAACAATATCGAGTGAGCGTGGCTATATTTAAATGTTGGTTAGCTTTATTATAAACTCTCGCACCCAGTATCCAAAAATGCCTTTCAGCAGCAGCGGTTTTATGCCTTTCAGTGTTAAACACATTTGATCTCTTGCGCATACCAATTCTCAGGTGTAGAAACTGCGGTGCTTCGGCGTGCTTGCGAGTTACTATTTTGAGCACAAAAAGCTGTCTAATGGTGAGGACATCACTTTCTTTATAAAGAATTGTAGTCGAATACCTAAAGGGTTTCCCACGCATAACTTTAAGGATTGCTCTCTGTGCTCTCTCCAGTCGTATCATGCTTGAAGCATGAGTTCCACCCCAGACCGCTATACAGTAATCCATTAGAGACTGCGCAAGAGTGTAATACACCGTTTTTAAAGTAGCAGGATCCGCCACTGATCTGAGCCTTTTAAATACGACAATTAATTTTCGGATACGCGGTACTAGAGCACCTACATGACTCTGCCAACTGAGTGTGCTGTCTAGGAGTACACCTAGGTATTTAATTTCGGATTTCCTTGTGAGGCTAGTGCAGTTGCAGGAAACAGCTCCCGTATGACAAGTATGCGCCCTGACAGAGTAACTCTCGCTGCAGGGTTGTCCCACGGACGAACATGAAAAAGTCATAAACGACGTTTTTTCTACATTTAGTGTAAGAAGGTTGCGGGACAGCCATTCTGAAACTATCTTTAGGCTATCCTCTGCGAAAGCTCGTGCTTGAACCCAACTATGGCCATCAACCAGAATTGCTGTGTCATCAGCGTATGATATAATTTTAGTGTGGGGTAGGATGAGCTTGCATAGACCATTAATGTATATTAAGAACAGTGTTGGACCCAGCACACTGCCCTGGGGAACTCCGTAAGTGACCAATTGCTCGTCGCTAGTGACACTTCCTATCCTGACACATTGACGTCTTTCAGTAAGATAGTTACGAAAAACGTCAAGTACCACTCCTCTAATGCCTACTGATTCTAGTCTATCCACAAGGATGGGAATCGAAACCGTGTCGAAAGCCTTTGATAGGTCAAGAAATATGCCTAGGCATTTCTTGCCGGGATCAAGTGTCTTAATAATATGATCTGTCAGATTCTGTAGATTTACCTTGTCTAAATCCAAATTGATTGTGAGAAATAATATTATTTGCATCTAGGTAGTGTATTAGTCGTTTATTTAATGCTTTCTCTATGATTTTAGACAGAGCAGTTAACACTGAGATTGGTCTGTAGTTCGTAACACTGCTTCGATCCCCAGCCTTGTAGATTGGATGTATGAGTGACTTTTTGAAAACACTAGGGAATGCACCCTGCGAGAAACACAAATTTACGATGTGCATCAATGGGGGTATTATGATGGCGAGCACTTCCTTCAGGAGTTTAGCTGGAATTCCATCCCAGCCAACTGCACAGTCGTTGCGTAAACCTAATATAATAGAGCCTAGCTCTTTCTCGTCTATACTCATGAGACCCATAGAAGTGCCCAGCAAGTTATCGGAGTCACCTGAAGTCAATTGGAGATTCAGAGAGCTTGGACCATCAATATGACTTTGTTTTGCAGTAATGTTATCCGCCAGAGTTCTACCGATATTGATAAAAAAGTCATTAACGGCATTTATGGATGTGGATTCGTCATCTGAGACTTTTAAGAGCTCGACTGGGACAGATTTTTGTTGTTGTATGTGCGCAATTTTTTTAATTACCTCCCACGTCGATTTTGGGCTTCCTTTTGCTTTTTGTAGCTCTTCTTTTTCATAGACTCTCTTTAATTTTTTTAATAGATCGTTACAAAAGTTACGATACCGCGTGTAGGTGAGTCGATGAATCATACTATTAGGATTTTTATTTGATTTTAAGTGCAATTTGTCACGGTTTCTGATACATCTTAACAATCCAGGTGTTATCCATGCCTTGATATTTCTACTGTTGTGGTTTATTTTCTTTACCTTAGTATTTCTGTTGACTATAGTCGTCAGTTGACATACAAAATAATCTGCCGCCTCGTTTGCATCACTTGAATGTAGTACAGTGTAAAAGTCAAGGTTTTGTATGTCTGTTATTGCTGATTGAATATCAAGTTTATTAACACTATGTTTAACCATATACTGCCTAGATTTGTGTTCTATACACAGTAATGTAGGACAGTGGTCAGTAATATGCGTGCGTAGCACCAATGCTGTTGCTGGATTTTTGGATTTCAGCATAACGTGATTCAGACATCGGTTTTTTCGAGTAGGAAACTGATGTGCCGCCAGTAAGCCATGAGCAGCGGTCATACTGAGAACTCGTCAGCATCAGTATCAATTTCATCGGGAATGATATTGATGTTCATGTCTCCTGTTACGACTATAGTTTCGTATGAAGATACACTGTTCAAGACTGAATTTAAACTTGTCAAAAAGTTATCAATTTGTCTATGAGACGGGGAACGATAAATTGCATCAATTGCCATATTTTGCAGCTTTGGTATTAGACATGTTCCATCTTTGAACGTAGGTTCCTCACATATTAACAAGGCCAAACTAGCAGATACATAAACCACCACACCATCGTTCTGGTTCGAGAATCTCGAGTTATACGCTATGTAATTGCTAAGCCTAATTGCTAATACCCAAGGCGAGTTCAATTGTCCCCTAAAGTGGTGGAAAAACCATCGATATACGTATCCCCAGCTGTGAAAGGTTTTTTTTTTGTGTTTATTTGCGATCAGTCGATGACTATAAGCAAATCTGGTGAGTGCGTTGTGTCATGCAGATTGTGCCTCCCAGCGGAAGCAGCTCCTCAGTGTCAATGGCTAAACCTGGTCCAGACCCAGGATCACGCGCCGTTTCAAGCGGGTTTCTTGCCTGGTATGTATTAACTGCACTGCTAGATCATTGGGATGATTCGCTAGCTGCTTTTTGTAGGTTTCAGTACTGTTTCAGACTTCCTCCTTCACGGTGCTGATTTGTAGGTTGTATCTCGGCATTTGTAACAAACCATGGCACGCCTGTTATAGATCTGAAGTATAACGTTTTGAAGTCGCTGTAAGATGTTTACATTGGAGTCACTAGCGCTTCCCCACAGTTGGACACCGTACATCCAGCTTGGTCTCAGTATGCTTTTGTAGATCAAGAGCTTGTTAAAAAGTTAAAGCTTTATTTTAGCTATGGAAATATATTAGCGACGTCAGTTCCTTGTGAACGAATATTCAGCAAGACAGGACTTACAATAAATGAACGCCGCACAAGATTGACATCCAGAAAAGTCTCGCAATTGACATTCTTAAATGTCAACACGAACAAATAATTTTGTAAAATAATTTAAAGATTAGTCGTAAGGTTGTAAATAGCACTTGTATATATTTGATTATGTATATACAATGAACTTTTAAATGCGCCTGCTTTTTATAAAATCAATGATATTTAAATTTCTTTGTATTATGTAATATCGTTGTATGTACTTATAAAATATATTGAGAATTTTTATTACAAGTACGTCAACTAGACGGTCGTGTAGCCAGTCCTAAGCCTGGAATAAGCATGAAGGAAATTTCATTGCACTCCAATGTATGTATATAGTTAACATAAATTCCCGCCTATATCCCCGAAGGGGTAGGCAGAGGTGCTAGCACCCACATTTCGCCAGTTTATGTTTAGGTCCCAATATGTATATAGTATATAATAATATATATAGTATATATATAGTATGGATATAGTAATAGTAGTAATATACCTACTTACTTAATAAAGTGTTTAGTGAAACATTTGTTTCATCATCATCATCATCATCATCGTCAACCTATTCTAGTCCACTGCTGGACATAGATCTCCCCTAATGAGCGCCATAGCGCCCTGTCTTCAGCTTGCCGCATCCAGCATCTGCCCGCAGTCTTTTGCAGATCGTCATCCCACCTGGCCGGAGGGCGTCCTACACTACGTTTGCCGAGTCGCGGTCTCAACTCAAGAAACATTTGTTTAACAATAATAAACAAATGTTACAACTAAGCACTTCCTTAAGTGGGTACATACTATATAATCTATCTCGTCCTCTATGTTGCGCAACGATCACTCGATATAGTATGATGTCAGTAGACTGCAGAAAACCAGCTAATAGCCGCTACTCAAATAGATGGTTGCAATAGCTAGTCCCCAGTGGAACTCACTCACATATGACTTCTAACAACGATACATTAACTCCTTCCCAACGTGACTCTCTAGCCTTACTGGATACGGATTACAGAGAAATAGACTTGTTAATTAAGAACCTTCGAAAAGACTGTACTGTTGGACTAGATGGTATTCCACCTGTTGTACTACAGGAGTCATCTGCCGTATTTGTCCCCTTACTCACACATATCTGTAATCTCGCAGTTGCTACTGGAATTTTCCCTGATGCATTTAAGAGAGCCATAGTCCACCCAATACACAAGAGTGGTGATGGAGGTCAAGTCAATAATTATAGACCAATATCGATCCTACCGACTATGTCCAAAATACTTGAGAAAGCTCTAAATAACCGCTTGACTAATTATTTAGAAAGTAAAAACCTCATTTCAAGTAATCAATACGGCTTCAGAAAATTTATTTCCACTGAAGATGCTGTATTAGGCTTAGTTAATGAAGTTGTGGAAGGTCTGGACGACAAGGATAAATGCCTGGGAATGTTTTTGGATTTATCCAAGGCATTTGACACTGTCTCCATCCCCATTCTTGTGTCTAAGCTTGAAAAGATTGGCATCAGAGGAACCACACTCAAACTTTTTGAGAGCTATTTGTCGAATAGGACTCAAAGTGTCAAGATCGGTAGTTACATTAGCTCAGCGGAAATCTTAGACTTTGGTGTACCACAAGGGAGTATATTGGGCCCCACATTGTTCACAATATACATAAATGAACTGTGTGAACTCAACATTCCTAACTGTAAAGTTTTTGCCTATGCAGACGATGCTGCATTTTTAATTCGAGGTCCAAACTGGGACGAAGTGAAAGTTCGCGCTGAGTTTGCACTTGCCCGAGTTATGAATTGGCTATGCGGTAATATGCTGACACTCAATCTCACTAAAACCAGTTTTATAACCTTTGCCCACACCAAACGTACATTACCAACTGACTCATACTATATCAAGGCACATAAATGCGTATTTCCTACTGACAGCTGTAACTGCCTTATGGTCTCAAGAGTCTCACACATCAAATACCTCGGTATCCATATAGATCAGTTTATGAAATGGAGCCAACATATCAAAGATTTAACTGCTCGTGTGAGAAAACTCATATTTGTGTTCAAATTACTTCGTAATGCCGCTGATCTGGAGACACTAAAGCTCACTTACTTCGCCCTATGTCAATCGATTATTTCTTACTGCATCACCTCCTGGGGTGGTGCAGATAAAACTGCAATTCTACCCCTGGAGAGGGCACAGAGATATGTACTCAAGGTTATAGCTAGGAAACCGTTTCGTTATCCAACAACGAAACTTTACGCGGATGTTACAGTCCTAACCGTGAGACAGTTATATGTCCTGCAAACCGTACATAAAAAACACACAACTTTAGAATACGATCCCAACATATACACTCGCAAGCGACGATACGATAGGGTCTGCCCCGTAATCAAAAATCGTAATCGTAAATTAGCCAAAAAACACTATAGAATCATCTCCGGTTTCCTGTATAATAGAATTAATAGAGTCCTTGACATATATCCTATGACCAAATTCAATTGTAAAAACAGACTGAAAGAGTGGTTAGAGAGTAAGACCTACCAGGACACCAAAAACCTTCTACACTTAGAGATATCATAAATATAATAAAAGATAACATTTCTCAAACATGAAATCATTTTTAAATCTGACAAGATAAAATACAATAATATTTTCGTATATCTATTAGTTTCACCAACAACATACACATACATACTCAAATAATAACACACTCAATTAACACAAATACACCACACACTCACACCCACATACATATTATTAGTTAAGTCGAGACATAATATTGTACTCCTAGCATTAAGTAAAACTTAGCTGGTTCCCAAAATAACAGGCTTGCCTAACTTGGGATTCCAGTATTTCCTGCTGCTACTTGAATATTATACGCCATAGCGCCTGCTGCATATGCGTGGCAGGGACCGTCTCTCTTCTACCCGTAATACAGGTTCACGCCTAGCACGGGAGTGGGGATATTGTCTTTGCCAGGCGTGCAGTAACTTTTGCTGAACTGTATAATACTATTAGTTGTAGTAATTTTGTCACCTTTTAATGAAAATAAAGATATTATTATTATTATTAATAGCTGCTACTGAAACTCGATAGTTAGTTTCGTTTCGCTAACCAAGAAAGCCGCGAGGTGGGTAACCACCGCTCAGACTATACTATCCATCTCTATGACAAATCCCATCCAGATCCGTTCAGTAGTTTTTGCGTGGGAGAATAACAAATAAACATCCATCTATATTTCCTTAAAGAATTTCGCTTTTATAATAATAGTGTGGTGTTGAAACTTACTGATTCCGTAGTGAGAGACAGGTACATTTCTTCAAGATGTGTATCATCTATAGAATGCATTCGGACATCTTCCGCCAGACAAATTCTACATATCGTGAGCTCCTCCATTTCAAATTTTCACCATTTACATTTGTAGATCATGTTTATATTTTATAATAGTTTATAAAGATACAGCGGTTTTTAGCACTAAAACACAGTGTATTAGCGTTGAAAAATAGCATTGCAATAATAGATTATACTGCAAGCGTTCAGCCTTGAATACATTATTGTAACTTTATAAACAATATTCTGTTTAATGTTACAAATTCTCAGAATGTACCTAACTTAAACAGCGAAAATTTTGTGATAAACCCATAAACCAAATTTCAAACTTTTTTTTTCTTTTCATCTTTGGCAAATATGTAATGAATGCCAGTGTCAAGTAACTTGCTTATGAATTTGTCGTCACATTATAAACTTCTTTGTATTGTATAGACTCTTTGCTTAATTGTTTAACATGACACATTAGACCAAAGAGAATATAAGCACTACGTTTACATTAGACTAGGAAAATTTATTCAGGTGCACAGAGTACTTTATATATATTCAGTGCATCCACTGAACGTTCAGTGGGTTATTATATGTAATTGTAATAGCAAAAAGTAATTAGCAAGTAGGTACCTAAATACTTGCTAATACAGTAATCTATATAATACTTTCAAGTTAAGTCTCTCTACCCCATATATATAAGAAGAATATAATATGAAGATAATATCTTATAATATATAATATTATTATATATTATTATATAAATCACTAGGTTATTTTTAATTACAATAAGTAAATGTACAAATGAATGAATTAATGAATGAATTTCTTTATTTACAAGCAACAAAGGCTCACTATTTGTTAGTATTACTTAGTCTATGTTAGTAAAAAATAAAAAAATGTGCACAAAAATTAAAAATTACAAAGGCCATTCCTGCACCATCCCCCCTGCCATGGCACAGCAATTGTTTACGTGGCGACTGTCCAGTCTTTTCGCGATCATGTCCAGGATGCTGCTGTGCAAATGTGGTTACAAATTTTATATCTAACTAAACTAAATAAAACTAAAATAAAATAATTAATTAAAAGAAACTTAAACCTAAAATGCATCGTGGAATTCCTCCGCATCGCATGCCTCCTGTGGTAACGTGCCCAGAAGACTGGCAGCATTGCCACGTTGTATGGCAATACTTATTCTCTGTGCTAAAAAGAAGCCAGCCTTCTGGTCACGAGAAGCGTCGATCATGCGTGTTGCAATCTCCCTGAAGAGACTGCGAGCACTCCGACCCCATGCACCTAACGTTTCGACTCCAAACGGCACAAATTCATAATCTCCAATGAAGTTTGAGTATTTGCGCCGTTTGAGAGTTTCCGCAGAAGCAGCAGCAGCACCGGCACAGCCAGCCGTGCTGGCTATATGGGTAGGAGCAATGGTGTTGACGCATGTTGCGTCCTAAACCAGAGTCCTACCCATTTTCCATGGCATTAATGACATACCGTCCGGTCTCTTGCCATCGTCGCGTGCCAAACCATTTGGTTCAAGTACAGCTGGCACACCGGCAGTGACAAGAGCACGTCGGATTATGTCATTGAGGCTGGCGTGCCGTGGTATTCGCCCAACGCTCCTGCAGCACGATAAGCCATGGTGTCCGATCCTGTCGACAGCTTCTCCACAGCGACATCGATGCGGAGCAACACACGGGGCACCTAAACGAAGGCATGTTGCAATGCGGAAGGTAGTGTCATCAAACATAGTTCCTACGTTAGATGACGGAAGAGCTTGTAACCAAAGACCCGACTCCCACACTCCTACCGCCAGCAAACGGGCACGCTCTGCAGCATTAGAGCATGTATTTATTAAATGTTGTCTTACTAAGCTGCAAAGCGGCGCGTCCCACTGTCGCTGAGAGAAAAGGTTCTTTGGGAAATCGGTGTTCGGGCAAACAATTTTCCAAGCATTTACTGCATCAGTTTTACACAATACTTCAGAGTTAACCAGTGTAGGTGCAAGGATTTTCCTGGTTAATTCTTCCGTACTGTGGACCGAGGACAGGAACGCTGGTAAGCTTATATCCGAAATTTTGCGAACACCGAGCCCACCCAAGCGAATCGGTAGAGACGCTTATAGTGAAGCTCGGTCATTCAGGGCCACATTCAAGATTTTTGTCAGGGTGCTTTGTATAATTTTGTCCATTTTTTCTAAAAGTGTAAAATGTTTGAAAAAATTGGAAAATCTGAGGGCATGGGTGAATTTTGGAACAAAAAGGCAATACCGAATAGTAATATGTAAAAGCAGAATGGATATTAATTTTGAGTAGGCGATCTGAAATATCACAAAAATTTTGAATTTTCTCCTCTATAAAGGAGTTATAGGCATCTTCTAAAATAAATAAGAAATAAAAAAGATGCACTACGCCTCCTTGGGTCCCCAACCCAAGGAGGCGTAGTGCATCTTTTTCAATAATTTTAATATTCGGTGCTAATGAATTAAATTTTGAAATTGTTGATTTTTTTTCCAAATCATCATTTAAAAAAGTTCACATTTATTTACATTGAGTTCTAAACCTATTAATTTAAATTCATTTTTAATAAAGGCCAAATCTTGTAAAACAGTATCTATATCTCCTCCTAAGGTCCCATCGTCTAGATACCATACATTGAATTTAGAATTTAACTGCTGAATAATAGGTTGAATAACTAAACTGAAGATTACCGGCCCGAGGGGGTCACCTTGTTGACATCCAACAGCAGATTCTAAAAGGTTGTCTTTATATAATAATTTGGATGGGTTTCTGTAACATTGCCAAAGAAAGTTATAAATTTTGGGGATTTGTAATTTAGCTTGTGTCAACAAGGTGTCCCTGTTCACGGAGTTAAAAGCATTCTTCACGTCAACCTTGAGGATCACCTCGCTTTTCCCGGAGCCAAGGTAGGTTGACAAAGCATGTATGGCAGCCTCACAACCTCCCTTCGATCCAAAACCGATTTGGACTGGCTGGAATTTCATAGCCAACTCCTCTTTATAAAATTGACAGCAAATTTTGGCTGCCATACGTCGGTAGGTACATCCCACGGCAATGGGACGAATGCCACCATCTCCTTTGCGCAGGGCACACAAATTAGCCCCATACAAAATATCTATGATGCCATTGTCCACATTGCCGGAGAGCATTAAATTTATAAGCGCCGTTAGCTCCTTTAGAAGAGCCTCACCAGCTTCCCCGGCGCTTGAACCCAAAAGATCTTGTCAAAGCGTCGAGGCCACCAGCAGAGCCATTTCGAAAGGAGATAACGGCTGCCATCACGTCCTTGGCTGTAACACACAGGCAATCAGGATTGGCGTCAGGAGCCTCAGGAAAAGAAAGGTTATCCGCCGGCGCTGGATGCTTACTCCGCAGACCAGCAAGGGAGAGCAAGGCGCCACTACATCGTTACTAAAAAGTAACCTCGATGCTCCACTTACATCACCATCCCTTAATTTGGATTCGACTAAATTAAAGATATTGCTTTTGCGAAAAACTGAGAATGTGGGGTTTAAATTATCTAATGACACATTGCAATTATTTTTGATTTGGGATGTTAGAGAATTCGAAGCTGTCCGTTTGTCTGTCCTAATATGTAAAATTTTGTAAGGAAAGGTGAGTAGTTGTTCCCAAGCCGTTTTAGAATTTTCTCGTACCACAAGACCTATACAATTGGATAAACTTTTTGCAACTATAGGTCTTGCGCCACGAGGAATTCTCTTTAAAATCGAAACAGAATTTTTCAAATGAGTCAATCTTTGCCAAAAGGGAATTTCAATATTATTTTCAGGAACTGAAGTAGTAACAGGCAAAGAGGGGTTGGGAAATACATGTCGGGGTTTGTGTACTTTCCCGACATGTTTTTTCAAACCTCGCTCGCTCTTAAAAAAACGGGCTTGGGAACAGTGGGGACATCGTACTAAATTTAATAACGATGTAGTAGGTTGACTTACCTCCGCATCCGCATCACTAAATTGCAACATATATATACAAAATGGATGTTAAAAATACTTACACTTAGGTACCTAAACTACACTAAATATATATACATTTTTATAAAAATCACAAAACTGAATCAAAAAACGTCAGAAAACTGTTTGACACAACGAGCACGAGGCGTTGCGTAGCACCGGGCCGACGGCGTCGCCCCCGACACTATCCATAAACCAATCTTCAGGTATCTTCGTGTTTATAATATTAGTACGATATTTTACCAGGGCTGACAAATCTGGGGTGTGTGTTGGGTAACCTCCTCGAGTGTCGTTCCGATTCCGATCCCGCTGCAGTCCGGGGGGAACGGAATCGGAGCGGCCGGTACACCCTGGGCGGCGGTCAATGGCTTCCCCTTCACCCCTTCATAGGGTTGGCATTGATCGTCGGCCAATACCCAACGTGGCGGGAACACATCGCTCTCCGTACTCCTCTGCTTTCAGAGGAGACAGGATGAGCGATGCTGTTGGTGGTGAGATGGCCCAGGGTCAGCCGGGGTGCGAGGGATATGCTCTATGGGTAACCTTACACCCCGGCGTCTGAAGACCCGAGACGGCGTGCGGTTTTAGTCGGTGCAAGCCCGACATAACCGCCTCCGCTGGCCGGCGGGGGGGTATCCGAAGGGATTTCCGCACGATAAAAAAAAAAAAAAAAAAAAAAAAGGGCTGACAAATCTGACATCAGCACAAATCGTATCGCAGATTATGTAATTTGATGTTTTGGGGAGAGCTCTTTTATAATTATATCATTTGATACACATCACATTAAAGTACTCCGCATAATCTTGCAGTTGTGCAAATACATTTTTGTTTTTATTATTACTATTCTTCTTATTTATATGCTCTTAATGGCTTAATGAAACGAATATGATAAATATTGTAAAATAATAAAAAATAGCCGAATGAAAGCCGAACGCGAATGTAAAAACCAAGCGCAAATCCTTTGATTCGTTAATAAAAAACCCCTCCGGGCGGGAGCGCGCGAGTAGTAACTGTAGCGAGGCGAGCTGCGAGCAACCGATTACATTACATACGCAGCTCGTGATTCGGCTCGCCACTCGCGCGAGAGTGTAAAGTAAACGTTTGATGCAACGTTTGACACTGACACTATTGAGTCTACTGACACTACTGACATCTCTTGTGAAATGAAATCCTAACGGGTCCATTCCGATTCGCAATGACAGTGCTGTTAGCGCTATCATTGACTTAAACCATTCCGAATCAGAATCAAATTCATCATCGATTCGATCATCGATCGCGCTTATGACAGTTGTAAGCGTTGTAAGCTTGTGATGATTCGGAACACATAAATAATCACGCTCATAAGTCATGGCGCCTATTTGACATAACGTCGCAATATCCTAAGAATATTCATAAGTAAATTTTTGGACGGTGAGACATGACGAATCCGAATCCCGATTTAAATTTAGCAGTTATCTTAAGTGACTCCAGTGACGATGAGGAGTCGTCAACTGACGAAGAAGAATTATTGGTAATAGAGGCTATCTTAATAAAAAAAGACAGAGGACCCCTACGAAAGATCCCAAGGATCCAGTCCTTTGTAGAGGAGACAGTCCTACAATATAATACTAATGAATTTAAATCCCATTTTAGGTAAGATGTGCCCAGTATTTATGTACCTATAAATTAGAAACATGTTAGTGCACAGGCATTGTATAATCCATAGGTACAACTAAAAAAAAATATTTTACAGATTGCTTCCTGATACATTTGAATTTGTACTGTCGTTAATAGGACCACAAATTATGGAGACTGGGGAAGCAGCAGGCAGGAAGCCTATAAATGCAAATAAACAATTATTGTTAACTTTATGGATGATGGCTACACCTGACTCCTACAGGTAAACATGATAAATCTATTGCTTAAAAGGCAACTTTTAGAAAATCTAATTGCAGTTATTGTTGACAGATCCGTATGTGAGAAATTAAATGTGGGCTTTGCGACCGGGTTACGGACTGTGCGTCGAGTATGCCGTGCTCTGCACTCTCTGGCTCCACAATTTATTCAGTGGCCTACTGGAGAGTGAGCCAGAGAAGTTGCAAGAAATTTTGAAATGTAGAGTGGATTCCCTGGCGTTATTGGAGCAATTGACGGGACCTACATTAAAATTAACGCTCCCACCGAGGATGGGCAATCCTATATTAATAGAAAAGGGGTTCACTAGATCCAAGTACAAGTGAGTCTTCTATTTGCTTTCAAATACTATTTGATTTATAATTAAATATAGGTATGTAATGTTTTACTGTCTTTCAAGGGACCTGATTTTCACAAGTGTATTCGCCGGGTATGCTGGAAGTGTCCATGATGCCCGTGTCTTTAAAGTTTCTCCCGTCCAGCAATACATTCAAAACCCATCTTTATATTTTGAGGGCGACACACACCTTATTGGCGACGCTGCTTATGGCGTACACCCGCTCTTAATGGTGCCATATAAAAACAATGGTCATTTAAGTACAAGGGGAAAAAAAAAATGTATTTCTTCTGCGCGGGTTTCTATAGAGCGTGCTTATGGACTATGGAAAGACCGTTGGCGGAGCATTAAAGACGGCCTCGCCATGAACACAATAAAAAAAAATCCAGAATACTTATTGGCTACAGCTGTTCTGCATAATATTTGCATAATGAAAAGGGATATGATCCCTATTGAATACCAGTTAAGAGTGGTATCTCGAGGGCCCCTTTTTAATGAAAGGAGGCAAGAAGGACTAGCAAAACGTCAAAGAATAACAGAAAATTTAATTTTAAGGTCAATATAAGATCACAAGGGATAATGACCCATACACCCTTAGAGGAGGGTAGGCCAGTGCCCCAGCAACATTAGAAGGCTGTGATGTGTATAGTCTTTATGGAAAACATCCTGCCTTAAATAAAATTAAACCATAACAAAAGATAGGATTTTAACAAGTCTCTTCTTTTTTAATAATATTATTCGTCTAGCTCTGCACAGGGATTATAGTATGCAGTATATGAGTCATTGTTGGTTCCATATAGGTAACAATAATAAACTTTAAAGGTTAAACATATGTTTCCATATCAACATATGTATAGCAAAATATCAACTCAGAAAGCTTAGATCTTCGTTGAATCAAAATTGAACATAATATTTTTAATCAGTCTTGTCGTTATAAAAAATATTCCCCCTTCATTAAGTTTTTTCTTGTTTAATTTTTACTATTTGTTCTCTGTATTTTTTCATATCGTTTCTATAATCTTCGAGAACTGCATCTAATTTTCTTTTTTTTGGTTGATTTCGATTTTCTGGAGGGGTTTCATTCTCTTCGGACACCGGTCCTAATTCTGATGCCAGAGCAACAGGATTAGCCGGATTAACCCACCCTGTCGCTCCAAACAGTTCATTCATTCGCTAAAACAGCAAAATAAAGAAAGTGTCAAGAAGACTGAACAATTTGAGAAAGCTTTGAAATTTTTATTTCAAAATTATTTTTGAATAAAATGGTTGATTCTTCAATCTTAACAATTTTGGATGTAATATAAAGTTTTAAACCAGTAAAACATGCAAGTTACTTAGTAAGTTTATAAGTGTTCCTTACCTCAAAATATGGCCATAATGCCCGATCATTGCCAGATGTGTTATTGTGATCTACAATTTTTTTGAATGCTTTTTTTAAGCTGATTATTTTAGACTGGCATTGTGGGCCTGTTACGTCGTAATTAGATTTGGTTTCCTTCATTTTCTTTGCAATTAATTCGTACACTGCTTTGTGTCTTTTTCGTTTAAAATCTTCTTTATGTTCCTCATACAATGTTAATAACAGATAAATGCACTGCTCGTTCCATATGAATATAGCCCTAGAGTCCGGATCAACTGAAACCTCGGCTGAAAGTGGTAAAATTTATAAAGAAATCAAACATTATGTTTAAAGACTAACCGGATACCAATTATTCTTTTTTACAAAAGTTCCGTGAAAACCCTACCAAACTTGTACTAAACAGACGGATAGATGAGTTATTTTCGTATTTATAAATATTAATATTGATACAATGATCTTTCTTACCGTTTCTATCTTCAGCAGCAACATTATTGCTATCGCGCATCTGACTTCCGTTTATAGAGTCGAATTCTTGAATTAATTGAGCAACATATTCAGAATTTGTAAAATACGAACTTCTAGTTATTAAAGAGATTGAGGTACTCAAATCAAGTAGCAGCGATCATTAAAAATATTGTTAATACCTAACGTGACCATTTATTTTTTTGTCAGAACGGGACCGGGATCTGCGGAATTATGTAATAAAAAAAAAGTTTTTAGTGTTTTACAAGTTTTTTATTATAGAAGATAGAATAACTCAAAATAATCAAAGCAAATCAGTAGTGGCGTGAATTCTAGTTCGTATTTTTATATTTATCGGCTAAACAGCTTGTTTTAAAATATCGGGTCTTGTTTTTAGATAAGTGTGGAACTCAGTACATTATATATTTATATTTATCTTCGTTATCAAAATAGCTTTCATAACTGCGACACTCAACTGTTTTCTATCACTTGTCCATATTTTGTTCATTTGAGAAAAAACTCTTTCCACAGGTGCGTTACTTCCAGGCAGACACATAACGTATTCAATAATCGTGGAAAAGTTTGTTAAATTAAGATTATTGGTACGAAAGTGCTGGAATAATTCGACCCAACGATTTTCAGTAGAAACATTCTCGTAATTCCAGCTAGAGATTTTTTCATCTGTCGCAGAATTTAAAATAAGTAAAAACTCGTCAAAGATTTCCTTTCTTAGCTGCTGCTAATAAATCCTTGCGTTATTAGTAAATCCAGCACTTTCTGTACCTCTTCCCACGTAGGCACTTTTGTTAAATTTGCCCATTCAAACACTTCTAGTTCTGTGTGAAATTAACACCACTGCTCCAAGTATTCTTTGCTTGTTTTATAAAACTCAGCCGCCGCAGTTTTTACATTCTGCTGGTCAACAGCAGCTACTCTTTCTTGTTTTTTTACCAACAGGTTACGGACCATGTGGGGAAGGAAACTTATATTCTCTTTTAGTGCCAGGTTATCTCGGAGGCGATTAATTTCCTTGGCAGACACTATAGCCGACAGATTTTGCGCTTCGTTTTTCAACACAACTTCATGAAAGGTCGCTGCTTGTGCGTGCAAAAAATATAACCATAATTCTGAGCGGGGATTTTCGAAAAACGTCTTTAAAATATTTGGGCATTTGTCGATACTCAGAAAATAGTTTTTCAAAGGCTGAAACATTTTATAACTCACTCAAGCGCGGGCATTAACGCAAGCCATCTTGTTTTACTGTAGACCAGCAGTTTGTGATACTCTGTCTCGGTAGAATTACAAAACTCTTTCAAAGCTTCTACTCGAACGCTGTAGATGTAGAAAAATGAGGAAATTTTCACTATGATACACTCGAAGTCAACAGGAAGACAATCAGTGGCAGTTTTGATCGCGTTGTGGACTATATGGGCTCCACATCCAATTCCAATAAGCTGTCTGCCGAGTGATTTGTTCAACTTTGAGTAAACATTATTACTTATTTTCGTATTTTTTCCCCCGAAGTTGCAGTTCGTGTTATCTCCACAAAACGCAACATTTTTTTTATTCAAGTCATTGAAAGAGATCGAACGAGAAAAATACATTTTAAATTATCGTTTGGTCTGTTTGCAAAAGCGGGACAATTTCGGCCTCGCGGGGGACACCGGGACAGACTGCCTGAAAGCGAGACTGTCCAGCCGAAAGCGGGACGTATGGTCACGTTATTAATACCTTTTTTTTTTTCTTTCTTCAGACGCCGGGGTGTAAGGTTACCCATAGAGCATATCCCTCGCACCCCGGCTAACCCTGGGCCATCTCACCACTAACAGCATCGCTCATCCTGTCTCCTCTAAAAGCAGAGGAGTACGGAGAGCGATGTGTTCCCGCCACGTTGGGTATTGGCCGACGATCAATGCCAACCCTATGAAGGGGTGAAGGGGAAGCCATTGACCGCCGCCCAGGGTGTACCGGCCGCTCCGATTCCGTTCCCCCCGGACTGCAGCGGGATCGGAATCGGAGCGACACTCGAGGAGGTTACCCAACACACACCCCACGTTATTAATACCTAAAGCTGTTTTATTGAATTCCACTCACCGCTTTGTGCCCACTCATACTGCACAGGTCTAAGCATTAATGTGATAGTGCGTCCACGGACTTCATCGACGATTTTTATTTCCATCACATCCATTTTCTGAACAAAACAAGAACCTTTCTCTAACTTTTTTAGCGCGCCAAAACTTTTGAATATGTCACAGTTGTCACTCAGTTTAATGACAGAACGCTAACAGTGATTATGCTCACGACCATGGGCCATAGATAACCCCACCCCAGCCTGTAAATTTGATATATAAAAAAAATCCAATCGACGTATCTTAAATAGCACTTTCCAAAATTATTTATTATTAAAAGAGCACCCTCTTAGTTTAAGAGTAAAAAATAAATAAAGATACTACATGCTACACCGTCTATATCACTTGAAATACTTCGAATTTCGTACTTTTTGCACAATGGAAAAACTGCACCCTACTCGAAAACTCGAAACTAACTGCACTATCATTAGAATTCCATAAAATGCAATAGTTATTGCAACAAACAAATAAAACGTATTCAGTCAATTGCCGAAGGCGCATGGTACGTTTGCGCATGCGCAGGCCATACATCTAGGGTTTTTATTTTCGAAGGTTCGAAGCAAGTTCCCACCCCTAACCTTATCTGCGCTTTCTTTTCTGCTTCAGATTTTCCTTTAAAATTGCTCACCTTAAATTATTTAATTAAAAATCAATAAAGTCATTGAAAAAAAAAACATTTATCCGTACTTTCAAACTCCTATATATTTTGATATTACAATTTTTTAAATTGCTCAAAGTGTTAAAAACCTGCTCAAGTTGCATTTATAATTGCTCAAGTACAGTTTGTAACAGCTCCACTTTCCTTAATTACTAAATAAATATAAATAGTTTGAACAAATTTAACGTATATAGATAATAACGTATTTACGGTTATTTTTAATGGCCTGGGAGTTAAACCGCAGTTTTCATCATCATCATCATCAACCTATTCTAGTCCACTGCTGGACATAGGTCTCCCCTAATGAGCGCCATAGCGCCCTGTCTTCAGCTTGCCGTATCCAGCATCTGCCCGCAGTCTTTCACAGATCGTCATCCCACCTGGCCGGAGGGCGTGCTACACTACGTTTGCCGAGTCGCGGTCTCCTCTCAAGAACACGTTTCAACAAGAACAAGAACCGCTGGGCGGTTGTCGGTTCTTCGCGAGATATGGCCGGCCCACTGCCACTTCAGCTTGCTAATTCTTTGAGCTATGTCGATAACCTTGGTTCTCTGTCGGATGTATTCGTTACGAATCCTATCCTTCAGAGAAACTCCGAGGAAAGCTCTTTCCATAGCTCGCTGAGCGACTTTGAACTGGTGGACCAGTCCTACCGTGAGTGTCCACGTCTCAGCTCCGTAGGTCATTACGGGTAGGACACACTGATTGAAAACTTTCGTTTTCAAACACTGAGGTATGGATGACGAGAAGACCCGACGTTGTTTCCCAAACGCTGCTGGATGGCTGCTCCTAGCTGGATCCTCCTCTTGGCCTCCTTCTCAAAATTGTTTTTACCAACTGCACAATCTGCCCGAGGTAAGTGTACTCAGAAACATTTAAAGAAGGTCGCCATCCACGACGACCGGTCCTGGATCAATGTGGCCATTGATCAAGACTTTGGTTTTATCTAAATTCATGCCAAGACCGGTGCGTCGCGAGGCTGAAGCTAGGCCGTCCAGCATCTGGGTTAGCTCCTCTAGCAGTTTTAACCGTACCTAAACCAATAACTATAAGACCGATTCGGTTCTGCCACTTCGCCGGCCGCTGCCGCCGCACGCTCGCTACGCTCGCTCGGCTCGTGCGTTGTGGTCACAGTTCTAACCTAACCTGAACTAATGACTAGGGTGGGGTAGCTCTAGATGTATGGCCTGCGCATGCGCAAACGTACCACGCGCCTTCGGCAATTGACTGATTACGTTTTATTTGTTTGTTGCAATAACTATTGCATTTTATGTAATTCTAATGATAGTGCAGTTAGTTTCGAGTAGGGTGCAGTTTTTCCACTGTGCAAAAAGTACGAAATTCGAAGTATTTCAAGTGATATCTATAGACGGTGTAGCAGGTAGTATCTTTATTTATTTTTTACTCGTAAACTAAGAGGGTGCTGTTTTAATAATAAATAATTTTGGAAAGTGCTATTTAAGATACGTCGATTGGTATTTTTTTTTTATATCTCAAATTTACAGGCTGGGATGGGGGGGTTCCATAGACATAGGAAGAAGGGCAGCGTTAGCACAAGATGGCGGAAGTTATGGTTTCAAACGATCTGTCATGTCTGTCAAGAGGTTGCCATTAAACGCATATTAAACGTAGTGCTTATATTCTCTTTGGCCATTAGCGCGCTAACTTAACTCTGATAGAAGAAAAAAAAGCGCGGGAACCTTGAAAGGTAGCGAATAAATTTCTCGGGCTGATTTTAATTAATTTATTTGGTTTTTTAAGATAAATTTGTAACTCAAAGTGATCTAGTTAGCGTAATAAGTGTTTGTGTTAGTCCGCTTGTCGGAAATCACTATATTGTAAGTAGTTTTAATTTATATTACTCCCTGAACCGAGCTTAGGGGTTACCCCCAACTTACAACATGGAGTGTGAGGAGGTTTTGCAGCCTCTCCCTCCGGAGCCGCCCGACCCTTCTGACCCGCAGGTACCAAGCAAATCGATTGGCAACAAACGGAGAGCTGAGACTGAGTTCGAAATCCCCTTCAAGAGGGTAACCTCTTCCCCGGAAGATCTAAACATACCGTGGATACAGACAGTCTATACACATCCATCGCTAGTAGTTGGTACGGTGCTCCACTATACCACCTCCGACAAAGGACCCTACGTAGTACATGTGTCTCGTTCCGAGTGTTCCCCAGGTACCGGCACCACTTTAAAGCCCATTAATTTAGGACAGTTTCTTTCTAAACATAATTTTAAGGATATTCGCCCTGGAGAGGGAGTCCGTAAAGTCGGACGAAATAAAGTTGCTGTAGAATTTACCACGGCAGAGGCAGCTAACAATTTTTTAACTTCTCCCATCTTACCCATGTGCAAGTACACTCCGACCATCCCCTCTTACAGCGTTACCAGGATTGGCCTGGTAAGGAATGTCCCTACAGACCTATCCATTCGTTGACGGAGTAGTCCTTCCCGAAGGATGTGGCATTATTTTAAAGGCACGCCGCCTCAACAGGAAAGTTACTGACGAGCAAAAGGTTTCTTGGGTTCCAACTCAAACTGTTGTAGTTACCTTTCAAGGACAATGCCTACCCAACAGGATATTCCTATACTATAACTCCCTTCCTGTACAACTGTATCAATACCCAACCATCCAATGCCACCATTGTTGTCGTTTTGGCCATACGAAGATACAGTGCAGGTCAAAGCCCAGATGCTTCCGTTGCTCAAAAGAGCATTTAGGGGACTCTTGTGAGACCCTAGAAGCGGACGCTAAGTGTTTGCACTGTGCCGGTAAGCATTTCGCCACCAGCCGGCTTTGCCCGGAATTGGAAATACAAAAGTCTATTAAAATGGTAATGGCACAAAATTCCATCTCATTCGAGGAAGCCTCTGCCCAATTCCCTAAATCCACTCGCTCCTTTTCCGAAATTGCCCAAGAACCCTCTTCCAGACCTCGTCCCTCCAACAGCCCACTGAAAACTACTCATGTAGACCCGTCTCATAGCACTACCCACTCCTATGTTAAAACTGCCCTTCCCACCCCTAAACCAAAGGCCCTACTGGGTAAATCCTATGATAGGATTGCCTATAGGAACATAGTTACAAACCCAGGAACATCCTCCCCAAATGGCTGCGCTCTCCAAACTATTGAACCCTCATCACCCCCAATCAATAATAATATTATGGAAACCCTACTGTCTATTTTAATTGACATTATCTTAACCAGTCCCCAATCACTACCGCCCAACGTTGCCTCCAAACTTACACAATTAGTCCAACAATTATCCCCCAATGGATCCAATAGAGATCCTACAGTGGAACATCCAGAGCATTAATGCTAAAAGGCATGAATTGATATACCTCATAAATAAATTGCAGCCATCAGTCATTGCTGTCTCGGAGACATGGCTGAGGCCTGGATCCCGTTTTCGGATCCCGGGTTTCTCCTGCCTGCGGGATGACAGAGCTGATGCACACGCTGGAAGCGCTCTGTTAATAAAGCGCTCCCTCACATTTTCCCCAATTGCCCTCCCTCCCCTCCCACATAGTATCAATGCTGTCGGTGCCAAGAGCTCTGGCATCTCTTTTATCTCCATTTATATCCCTCATCCTGTCTCCGCAATGTTCCCTGACCTCAATCTCCTATTCTCATCTATTCCCCCACCCATGATCATGATGGGGGATTTTAACGGCCACAACACTGTGTGGGGTCACAACTTCTCGGATCATTTCGGCCACTCCCTCCTTGAGATCATTGATGAGGCCAACTTATGCCTCCTGAATGATGGCTCTCCCACTCGTAGACCGTATCCTACTCAGAACCCGAAAAGTGCAGTCGACCTCTACCTATGTTCTCCCCCGCTTGTCACAGACATCATTTGGAAAATTCTCCCACTAACCTACCAAAGTGATCACTTCCCCATAGTGATGTCACTATACTCAAATTCCCCAAATAATGTGACACCCTTTATTAATCCCTCAACTGCCCTAAAGTATAGACTTTCCGATGCAGATTGGCCATCCTATGCATCATCCCTTGACCGGGAAATTGACTTACTAACCCCCTATTCTAACCCACTCACCTCATACAATAAATTTATCGATATCATGATTTCATGTGCAGATCTCCATATTCCTCGTAAAAATCCTCCTCGTGGCTTTAGGGTCTCGACTCCATGGTGGGATGCAGAATGCACTAAGGCTGTTGCTGACCGTAAATCAGCAGAGAAAGCATACTGTCAATCAATGACTACTGACAACTTTCTAAAATACAAAAGAGCTGCCGCCAAGTTTAAAAAGCTAACTAATAAAAATAAGAAGCAAAGTTGGATTGGCTTCTGCGAAAGCTTGTCTCCCAGAACTCCCCCAGCCTTAGTGTGGAAACAAATTAAACGTTAAACATAGACAATATTTCAGCCAATGACCCGGTATCATGGCTTGAAGCCTTCTCAGACAAACTGCCCCCCCCCCCCCTCTGTTCCTTCCCACTTATCATTGCCATCGCCCCCTTATTACCTCCCATCCTCGGGCAACCTGGATGCCACCTTTTCCTACGATGAACTTAGACTGGCTCTTGACGGGCTGACTGACTCCTCTCCCGGTATTGACGGTATTCCCTATTCCTTTCTTACTAGGGCTCCTGATAAATGCAAACATTTCTTTGGTATCTCTATTAAACTCGTTTTTTGACAATGGTATAGTCCCAGAACAATGGAAATTCCAAATCATAGTCCCAATCCTGAAACCTGGAAAGGATCCTTCGGACCCCGCTAGCCGCAGACCAATAGCGCTGTCATCTGTAATGGCCAAAATGGGGGAACATATGATCAAGCGCCGTCTCGAGTGGTGGGCTGAAATTGAAGCGGTCTTTGCTAGGTCCCAATTTGGATTTAGAAAAGGCATGGGCACCATGGACAATCTTAGTATGATTACAACAGATATTCACATTACCTTTAGAGAGAATAAATTCCTAGTAGGAGTCTTTCTTGACATCGAATCAGCCTATGACAATGTTCTGCTTCCGGTTCTCAGGAGGAAACTCCACCAGCTGAGAATTCCCGATAAGCTTGTACGTTTCATAATTAATCAATTAATGGAGAGATCTGTTATTATTAGATCCTCTCTTGGCCTTCTCCCCGCTAGGAGAGTATGGAAAGGTTTGCCACAGGGATCGGTTTTGAGTCCACTACTGTATAACATCTATACATTCGATCTCGAGCAGACTGTGGACTCCTTCTGTGAAGTCTTACAGTACGCTGATGATCTTTGCCTGTATGTCTCCTCCCCCTCAGTGGTAGAGGCTACTACTAGGCTCAACTCGGCGTTGTGTTACCTTGGCGAATGGCTAATATCCCATGGCCTGTCCCTCTCTGCATCTAAAAGCACCGTTGTCGTTTTCACCAGGAAACGAATCATCCCCCCTGTAGAGATTTTTATCGACAGAGAAATCATTCCCGTATCTAACAAGGTAAAATTTCTGGGCATCATACTGGATTCTAAATTGGCAGGCAACCCTCACTTTACATATATTGAACAAAAATGTGAAAAAAAAATTAACATCTTACGATGTCTCTCTGGAGTGTGGTGGGGATCTCACCCATACACCCAGAAACTTCTATATAATGCTATTATCAGAAGCCACTTTGACTACGGAGCATTTCTCCTTAATCTGGGTAACAAGTCAGGTCTAGACAAGGTCCAGTCTAAATGTATTCGCCTTTTACTGGGAGCTATGAAGTGCTCGCCCATCAACGCTATGCAGGTTGAGTGTTGTGACCCCCCCCTAAGCCTGAGCCTATACCTTTCCGATAGATTCTTGTTCAAATTGACACAAAACTCCAAACATCCCCTCCTACCGAAACTAAATCACCTACTTAGTTTATTTGGTACCTCTGATAAGATCCCCTGTCTTCTCCATAGCCTTAAATCCCTTTCAGGCCTACCACACTCTATTAGACAGTTCCCGATATTCCCAATTTACCAAATTCCATATGATGCATTAGTTTTCCTACCCCAAGTCATTTTAGACTTTGGTATCACTAAGGACTCTGTTGATGCCAAAGGAATGTTTAATTCAGAAATCAATTCGAAATATTCAGGATGGAACTCCATATTCACCGACGCATCTAAATTATCAAGCAATAGCGTTGTTGGCGCTGCGGTGTGGATCCCCCGTACAAACATTAATTTAAGCTTTAAATGTCCCTCATCTGCATCAGTGTTCACCGGTGAGGCTGTTGCTCTCTTGGAGGCTGTTAGGGCTGTTAGGTTTGTTAGATCCCATAACCTCGATAAATCTATCATCTTCTCGGACTCCCTAAGCTGCCTCCAGTCTATATTGTCCAACTTCTCGCTTCCCTATCATTCTTGAGATTAAGCTCGCCCTTTTTGAATGCCATAAACTGAACATCGACGTGGTCCTTGCGTGGATACCAGGCCACTCTGGTATACCGGGCAATGAGACGGCAGATGCTTGCGCGAAAAACGCTGCCCTTTTGGGTTCTCTTGAGCATTATCATACATATTGCCACGATTTTGTTTACGGCCCAAAAATATGCTTGTAAAATCTTGGACAAAGGTATGGAATGATTCAAAGCTCATCAAAGGAAAGTTCTATGCTGACATCCAACCAGACATCCCCCCTTTCCCCTGGTTTTTCAAGTTTCGTAAGTTTGATAAATCAGTTACGTCAACCATCTGCCGACTTAGACTTGGTTTTTCGTGCACTCCGGTATTCCTGGCGAAGATAAGGATCCGGGACCATTTTATCTGTGAGTGTGGTCTTGAGGAGGGAAGTGTAGATCTTTTTTTTTTAACTGCCCGAACCTACAATGCTCTCTCTACGACATTCTCCCCCCTGTTATCCCCCTTCCTACCTCTTTCAACACCATATTGTCTCTAATATTCTCCCCCACAACAAATTTCACTCTCTGCAAATTTATAAAACTCAACATTATTAAGCTTTAAAATGTTATCTTAGATCACTTCGACGCAAAAGAAAAATTGATATTGATGTATATTATTGTTATTATTCATTTCTGAACCGATCATTTTATTTTATTTTATCTTGAAGTATAAGACACTCCTAGACGTCGACACTGGCAAAAGCGCAAGCCAATAAGCAAGCGGAGCCATAAACCAAGAACTGAACTGAACTACTCTGATAGAAAATTACAAAAATAAATTACAATACAAGTAAAAGGCTTCGTTTGCTCGTATGTATTATACCTATTCTACTTTCTGTGCTCGTTGACCCTAACCAAATAAACAGTGCCAATAAACTGTCATAAACGCTAATATGGCGAAGCTATCGATGTGTAGAATTTGTTTATCGGACAACATTCCATTGCGATCGATGGTTAACACGCATCTACAGAAGATGTATGAAGCTTTGACTATGCTGCCCGTAAGTAATCCTACCATTATTAGACAATCAGAAGGTTGAAACGAGCATCTGTAACGGCCTCACAATAATATAGCAATAAACCACCTTTTTTTTTTTTTTTTGTTCTATGGCGATCCCAATAATTCCGCCAACAACTCAGATAAACCACCTTATATCAACTATTACTCTCTTAACTAACTTATTCAGTCGGAGTGCATGGATACAGACGACAATAGTCTTCACCTACTGGCCGAGTGCCCCACCCCATGTACTCACTGATTAGACGGAAGGGTATGCGGTGGGGCACCAACGAACTTGAGAGATCCAAAGGTGGAATTTGCTTCGGAACCGATTTGACAAAGCATGGCTCCACCACCGGTGGCTGGTGCTACTACCTACAGCCTTCTAGACTCCAAATATTGTTATATCAGTAACACCATTTGTTCTTAGCTTACCTCTTCTTGATTCTCTATTTTAGGAAATGCTCACTGGATGTTTTTCCCTCATACCAAACATTCTAACACTTAATCTCAAACTAAGCAATGGTATCCTATGGCTGCAGCTGACCATCAGCCTGTCTAGTGCATTTTCCTGTTGTCTGTTTGTATTTTGTTTATTAATATCACGTTATAAATACAATAGTCTGACTTAGACTTAGATGAATGCGAACCAAATTATATTGTTTGGTACATTTCAAAATTGGTAGCATCTGCAACCGATTTAGGTGTGAACCTGTATCTTGGCAAGCAGCACCAATCCCCACAAATAAGATTTGCAATAAAATAATTATATTTAGGTAAGTAGGCAGTAAGTGAGCAATGATCCATTTATTCAACAATATTGTAATGATCTAATTGTAAGTGGTATAATAGTTTAAAAGAGTGTACATAACAAATTATTTATAAAAATTTGACTTAATCTTAATGTGTGTGTGAGGGTATGTGTTGCGTGGGTGAGTGTGAGAGTGATGGAGGGTGTATGTGCATCTTTGAGGGTGTCAACTTGGTATGATTAAGAGGTCTTCAGTCTGTTCCTATGTTAAACTTTGGAGATATTCACCTGTTTTTTGCACTGTGTGGAATTTAAAGGATATAGATACAAGATTTTGGTTTAATTGTTAATATATTGTTATACATGTATTTATAGGTTTTTGCATTGTATACAACAAACTTTCTTTTTATTAAGCTACTAAAGTTGAAAACTACTAGTAAAGTGATTATGTTTAACAGTTGGTTACTAATGACGGCAGACCAACACTGACCTGTAGCCTCTGTTGCTTAAGGCTAGAGCTAGGCACCTGCTGTGAGCTTAGAAGGAGATCTCTCCGCAGTGAGGAGCTTTTCACGCAGTTGCTGAGACACAAAGTGGTGAGTGGTTCAGCAGCAGTTTTAATACTATCATTGAATAATGTAAGTTTGACAAGGAATAGTATAATAAAGGTTACAAATGTATTCACGACAACCTGAGTGGTGTAGCAGTTGAGCATTTGATGGGTAAGTCAGATTTTACAGGTTGAAGTCCTGCTCAGTGCTTATATTTGTATGTATGAATATGTGTATTTGCTTGTTTGGGTGTTTATAGTCACAATATGCACCCTGGAATATTATTATTGTATAACTGGCTGTGCCCGCGACTTCGTCCGCGTGGATTTCGATTTTTATGGTTTTGGTTCTTTTGCGCGGAACCCTAAATTTACTTTAATTTTTCTAAAATTAAAGTACCTTATGGTACGCCTTGTAACATTACCTATCTGCCAGTGAAAGTCCCGTCAAAATCGGTCCAGCCATTTCAAAGATTAGCCAGAACAAACAGACTGACAGACAAAAATTTTTTAAAATGAGACCGATATTCTTAGCAATCCATGGATTCTCCGTGCGGGTGCCGGGTCCATCGCGTTGCTGAGTTGGGAACTCGGGACAGTGCCTGGGACTTGCGACCCAAGTGTAGGTTTAGAAGGGGCCCCTTTTGTTGATGTACATCAACACTCACCTTCACTACCCAAGTTCCCCTCCCTGCCTAACCAAATTTGATACGAACCTACTAGTGCCGCTTTAGACATTCGTCCTAGTAATGAGCTTATTGTAGCTCTTGATAGGCCTAGATCTTTAAGTAGGTTATAGAGAGATTTTACTGGTATACCTCTCGCTCCCACTTCCACTGCATACAAATTAACCACGTAACCGTTTTTGATTAATTCGTTTGTGAGATCATAGTATTTATTTTTCTTTATTGTGTGGTCCTTCGGTATATTTGTTTCCCACGGTACAGTAAGTTCCACAAGAACCACATGTTTTAACCTCTTAGAGTAAAGGAATATGTCAGGTCTAGATGACGAAACCCCAACATCCTCCGGAATTTTATAGTGCTTTTCATACGTGTCGATTAGGAGAGTCCAATCTGGGGCAGTATCTAAGATTGAATAAGGTTTGTTCCTGGATGTTATGGATGAACCTTCAGACACAAAGTTGATATGACGTCTGTTAGTAGTCAATCCTTTTTGGGCTCTAGCTACTGCCAGACTCATTGCTTCACGTATGATGATAAGCACCTTATCGTGGCGTCGTGAGTATTGGCCTCTATCGAGAAGCACCCTACATCCTACTAATATGTGTCTAGCCGTCCCTATTGCTTCACCACAAGAATAACATTGTTTTTCTGTGGCCTTCCCCCACTTTACCAGATCACTCTGGTCTGGTAGGGTCATCTGAAAGGCGTTAGGATACAATTTTAACCGGGCCCGCGACCAGTCATAGATCAAGGTGCGCCACTTTAAGGCCATCGGTATGCAGAACTCTCCCATTGTCAACCATTCATTTTGGATTTCCAAATTCATCGCGTGCAGTCGATATTGATCATTTTCGTCTTGTTTTAGAAAGGACTTAAGTATATCCTGGTCCCTTTCTGGCTCTCGTACTCCCAACCCCACTCTGTTCGACTGGGCCCCTATCATAAATCATTTATGGAATAGGAGTCTAGATTCAAGCTCGGACGCGTTATTATCTTTCGGGAGTGCCCTGACTATGTCATCTTGGGATTTACCTAAGATGTGAGCTTTGGTAACTCTAAGATGTTTATAGAGCTCCGATGGTTTCTTAAGTTTCATCCCAAAATTATTTTGATCCCTAAATAGAGCAGAGGAATCAGCAGAGTGCGCTAGTCCAAGCCACGATTTTAGCGATTTTATGACAGTTGCATCTATTTTCGCCAGTAAGGTTTTACCGAATTCATACACCAGAAAAGGCCAAGTCAGACGTGATGTTAAGTAGTTGTCATATATCCAAGCTTTTTTGATATTGTTCAGTGGTAGCTGATCTATCTTATTTAGGTCATTTGTGAACGTATCGACAACTTCATCTAAGGATGGTGTGCGTCCTTTGTAGTCTTATCTTTCTACCAAGAAATTTAAATGGCACCGATTCAGCGACTATAGAAACTGGTTTACCCCCAATGAAGAGTCCCGGGTCGTAGGAGGTAAATTTGGTGTCCCGTCTACCCAGACACAGACAGTGACACTTACTGGGCTTCGTTCTCAGTCCATTTGTCCACGAACAGAACTCATCGACTTCCTTTTATAGTTCCTGACATTGTTTTGGATTACGCGTCAGTATTGCGAGATCGTCAGCAAAAGCTAAGATGGACTCTGAGTATATGTTATTTACTTTAAACCGATAACCCCATTTCTTTTCGTGACGTATTAACTTGGTAATTAAGATATTAATTACTATGTTAAATGCTATTGGCGACAAGCAGCATCCCTGAAACAGTCCCACATTATACCGTAATGGTTCTGTGTGTACTTTTTGGAAGCTTATAGCAAATTTTAGCTGCGAGTAATACGACTCGATTATCTCTATGACCACGGGTGGAAAGTTATACCATTGCAACGCGTATACCATAAGGTTATGTGGAATTGAGCCAAATGCATTTTCTAGGTCTATCCATCATACCGTTATCTGTCTTTCGTATTTTCTGGCATCTTTTAAGCTTTCCGCTAACAGACTATTGTGTTCCAGACAACCAGAATTGCCGGGTAAAAACCCTTTCTGGTGGTTAGGTCCGAAATACCTATTGTTACTCATAAAATGACACATTTTTGTTTGTAGAATTGAGAAAAATATTTTTGAAATTGTGTTAGTTAGTGCTATCGGTCTAGTATCTTTAGGATGGGTCACTTTATGTTTTTTTTGGAATGGGAACGAAAACCGCTTCGCCAAATGCGACTGGTATATTCTTTTCTGACCAGATTTTACTAAATATATTTGTGAGATGTTTACGAACTGTTGGACATTTTTTATACTCTATATATGGAACCCCATCAGGGCCCGGAGCCGATTTAGATGTTTTTTTTTATTTGTATCTCTATTTCCTCTATGGTAGGTGCATTCCCTTGGAATTGTACTAGAGGGTCGTGGGGTCTTTGGGTTTCCGGTTGATTGTATGGTGTTCTGCATTTAAGTATTTCGTATCTAAGTGTTTTTGTAATGTTCGTAAGTTTGTTCTTTGGTCAAAAGAAGTTTACCATTTTGGCTTTTAAAGATTTTTTTTGAGTACTGAAAAGGGTTTTTATCAAAATTTACTTCATGCCTTGCCTTATCGTACCTTATCGTAACTATCGCAATTATTGTTGTTATTTTGTTGTATATAGTAAAACGGTTATTTCAATATTACAAACTGACACTCCAATTTTATTTAATATATGTATAAGATTAATAAATAAATAAATAAATATTCTACGACATTCTACACAGCGCTTTCTAGACCCAAAGTAAGCATAGTTTAACTAGCTTGTGTTATGGCTTCTAGAACGCGGATAAACATACTTAAATACTTTTTTTTTGTAAATACATACATATTATACATAGAAACACCCAGACCAATGCAAATAGACATATTCATGCATACAAATATTTACACTGAGCGGGAATCGAACCCGCGCCCCCTGTCGTAGCAGTCGAATGCACTACCGCTACGCCACAGAGGCCGTCAAAAATCTTGTTTTACAGTATAATTTTAATTACTATTATCATTTGCTGGTGGTCTCATATGTCCTGCGCTGCACATACAGGAGATATGAGGCCAGAGAGAGAGAGAGCTGTTAAAATATGGTGTTGTTTTTGCAGCAAGTCAACCTACAAGTAATGCCCGATGTGCACCTGAGCATAGAGGATGTGATGCAGACGACTGCAGATGTCTTAGATAATGATGACTTGAAACAAGAAGATGTTGAAGGTAATATTGTGATAGCACGCAGAACTCTCCTCTATAGCATATGGTAGCCTGGTTGGCTCACCGTACTTGTAAGATAAAGGCGCCACACAGACCCACAAGTGAACTTGTACACCAGTGTACTAATGGACTTATGGACTGATGCCGATTTGGGAGCTGCTGCGGCAAAAGTAGACATTATCTTACTGAAATTGACATCATTTAGTTATAAAAAAAATTGCAAACTGACATGAAACATTTTTTTTAGTAACAAAAATTTTCAAATATCGAACAAAATGCATACGTTTTCCGTACGCGTAAGTTTTAGTAAGTTAAGTACGTCGTTATTTCCCAGAATTCGTTTCTTATTAGCGACACTATTGAATGGTGTAATAATACAGTGTGTATATTATTTAAATTCATGTTCGATATCTGGCTAGGAATATTAAATTTTCAAAAATCCAATGATGAAAATGCAAGTGCAAGTTTTCATAAAAATTGAGCCTGAGGGTACTTTTTGCTATCCCTTATAGTTTCGGATTTGGCCATCCAGCTCCATTCGTGTTTCGCTAAACAATTTTGATCACAATTATGAGGAATTACCACAATTACGCCATCAACCACAATACACCATCCGTGTACAGCGCTGAACTCTATCTAGTGCACTCGCATGATACAAACACATTCGTCCACTTGTTTGGCGCGAAAGCAGAATGGTAGAAGTAAGATAAAAGGCTGCGTACGCGTCTCCATACAAAATCGTTGTTTTTTACGGCCATAAGTTGAATGAGTGTGAGTAGTCCCTTACACGTCCGCAGAAGATCGCGTTGATGCTGATGATGATCTTGTAACCTATCTTGTCTCCCTCTTAACACAACTTACCATTTTCCTGACTGTGCCCCTGGTCGTTTTGATAAAATGTTCATACCTTCGCTTACTCATATCGCAAAGTATAGTCAAGGCTCTGCTGACAATATCTCTTACCATGGTCTCGTTTATGTTTCTTATACAAGATCGGCCACCTAAAGAAAACCCTAAACTTATAATGCAGCGCAATTTTCGCCGCATTGAACTTGACAAGCTTCGTGAGGATGCTCAGAATATTGACTGGTACCCTCTCTTGTCTTCCAATTGTATGGACGCAAAATTGGACATTCTGACTGATAAAATAACACATCTGTACGACGTGCGTGCTCCGAATCGTGCCATCAAACTAAAGCGTTTACCAGCGCCTTGGCTTACCTACACTTGATATCGAAGATGTGCAGGCCTACCACGAAACGTACACCCGCAATTGCCGACTGAAATTTCGGGCAATCCGTATGTTGGTTTATAATAGTTCATTTTAAATAGAAATATATTGTAAACGAAAACCTGTTTGATTTAGTCCCGAACATACTTTCTGGTCCCGACCGAAAGAACCAAATCCGAATTAGCTTCATGGTACCTAAATGCACTTCTTTCGTACGTGTTTCGTGCGGGCCCGCAATTGCGGATGTAGGCCTTCTGATGTCGAAAAAAGCTATAATCAAGGCGAGATACAAAATCAGATCTACCCAGGCTTATTTGGAGAAGCCTGTGGCCATCAGAAATAGATGCAGCAAGGTATGTAGGAAAACACAACGCCAACATATCCATACCTCTGTGGAAATCGGGGATCCAGCAAAAATTTTCAGCAGAAATTTCTAAATACATTAACAGTTGGAAAGTCTCGTCAAGACTCAATTCTTAAAAATATGAACTTAAATTCACATAATGTAAAGTCAACGACAAAAGTGGCTGAACACTAAAATATTTACAAACCTTTTGGCGTGACAAGGTCTTATAAATCGATGGAGCCGGCTGCACGCACGAAATACATGACGCAACATGCCGTTACCTGACGTATGCGGCGTTACCTCGTATGCCGTTACCTCGTATGCGGCGTTACCTCGCTCTGGGCTTGAAGTGCAAGCGATGCGTTCGCGTGGACAGCTGCTATACATATAGTTAGTATTTTCTTATGACGTTGTCACGTTCAACTATCGTCAGTAAACCGACTCTACAGACAACCGGTTTTTTACATTGGAATACATACGCCAATAACTGATCTATAAGTACGTGACTCCTCTGGTGTTGCACACGTCCATAGGCCGCGGTAACTGCTTCCCACCAGGTGGGCCGTGTGCTTGTCTGCCGCCTGAGTGGTATAAAAAAAAATTGTTTTATAATCTCCTGTGGATGAAGTTAATATATTTGATGTTTAGTTTATTATTCTATGAAAGGTTTAAGAGCTAAGAAGATCCATAAATTAGAATTTGTTAAGCTACATTCATTTGTGGTCGACTGTACATTTCTCTGCTTCTTCCAATTTTAATGATATTTAACTAAAAGTCAACACACTTCACTATCTTTCATCTATTCCAACTCCTGATCAGCCACCTTTCGTCTTAAACAAATTGGTCGCTTGTGATGTTAAGAGCATTTTGTCGATTTCATCCAATGCTGTGGGTAGCGATGCCGTTAGCCGAAATATGCTTGTGCCAAATCAAGAGCAAATTCTTCCTATCCTATGTCACGTCTTTAATTTCACCATCCCTTGTGCAGTTTTCCCAACTTCTTGGAAAAGTGCCCAAATCTAAACCCTGTTCGTTTTCTTACTATCGTCCTATATTTATCCTACCATTTCTTTGCAAAGCCTTGGAGCGTGTCATTCACTCTCAACTCAGTTCTTTTCTTAATAAAAACGCACTATTAAACCCTCGTCAATCCGGCTTCCATCCTGGGCACAGTACTGCGACAGCACTGGTGAATATCACGGAAGACAGAAGACTGGGCATGGATGGTGGAAAGCTTATGCGCCGGACAAACAGGACGCACGTCGTAGACATGTGCTTGTAACGCCCCGCGCACCCCTTAACCATTCCGCTCACCCTTTCCCCTCCCACAGCTCACCCCCGTTACAAATACATGTCTAGGAAGCGTGTCCGTTCTGTTTGTCCGTCGCCTTACATCTCTATGCTTACTTGATTTTAGCAACGCTTTTAATACCGGAGATTTCCACATTCTGTTTGGTATACTCAGTTCTATTAACATATCTCCAACGGCTATTGAGTGGTTTCGTAGTTACCTGTTTGGTCGTCGGTCAGTCATATTCTTCCTGGTGCAATACGACCGCTGGTGTACCCAAGGGTGGCGTTCTATCTCCTTCACATTTCGCTATTTTTAGGGTTCCGTACCTCAAAAGGTAAAAGGAACCCTTATAAGACCTGGACCCAGACTTGAAGCGAATATGTGAATGGAGCCAAAATACCATGGACTCACGCTAAAGTTATCCAAGGTTGACTTCAAAAATAAATTGGTTCCAACTTCCGACAAATACTATGGGTCGAGGGAGTCGTTGTGCCAGTTTGCGATAGTGTCAAGAATTTAGGTCCAGTTACAAGGATCCAGTAGCAAACTTTGCGTCAGCAGGTTCCTTACGAAGGCTACGAAACTTCCTTCCAATTGCCACTATAATTGCGCTCGCAAAATCGCTTCTTCTTCCTGCCTTCGATTACGCCGATGTCAGCTATCCCGATCTCACTGAGGAGTAACTTGATAAGCTTGTGCGGCTCCAAAATTATTGCATCCGATTCTTATAATAATATGGTCTACGCAAATATGATCACGATTCAGATTTTCGTAAACAACTCAAGTGGCTTTTAACATTATTATATAATGTATTCTTTAATCATACAAATCCCTCCTAGCTCAAAGAACGATTCAAGTTCCTCCATGAGACACATGCGAGATGCCTGAGCTCATCCGAGAATTTGAGGCTGACAATGTCATTGCATTCCACTGATTATGCTGACAAGTCATTCACAGTTAAGGCTGTGCGCTTATGGAATGCATTGTTATTACACATCAAACGGGTTAAAACCATGAACATCTTTAAAAGAATGGGAAAGATCATTACCTGTCATCGTGTACTCCATAAAAGGTCAACATTATATGCTCACTCGTCACGTTTTCCGTTCTTATTAGTGTGTACTATATACTTCATATACCTACCTATTTATTCATTATAGTTGTATATATTATTTCTATAATACGTTCCGCGAAATTATTTATTTATTTAATGATAATACTATTTTTGTTTCTAATTTGATTTAATTTGTATAATTCATTTTGTACTTAATTTATCTTATAACTACACCAAATTATTTTGCTTTCGTTACATTATTGTCCATCCTAAGGTTGCCTGGGGGCCTGTACAAAGTGACATCCTATTAGTGGAATCGCTTTGAAGCGAACCTTCAAAAGTCCGGGTAATAATAAATGTATGGGAAAGAAATTATTTATCGACATGTCACGTGTAAACAATAATATCACTTCTATACATTTCGGACTTTTGAAGGTTCACTTCAAAGCGATTTCACTAGTAGAATGTCACTTTGTCTACAGGCCCTGTTTACGTACTATTTATTTGTCTTTACTGTAACTTCTTGGTGTACACTGCAGAGTTATCTATCGATCTGTCATAGTTGAATTTGGCTCTAACGAAATACGTAGGCGCCTTACGTACTGGTAGATGCTATTGGAATGTTATTATTATAAGTGAAGACGAAGGGTGGGTATGGGGTCTCACCGAAACATTCGGGTCCAAACCAACCTCACATACAGGTGGCTACACCTGCTGATTGACGGACGAGGCTCTGGCGCAGGCTTTCGTCTCGGGGTTGCTCCCGTAAGAGCCAATAGAAACCATACTGTGGACCCTTTCCACGATTTGGTTTATTTTGGCTTTTACGGCTTCCACGCAGTGGCTCCAAAGTGCAAGCTTTGAGTGAAACCGGAATTGTCGCGCGGATGAAGAAGAGACGTAAGTGAAGTCGGTAACACAAACCATAATGTCTTTCGGGACAAAAATGTTTAGCGCCAAAAAGTAACTGGACGGACTGAACCGAATGTATTATACTTTTGACTTTTTCTAAATGCAACTTTACAATTTGTAGGAATCTTAACATTTCTGCCAACCCCTGTAAAGTTACACTAACGCAACATGATTTATATATTATTTAGGTGCTCCTCGACTTGCCGCGCAGAAGTACCGTAAAGATACGATTTTAAACAGCCTCAAGAGAACTCACCAAACAATGGGCAAGATTGAAGAACCGAAAAGAGGGACTGAAAGAGCTGTTGAAGACAAACCAGTTAAGCAGAATAAGATAGTGGAACCTCGCGACACAAAAGACATCAAACTACGTAACAATAAAAAAAAAAATAGTACATCCGATCATAATGACGTTCGCAAAGAAATATCTGAAAACAAAATCAGTGCAGACCAAAGTATTAATAGTACCTCAAGCAACAAACTTAAATGGTTTTTATGTGACACTTGTCAGAAATGTTTTAGACGTAAAGATGGTTTAATAAAACATATTCGTACACACACGGGTGAGAAACCTTACGCGTGTAATGTATGTAAGAAATGTTTCATTCAGAAGAGTCATTTAGATAAACATATTCTTACACACACGGGTGAGAAACCTTATGTGTGTAATGAATGTAAGAAAGGTTTCATTAATAACAGTACGTTAAAAATACACCTTCGTACACACACGGGTGAGAAACCATACGCGTGTAATGTATGTAAGAAATGTTTCCGTGTAAAGAGTTGTTTAGATGCTCATATGCGTACACACACGGGTGAGAAACCATACGCGTGTAATGTATGTAAGAAATGTTTCCGTGTAAAGAGTTGTTTAGATGCTCATATGCGTACACACACGGGTGAGAAACCTTATGTGTGTAATGTGTGTAAGAAATGTTTCAGTTTAAAGAGTAGTTTAAAAAGACATATTCGTACACACACGGGTGAGGAACCTTATGTGTGTAATGAATGTAAGAAATGTTTCAGTGTAAAGAGTAGTTTAGATGCTCATATGCGTACACACAGTGGCGAAAAAAATCCATATGAGTGTAATGAATGTAAGAAATGTTTCAGTGTAAAGAGTAGTTTTGATGCTCATATGCGTACACACACTGGCGAAAAAAATCCATATGAGTGTAATGAATGTAAGAAAGGTTTCATTAATAACAGTACGTTAAAAATACACCTTCGTACACACACGGGTGAGAAACCTTATGCGTGTAATGTTTGTAAGAAATGTTTTAGTTTAAAGGGTACTTTAAATAGGCATATTCGTACACACACGGGTGAGAAACCTTACGCGTGTAATGTTTGTAAGAAATGTTTCAATCGAAAGGGTGGCTTACTAAGACATGTTCGTACACACACGGGTGAGAAACCTTACGCGTGTAATGTATGTAAGAAATTTTTCATCCAGAAGAGTCGTTTAGATAGACATATTCGTACACACACAGGTGGGGAATCTTATCAGTGTGATGTATGCAGGGCATGTTTCCGTGATAAGAGGACCTTAGGAGCACATATTAGTTTATACGCTCATTAAAAACTACAGTTGCTTTGGTTAGATTATTCCATTACAGTTGATTGGTCAAGGGATCGGGCTATGTAAATAAATAAGTGCTTGTTGTTTTGTGGTTATAAAATTACATTGTCAAACAATTCACAAGATATAAACTGCGACGCACTCACAGCCGACAATCTCGAGACTAGCGAGTGCATACGCAGTCGTCGTATGCAGACAAACATGCCGACACTGCTTGTGTCCATACAATGTGTTTTTAGCTTGGTCTGAATGTTTCTATGTATAATATTTATGTTACTACAAAAAATGTATCTAAGTATGTTAATTTATTCGCATTCTAGAACCCACAATACAAGCTAGTTAAGCTATGCCCACTTTGGGTCTGGATTGCGCTGTGTAGAATGGCCTTTTTTTCGTGTGGGGATCCCCTCGGATTGCGTACTAATTGCTGACGGCAGCTCTGCCTACGCGGAAATTGCTATATTTCGACATAAACGGTATCCTATTTTCTTCAGGTTTGAAATTATCTCTATGTCAAAATTGAGCCAACAAGGTTCTGTTTAGCGGTCTAGGCGTGCAGAGGCAACCGACAATTATTTTAGCAGTTATAATTCTAAATTCTAAAAGAATAGGTAGTGCTTTAGGACGTGGTTTTATCCCCAGATTATGTACATATCTCTCCTCCAAACACAATGGCCGCGTCCTGGCTGAGCGTCAGCCTCTCCTCAAGTCCTCGGTCGGCCAGGCGAGGACACTAAGGACGCTGAGGGTTCAGGACTCTGTCGGTTGGTGTCGATGCTCAAAGGCGCCTTAGAGGCTTGCCGCACTCTCCGCACTCTGTGTTCCTTGCTTGTTCGACGAACGAAGGAATCGTATGCGTCATGTATAAAGAACAGGGTCTTGTATTGCGGGGGAAACAAATCGGTGATGTGTAGTAAATAATTTGAGTGTTTACAAATATTCTACAAGATTAGGAAAATAGAATAGGACGGCACTTGTTTTTGTGTAAACGATGGGTCATAGTTACAGACTGCATAAGTTCTGTTGCATTTGAGTTTGTATTCATATAGCTTTACGTAGGTTTTAAATAAATTTTAAAGTTTTGTCCTCTCCGGTACTCTCAAATTTGTATACACTATAGGTATACCTATAGGCATTTGTTCAGTAATTGTTTACAATTTGATGTTAAATATGTATCTACTAACACATCGAGAACTTCTAGGTAATAAAAGTGTTACATTAAGGGATGCAGTTTTTTTATACGTCTCTTTCCATGTCCGTTTGGATTGAGGAGCCACTTCATATTCAGAAAGGAAACTCACCTCCCTATTTTAGTAGGAAAGTGATACGGGGTGCCCTACGGGAAGCCGGAAGGAAACGAGTGATCGATATCCAACACTTAATTCCGGAGGTACCACAATGTTGGGGTGCGACTGGTTGGATCACCTCCAAGTTTGGTGCACCCTGAGCAACGTGGGCGATGACGCATCATTGATTGCTCCTTTGGAGTAGCTGGCGTCAACGTCAACGGCCAAGAGTCTGACCAACCGGCCCTTTTCAGGGCCAGCTGACCCCATTGCACGAGGGTTATCGGGGTATGGCGGGCCTGCAAGGCCCGCGCGGATGGGGGTCGCTCCAGGTATCCCTCTGCTGTTATCAGAGGGGACACTGCGAATGGCCCAGGGTCAGTCGGAGTGCGAGGGATATGCTCTATGGGTAACCTTACACCCCGGCGTCTGTAGACCCGAGACGGCGTGCGGTTTTAGTCGGTTCAAGCCCGACATAACCACCACCGCTATCCGGCGGGGGAGTATCCGAAGGGATTTCCGCACAAAAAAAAAGGTTACAGAATGTTGATCTATATTTATTTTAAACTAAATTAAAACCGAGTGTCGGTTGGGCTATAGGTACACGCCACTGGGGTGTGTGTTGGGTAACCTCCTCCTCGGTACATTCCCAGCCGAAGTTATTGCTCCCACTTCAATTCACCTTACACAGCTGGTCATAAAGAGTAAGCACTTCTAACTTAATTATTTCTAAGAGTACTCATTTACGTAAAAAAATCCACATCGCAGAGTAGTGATTTGAAATGAAGCAATAAAAACATTTCAATCGCCACCCAGTGCAACTGGTTATTTTATTCCCGTTAACCACCTGGTGGGAGTCCATGTGAGGGCGACTGGGAATATACTGTAAAGCCTGTGTGTTTTTCAAGGACTAGATATTATAAAATTAATTACATTTAGTAATGTGCAACAGAGTATTTACATTAACAATTAAAAAATAGGTAAACCGTCCTGGGGTGTGTGTTGGGTACCCTCCTCGAGTATCGCTCCGATTCCGATCCCGCTGCAGTCCGGGGGGAACGGAATCGGAGCGGCCGGTACACCCTGGGCGGCGGTCAATGGCTTCCCCTTCACCCCTTCATAGGGTTGGCATTGATCGTCGGCCAATACCCAACGTGGCGGGAACACATCGCTCTTCGTACTCCTCTGCTTTCAGAGGAGACAGGATGAGCGATGCTGTTAGTGGTTAGATGGCCCAGGGTCAGTCGGGGTGCGAGGGATATGCTCTATGGGTAACCTTACACCCACTTAGTCTGAAGACCCGAGACGACGTGCGGTTTTGGTCGGTGCAAGCCCGACATAACCGCCCCCGCTGGCCGGCGGGGGGGTATCCGAAGGGATTTCCGCACGAAAAAAAATAAAAGGTACACGCCACTACGAACGGCCGGCCAAGTATTCCACTCAACTTGGGTTCGTCGGCACCGGTCGAGGGTGATGCGCCTCCCAAGAGACCACCAGGCTTGACGTGTGCGTTTGTCGTCTCTGCCAGCTGTTCAGGTGTGGAGTTGGGCCGGTGCTGTTCCGCCGGTACCCACCTACTGCAGATCTCTCGACCGGAACGGAGTTGAGGACACTCTTCAGACGGTACGGAATTCCCCCGTCGCGCGTTTTTTGGTTCACCCATTAGCACAAATAAATTTGCACCGTTGAATGTTTTTTGTGCCACGGTTTGCACAAATAAACTCACTCTATTTTGTCATTGGATTTAAACGTTTCGTTTACATCAAAACGTTGGGCGTTTAACTTTAGCCCAATGTTTACCTTATGGTAATCGTATTTTATAAGTTTTGAACGAAGATAGTGACAACGGAACGCAAAAAATATTAAAATAAAAATACATTGACCTTCTGGGCCGCCATTATCTGTTGAGTTCATTGTTGTGAAAGTTTTGGTGTGTGAAGTGCACAATAAATATGGATTATTTGAGAAAGCGGTAAGTGTTTTTATGTGTTATTATACATATAATTATTGAGAATTAGTTGTAGTTTACGTATAAAGAGAAATTTAAACGGAAAGTGGTGAAAATATTACTGATAAAAGTTTATCAATTTGATTTGAACCTTTTTATGAAATAGCTTGTCGTGTTTTACATAAGATTTTCAATTAAAATATCACGTTGGTATATTTATAATATACATAAGTCGTTAAAGTATTAAATTGCAAAACATAATCAGTGATAAAATTTGCATATTATTACATATTCACTTTATAATCATGTTCTAAATGTACAAAAGTGACGAAATTTTGACCGCCATGATGAAAACGAGTTTCTTTCAATAACATCTCACATAGTTCATCAAATATATATATATAATAATCTAGTTTGAATTATTTTGAAATACGGATAAGTTGTTAGAATAACTATCGACAAATAAATATCAGTAATTCTTTTTTCGTATTATTGCCTAATTTCATCAAAAATCACAGTCAAAATATAAATAAGGTCGAATTTCATATATTTATAGCTATCATAGGTACGGATGTTCGATAAAGTAGATACCACTCAAGTACACTCACTCACATAAATCATGTGAGAGTAATTAGTAATATTGTTTCTGATTCCTAAAAAAAATATTATACTTTTTTTTACCCTTGTCGAAAAACGACGGCTAATATAATCTTGACCTGTGTGTGTACGCATCTCATTTGGGAACCGTGGCATCATAGCTCCCTAATGGATGGACCCATTTGAATGCAGTTTTTTAATATGAAAGCTGACGTGATCGAGATAATTCTTAGCTATAAATTATGAAGATTTGTTCAGCCGTTTGATGATCATCAGCTCTTTGCTAGTTAATGATGAGATCTTACTTGAACAGGACCGATTAATTTGAAATTTGTTGTACCGTTAAGTTGGTAGTATGTCTATGATATATATTAACCTTGGCATGTAGCTGCAGCTTCAAGTAGTCTGCGGGAAATCTTAGTCTTCAGCTACTTACAACAGATATAGCGTGTTTGAGCTCATTGGAATGGTCTCAATGAGTGAGTACTAGTATATCTAAGTTTAAAAGGTATAAAATAACAATAAAAACTTTTAAAATACCCCCAACACAAATAAAATCTTCCAAAAAGCAAAACTAAATTTTGCTTTTTGGAAGATTTTTGGATATCCTGTAGAGGGGACTCAAAATAGAAGGGATTCCTTATGATATGATCTTTCGCTTCCATCTTGAAAAAGGATTAAATTTGTTTTTTGAAGTGAATATTTCTATACGCACGTTGAGAAATTTTCACTTTAAAAAAACAAATTTAAAAGAAATCATGGCACTTTCCATATAACAACGCTATCTTTGTTGTAGATGATCAACTATTTTGTTCTGACCTTGATGAAGTTTCGAACTGATTCATAATGAAAAACATAGATGGCATTGTGTTTTTTTGTGTTTTTACTTCTGTCGGCACTCCCGGAGTGCCACTATTTCTTTTTTCTTGACAACTCGGTCCTCCCTCCCGATACGAAAATGTATTCATATCATAGTTTTTTTTGCACTACAATTTAGGTCTTATGACATAGGGACACGTTGTAAAAAAGCCATAAATAAATTACATGAGCACAATTTTCGTAACGCGGCGTAACATCGGGAAAATTCTAGATGAGGGCGGAAGTTCGTCGTAGACAATTTTGCTCGACAATTTGAAGTTGAGCTTTTTAGAGTGCCTTGCTTTATGCTCGTACACATCTAGTCCCGGTGTCCCTCCACCATTTGTCCCGGACATATTTGTGGCGGACACTGCGAAAAAAGTTGCGAAATCCCCCAGTGGGGGACAACGCTACCGAACTATTCCCAGAGACCTCCAGTATGGCCCAACGGGAAGATTTCAGTAGCGTTGTCACCCACTTGGGAGATACATATACGACATATGCAAAAATCTGATTTCTCGGTTCACTAGCACTGTCAAATGAATATAATGAATACACTATTTGTGAAGCAAGCATCAATGCAACGCACCACAAAACAACACATACGGCCATGCAAAGAATTTAAGGAAACAGCCCGCTGTAGCGTGAATCATCATTTATTCATGGTCAGTGTCAAATCTGAATATTAAGCCCTAAATATTGTGTAGCATATTTTCGGGCTTCAGACCATAAATATAAACAATGATGTTTTTTTTAATGCTATTCGACCCTAGAGTCGACTAGTCATATGGTCTTATGAAGACTAGAGCTGAATAGCATTAAACATCAAAAATCTCATCATCATCTCAGTGTTGAGTCCCAGTCACATACGAAGCCCTCAGAGCTCGGGATCCGCTTTCCGGCTCCACACCACATGTCCACTGCAGCATTACAACGCCGTGACACGTAGCTCCTGCTTGTGTCACTCAAGCAACGGCTCGCTTCGAAGCCGTGCAAAAGGACAGGCCAAATGATGGTTTTATAGACCTATCCTCCTTCAACCTAGCCGGCATTTTGGAATCTTCAATGACAATCTGTTGAGTTCAAGGCTAAGTAGTCTTCGCCACCTTCACCACGTTAAGCTTCAGACCGCCGTTCTTTGAAACGCCTCCTTCCACAACTTCACACGTGGCGCTAATCTGCTTCTATCTGCGTCCACCAGCGCGAAGTTGATGGTATCAGTGTGGTTACTATTTGAGTCGCCTGTGGTAAAGCTGGAATAAACCAAAAATCAAAAGTTGATATCATAGTGGAAAAAATATACCAGTAACAGCATGATTTAAAAATATATTGTCAATCAGGTACATTATACGTTTTCTATCACGTATGTTATACATTGACAAAGTAAACTACTGGTACTGGTATAAAGGTATCAATACTAATATTGATACCTATATACCAGTACCAGTAATTTACTCAACCCCTAAGGGTTTGGCAAAAAACGTTCCCCAAAGTGTCACATGCCAATGTATGTTTCCCAAATTTTCATTTGGCAAAACAAGTTTTCGCAATTTTACAGTTAGCAATACTATTTTTGGCAATTTATTGTTTAACAAATAATTACATGGCAAAGTTTCATTTTACCAAGTATTAGGTAGTCAAATATGGTTAAATTTCAAGTTTAAGATCCAATTTAGATAATACACTGCTGCATGGGTGTTTGTTTAACCTTGGACAAATAATTTACAGGTAAGTTCTGTTTATGTATCCTTTGTGGAAAATAAGTTCAAAAAATTACCCCACCAAAACTGCAAGAAAACCATGAGGAAAAATTACATGGCAACACAGGAGGGTGCTAAATATTTTTGGACTTTTGTTTTTTTTATGGAGTTGTCAGATTTTTAGATTTTGGGGAGATAGTTGGTGATTATACTAGGAAATGATATTTTAAATCCCATTCATTTTCATTATTAAGCTTAGCGAGCCGAAGGCGAGCGAAGCGTCTTTCTCCACAAATCGGGTTTTCGCGTGAAACCATACTCCTCCTAGACGGCTCGACCGATCTTGACCAAACTTGGCACGGTTATCAAGCTCAGTTTGCTGAGTGTCTCTATGGGTCGAAAGTTGATGTCCGACGTACCATCGAGGAATAATCACGGAAAAACCAAATCAATGGAAAAAGTCGACCGGTCACGTTGACCTATTGTTGGATAGGCAAATCTCGCTACGCTTAAGTTTGGGTTGATTGCGAAGCTGGTAACCGTCCTAGTTTATTTATGGTTATGTATTTAAGACACCATGTGCCCCTTATTGATTGGACACTAATTTTGTTATACTTTATTTGAATTTAATGCAATTTCGTTCCCGTTCATGGTGGTAGTAATCATTGCCTTAATATACCGGGTGTCTATAAAAGAACTCCGGGGTTTTAAAAATTCATATCTCACTAACTATAAAAGATAGCAAAATTTAGTCGATTTCTCTGAAAAGAGTAGCTCAAAAAGTTTTACTCATACCAATTGGGAATGTTTGTATCAACTGTTGGCGGCGCTGCAGGGCGTTGACCTTGAAATGACGTCGCGAAATTTGAAATGATGGCGACTCCGCAACAAAAGGCTCAATGTGTTATTTGGCTCATAGAAACGAAGTCTGCAGTTACCGTACAAAGAAACTTTCGACGTAACTATGGTGTTAACCCGCCTTCTGACAAAACCATTCGTCAATGGTTCAGTGCATTTATGGAAACAGGAAGTGTTTTGAAGCAAAAGTCGCCGGGTAGGCCGAGTGTGTCTCAAGAGAAAGTGGACAGAATCCGAGCTTCATGCCTTCGAAGAAATCGTTGACAACATCTCAGGGAACAAGTAGTCAATTGTGTGGCAACCGTCCCCCCAGACATGCTCGCCAGGACATGGGAAGAGGTAGAATACCGTTTAGACGTCTGCCGTGCCACTAACGGGGCTCATATAGAACTTTACTAAGTGTTAAAAAAAACTTGAAAATGTAAGCTTTTCAGTCATGTATAAAACATGTATGTATGTTTTTTATTTTATTAAAATATTTTGCCTCAAAACCCCGGAGTTCTTTTATAGACATCCTGTATATATATAATGTATATGATATGTATATATATATATGTATATATGATATACAGGGTGGAAACTATAAGTTTGTCCAGACGATTATTTCGCCCATTTTAAAGATATTGTAAAACTTTTCACTGATTTAAAATCTGTATCGCTTAATCTATAAAATAACATAATTAAAAAATACGTCGTTATGTGGTTGACAATTTGTACTTTGGCCATCTTAAATGTATAGGAACTGCAAAAGTACAAATTGTGAACACATAAAAATTCCTTTTTTAATTTTTTAATTTTAATTATGTCATTTTGTGGATTAAGCGATTCAGATTGCATATCGGTTGATAGCTTTGCAATATCTTCAAAAATGACCAATATATCAATTTTTGAACAAGCAAGTGTTTTCAAAAATTCCATCATCATAGTTTCGCGGTTGCGTCAAAACAAAACATTAATAATAATTGACGGGCATGGTGGTGTTGCCCTGCTCATTAAACGCAACTTACCATATTCATATGTTCCGATTGCTTCACATAACAATGACTTTTCTGTAATTGCTGCTATTATAAATAAAAAATCCGTTCCCGCAGGGGGAACGCACAGGTAGATTTCGTGAAGCAATTAATATTATTTTATATAGAGAACTACGGACTTACACACACAAGTAAACACAGTAACATTTTTAACATGTTTAATTTTTTTTTCTCGAAAACGGTAACTTTTAGCGAAAAACTTTTCAGACATTTATTTTAGACTTAAAAATGGCCTATCGATTAAAAATGTTTCCGACGCAAGAATGTTCACCGGTTAGAAGTTATGATTCTTTTCCCGAAAAATTTTGGTTTTTCCCCCTCCACTTTTAGTTAAAGTTTTAATCTTATAGGTTTCAAATTAAAAGTTGTTGGTATTCATGTATACTATGGGATAAAATTAGAACGGTTCGAATATCTTTCATGGAACGTGAAATTTTAAGGAAAAACTGATTTCACAAAAAGTGAGGCCCTACCGTCCCCTTAGGCCGGATTCCACCCGTTCACGAACTTAAACTAAGTTTACACCCAAGAAATTTTTGACCGCAGTTTGAAAGCGATCGGGGCAAAAATGCGACCGTGAGAGTGCCATTTCGGACTCAGAGGGTCATAACTAGACCTCCTATGAAGAAATTTTTTTGTAATTCGAGAGTAGTCAAGAAACCAATAGGTAGATCGATTTCATCGAAATCTACCTAATATTTGTTTCGTTCCACGTCCATCCTCTACAATATTTAGTGAAATCAATCAAATTTTTTCTAATCTTCCTAAACCTTTTGTTATGCTTGGGGATTTTAATTGCCATCACCAGTCATGGGGTAGCTCATTTAATAAGTATGGAAATTCTGTTTTAGATTTATTATATACTCATAACCACAGAACATTACTACTCTTGACGGAGCTCATAACCTTTGCATACTTAATACGGGCTCACGCACGCGTCGAACCCCTCCTCATCAAGGAGCTAGTGCTCCTGACTTATCTATCTGCTCAACCAGCCTGGCTTCAAGAATATCATGGAAATGTCTTGCATCTTCATTTGGAAGTGACCATTTTCCTATTATTTTGCTGTCTGTGTCAACTATCCTTTTGTCAAAATCTCGCACTCTCTTCATTCCCCTCCTCGTCTTAGGTAAAATTTAAACAATGCGGACTGGAGCACTTTTGAAAATAGTTTAGTAGATAAAATATCACTTCTACCAGAACTAAGCCAAAACAATATATCTGTGTGTACTGGACGCCCTTTCAAAAACCCTTATAGAAACAGCAAATGAGGTGTTTCCTATAAAAAACAGGGCTCTAGGTTATATCCCCCCCCCCTGGTGGGATAGGGAATGTTCTGAAACCATTAAAAAACGCAACGAAGCGGAATTAAAATATTCTCAATGCTCGACCACAATAAACTTTGAAGCCTTATCGAACGCTATTACTGAAACGCGTAAGTTATTCAAAAAGAAAAATTTGAGAGCTGGAAATCATTTGGCTCGTCCATCTCTCCTGATACTATGCCCTATGGCCTTCTATGGTTTGGCAAAATATAAGAAAATTTAGATCTGCTTCCAAGGATTCTACTCCGACGTCAATACCCTCTTCTTTACAATGCGAATTTTTAGATAAGTTGACTCCTCCAACAGTCTCTGAAAAACTATTACTACCTAGTCTCACTGAAATTTTAAGTAATCTTTCTGGCCTCAATATTCCTTTCTCACTTTCTGAACTCAAAGGTGTACTGGTTAATTTAAAAGATTCTGCTCCTGGCATTGACGGTATTCCCTATTCTTTCGTCACAAATGCTTCTGATGAATACTTTTCGTATTATCTTAAAATTATTAATTCTATAATGATTACGGGTAAGATACCTACTTTGTGGAGGTCGCAGTTAGTGTTGGCAATATTGAAGCCTGGTAAAAATTCGTCTTCAGCCTCGTCTTACCGCCCTATTGCACTATTTCCAGTCCTGATGAAAATTACCGAGCATTTAGTAAAAGTACTATTAGAATGGTTTATTGAAAGCCACAACCGTTTGAGTAATAGCCAGTTTGGCTTCAGACGTGGCAGAAGCACATTAGACAGTGTAAGTGTCTTTGTACCTGATATTCGTTTGGCATTTTCTAGTAATAAGTCAGTAGTAGCCACCTTTTTAGACATTACAGCCGCATATGATAATGTTATTTTATACAAGAAATTGATTTCCTTAAACATTCCTATTCTTCTTACGAATTTTACTATAAACTCTTTAATGGGGAGATAGAGTCTGACACACGAGACATGAGCCAAACAATTTTTAGACATTCTTCATATATGGCCACACCAAATAGATGTCAAATTTCAGTACATGATTTGTCATTTGGATAAAACGTGTTTGCTTTTTTTGCTGGGAAATTATTATACACCAATAGCATTAAATATGAAGACACCTGTTAGGAGTGAGGCTAGAAAGCTACTATTCAACATGATTATTAAATTTGATGTGAGAAATAACGACAATGAAATGATTTTCAATGAGAAAGAAGAATGTTTGTTTACAATCTTGGAGACCATTGGTAAGTTCGACATGTGAATCTTGATCTTTTGCTCAATCTTAGTAGGTGTAGGTATATTTGCATGAAACATTGTTTTTTTCTGTACATCTTGTTATCCATGAAAGTGTATTCAATGTTTTAAATATTTTCGTATTTCTTTCAGAAACCGAAGTTAAAGATGTTAACAAAATTAAAGAGTCTGTCAAAAAACTTAAAGATATACATAATTCAGAACGGCGATAGTGATGAATCTCTTGAAATAGATTTTTTGGACTCTGATTTTGATTACGAATCATAATAAATAAAGAAATTATAACAACAATTTTTTTTTATTTCTCCTTACAAATATAGACGAATTAAATACAGAAATACTATATTGAAACTAATAAGATCAATTTAAAGTCTATATTTATGATGATAAATTAATTAATTTAGAAAATAGTGTTAAGTTCTTAGGTATTATCTTAGACTCAAAACTTTTCGGTATAGCTCATTGTAATTATGTTGTAGCTAAATGTGAAAAATCTCTGAACATTTTGAGATGTCTCTCTGGTGTTTGGTGGGGTGCTCATCCTTACTCTTTAAAGTTACTATATAATGCAATAATTCGAAGCCAACTTGATTATGGCACATTTTTATTAGAACCTGGTAATGTTGCTGCTTTTAAGAGATTGGATCTAATACAATCGAAAGCATTAAAGATAATAGCAGGTGCAATGAAGTCATCCCCAAATAATTTCTTTGCAGGTCGAATTGGTCGACCCTCCTTTAAACTTACGTCGTCAATATTTATCAGATAAATTCCTATTTCGTTGCCTTCAATTTTCTAACCATCCTTTACGTTCACAACTCCAGCTACTTCAAGATCAGGTCACCTCCTTGTCCCCTTGCCACCCTTGTCTTCTTAATAGCTTCCAGAAATACATTTCTCTTCAAGTACCATCTCATCATTCATTAATGCACCCCCTCTACTCTGGTCGCTTTGAATCCTTGGTTTTAGTTCCGGATATTAAGCTTAATATTGGTATTCTCAAATCTGATCCTTTAGTGCAATTCTCTCTTAAGAACTTCATAAATAGTAACTGGAACTAACTGGTTTTTCACCCTAAATATCATATTGTCCAAAAAATTAAATTACTCCCAGAATCATCTGTTTTTACAGGCGAATGCTTTGGACTGTTAAAAGCCATAGAATAATATTTTACTTTATAGCAACCCACATCCCTAACCGCCCTGTTCGTGCCTCTCGCGGACGGTTGCCGAAGCGGTATGCATCTCCATCGCACACATAAGTGCGTCGCATCCCGACGTTGTCAATGGACATCGCGCGATGCGTTAGCGGCTAGTTCGCAACTCTGCCACTGCGCGCTGGGTAAGAGAGTCCGCCTCTGACCGCGCCGAAGTATAAACCTGTTCGCGCGTAAATTATACCTCGCTCACCGGAGCCCCACTGTAACTCGAAGTAGTGTTTACTTTCAGGCAATACGCCCACGCACATTGTAATCAGTGTCAATATACTTTTCTACTCAAGGTGTAATCTTCATTCTCCCCTGAGACCGACGTCTCCCTATATATGGCTCCCAACGTTTTTTCTCCAGTACAGTGTTTGAAGTGACTATAATCAGTGATCATGCCAATGACCAGGAATAGAGCGGCTAGTTTAAATCGCAAGGAAGAAGGTGACGATGTTGATAACACATCTACGATTCCCTCGCGACCTAACACGCCGCCGCCCATCGAGCCGCCTGCGTTTCAAGATGGCGCCGACGCGCCCTCTCCGCCGTGTGCCGACGCCACGTTTTTTCAGATCACGTAGCGTCCATAATAGCTGCCCTTCAACGTTCACAGACAGAAGCGCTCAGGGAGCTACTTACCTCGGTACCACGCGCGAACGCATCGACTCCGGAGTCATTTGCTTTTTCAGGACAAAGCACCCTAGCTCGCTGTAAGGTCACCTTCTCCGGCAAACCGAAAGAATCGGTAGAAGCTTTCATCGATGGTATAGAAGCGTACAGTGAATGTGCAAAAGTTTCGGACTCCAATATCATACGCGGATTAGCTTACTTATTCAAGGACGAAGCCGCTACGTGGTGGCAAGGAATCAAAGATTCGGTGTCAACATGGCGGCAGGCTAAAGAAAACTTAATAAGTGCATACGGCGATCGCCGTCCCCCGCATCGTATTTATAGAGAGATATTTTCAACAACACAGAAAGAGGAGAATACAGATGCGTTTGTGGCACGCATTCGCGTCCTTTTGTCACGATTACCAAAGGGTGACGTAACGGAATCTGCACAGATAGAGATGACGTATGGTCTCCTCAACTCTAGAATAAGAAAAAGACTTCGCAGAGAAGACTGCACAGATTTTAGTCAATTACTTCGCCTTTCACGGAACATAGAGGATGCATTTGCAACACACACCTACAAGTGAGCGCCAGATGCAAGCAAATACGCGCCCCTTGCCTACGTCTACGCAACAGACACAACCCGTCGCTAGCACGCTACCGACCCGCGGTGCTCACGCACCGGCTTATAGCGCTCCGCTGCCGCCTCGAAGTTCTCCCGCCGCCGTAAGTTACAACATCAATCAGGTGAGTCCCAATCGCATAACGTTACGGAAGTGCGTGATAACGTTGTCAAAACAGATGTCTGTGATAAAAAACAAACCAATACATTCTATTGTGTTCATTCTCGTGTTATGCCTAAAGACTAAGAATAATTTTAATAGTTCTGACAATTCTAAGTCAAATATTTCTCGTTCGTGTTATTCTAATGTTCCTGATAATAATATTATTGCATATAGCGCCATAAACACGAAATGTGTATGTATACCTAAATGTGTTCGACTTATTTGTAATTTTTCTTTTTGTGATAAATGTGATAACAGGTCAATTCTATATTGTAATAATATGGATCCCGAATTGAATTCGTATTTCGTTTCACGAAAATTTTCGAAACACGATAGTAAACAAACCTGCTTAAAGCAAAAGTGTAATAAGTTACTATTTTCAGAAAATCAGAATAATGATATCTTGAACCAAAAGGTTAATAACCCCTGTATTTTTAAAAATGTGTACAATGTGAAAAACTGTATTAACCCAAACATTTTAGAAAATAAGAATGTTTGTTATGATAGTTGTATATGTAGTGGAGATGCTTCATCGTGCGGTAACCGTATCGCGGAACCTATTGGTTGCGATTTACGCCCGATTTTTACAATTCAGATTCTGGGTTTTAAGGGAACCGCGTTGATAGATACGGCAGCTAAGCACTGCATTGCGGGTCATACGCTGTATACTCTCCTTCTACGTCAAGGTCATTTCCTCATACCTTCCACACGGGAAGTTAAGCTTGCCGACGGCATAGTCCGTATGATGGATGTACTTACTACTACGTTAGAGGTTAGCTTCTTCTTCTTAGTCGTGCACTCTTGACAGAGTGGTCGTGGTTATGATGGGGGGGTCCTTATGAACGGCTGCTCGTGCAATGCGCCGCCATCGCTCTCTGTTGGTTGCGTTGTGGGAGCAGTCGGTCATGGTGGATTGTGTTAGGGAGGTGATGAGGTCCGACCATCTAGTTGGAGAGCGACCACGGGACCTTTTGCCCTCCATTCTGCCCTGTACCACGAGACGCTCCATCGAGTCTTCATTCCGTGTCAGGTGCCAAAAGAACTTGAGTATTCGTATTTGCACAGTCGACGATAATCTCTCCTTTATGTGAAGTTCTTTGAGGATGGAGACATTAGTCCTATGCGCGGTCCACGGAATCCTGAGGAGACGTCTCCAGCACCACATTTCCAGTGCATCTATTTTTCTCCGCTCTTTTTGTCTCAGAGTCCATGTCTCAGCTCCGTACAGAAGAATTGGAAAGACCAGACTCCGCATCAGACGAACCTTGGTGGTTTTGGTTATCCGGCGGTCCTTCCAAATCCTGGAGAGCCTTTCAGCAGCTGATCGTGTAATAGCGCAACGTCTTCTGATTTCCTCCTCGCAGCCTCCGCTGTTGGTGATGTTAGAACCCAAGTAGATGTAGTTCTGCACAACTTCACAGTTAGCAATGCTTTTGACATCTGGTTCGTTATTTTCAGCTCGGTTCACTATCATCATTTTGGTCTTCTCCCGGTTGATAGCAAGTCCAAAATTCAGGCTGGTGGATTCAAGGTGGCGCAAAAGGTGTTCCATATTTTCTTTAGACGTTGTTAGGAGAGTAGTGTCATCAGCATATTTAAGATTAGATATTGTTCTACCTCCTACAGATACACCTTTGTCCCAGTCGTCCAAAACAATCCGCATTATGTGCTCGGTGTAGATGTTAAATAACAGCGGAGAAAGAATACAGCCTTGTCGAACACCAGCCTCAGGCTTGAATGGGCTTGAGTCAACTCCATCGACGCGCACTGCTGCTGTGCCATATTCATAGAGTCGTCTAATGAGGTACGTAAGGTGTTCTGGTACACCCATTACTTTTAGGATTCCCCACAGTTTTTGCCATTGCACCGTGTCGAAAGCTTTGTGAAAGTCCACAAAACTAATAAACAGGGGGTTGTTAAATTCTCGTGACTTCTCTATGACCTGGCGTAGTATAAGAATTTGCTCTCTCGTTCCTCTACCCTTAACAAATCCAGCCTGTTCAGGTGCGATTTGAGGAGATAGGTAAGACTGTAGCCGCTTGTTGATAATGTGTAGTAGCACCTTACTTGCGTGGCACATAAGAGAGATCAACCGGTAATTATTGCACTTCTTGGTCGAGCCCTTTTTATGGAGAGGTATGAAAAGGGAGCAAGACCAATCATTCGGCCAATTGCCGGTCGTCCATATTCTACTACAAATAGCGTGCATTATCTCTACTCCAGCTTCTCCCATAGCCTTAATGATCTCAATCGGTATCTCGTCTACGCCTACGGCTTTGTTAGATTTAAGGTGTTTTATTGCTGCTCTTATTTCGTCTTTCAATAAATCTGGTTCCAATTCCAACGTTAGAGAACATTGTGACGGTAATGAAACTGGGTCAACAAATAGGGATCTACAATACTCTTTCCACGTGTTGACAATTTCTTTTATCTCTGTTACCGTCACACCATCTTTGTTCTCAATTGCCCAAGTCTTTGGTTTGAATTGACGAGTGATAGTTTTTATTTTCATGTGAAGATCCTTGGTTTCGAACTTCTCTGAATGTCGCTCTAGTTCTTCGCAGATTTTATTGAGTGCTGCATTCCGGTCTCTTCTGCAAGCGGTTTGTATTTCAGCATTGAGAGAATTTAGTTCCTGTACAGGTTTTCCAGCAGCCTTTAGTTTTCTCCGGTGTTCAACCATGTCCCATGTGTTGGTAGACATCCAATGTTGTCGTTTTATTAGAGGTGATTTTGGCTGTGAGTTCTTAACCAAATCTTTGATGTATAGCTTGGCATTCTGCCATAGGGTGTTTGGATGTTCATGGTCGTCACCGCCCCAACTGTGCACTGTAAAGTCCTGCAAGCTCTTGGTTAAACTGGTACTGTCTGGAATTTCTAAACGCCTGTTTGTTAGTTTGGTTATAGAGTTGCGGAGTTTAATCCTCAGGTTGCATACTAGTAGCTGATGATCAGAGTGACATCCATCCAGAGTGAATCCTCTATTACTTCATCTTTGGCAGCACTTGTGGGGGCGTAAACTTGTATGATATTGAGCGGGGTGGGCGTTGCGCTCAGCTTGATCGACATCAATCTATCGCTGATTGGATTATATCCTACAACCGTTTTGTTCCATCTCTTCGGTATGGCAATGGCCACTCCTGCAAAGCTAGAGGTGTTACCTGAGAAATAGATGGTATGCTTCTCAGTGTTACGGTGTCCACTCTCCTTCCAATGCGTCTCACTCAGACCCGCGATGTCGGTGTTGCATCGTTCGAGCTCATGGTCAAGAATGTGGAGTTTACCTTCATCCTGAAGGCCTCGCACATTCCACGTTCCGACTCTGAGGTTTCTGCGTAGTTGGATCTTGGTTCTTCCAGAGGCATAGTTTCCATGAGATGCCTGGTCGCCTACGGTCTCATGGCCGGTAGTACATTTCACACCCTGATTCCCGGACAACCGAGGGCGCCGGTCGCTACGCGGATTGCCAGGCAAACTTTCTTTCATCTTGGACCTTATCATAACTCTCGTGGGATTAATAGTGCAATGGTATCCCGTTGCCTTTTGCACCAGGCATTTTGGGCATGATTTATACGCCCAGGTTGCTGAAGCCTCTTCAGTCAGTGTTCCGACTGGGTTGGTGGATTACCGCCACACGGTTCGGTCGCCAGAGCCTCGTCCGTTATCTAGCAGGGAGCGCGTGACCGGAGGGCCGCCGCCGTCGACTATTCATACGAACCATCGACGCGTGCAGGTGAGGTTGACAATAGGGTCGGATATGTTGTTGGTTCCGTTCTCCCCTTACTCCCCAAGGTTAGCTTAGAAACATCAATTATCACGATCCCATTCTTAATTTTTCCTGATTCGACTAATAATGAAACATTATTAGGTATAGATTTTATAACTGCCGCCAAGGTAGTTATTGATTTTCATAAAGAAACTTGGTACTTTAGTGACAATGATCAAGGAAAATATAATTTGTCATTTGAACCTACTTCTCGTAGCGTGTCCTGCGCCTCTACAGATATACTTAGGGATGATGAAGGTACTCACCTTAGGTCAGCTGAGCGACAAGCGCTTGCTGACGTCATTACCAGGCACGCTCACGTGTTCAGTGCAGGGGGAGGCCCAACGCCATATGCGGAGCACCGAATTGAAACAGGTGACCACCCGCCAATTGCTGTACCTCCTTACCGTCTGAATCCTTTGAAAAAACAGCTGATGAAAGATGAAATTGCTAAGATGCTACAAGAGGACATCATTGAAGAATGTGAATCGGCTTGGTGTTCACCGGCGCTCATGGTGCCGAAATCGAATGGTAGTATCCGTTTTTGTGTAGACTATAGGCGTTTGAACGCAGTAACCAAGGCTGACACTTATCCGATGCCGCGCATCGATGAGTTACTACAGAGTACGAAACAGGACTGCTACATGAGTACGTTGGACCTTCGATCTTCTTACTGGCAAGTGAAGGTAAGGGAATCAGATAAAGATAAAACTGCTTTTGTTTGCCCTCTAGGTACCTATAGGTTCAAAAGAATGCCGTTCGGGCTCCGCAACGGGCCTGCCACGTTCCAACGCCTCATCGATCGTCTCCGGTCCTGCTCTGCACTGCAAGAGGTAACTATGCTAGCTTACTTGGATGACCTGTTGATAATGTCCCAGGGGTACCAAAAACACCTGCAAGACCTCGAAATTGTATTTAAACGTCTGGCCGAGTTTAACCTCCATGTCAATAGAGAGAAATGTGTCTTCGCTAGAGCAAGCGTTAAATACCTCGGTCACGTCATAACTCAACAAGGCATTTCTGCCGACCCTGAAAAGGTAAAGGCTGTAGTTGAGATGAAGGAACCAGGTAACTTAAAACACCTGAGAACCTTCCTACAAACTTGTTCCTGGTTCAGAAAATTCATACCGAGTTTTTCAAAAATTGCCGAACCATTAACCCGTTTAACTAGAAAGAACCAAGAATGGTCTTGGGCCTCAGAACAGACCCAAGCATTTTCCGAGCTGAAGCGTCTCCTGACCACGGCTCCGATACTGGTTCAAGCCGATTTTAGTCGTCCCTTTATTCTGCGTACGGACGCAAGTAACTACGCTTTAGGTGCAGTTTTATTACAGGGCGATAGCTATCAGGAAAGGCCAATAGAATATGCCAGCCGACTCCTCAACGCAGCAGAGCGCAACTACTCCACAACGGAGCGCGAAGCACTCGCTGTAGTGTGGGCGGTTGAGCGTTTTCGACCCTACATAGACGGCCAACCTGTCATAATTGGCAGTGACCATCAACCCCTTCGGTGGCTCCTGTCTCTCAAATCACCATCAGGTAGATTAATTCGTTGGGCGTTAAAGCTACAATCTTTTGATATTCAATTCCAATACACGCCAGGGAAGGCGAATGTCGTGGCAGACACGCTTAGTAGACCGGTTTTTTCAAGTGACTCTCGCTCCAGCTGTGGTGTTTGTTCGGTGATTTGTGATTTGCCCCCAAAGACACCCAATCAACTTCGTATGGAGCAAATTTCAGATCCGGAAGTCGAAAAGGTAATTAGAGATCTCGAAGGATCTGATGACGTCGCTGCCCAGAGGTGGTTGCAAAGAGGTTATATCACTTCCCAAGGCGTCCTGTACCGTTTTAATCCGGACTCCGATAGTGAAACCCCTCAAGTCAAGTTCCTGACATTTTAAAGGAGTTACACGATTCTCCAACTGCCTGTCACCCAGGTATTGATAAAACTTACCATAAGGTAGCCCAGTTGTATTACTTCACAGGGATGCGTCGAATAATCACCGATTATGTCAAAGCTTGCATCCACTGCCAGCGTTATAAGGCAAGTAATACCAAACCACCAGGTTTACTCCAGACCCCAGTGATGAATCAGCGTAATGAAGTGCTGGCTATAGATCTTTTCGGCCCATTACCAGCTGGTGACCAGGGGGAGCGTTGGGTGTTCCTTATCGAAGATACTGCCACAAGGTGGGTAGAGTTGTTTGCCCTCAAAGAGGCAACGTCTGAAGCATGCGCACGTGTTCTCATCGATTGCGTTTCATTGCGTTTTGGCTTACCACGCCGAATAATATCAGACAACGGAGTACAATTCGTATCTGCAGTTATGCGCCAGTGCATGACTGTCTTGGCAATTAAGCAGAATTTTATTCCCCTCTATCACCCACAATCAAATCCGGCAGAACGGAAAAATAGAGACCTGAAAGCTATGTTAGCATATTTAGTGGAGGAAGACGACAAGAAGAGGAGAAGAGACATCATGGCCAAAGAAGCTACCGTTGATTCGTTTTGCCCTGAACGGCTCCAAATGTCGAATAACGGGTACCTCACCAGCTTATTTGAACTTTGCCCGTGAGATGAGATCTCCCACTGAGGCAACACATGACCTACGCGCCGTAGTAGGTAAAGAAAATTTTGTTGAACAGATTACCCCTTACCTTAAGAACTTTATAAATTCCCTGTCAGCAATCCGCGAGCGCGTCGAAGCTGAGCAAGATAAGACAAAGCAATACGCCGATGCGTCGCGTCGACCATCGGAAACCTTTGAGGTAAATGATCTGGTTATGCTTAAGTCCTACCTGTTGAGTAAAGGATCTAAGGACCTTACTTCCAAATTCTATCCACGTCGCGATGGGCCTTACAGGATTGTAGAAAAGGTTAGTCCTACGACCTACATTATTGCACATACAGAGCATCCTAGTTTAATCGTAGGTAAATACCACACTCAGGATCTTACCCATTATCAAGGTAGAGAGGACACTTTACCTAAATCCGTAATTCCAAAAAGGAATCGCGGACGTCCTGTTAAAAATGTTAATTTACCAGTCCAGGAGCGAGGGCGTTCTCCAGAACTGGAGGGGGAGTATATAGCAACCCACATCCCTAACCGCCCGGTTCGTGCCTCTCGCGGACGGTTGCCGAAGCGGTATGCATCTCCCTCGCACACATAAGTGCGTCGCATCCCGACGTTGTCAATGGACTTCGCGCGATGCGTTAGCGGCTAGTTCGCAACTCTGCCACTGCGCGCTGGGTAAGAGAGTCCGCCTCTGACCGCGCCGAAGTGTAAACCTGTTCGCGCGTAAATTATACCTCGCTCACCGGAGCCCCACTGTAACTCTAAGTAGTGTTTACTTTCAGGCAATACGCCCACGCACATTGTAATCAGTGTCAATATACTTTTCTACTCAAGGTATAATCTTCATTCTCCCCTGAGACCGACGTCTCCCTATAACTTATGAAACTTCAAAACACTGTTATTTTCTCAGATGCTAAGAGTGCCCTTCAGGCTTTAGAGAAATTTTCTTTAACTTGCAAAACTATGTTTTCAGTTATAATTCAAATCAGACATCTACTTTACAATTGTTTACTAAATAATTTAAATGTCACCATCGCTTGGATACCAGGACATTCTGATATTCCTGGTAATGTTAAGGCGGACGGCCTTGCAAAAGATGCTGTACAGTCTGGTGATATGTTTCCCTATACAAATTATTATCATGACTTGATAACATATCTAAGAGAGTCGTGGGAAAACGTGTGGTCAACTAGTTCCAAAGTCAAAGGTAAACTCTATTCCTTGATTCAGCCGAATATTCCCAGTAAACCTTGGTTTTTTAAATACAAACTTGGTAAACAAGCTACAACCATTTTGATTCGGATGAGACTCGGCCACGTGTGTACCCCTTCCCACCTTGCGAGACTAAAAATGATTCAGTCCAGTGCTTGCGAGTGTGGAGAAGTGGGTGACATAAACCACATCATACTTTCCTGCCCTATGTGTGACCATTATGTATTATTTTCATCATTAATTTCCTTATCTATCCCATTGCCAACATCTGTTCATATTTTGCTTGCATCTAACAATATTCATATAAGTATATAATTCTCTTTCCTTATAAGCTTCTCACAATATCAAAATATAATATTATATATAAATTTTTTATCGTTTCATACCCTGTCCACATGAATTCCTTGTTCCCGTTCAAAATTCCTTTTTACTTATTTATTACTGATTTTTTTATTTATTTGAAGATTTTTGGCTTGGTTACAAGACCTTTAAGCCATGTCTTTATTTATAATAGTTTTGTTTATTCACTTCCATAGTTCACTTCACATCACATTCCCAAGCTTCACAAGTCACAATACACTGCGTTTTTTAACTTTTACTATGGTGTTTTTAATAAATTTAAATAATGAATTATAACATTGTTTATTTTTTAATAATTCGTACAAGTGGCGGGAGGAATTATTTGCCATAATATCACTTAATTCACTGGCGAGTATTAACCTGTGCATATTCCACTTTTGACAGCAGAAGACCACGTGTTCGATATCTGCTTGTGGCACATTACAGTCTTTGCACCTATTTTCGGTTATAATTCCCAGCCTTGCCAGGTGGGAGGGAGTGGTGGAGTGTCCGAATCGAAGCCTGTTCATAGTTGTTATGTATGTATGTATGTGCTTTATATAACAGGGACAATATATTGGGGTCTGCACCCCAAGACAAACCAGCTAAGCATCTAATGATATTAACACCTTTATGAGCATTTTGAGAAATGTATTTAATGTGTTGTTCAAAGTTTAACTTCTGATCCAAAATAACACCTAAAAATTTATGTTGATTAGCTCTATCTATTATGTCACCATTGTATATAACATCTGTACAGGGAGTCTCATCACTAAAAATCATCACACTACTTTTACCAGCATTAATTTTCAGATTTAAAATATCTTGGTAATAGTTCTTGAGTTCATGTAAGGCTAAATTAATATTGTCTATTGCTTTAGTTATGTTGTTATCAGAACTATAAAGAACCAGATCGTCTGCAAATTGCAGAATCTGTACATTTTTCAAATTTACATATTTACATATTTCAGAAGTATACAAATTATACAATAAAGGTGAGAGTGCTGCACCTTGCATTGTCCCTTTAGAGGCCTCTTCTGGGCCATACAGAATATTATTGTGTCGTACATACAGGACTCTCTTGTTTAAAAAATTGTGTAACCATTTAGAGATTTCACCAGGTATGCCTAGGCTACCAGTTAAAATCTTAACTAAAATCCCAGGGTCGAGACTATCAAATGCACCTTGTACATCCAAAAATACACAAACAGTATTTAATCTTAAATTTTTGGCTTTTTTCAGGTCTGTTATAAGTGAGGTGAAACTATCTACACAGCTGCAGCCTCTTCGAAAACCATATTGGATCCGTGGAAGAAAATTATTTGTTTCAACATACCAATCAAGACGATTTTTGACCATGTTTTCGAATATCTTACCGAGACATGACGATAAAGAGATAGGTCGATACGAACTGGGTAGTTCAGGTGGTTTATCTGCCTTTAAAATGGGAATGTAGGGATATTCGATATACATCGATGCATCGAAAACATCGATGTTTGCAATGAAAAACATCGAATCCATCCGATGTTTTGAAAAGCTTTCGTAGTGATTATATCCTCTTTGGTTTGAGCTTAGTAAAAAAAACTTAAGTTTTACCACTAAAATATTACTTATTACTATTATGAAATCATCATTATTCCGAATTCTCTAATATGGACTCAGTGACAATAAAAAAAAAACTACTTTTCTCATGTTGGCTGGCGAGCGAGTTTCTATGTTTATAAACATTTAATTACATTTGGTTTTGTGAAACCAAAATAAGATATTTGTTAGCAATACATTCGTCAACTTGCATTATATACATAGATTTCTTAACAAATCAATACATTATGATGACAGACTTAGCAAAAATGTTGTGGGTTATTTAGTGCTTTTTTTTAATTTGACCTTTTGTAAGATATAATACAGATGTTTCTGACACATGGCTTTTACTTGTATTTTCTTTTACTTACTCATTATGAAAGGAGCAAAATCTATTATTTTATGAAAGATTATTATCTAAACTATAATAAAATAATGAATTTAGCTCTTTTCATAAACTTTTTGTAAAAAAAATTACTATGTAAAGATGGCCTCTTTTGAGATGGATCACTTTCCACATTATTCGAGTTACTTCGGGCCACCAACCAGGTGGACACCGAAGTCTTAAAATCACGCAAAAAAAAAACAAAATCTTACACCCTCTTTTTATCACTTTTCTCGACATTTCACATGATTCTAAGTCTAATTAAGCAAAAAAAATTTTTGTGTCGGTCTGTCTGTTGGTCTGGATGTCTGGATGTCTGTTTACGCAATAACTCAAGAACCACTTATCCGATTTAAAAAAATCTTTCGCCAATCATCTTGTTTGGTTAATGGGAAGAACTGATTAGATTTTGGGGTTTGTACGTTTAAGGTTTACCATACAAATTGTCCCTAAAAAACTTTTACAAGTGAGTTTCTTTCGAGTTATCAGAGTAACGCGTATTTGACTTTGACATTTGAGTGACAATGACAATACGTATATTGTATATTTAGTTATTTACATAAAACAACCCGACTCAAAGAAACTGAAATATAAAATATTTTTTTTGTGTTTTTGAAGTCGAAGACGTTTGATTTGATTTCATTTTCTTCAAATTATTGCTCAATATAATTATAAAGACGCGTCGAATAATATGCATAAAGCCTAAGGTGTGTAATTTTGAATAAAAATACTGCAACAAAAATATCTAAGTTTGGCCCGAAGTTTGACAATCACTGGGTGATTTCCGCCCCACTAGATTTTGTAATAAAATTTTAGAAAAAGTACTCGATGTTTAAAAAACATCGATGTTTTCATCCGATACATCGAAAGACATCGATGTATAGTTGCGATGTATCGAATCAAAAAAAACATCGATGTTTTTTCAAAGTGGACACCCCTATGGGAATGACACATTGTGTTTTCCATGGGCATGCAACTCTCATACATTGGTTTAAAATTTTTGCTGTGCTAATTTAATCTGTGGTCACGCATTCTCAGCCCCATCTAGTCGTGAGGAGTAAGAAGTATTTCTTTTTTTTAATTTATTTAATTGTTGTCATTATACGAAAGATAGAAGAGTTTGGTAGTAAAGTTATTACCGTGTCTTTATAATTTATATTATTAATTATATGATATTTAATTAATAAAACATTATTTAAATTTTTGAAATACAAAAATACTGTTTCAATTCCTATTTTGCTAGAATTCATTAAGATATGGTTAAATTGTGGTAGAATTTAAAATCATAATAACACTTTTCAACGCGTCCGTTCCGTTAACATTCAAAGTCAAAGTCAGAGGTCAGTCTTTTTCAGAAAGAAAATCTCTGCCGGCACATTTCAATGTTTTGAATGTACTGGCACTTTTCTTTTTTGAATTCTAATATTTACGACGATTTACGTTCAATTTTGCTCACTGCTCCGTGTCCTAGACATATCCATTAATTACAAAAACGTATAATCCCTTTGTAGTATCTCGTGATCATAACAATCGGCTCTCAATAGGAATTTGAAATTTAGTTTTCATCTATTCTAGACATTTTTATCAAGTACGGGTAAAAATGCGTGTAAAAAAGTGTTGTGTTACAGGCTGCGCAGTCACAAAAGATGATGGTGAGTTTATTAAATTTAATTAATAGTCAAACGAATAATGCGTAAACTTATTGCGCAATAGGTAGGTAATATTTCTACTGAGATTCTTACCAACTCGACTTGTGTAGGTAGGTACTTTATAGTTACATTTATTTTTAATAAAACATTCACAATAGCCTTATACTGTAGCCAACTTAATTTATTATTATTATAATTAACATCGTTGACTAAATAAATACCAGATTAATTTATTTCTTGTAATATCAACAGTGAATCAAATTCAGAATTTAGTCAGAAAAATTAGACATATAGACTTATAATAGATATAATTTCAAAGTGTTTTGATTTGAAATTTCTGGTAGTCCAACCAGCAATTTTATATAAATCATATGTAGTATAAAAAAGTCAAAGTAAATCTTATATAGATCACCAAATCTTTCATATTAATCTTATAATTGAAAATTCTACTCTTGAGGAAATGAAAGTGGGATGAAAAATATATATATAGAAGATAAATAAAACTTTTAGTTTTATTACTTTTATTTAACTTGCCTTCATCATATGTATAAATGGTTTGAGTCATCAACAAATTTTATGTATTATGTGTTCTTTTTTTATTATTATAAAATAGGACACGTCAATCTGTCTTCACCTCAGCTGATGGTAAGCTGAAGGCAGGAAAGAGGGTCACCATGACAGACACATACAATGTTACAATGGTGATCCTCAACTTTACTTAAAAAAATGAGGTCATCATTTTTCACACCCCATTTAAAGGACATGAGACTGTATGGAGAAGGAAACATATGTGTAGTAATGGTCTTGAAAGTTATTTGCAATTATCTTATAATGCTAGTCAAGTGAACTCGAACTAAAGTTAGTTTCAAAGGATGAAGATGAAGAACTCGGTATTGCTGGAGAGGAGGATTGGATTTCCACTGCACCCTTTTCTAATCAGAGAGATACTGATAACCTCAAATTATTGAGAATTTAGGATGAAATCTCCCTGATTCCTCCGCTTGGAAAAAGGAGGTGAGTTGTTGGTGCTTCAATGTGGCACCTCCCAGTGTATACTGCAAGAAAATATGACTAACTGAGTATGTGGAATGACACTAAGCTAATAACATATTTTTGCAAGCAGCTTTTTAAGTTGCTTCGTTTTGCATGCACCAATTAAAGATGTGAGTGGTAGAAGGTGCTGTCTACAGTTTTGTGATTTTTGATCTTTAAGTTTGATGTATGGTTCAAAATATAACTATTCTGTAAAACCACTACTTGACCAACAACAATGAGCAACTTTTTATTCTAGTTATATAGATGACAGTACAAAAAGATGGGCTAAGTCTATACAAATAGGTGTCAAACAGTTCCTAAACTGACCCTTAGCATAGCTCACTCCATAGCCCGATTGTGGACAGTGGACTAACCTGACTGTCAGTAATATTTGCAAATGAAATATTTAGAAATTGTCAGATAACACCTTCATCCATTGACATCTTCAATTGCCTTTTTGTACTGAAACCACTTCAAAATTAATATGTCAAAGCCCTCTTTTAGGTGTTGACAGTTGTTTCATTATTTCATGTGAGTTATATTTCGATGTAAAAACACCTTTTTTTTTTCTTTTTAGGTTTGCCTCTTCACCGTTTCTCTAATTTAGCAGTCAATCCTGAACTTTTCATGACATGGATTTTGCGTATTGGTGGTAGTAAACCTGAACTGGATAAAACATATGTTTACGACTATTTAAGAGTATGCAGCAAACACTTCAGGACTGTTTATCTGTACCCAAAAAGTTGTCTTTGTAAATAAGCTGTACCAGAGCTACTAATACCAGGTAAATAACTCATATTCCCCCTAACCCCATCTAAGCTTAATGGTCAGACATAGGCTGAATATTATGTAGAACTGACAAGGAAGAGAGTACACCCACTTTTCTTTTAACTATAATTTGAGCCCACATAAGAGGGAGCTAGTGTATAGCACTCGACAGGGTACTTTCATAGGTTAGAGCAGTTGACGAAATGTGGATATACCCACTGAAAATACTAATTTAAATATGTATAAATTATTAGCTGTTACGTGCTTCAAAATAATATAACTAAAAATTTGGTTTCAAAACAGAAACCCGAATACTGAAAAATAACATTCTAAAAAGTATTAAACAAGAAAATACTGAGGTTGGAAGCCACTTCTCCAACAAAACAATACATTCTAGGGAAAAGTGGTTTACAACCACAGTTATCCTTGATATTTAGTTGTCTAATACATTTTTAATTTTGCAGTAGTTCAATTTTAAATGAAGTTTATAACTTAAGGTTTTTTTTATCTTCAGGTCATGACCAGCAAGAAACGGAGGCACATCTTCCGTCTACTTTTACACCACTCTCTGAGACTCTCCTTCCTTCGACGTCTACAGCACTGCATCATTTGGAATGCGCTGTTGCAGGAGCCGAAGTTATAAGAGATCATATACAACAAACTTCAGGTAAAGTTCATCCCAGTTCAAACTTGTATTCGTACTTGTCTAATTTCCTGCTAAACATATTTTAAATTAGCAACATACTACTTTCAATTAGTTATGTAAGGCTTTCGAAGGCGGTTCCAGTTCTATATTGATACTATCTGAGACATGTACAACGATTCCGATTACGAAACCTTTCTCCATCACCTTCAGAGTACACCAGGGATCTGTCCTTAGCTCATATCTGTTCATTGTGATGTTAGACGCTTTGTCAGACAACATCAGTTCTTATGTATTCTGATGACATCGCGCTGGTGGATTCGGACAGGGGCAGATTGGCGAGACGTGTGGAAGCATCTCCTTCCATGTTCTCACATGGAAGGAGATGCTTGAGGCGGCCTGAAATAAATGCTGCGAAGACAAGTATATGGCGCTAAACTCCACAGATCCTACATCCGTCTGTATAGGTGATGATTCGGATGAGCGCATGGACCTGGTTCTAGGTTAAGTACCTAATATAAGATATTGTTATGTATTGCATAAAATGAACATAACATAACAAAACATCACGCCTGTATCCCCGAAGGGGTAGGCAGAGGTGTATTACACACCCACGATTCGCCAGTTATGTTGAGGTCCCAATGTAATAGGGGGCGAGCCTATTGCCATCTACCGGGCACATTATTAAGCGAGCGATGATTAACATTTATTAATGCACACATAACTACGAAAAGTCAGAGGTGTGTGCCCGTGGCGACTGGGGATCGAACTCGAGACCTCGTCTCAGCAGTCCGTTACGTACGCCACTGGGCTATCACCGCTATGAATAAAATGAAAGCATGTATCAAAATTCAATTTCACAAAAAAGAATTCCTCATTAATTTATGGTTTTTCATTCTTTTTCAGCTAATTCCATCCAAAGAAGTCACTGAACAAACTAGAAGAATGTTAAAGAAAACTAAACAATCTTCCAGTTTGTTAAAGAAGATTGTTGTATTAAGAAATAAATTAAAGGAACAAAAGGCCCAGGTAAATGCGGCACATAAAATGTTTAAAACCATTTTATTCCGCAAGGTTCTCAAATCTTTGCCTGTGACAACGCAAACATTTCTAAATATGCAGTTGACACAGCATGGTCGAAAAATATCGAGGTAGGCGTTTTAATTTAGATGATAAGTTATTAGCACTCGCTATATATAATATATATCAAAGCCCAAGTGGATACTTTCTTACTATGGACAGAAACGCACTCTCGAAACCGGAGATGGCCCAGGGTCAGTCGGGGTGCGAGGGATATGCTCTATGGGCAACCTTACACCCCGGCGTCTGTAGACCCGAGACGGCGTGCGGTTTTAGTCGGTTCAAGCCCGACATAACCGCCCCCGCTGGCGGGGCCTCTGTGGCGTAGCGGTAGTGCATTCGACTGCTACGACAGGGGGCGCGGGTTCGATTCCCGCTCAGTGCAAATATTTGTATTCATGAATATGTCTATTTGCATTGGTCTGGGTGTTTCTATGTATAATATGTATGTATTTACAAAAAAAAAAGTATTTAAGTATTTTTATCCGCATTCTGGAACCCATAACACAAGCTAGTTAAACTATGCTTACTTTGGGTCTAGAAAGCGCTGTGTAGAATGTCGTAGAATATTTATTATTATTTATTTATTATAATAAACTTGAAACCATAATAATCAAAAGTCTGAAATAACAACTCTATAACATTTTTGAAATATCTTTGCTTCTATTTTTAGAGGAAAGGAGGAAATACAACTAGATCCAGAGGAATGTTGTGATAACTTTACTTTTTGACTCCATATAAAACTCAACATAAAATATTTCAGCCTGTGGCAAATAAAGAGGTAAGTTATTTTAGTAAAATAACTAATTTATAAAATATGCCCAGCAACAAGCATCATTAATGATGATTTTAAAAAATATCCCTCATCTTGGCATATATACTGGCAACAGTTTTTCAACTTCTCCACTAAATTCAATTATTGTAACATAATTTATAAAGGAATAAATTAAAAACATCACGGAAGTGGATACTGTCTGTCGTTTAGTAGGTTTTGAACTTGCAGGTGAGGTTGGCTTTGGGTGCTAAGAAACCCCAGGCAATGAAACCTGCAATGCCGTCCTTCATTTCCTGGGAGAAGTATTGCTGCTGGAAGAAATTTCTTTAAGAAGCAAGCAGCAGCTTGAGCCAATACTTTTTGTGCGTTTAGACGACTTCGGCGGTTACTAAGGCGAGCGGGTTCGCTGTTCTAGGCTGATGGATACATTGTCTGATCAGATCATTGTTGGACCAAGCTTTAACCCTATCTGATGACGTCATCAGATAGGTTCAGACACACACTTGGATACATTGTCAGACCAGACATTGTATCCAAGCTAGTTTGTACGTACAAAAACAGTATTTTTCAGATCTGCGAGATTAATGAAGAACCCTAATAATATATAACAAAATACCTAATAGTTTCAAGATACTCATACTATCAATTCATTCTAATATTATAAATGCGGAAGTAACTCTGTCGACACTCACGCGGGCGTAGCCGCGGCAACAGCTAGTTTCAAGTACTCTAATACTAGTTTAAAATTAATTTTACTTATCTCTTCCAGAAAACAACTACTTCCAGAGGAATATTATGATACAACACTTTACTTTTGACTCGTTCACTGGACGGTCATATAAATCAATGGAGTAAAACTGCGTCTAATGAAAAAACATTCCAGTAAGTTTTATAGTAAATTAATTAATACGTAAAATACACACAGCAATTAGTTGTCAATCGGCTGAGATAATGATGATTAATAAAATGGCAGATCTGCGAACGGCATTGCGCTTTAAAGCAATTTTCCTAAACTGTTATCCCACGGAATACGTTACCAGGTAAAAAATGCCTTTTTTTTTTCGTGCGGAAATCCCTTCGGATACCCCCCCGCATGCCAGCGGGGGCAGTTATGTCGGGCTTGAACCGACTAAAACCGCACGCCGTCTCGGGTCTGCAGACGCCGGGGCGTAAGGTTGCTCATAGAGCATATCCCTCGCACCTCGACTGACCCTGGGCCATCTCCGGTTTTGAGATGGCCCCCTCGAGTTTGGGAACCACGGTGTCCCCGTCTTGCCCCGGTTTGGGGGAGGGGCGCTAGTCGCCCCACCGTCCCGGCCTGCATCCGCTGGGGTGACAGGCGGCCTCACCTGTCACCCCCAGGCCTGTGCTCATGGAGGACGAAGGTCGTTAAGCGACCTCCGGCGCCTGAGTCGCCTGCGACGCGCGGCGAGCAAGTTACGGGCTCGGCGGGCCGGGAGAGTTCTAAATCCCGGGCGCGCTCCGCCATCTTCTTCGCGAGCATTACATGCTCGCAGAAGGACGCGGCGGCGGCCCACGCGCTCGCGCTCCGCACCATTGCCGCAATCATGCTGCCGAGCGAGAGGACTCCCACCCCGATGGCTGCCACGAAGTCACGCCTCGGCGCCTCCCACGCCGGGCAGTCCGCCAGCGTGTGCAACCCTGAGTACTCGCTCGCGTCGCAGTGATGACACTCAGGCGTTGGCTCCTTCCTGATCCGATGCAGGTGGTCCCCGAAGCACCCCTTCCTGGAGATCACCTGGGTCAGTCGGTACGAGAGGCTTCCGTGTCGCCTCTCTAGCCAATCCTCCATGATGGGCCTTACCGCCGCTATTGCGGCGTGCCCTAGGTAAAAAGTACCTGTGTTAATCCAGTAACTGGTCTTCAAATCTGGTGGTGTGCCAATTTTCATTCAAATCTGTGCAACAGTTTACGCGTCATTGCGTAACAGACATATGGCGAGCTCCTGTTTGTCAAGTCTCCTATGTGAGATGGCAGTCGGCCTGTATCCTTGTACCTACCAAAACTATATAACTACCAAAAGAACCAGTATTTTCTAAGTCAAATGAAAAGTATCCTTCTGATGCAACAAATATCCTGGTGTTATTCTTCCCTAAAGATATATTCACAAACTTTCACATTTGTAGAATAGAATGGCTGTTTCTTTCTTGGAATAAGGTACAGACAACAAAGGAGATACGATACGTTTACATACAATAAATATGAATAACCTAAGCTGTATGTACATTATTGGTCTCACATTCACAGTTTGGTGTAAAAAAAATACATAACAGCTCTTATTTCTACATTCATTCAGTGTCTACTCGTTATCATTGCATTAATATTTGTATGATAATTGAATTGAATTGAATGTAATTAACAAATGTAATATTATTACCTATATAACATTAGGATATCCCGGCCACCCCTTTCTACTTCTTAATGTCTAACTAATGATTCATTCTTTTTTCCAGGAAAGCAACCACTTCCAGATGAGTGCTATGATACAACTGATATTTAATTATTGTTTGATCTACGCTTGACTAGTTCATAGGATATATATATATACCAATACATGAACTAAGTGAAAGTTAACTAGACAAAGTTTAGCCCACGAAATGAAACTTATACGAACACCGATTAACCGAAAAACTGCATAACGGAAGTACAATCTCCATCCGCGCTTTAATCTTTCTACTGTAATTGAAAATTTGTGATAAGAAGTCATTTTTAGGGTTCCGTACTTGAAAATGAAAAAAAACGGAACCCTTATTAGTTTTTAAGTTATATACATACATACAGTCACGCCTCTTTCCCATTGGGGTAGGCAGAGACCACATACTTCCGCTTGCTACGATCCTGGCCTATTATTTCGCTTCTTTTTTTTTTCTATTCTATTCTTTTTAAGTTATGACTCATTTATTTGATTGCCATATCCTATAAAAAATTTGTAGCATACTTGCCCTTGCAATTATTTTGATGATCATACTGTAATGGTGTTGCGTTACTTTACAATTACTTATTGACTTCAGATGAATCTGAGTTTATAAATTGTATCCGTGAAATGTTGCAATTTACACTTCACTCCCAGCAGTTTTCTTAGATAAATGACTATATGAATAGATGAAAAGAATAGAATAGAATGAAATAGTAAATTCTTTATTAACATAACATAACATAACATAAACTCACGCCTATATCCCCGAAGGGGTAGGCAGAGGTGCTAGCACCCACATTTCGCCAGTTTATGTTTAGGTCCCAATGTAATAGGTGGCGAGCCTATTGCCATTAACCGGGCACTTATAAACCTGTGATAAATACATACATAACTTCGAAAAGCATCGAAAAGTCATTGGTGTGTGCCATGGTAAAACCTGGGATCGAACCCGAGACCTCGTCTCAGCAGTCCATTACCCATACCACTAGGCTTCTTTATTGTACACTAATAAATACTACACATACTATCTATATTCTGATACAGAAAGCAAACCGGAATATAAACAGATATTGTAATTTTATTTTGATTTGAAAAGAGTAACCGTTAGTTTCTTGCCAAGTTTTTGTCTCATAAGCACTGTTTGCTATTTAATCTGCCCTGAGAATCTGGCAATAAATGTAGAAGCAGTTGATTTAATTTATCCTGATGTCTAAACAAGTATTTCTTTATGACCTATGTGAATTTGATGTGAATAAAGACATTGAATTGATATTATTTGTAATTGCTAGATTTATATATTATATTTAATATTTGTTATAAATATAAAAATAAAAATTACAATGAATGTTTGAAATGTCTCAAATTGGTTCATGAAGGTTGTTTAAAAAAATCTGCTTACTTATTCTTCAATTTTATTTTTATTCAAATATTACTTTCAGCAGATGTTTATATTAGATTAATTAATTAATAGTACACTACTAACTGAAAATATTATTTATATTATGAAGTTATTGTTGTGTACTCTGTGAATTGTGCAGTAAAAATGTAAAAACAGTAGATTTAACTTATATTTGACGTTCTTAGTGTGTTACTTTGTGACCTATGTGAATTAAGAATGATATATCTTCTTCTTTATATATAAAAATGAATTGCTGTTCGTTAGTCTCGCTAAAACTCTGGAACGGCTGGACCGATTTGGCTAATTTTGGTCTTGAATTATTTGTGGAGGTCCAGAGAAGGTTTAAAAGGTGAATAAATATGGAAGTTGTTATCGATTGAGGCAGTACGAAGTCTGCCGGTTCAGCTAGTTTTTATATAAAATTAACAATAATTACAATCAATGAAATATTCTAACGTGGTTCATTGTGATAAATTTACAAAATTTCTGCTTGCTTATTTTTAGTTGAGTTTTTATTTGATATTAATCCATTACATTAAGTAATAAATAGTGCATTACTGGTGAATATATAGTGATAACTGAAACTATAATTATGTATTTTTATTTTGAAGTTATTGATATACCTAATACACATTATTTTTAATTATTACAGTGGTATTTTTAAGGCCACCACCATTCCTCTGAGAATGCCATGATGTATGATTGCTATTTTGTAACTTTCAAGATATTTTTTCGGAATATGGTGCAACTGTTTTCCTTGTGGCAGGAAATTGTAATTATTCTTTTTAAAAAAATCTGACATGACCCGCAGTTAAAAAAGTAGTGATCTATATCAGAATGCTTAGTAATCATTAAATAAATAAAATATTAAATACAATATATATATAAAAAATATATATATATATATATATAAAACTCCAAAAAAAAATGCACTGAGTGGGATCGAACCCGCGCCTCCCGTTTAGCAGTCGAATCCACTACCGCTACGCCACGGGGCGGAGAAACAGCGCCATCTTGTTTGGAGGTTCCGTATTAATGAAATCAAATGACACTAATGACAAATGGAATGAAATTGAAGAAAAAAAACATGAGTTGCGCATCTATTTCTAGTATATATATATAATCTATGGTGTTTTCCATTGTGTAGGGATGATTTTTTGTAGCCAGAGCATATTTAGAATTTTAAAAAATAACTGTTGTATGGACACATGAAGATTTTTAATTAAAATGTATGGAAAATCATCAAGACCTGGAGTTGTATTTTTCCTGGTTTGTAAGCTCATCATAAATTCACTCCATGTAAAAGTATCTAAGAGAAACATTGATTTGGCATTATCATTATTCACATTAAAATAATTGCAATATGAACTAAAATCTATCAAATTATTGCTGTCTGCTAATTTAGACAAAAATGGTTGAACAAACTCATCCTTATAAGATTTATTGCCAGCTTTTACACCCTTGAATCTTTTAATTAAATTCCAAATCTTGCTTATTGGAGTAGTTCTGTTGAAAGTGTTACAGAAGTCATTCCAACCACTTTTTCTGCTCGGAAATAGTCCGCTTTTTCAAAGCGTCCAATCTTTTATAATTGATGTAGTTTGCTATAGTTGGATCACTTCTATATAATTTCAAGGCATTGTATGACGTTTTAACACTTTTCTCACAAATATCATTCCACCAGGGTGATGGAGGCCTACTTTTAAAATCACTAGTTTTTACGAATTTTGGGATAGCGAGTTGTTTAAGTTTGTCTAGACGAGAGCAAAAGTCTAAATATACAGACATTGGATCTTGTTCATCAACTGTTGATGTCATGTCAGTGAAAATATTTTGAGAAAGGTCCCGAAATTTATTCCAATCTGTTTTATTATACAAATATTTATCAACCGGTGGATTGATTTGATATTTGTCAGTACTCAGTGCAATACTAATAATTGTTGGGTAATGGTAACTACCCATAGCATTATCATGCAAGGACCATTTACAAAGTGGAGCCAAATTCGGACTAACAAAGGTAACATCTATTGCAGATGGGTTATGCCTAGGACTATTAACAGTAGTGAAGCTACCATCGTTTAAAATACATAAATCACAGTCATCTATCACATTGTACAAATCTCGACCGCGCCCTTTCGTACTTAGACAGCCAAAGGCAATGTGGTGGGCATTGACATCTCCACTAACAAGGATGGGCTTTGGAAGACTACCTATCATGTTGCACAATCTATTTAATCTTATATGTCCACTTTTAGGAGGACAATATACATTTAAGATAGTAATATTACCAATTTCTGTGGATATTGAAATAGCAATTGTTTGTATTTCTTCATAGAAAGTTGTATCTAAAACATTGTATTTTAAATATGGTTTTATTAAAATTGCTACACCATTATGATCATTCACAGAATTTTTAAAGTAAATATTAAACCCAGGTATTTTAAACTGTTTATTATTGTTTTTAAACCACGTCTCATTTAGTAAACAAATATCTATATTATTTTCATGTAAAAATTTGATTAATAGGCATTTTTTACTATTGGCACTTTGAATATTATATTGTGCAATACGTAAGTTAGAACTTATGTTACTGGCACTTATATCCATTGTTTATGATGATAAATTTTTAAGTAACATTTGTTTTATGGATGTTGTGGTGATAGGCACATCATCCATTTTGTTTCCTAGTTGTACTAAAGTTTGTACAAGGGCCATTAGAATATCATTATTACCTATGACTTGTTTAATTACATCTGAGGTAGAGCTTTTCTTCTCAGTCTGAGATTTCTCAGTTGTATTTACATTAGAGCTATTTACAATATTATTTACACCTGTTTTATTAAATGTTTTATTTACTTTTCTGGTAAAAGAGGAAATTCTTTATCATCATTTTTATTAGTTTTAACTACACTTGAATAACTTATTTTTTCTTTTTTTTCTACTATCTTCCTCATTTTTACTGGACAAGTCCTAGCTACAGCCAAATGAGTTCCACCACAATTAACACAGCATAATTCATTAGGCTTGTCACAATCTTTATAAGAAGGATCACCTGCACAACAGCTGCAGCGCTGTTTACCATTACAAACCTTAGCAGAATGATTAAATTTTAAGCAGCGATAGCACTGCTGCAGAGGTGGGATGTATTCAGACACTCTGTATGAGAATAAATCATATTGGACATTATTTGGTAAGATATTTGAGAGAAATGTTATGCTGACTGTCTGCAGTGGGGCCCAGCTGGACCCTACTTTCTTAGTAAATCGGCGTACTGCAACTATTTCATATATTGAGGAGAGCTTCAAATATAATTCCTTATTGGAAATGTTTGTTGGTACATGTCTAATTATACCTATGCGCTCATTTTGTGCTGCAGGTATAAAGGCTTTAATTTTGTATTTCTCTAGGAAATGTTCATTTTTAATAAAATTGTTTGCAGTATTATATTGTTTGAATATAACACCAATTCGATTGGCATTAATTCGCCTTATAGCTACCACTCCCTTTACTTCCGATGCAAAAATATGGTTCAAGTAAATAGGGCTCTTATTCCCTATACGGTCTTTATCACGGCTTTCCACGAACACATTGAACTCGGTATAGTTAGAATTTTCTGGATAGAGTCTTTTAAAAAAAAAAGACAACTAAAAGGCTGCCGTTCTTTTATACTCTTTGGTCGGTGAGCTCAAGTTTCATTTCAAGTACCTATTTGTTAGGGGTGCCATGCCAACTCATCCATCTTATATACTCTTTTCTGCCGTTGCTCGTATGTATTATATTCTACTCTCCGTGCTCGTTGACCCTACCTAAATAAACAGTGACAATAAACAATAAACTAACATAAACGCAAATATGGTGAAGCTATCGATGTGTAGAATTTGTTTATCGGACGACAATCCATTGCGTTCGATGGTTAACACGCATCTACAGAAGATGTATGAAGCTTTGACAATGCTGCCCGTAAGTAATCCCATTATTAGATACCATTATTAGACAATCAGCAGCATCTGTAGCGGCCTTACAATAATATAGCAATAAAACACCTCATATTAACTATTACTCTCATAACTAACTTCTTCAGTCGGAGTGCATGAATAGCGAAGACGCCAGTCTTAACCTACTGGCCGAGTGCCCCATGTACTCACTGATCAGATGGAAGGTTCTGCGGTGGGGCACCAACGAATTTGAGAGATCTAAAGTTGGAATTTGAGAACCGATTTGATGATGATGATTTTTCCATCATACCAAACATGTTAACACTTAAACTCAAACTAAGCAATGATATCCTATGGTGACAGCTGACCATCAGCCTGTCTAGTACATTTTCCTGCTGTCTGTTTGTATTCTATTTATTTATATCACATTATAAATACAATAGTATGACTTAGATGAATGCGAACCGCACCAAGGCCCACAAATAAGATTGGCAATAAAATAATTATATTTAGGTAAGTAGTATGTGAGCAATGATACATACAATGAACAATATTGAAATGATCTACTTGTAAGTGGTATGATAGTTAAAAAGAGTGTACATAACAAATCTTTATATATAAAAATGAATTGCTGTTGGTTAGTCTCGCTAAAACTCGAGAACGGCTGGACCGATTTGACTAATTTTGGTCTTGAATTATTTGTGGAGGTCCAGAGAAGGATTTTTTGAAGAGAAGGTTTAATAGGTGAATTAATATGGAAGTGTTATCGATTGAGACAGTACGAAGTCTGCCGGGTTAGCTAGTTATTAATTAAAATTTAACTTAATCTAAATATTTGTGTGTTGCGTGGGTGAGTGTGAGAGCGATGGAGGGTGTATGTGCATTTGTGAGGGTGTGTGAGTGTGTCAACTTGGTATGATTAAGAGGTCGTCAGTCTGTTCCTATGTTAAGCTTTAGAGATATTCACCTGTTTTTTGCACTGTGTGGACTCTAAAGGATATAGATATAAGACTAGTTTTATTGTTAATATACTGTAATATATGTCTGTGTATATATAGGTTTTTGCATTGTGTACAACAAACTTTCTTTTTATTAAGCCACTAAAGTTGAAAACTACTAGTAAAGTAATTATATTTAACAGTTGGTTACCAAAGACAGCAGACCAACACTGGCCTGTGACCTCTGTTGTTCAAGGCTGGAGCTAGGCACCTGCTGTGAGCTGAGAAGGAGATCTCTCCGCAGTGAGGAGCTTTTCACGCAGTTGCTGAGACACAAAGTGGTGAGTGGTTCAGCAGTTTTAATACTATCATTGAATAATGCAAATTTGACAAGGAATAATGTAATAAAGGTTACAAATTTATTCACGACAAACTGAGTGGTGTAGCAGTTGAGCATTTGATGGGTAAGTCAGATTTCGCAGGTTCAAGTCCTGCTCAGTGCTTATATTTGTATGTATGAATATGTGTATTTGCTTTGTTTAGGTGTTTATAGTCACAATATGCACCCTGGAATATTATTATTGTATAATTAATCTTGTTTTACAGTGTAATTTTAATTACTATTATCATTTGCTAGTGGTCTCATATATCCTGCGCTGCACATTCAGGAGATATGAGGCCAGAGAGAGAGAGAGTTGTTAAAATATGGTGTTTTTTTTACAGCAAGTCAACCTACAAGTAATGCCCGATGTGCACCTGAGCATGGAGGATGTGATGCAGACGACTGCAGATGTCTTAGATAATGATGACTTGAAACAAGAAGATGTTGAAGGTAATATTGTGATAGCACGCAGAACTCTCCTCTATAGTAGAGACCGTAATCTTAGCAATCCATGGATTCTCCGTGCGGGTGCCGGGTCCATCGCGTTGCTGAGTTGGGAACTCGGGACAGTGCCTGGGACTTGCGACCCAAGTGTAGGTTTAGAAGGGGCCCCTTTTGTTGATGTACATCAACACTCACCTTCACTACCCAAGTTCCCCTCCCTGCCTAACCAAATTTGATACGAACCTACTAGTGCCGCTTTAGACATTCGTCCTAGTAATGAGCTTATTGTAGCTCTCGATAGGCCTAGATCTTTAAGTAGGTTATAGAGAGATTTTGCTGGTATACCTCTCGCTCCCACTTCCACTGCATACAAATTAACCACGTAACCGTTTTTGATTAATTCGTTTGTGAGATCATAGTATTTATTTTTCTTTATTGTGTGGTCCTTCGGTATATTTGTTTCCCACGGTACAGTAAGTTCCACAAGAACCACATGTTTTAATCTCTTAGAATATAGGAATATGTCAGGTCTAGATGACGAAACCCCAATATCCTCCGGAATTTTGTAGTGCTTTTCATACGTGTCGATTAGGAGAGTCCAATCTGGGGCAGTATCTAAGATTGAATAAGGTTTGTTCCTGGGTGTTATGGATGAACCTTCAGACACAAAGTTGATATGACGTCTGTTAGTAGTCAATCCTTTTTGGGCTCTAGCTACTGCCAGACTCATTGCTTCACGTATGATGATAAGCACCTTATCGTGGCGGCGTGAGTAATGGCCTCTATCGAGAAGCACCCTACATCCTACTAATATGTGTCTAGCCGTCCCTATTGCCTCACCACAAGTATAACATTGTTTTTCTGTGGCCTTCCCCCACCTTACCAGATTACTCTGGTCTGGGAGGGTCATCTGAAAGGCGTTAAGATAAAATTTTAACAGGGCCGGCGACCAGTCATAGATCAAGGTGCGCCACTTTAAGGCCATCGGTATGCAGAACTCTCCCATTGTCAACCATTCATTTTGGATTTCCAAATTCATCGCGTGCACTCGATATTTATCATTTTCGTCTTGTTTTAGAAAGGACTTAAGTATATCCTGGTCCCTTTCTGGCTCTCGTACTCCCAACCCCACTCTGTTTGACTGATCATAAATCGTTTATGGAATAGAAGTCTAGATTCAAGCTCGGACGCGTTATTATCTTTCGGGAGTGCCCTGATTGTGACATCTTGGGATTTTCCTAAGATGTGGGCTTTGGTAACTCTAAGATGTTTATAGAGCTCCGATGGTTTCTTAAGTTTCATCCCAAAATTATTTTGATCCCTAAATAGAGCAGAGGAATCAGCAGAGTGCGCTAGTCCAAGCCACGATTTTAGCGATTTTATGACAGTTGCATCTATTTTCGCCAGTAAGGTTTTACCGAATTCATACACCAGAAAAGGCCAAGTCAGACGTGATGTTAAGTAGTTGTCATATATCCAAGCTTTTTTGATATTGTTTAGTGGTATCTGATCTATCTTATTTAGGTCATTTATAAACGTATCGACAACTTCATCTAAGGATGGTGTGCGTCCTTTATAGTCTATCTTTCTCCCAAGAAATTTAAATGGCACCGATTCAGCGACTATGGAAACTGGTTTACCCCCAATGAAGAGTCCCGGGTCGTAAGAGGTAAATTTGGTGTCCCGTCTACCCAGACATAGACAGTGACACTTACTGGGCTTCGTCCTCAGTCCATTTGTCCACGAACAGAACTCATCGACTTTAATAGTTCCTGACATTGTTTTGGATTGCGCGTCAGTATTGCGAGATCGTCAGCAAAAGCTAAGATGGACTCTGAGTATATGTTATTTACTTTAAACCGATAACCCCATTTCTTTTCGTGACGTATTAACTTGGTAATTAAGATATTAATTACTATGTTAAATGCTATTGGCGACAAGCAGCATCCCTGAAACAGTCCCACATTATACCGTAATGGTTCTGTGTGTACTTCTTGGAAGCTTATAGCAAATTTTAGCTGGGAGTAATACGACTCGATTATCTCTATGACCACGGGCGGAAAGTTATACCATTGCAACGCGTATACCATAAGGTAATGTGGAATTGAGCCAAATGCATTTTCTAGGTCTATCCAACATACCGTTATCTGTCTTTCGTATTTTCTGGCATCTTTTAAGCTTTCCGCTAACAGACTATTGTGTTCCAGACAACCAGAAATGCCGGGTAAAAACCCTTTCTGGTGGTTAGGTCCGAAATACCTTTTTTTTTTTTTTTTTTTTTTTCGTGCGGAAATCCCTTCGGATACCCCCCCGCGTGCCAGCGGGGGCGGTTATGTCGGGCTTGAACCGACTAAAACCGCACGCCGTCTCGGGTCTACAGACGCCGGGGTGTAAGGTTGCCCATAGAGCATATCCCTCGCACCCCGACTGACCCTGGGCCATCTCCGGTTTCGAGATGGCCCCCTCGGGTTTGGGAACCACGGTGTCCCCGTCTTGCCCCGGTTTGGGGGAGGGGCGCTAGTCGCCCCACCGTCCCGGCCTGCTTCTGCTGGGGTGACAGGTGGCCTCACCCGCCACCCCCAGGCCTGCGCTCATGGAGGACGGAGGTCGTTAAGCGACCTCCGGCGCCTGAGTTGCCTGCGACGCGCGGCGAGCAAGTTGCGGGCTCGGCGGACCGGGAGAGTTCTAAGTCTCTCCCGGGCGCGCTCCGCCATTGTTAATCATAAAATGACACATTTTTGTTTGTAGAATTGAGAAAAATATTTTTGAAATTGTGTTAGTGCTATCGGTCTAGTATCTTTAGGATGGGTCACTTCATGTTTTTTTGGAATGAGAACGAAAACCGCTTCGCCAAATGCGACTGGTATATTCTTTTCTGACCAGATTTTACTGAATATATTTGTGAGATGTTTACGAACTGTTGGACATTTTTTATACACTATATATGGAACCCCATCAGGGCCCGGAGCCGATTTAGATGATTTCTTTTTTATTTGTATCTCTATTTCCTCTATGGTAGGTGCACTCCCTTGGAATTGTACTAGAGGGTCGTGAGGTCTTTGGGTTTCCGGTTGATTGTATGGTGTTCTGCATTTAAGTATTTCATAAGTGTTTTTGTAATGTTCGTAAGTTTGTTCTTTGGTCAGAAGAAGTTTACCATTTTGGCTTTTAAAGATGTTTTTTGAGTACTGAAAAGGGTTTTTATCAAAATTTACTTCGTGCCTTGCCCTATCGTAACTATCGCAATTGTTTGCTATTTGTTGCGATATACCTTGTATTAGTTTAAGAATTGATCTTAATGCCCTAGACAGTTGGTGACTAAGATGATAATCGCCCAAGGCTTTGGCATCTCGAAGTTTTTTCTTTAGCTCCCTTTTCTTTCTCCGCAATTTAGTTTTAAAAGAGTTTTCTTTAATTTTAGGAGCATGGTAATTTGGAGGTGGATAATGCTCACTAAAATACGTATAAATTGTATCTTGGAAAGTGTTTGGCCAAATTTTCGTCGTGCACTTTCCAGGTTGAGTTTTGAAGGCTCGGAATGCTAAGACGTGTCCGGATATTTATGGACTCCTGGTTACTTTGACACGATGGTTCACCATGGAATGTATGAGGGTCAACTCTATCCGTAGTGACTGATGAAGTTCTTACCGACGGCTGTCGTGCTTCAACACCATGTGTATTCAAATGTTTGATGTACCAAGCTCGCCTCTTGTATTGTTTCCCGCACGTGGGGCATTTCAAATCCGTATTATCGCCAGAGTCGTCGTTTTTTCCTTCCGGTGGACAGATCTTCCGCCCCCCCTCTCGGACTGTCCTGGTTGGCTCACCGTACTTGTAAGATAAAGGCGCCACACAGACCCACAAGTGAATTTGTACACCGGTGTACTAGTGGACTTGTGGACTGATGCCGATTTGGGAGCTGCTGCGGCAAAAGTAGACATTTTCTTACTGAAATTGAGATCATTTAGTTATTAAAAAAATTTGCAAACTGACATGAAACATTTTTTTTGTCAGAGAAATTACCAATATCGAACAAAATGCATACGTTTTCCGTACGCGTAAGTTTTAGTAAGGTAAGTACGTCATTACTTCCTAGAATTCGTTCCTTACACTGTTAAATGGTGTATTAATACAGTATGTATATTTTTTAAATTCATGTTCGATATCTGGCTAGAAATATTAAATTTTCAAAAATCCAATGATGCAAATGCAAGTGCAAGTTTTCATAAAAATTGAGCCTGAGGGTACTTTTTGCTATCCCTTATAGTTTCGGATTTGGCCATCCAGCTCCATTCGTGTTTCGCTAAACAATTTTGGTCACACTTATACAGTAATTACCACAATTACGCCATCAACCACAATACACCATCCGTGTACAGCGCTGAACTCTATCTAGTGCACTCGCATGATAAAACACATTCGTCCACTTGTTTGGCGCCAAAGCAGAATGGTAGAAGAAAGATAAAAGGCTGCGTACGCGTCTCCATACAATATCGTTGTTTTTTATGGGCATAAGCTGAATGAGTGTGAGTAGTCCTCTACACGTCAGCAGAAGATCGCGTTGGTTGAACCAATGATACGACTACAGATTCATATGTAGGACGAATGAATGAAGTAACAAACTCATTTGCAGATGAGGCTGTGGCAGAGCAAGATGACGCAGACCTGTATCATACCGCACTAGGCTTACACACAGAGTGTGACATACCTCTGGACATTGTAAAGGAAGAATCGGATGACGTCGACACTGGTAAGTTAGTAGACTGTGGTTGAACTTGCTTGGCATTTTATTAATTAAAACAGCTAACTGCTGTGCAGATACATTCTGTATAAAACATATATAGCGAGTATTATTAATCTTTCACCCCGGCTACCTTTGTTGTTTATAGGGGAGGGGGATTTGATCCCCAACAGGTCGGCGACGAATTTGTTTGGAATTGAACTGGCGACCCCACTTTACTCTGATGCCTGTCGATTTCTTACAGTTCATAAATTAAATGAGCTTCACTAAATAAATGTCTACTTGATATTGAACTTGACGCGCAACGGTGTTGATAAACATCTTTTCCAACTTCGCAATATTCTTACGGACGCGGAGGCACGATAGGAAATTTTACTCTATATGAGAAAATATCTAAAAATAGCTTGGACTATTTAAATAGATTGGAGAAAAAGCAATCGGAAAATGTTACTTTGACTTTACTTTTGTCTATACTATTATAAAATTGTAAATTAGTTCTGTCTGTACATTGCAGATATTTAAAACAATATTTTATATATTTATATTCATCACCATCAACCTGTTTATCTGGTTGTCCGTTTTTTCGGTACGCAAAAAGTACTGCACCGATTTTGATGCGGTTTTTTCAGTTAGAAAGGTCTTAATCAGACTTAAAATCTGCCGTATTTTTGATTGCAATTGGTTGAGTAGAACCGGAGATATGACCAAACAATGGATAACCGACCTATATATATGATAACAAGAAACGTATCACATAACACATCAGGCAGGGCCCTTGCACGTCAGCAGCAGACCATGTGCTCTGAACCAATCATACGACAACAGAATTATATATAAGACGGAAGAAGGCAGTATTTATATTTATGTAATGTATGTATATTTTTTAAGAGCGGTAGAGTCAAGCAACAGTCATTTTGGCCGTTGCATGAATGGGGCCGACTCGACCGGGGAAGCACCACCCTCTCACAGAATATCGACGCCACGTAACAGTATTTGAACTGTTGCGTTCCGTTTGGTGAGTGAGAGTGCCGGAGCCCAAACTCCTTTCCCATCCCCTCCCAAAATCCTTTCCCATCCCCTCCCAAACTCCTTCCCCATCCCCTTTCCTTTACAGGGTCGGCAGCGCGAGTGTGACGCCACTGGTGTTGCACACGTCCATAGGCCGCGGGAACCGCTTCCCATCAGGTGGGCCGTGTGCTTGTCGGCTACCTTAGTAGTATAAAAAAAAAGAAAAAAAAATTGTACTCATTTACAGATGATGCCGCGGTAGAGCAAGATGGCGCAGACCTGTATCATACCGCACTAGGCTTACCCACGGAGTGCGACATACCTGTGGATATTGTGAAGGAGGACCCGGATGACGTCGACACTGGTGAGTTAGTAGACTGTGGCGGAACGTGCGTGTGGACATGATATTCATTTTTCGTCGTCAATAAAAACAAAATTAAAATAATATTGTAGCATAATTACATATCGACATAAAAGTTAGAAATTAGTTTAATATAAAGAATTAGCGCTGCATCTAGCGTCTTGCGTTTTGTTCAATCTTGTAACCTATCTTGTCTCCCTCTTAACACAACTCACCATTTTCCTGACTGTGCCCCTGGTCGTTTTGATAAAATGTTCATACCTTCGCTTACTCATATCGCAAAGCATGGTCAATGCTCTGCTGACAATATCTCTTACCATGGTCTCGTTTATGTTTCTTATACAAGATCGGCCACCTAAAGAAAACCCTAAACTTATAATGCAGCGCAATTTTCGCGGCATTGAACTTGACAAGCTTCGTGAGGATGCTCAGAATATTGACTGGTACCCTCTCTTGTATTCCAATTGTATGGACGCAAAATTGGACATTCTGACTGATAAAATAACACATCTGTACGACGTGCGTGCTCCGAATCGTGCCATCAAACTAAAGCGTTTACCAGCGCCTTGGCTTACCTACACTTGATATCGAAGATGTGCAGGCCTACCACGAAACGTACATCCGCAATTGCGGACTGAAATTTCGGGCAATCCGTATGTTGGTTTATAATAGTTCATTTTAAATAGAAATATATTGTAAACGAAAACCTGTTTGATTTAGTCCCGAACATACTTTCTGGTCCCGACCGAAAGAACCAAATCCGAAGTAGCTTCATGGTACCTAAATGCACGCCTTTCGTTCGTGTTTCGTGCGGGCCCGCAATTGCGGATGTAGGCCTTCTGATGTCGAAAAAAGCTATAATCAAGGCGAGATAGAAAATCAGATCTACCCAGGCTTATTTGGAGAAGCAAGTGGCCATCAGAAATAGATGCAGCAAGGTGTGTAGGAAAACACAACGCCAACATATCCATACCTTTTTTTTTTTTTTTTTTTTTTTTTTCCGTGCGGAAATCCCCTCGGATACCCCCCCGCCGGCCAGCGGGGGCGGTTATGTCGGGCTTGAACCGATATCCATACCTCTGTGGAAATCGGGGATCCAGCAAAAGTGCAGAAATTTCTGGATACATTAACAGTTGGAAAGTCTCGTCAAGACTCAATTCTTAAAAATATGAACTTAAATTCACATAATGTAAAGTCAACGACAAAAGTGGCTGAACACTAAAATATTTACACACCTTTTGGCGTGACAACGTCTTATAAATCGATGAAGCCGGCTGCACGCTCGACAAAACATGACGCAACATGCCGTTACCTGACGTATGCGGCGTTACCTCGCTCTGGGCTTGAAGTGGAAGCGATACGTCCGCGTGGACAGTTGTCACGTTCAACTATCGTCAGTAAACCGACTTTACAGACAACCGGTTTTTTGCATTGGAATACATACGCCAATAACTGATCTATAAGTAAGTGACTCCTCTGGTGTTGCACACGTCCATAGGCCGCGGTAACTGCTTCCCACCAGGTGGGCCGTGTGCTTGTCTGCCGCCTAAGTGGTATAAAAAGAAGTAGTTTTATAATCTCCTGTGGATGAAGTTAATATATTTGATGTTTAGTTTATTGTTCTATGAAAGGTTTAAGAGCTAAGAAGATCCATAAATTAGAATTTGTTAAGCTACATTCATTTGTGGTCGACTGTACATTTCTCTGCTTCTTCCAATTTTAATGATATTTAACTAAAAGTCAACACACTTCACTATCTTTCATCTATTCCAACTCCTGATCAGCCACCTTTCGTCTTAAACAAATTGGTCGCTTGTGATGTTAAGAGCATTTTGTCGATTTCATCCAATGCTGTGGGTAGCGATGCCGTTAGCCGAAATATGCTTGTGCCAAATCAAGAGCAAATTCTTCCTATCCTATGTCACGTCTTTAATTTCACCATCCCTTGTGCAGTTTTCCCAACTTCTTGGAAAAGTGCCCAAATCTAAACCCTGTTCGTTTTCTTACTATCGTCCTATATTTATCCTACCATTTCTTTGCAAAGCCTTGGAGCGTGTCATTCACTCTCAACTCAGTTCTTTTCTTAATAAAAACGCACTATTAAACCCTCGTCAATCCGGCTTCCATCCTGGGCACAGTACTGCGACAGCACTGGTCAATATCACGGAAGACAGAAGACTGGGCATGAATGGTGGAAAGCTTAGGCGCCGGACAAACAGGACGCGCGTCGTAGACATGTGCTTGTGCTTGTACCATTCCGCTCACCCTTTCCCCTCCCACAGCTCACCCCCGTTACAAATACATGTCTAGGAAGCGTGTCCGTTCTGTTTGTACGTCGCCTTACATTTCTATCCTTACTTGATTTTAGCAACGCTTTTAATACCGGAGATTTCCACATTCTGTTTGGTATACTCAGTTCTATTAACATATCTCCAACGGCTATTGAGTGGTTTCGTAGTTACCTGTTTGGTCGTCCGCAACGTGTTCGCGTCGAAGAGTCATATTCTTCCTGGTGCAATACGACCGCTGGTGTATCCAATGGTGGCGTTCTATCTCCTTCACGTTTCGCTATTTTTAGGGTTCCGTACCTCAAAAGGTAAAAGGAACCCGTATAAGACCCGGACCCGGACTTTAAGCGAATACGTGAATGGAGCCAAAAACCATGGACTCACGCTAAAGTTGTCCAAGGTTGACTTCACAAATAGATTGGTTCCAACTTCCGCAAAACACTACGGGTCGAGGGAGTCGTTGTGCCAGTTTGCGATAGTGCCAAGAATTTAGGTCCAGTTACAAGGAACCAGTAGCAAACTTTTTGCGTCAGCAGGTTCCTTACGAAGGCTACGAAACTTCCTTCCAATTGCCACTATAATTGCGCTCGCAAAATCGCTTCTTCTTCCTGCCTTTGATTACGCCGATGTCAGCTATCCCGATCTCACTGAGGAGCAACTTGATAAGCTTGTGCGGCTCCAAAATTGTTGCATCCGATTCGTATAATAATATGGTCTACGCAAATATGATCACGTTACAGATTTTCGTAAACAACTCAAGTGGCTTTTAACATTATTATAAAATGTATTGTTTAATCATACAAATCCCTCCTAGCTCAAAGAACGATTCAAGTTCCTCCATGAGACACATGCGAGATGCCTGAGCTCATCCGAGAATTGGAGGCTGACAATGTCATTGCATTCCACTGATTATGCAGACAAGTCATTCACAGTTAAGGCTGTGCGCTTATGGAATGCATTGTTATTACACATCAAACGGGTTAAAACCATGAACATCTTTAAAAGAATGGGAAAGATCATTACCTGTCATCGTGTACTCCATAAAAGGTCAACATTATATGCTCACTCGTCACGTTTCCCGTTCCTATTAGTGTGTACTATATACTTCATATACCTACCTATTTATTCATTATAGTTGTATATATTATTTCTATAATACGCTCCGCGTTGTCTGTTAATACTATTTTTGTTCTTAATTAGATTTAATTTGTATAATTCATTTTGTACTTAATTTATCTTATAACTACACCATATTATTTTGCTTTCGTTACATTATTGTCCATCCTAAGGTTGCCTGGGGGCCTGTGCAAAGTGACATCCTATTAGTGGAATCGCTTTGAAGCGAACCTTCAAAGGTCCGGGTAATAATAAATGTATGGGAAAGAAATTATTTATCGACATGTCACGTGTAAACAATAATATCACTTCTATACATTTCGGACAATTGAAGGTTCACTTCGAAGCGATTTCACTAGTAGAATGTCACTTTGTCTAGAGGCCCTGTTTACGTACTACTTATTTGTCTTCACTGTAACTTTTTGGTGTACACTGAAGAGTTATCTATCGATCTGTCATGGTTGAATTTGGCACATAACGAAATACGTAGGCGCCTTACGTACTGGTAGATGCTATTGTAATGTTATTATTTTAAGTGAAGACGAAGGGTGGGTATGGGGTCTCACCGAAACATTCGGGTCCAAACCAACCTCACATACAGGTCGCTACACCTGCTGATTGACGGACGAAGCTCTGGCGCAGGCTTTCGTCTCGGGGTTGCTCCCGTAAGAGCCAATAGAAACCAAACTGTGGACCCTTTCCACGATTTGGTTTATTTTGGCTTTTACGGCTTCCACGCAGTGGCTCCAAAGTGCAAGCTTTGAGTGAAACCGGAATTGTCGCGCGGATGAACAAGAGACTTCAAGTGAAGTCGGTAACACAAACCATAATGTCTTTTTCCAAAAATGTTTAGCGCCAAAAAGTAACTGGACGGACTGAACCGAATGTATTATACTTTTGACTTTTTCTAAATTCAACTTTACAATTTGTAGGAATCTTAACATTTCTGCCAACCCCTGTAAAGTTACACTAACGCAACATGATTTATATATTATTTAGGTGCTCCGCGACTTGCCGCGCAGAAGTACCGTAAAGATACGATTTTAAACAGCCTCAAGACAACTCACCAAACGATGGGCAAGAGTGAAGAACCGAAAAGAGGGACTGAAAGAGCTGTCGAAGACAAACCAGTTAAGCAGAATAAGATAGTGGAACCTCGTGACACAAAAGACATCAAACTACGTAACAATAAAAAAAAAATTAGTACATCCGATCAAAATGACGTTCGCAAAGAAATATCTCAAAACAAAATCAGTGCAGACCAAAGTATTAATAGTACCTCAAGCAACAAACTTAAATCGTTGTTATGTGACATTTGTCAGAAATGTTTTAGACGTAAAGATCATTTAATAGGACATATTCGTACACACACGGGTGAGAAACCTTATGCGTGCAATGAATGTAAGAAATGTTTCAGTGCTAACAGTGCGTTAAAAAAACACCTTCGTACACACACGGGTGAGAAACCTTATGCGTGTAATGAATGTAAGAAATGCTTCAGTTCAAGGAGTAGTTTCAATTTTCATATGCGTAAACACACTGGCGAAACAAATGCTTATGAGTGTAATGTATGTAAGAAATGTTTCAGTTTTAAGAGTAATTTAAATGCACATATTCGTACACACACGGGTGAGGAACCTTATGTGTGTAATGTATGTAAGAAATGTTTCAATCAAAAGAGTAATTTAAATAGACATATTCGTACGCACACGGGTGAGAAACCTTATGCGTGTAATGTTTGTAAGAAATGTTTCATTGAGAAGAGAAATTTAGATAGACATATTCTTACACACACGGGTAAGAAACCTTACGCGTGTAATGAATGTAAGAAATGTTTCAGTTCAAAGCAATACTTAAATATACATATTCGTACACACACGGGTGAGAAACCTTTTAAGTGTAATGTATGCAAGCAATGTTTCAATCAAATGAGTAGTTTAAATAGACATATTCATACACACACGCATGAGAAACCCTATACGTGTAATGTTTGTAAGAACTGTTTCAGTTTAAAGAGTAGTTTAAATACACATGTTCGTACACACACGGGTGAGAAACGTTTTAAGTGTAATGTATGCAAGAAATGTTTCAATCAAAAGAGTCACTTTCTAAGTCATGTTCGTACACACACGGGTGAGAAACCTTTTAAGTGTAATGTATGTAAGAAATGTTTCAATCAAAAGAGTCACTTACTAAGTCATGTTCGTACACACACGGGTGAGAAACCTTATGCGTGTAATGAATGTAAGAAATGTTTCAATCAAAAGAGTAGTTTAAATATTCATATTCGTACACACACGGGTGAGAAACCTTTTAAGTGTGATGTATGCAAGAAATGTTTCAATGATAAAAATACGTTAAATAGGCACCTTCATACACACACGGGTGAGAAACCTTATGCGTGTAATGTATGTGGGAAATGTTTCAATCAAAAGGGTCACTTACTAAGTCATGTTCGTAGACACACGGGTGAGAAACCTTATGCGTGTAATGAATGTAAGAAATGTTTCAATCAAAAGAGTAGTTTAAATATTCATATTCGTACACACACGGGTGAGAAACCTTTTAAGTGTGATGTATGCAAAAAATGTTTCAATCAAAAGAGTCACTTACTTAGTCATGTTCGTACACACACGGATGAGAAACCTTATGCGTGTAATGTAAGAAATGGTTCAGTTTAAAGAGTAGTGGTCGATGCTCGCAACCGCGGGGCGGAGGACGTATGTCAGAGGAATAGAGCCTTCAACAGGGCTGCCAAGTTTAGCAAGAAGACTTTGCGAAAGCCCCCTTTGACCATATTAGCCGCATTGGAAACAAACTTGCAAAATATCCAGCGGGCGATAAAGCGTATTGGGCCCTAGCAAAGTCGGTTGAGTCCAACTTTTGCTGCCCCTCACTGCCTCCACTGCGAAAGCCTGACGGGACACTGGCCCACTCTGCTGAGGAAAAAGCAAATTTATTTGCTACACTTTTTGCGGAGTCTTCGCGTCTAGATGCCGGAACGACGAAGCCTCCTGCTCCTCCTGTCGGATGTGGGACGCGCATGGCAGATATCAGCATCCGACAGAGGGATGTACGTAGGGGTGCTAAATAATCTGGACGTGAATAAGGCCAGTGGATCCCATGGGATACCAGCAATAGTGCTCAGGACTTGTGCACCTGAGTTGTCTCTTATTTTGACACGCCTGTTAAGTCTCTCATATGAGACCGGTCAAGTGTCGAAGGCTTGGAAGGAAGCCAACGTGCAATCTGTGCCCAAAAAGGGCAGTCGGGCGGACCCTGTCAATTACAGACCAATTTCAGTAACGTCCATACTCTGTAAGACTATGGAACGTGTACTGAACAAAAAGCTGTTGACATACCTTGAAATGAACGATCTCCTCAGTGATCGGCAATATGGCTTTCGCCAAAACCGTTCCACTGGGGACCTTCTTGTGTATGCCACTCACATTTGGAGTGAGGCCATCGAGAGGCACGGAGAGACACTTGCCGTTTCTCTCGACATATCAAGGGCTTTTGACAGGGTCTGGCACAATAGCCTAATTGGCAAGCTTCCGTCCTACGGCCTTCCCGCTGGCTTATGTGTCTGGATCACTGACTTCCTGAGGAATCGGTCTATCTGGGTGGTCGTTGACGGCTGCACATCTGACCGATTAGCGATCAACGCTGGGGTCCCTCAGGGGTCGGTACTCTCGGCTACATTATTCTTGCTGCACATTAACGACCTGCTCAAGCCCGGTACTTTTGGGTACGCAGACGACAACACAGTAGTCGAGAGTTACGAGTCCAACCCCCGAGCCAGCGTGGGACAGATCTCTCCGAGAGGCTATGGTTGCGGGTTTGAATTTGTCCTTAAAGGCGGTCTCCGATTGGAATGATGATAACTTGGTCAAGTTCAACGCTACCAAGACCCAGGCGTGTCTTTTCTCTGCCAAGCGAAGTCAATTTCAGCCAAACCCCGCATTCCAAAATCCTTCCGTGCCGATAACCGACCGCCTCGAGCTTCTTGGCGTTACTCTGACATCCACCCTCAATTTTGGGTCTTACATTGAGGCTAAAGCTCAAGTGGCTGCTAAAAAGCTGGGCATACTGTCGAAAGTGCGACAGTACTTCACACCGGAACAGTTGCTCAACTTGTACCAAGCGCAGGTTCGTTGCTGTATGGAGTACTGCTCGTACCTGTGTGATGGCTCAGCTAAATACCACCTGGAAGCGCTTGAGACAATAGAGTGATGGGCCAAGAGGCTCATCAATAACGATACACTCGTCGAGAAAAGGCTTCAGAGCTTTGAACATCGACGCAAAGTTGCAGGCCTATCGGTTTTTTACCGGATGCATTTCGGAATGTGTTCGCTGGAATTGCACAACTTGATACCTCCAAGCCCTTTCCACCAACGACCGACCAGACGCACAGCGACGCGGCACCGCTACATGGTGGATATTCCACTCATACGCACGAAACGTTTCGGTGACACATTTATTATGCGTACAGCTAAGGAGTGAAATTGCCTGCCTGAGTCTGTGTTTCCGGAAAGCTATAACCTTGGAATCTTCAAGTCTCGAGTGAATAGGTTCCTTCTAGGCAAACGTGATCCATCGTAGACCACATCGTCACTTACGATCAGGTGAGATCGAGGTCAAACGTGAGCCTATCATCCATAAAAAAAAAAATTTAAATGGACAAATTCGTACACACACGGATGTGAAACCTTATGCGTGTAATGTATGCAAGAAATGTTTCAATGAAAAGAGTAGTTTAAATACTCATATTCGTACACACACGGGTGAGAAGCCTTAAGTGTAATGTATGCAAGAAATGTTTCAATCAAAAGAGTAGTTTAAATATTCATATTCGTACACACACGGGCGAGAAACGTTTTAAGTGTAATGTCTGTAAGAAATTTTTCAATCAAAAGAGTCTGTTACAAAGTCATATTCGCACACACACACGGATGAGAAACCTTACGTGTGTAATGAATGTAAGAAATGTTTCAGTGTAAAGGGTAATTTAGATTGACATATTCGTACACACACGGGTGAGAAACCTTATGAGTGTAATGTATGTAAGAAATGGTTTAGTACAAAGGGTAATTTAGATATTGTTCTCGCTACATGAGCGAGACGCTTGCAGGAACGGAACGCGAAGTGTCAAATTGACGTTCCGTGTGTCAGTGACAAGAGACTAGAACTTTTTCCCGGAATCCGCGCGCGTGCGATATTGAATTGTAACATTGAATTAATGTGTTTCGTGCATCCCTTAGTCGGCTCATTAGAATTAACGTGTTTAGTGCACTCCTAGTCGGCTCATACGAATATAAACAATTGACATTTAGTGTGAAGAAATAAAATGCACGAGTTCCTGAACTCCAGATCGCCACCAACCTGTAAGTACGCCCCTTTCCCATAACTCCCTACCCATCCATGCATGTGCTGGCTCCGGCACATACATTCTTTTGGTCCATTCGAGCCTTTTATAATTTGAACCACACCTACCCTTTTTATAGCAATTTTACAGTCCACTTGAACAAATCATCTTCTTTCTTCCTCTGGTGTTGTTAAATATATGTAGCACGCCACTCCTCAGCTCAAATTGTATGAACAATAGTTTATAATAGTTAAAATATTCGTGTCCCGTCCAGTATTAAAATACAATTATACTACAATTAAAAACCCATATCTGCTTAATATTAACTCATTTGCTTATAGTAAGCATTCTTCTCAGCTCATTTAATATGTATAAGAATCCAAATTTGAAAAAGAAAAAGTTTAATATCATCCATTACATCATTATTAATTTTATATTATTTAAGGCTAGATTCCCAATATACAGGCTTACCTACATTGGGAACCCAGTAACTCCTATAGCTTTAGTACCCTTTGTCACTACTACCATCGAGTTGCAGGTACGGAAAAGGAGCCGCTTTCCTGCTACCGTAACACAGGTTAATTCCTAGCACGGGGCTGGAGAGTGCTTCTGGACCCGCCCTGTAACTCGATATCTAATATCTACTATCTAATATTGTACTACTTTGCTTTAGGATACTTTAGCATTAAGCACAAATTGTTTTTGGTTCAATAAAAGATTATTATTATCTCTTTATTTACTTTAAAATTACTTATAAATTACATTTTTAAATACATATTAAAAAAAAAGAAAACATCTATTTAAAAATATAAAAAATAGTGCTCCACCGGCAGCGTGGCAGGGCCCAAGCTACCGGCGCACACTGTAAGAAAGTCACAATCTAGCGGGATTTAATTCCTGATGATACTAAACCCATTGATTTGATTGAAATTAGTTATAATAAGTGTTTTATAAGATAATTTTCGTTTAATTTATTATTTAAAATAGTGAAAAAATACAGAAAATAGGCATATTACTCGTTTATTGTGGGTAGGGAAAGCATCGACAAAACGTCGGGCTCCAATTTACTTCTATTTATTCGTGGTATGCTCCTTAATGCTGCTAAATGATATTAATAGTCTGTTTAAAAGGTCTGTATTTGTATCCACCCGCGAAGTTTTTCTTGTGAAGAGTTCCCTATAGTATCGATTGTCTTTATTGCGTGCCTCTTGGGCTTCTTCCGATAGTTGGCCAATTGGTACTATACATGATGATATCACATCTTTAGCATGAAACAGAATTTTATAAACACTGGTAGGCATATTGTACCAATAATATTCCTTAAGATACAGTTCCCTGGTGTGATTTCTATGTCGAGCCTATATGCAATGTGCAGTATGCACTCCATAAATCTTATCCACGAATGTAATGGAGAAAGACCAAAAGTCATTGCAGCTGCATCCAGTGGTTTCTTCAAAATAACAGCAGGTTTATTCATTTCGGATGGCTTTGCTCCACATATATAGCAAGTTTGAGAGGAACACGATACAGTCGATAAGGCAGTGCAAATTTTGCCATCAATCATGGTAAGCATGAATATCGATTTCACAAAAATATGAACGTCATCCATATGAACTTCAACAGGTGATAACGTTTCAATTTGTTGTTTTATCGAATTGACCTCTTGTTTTGTTAATTCTGTAGTTTCCTTAGCAAAATTAAGTTTAATAGGTCTAAAGAAACGTGTAAACGAAGGGGCAGGGTTTTGCCATACAACCATATTCTTATTTTCGGAATTCAAAGCCTTTTGAATAGGAACCATTGAAATGCTGAAGAGATTTTCGTCACACTGATTTTCAGATGTGAACTTCTGTTTATATCTTTGTTGTTGAGAACCATCACAACCCCACTTAATCAGGCAGGTTAGTTCCTTTTTTCCAATGTTCAGGACTTCAATAGAATTTAACACATCTCTTTGAGCTAAACATATACGATTGATAGTATGATCCACTAAAGATTGAAGATTACACTCTGCAAATGTTTCTGTGACAGTTTTCTCCAATGGATAACACTGTTTTTTCACTGTCAGTAATTGGTCATAAGAAGGTAATAAGTTTTTAACATGTTTGTTCACCTTTTCACGAATTATATTGTATTGATGAGTAGATAATTTAGCATCTATCATCATGCCCAGAGCTTCATCTACAGATAGAGATACAGCATCACTGATTAAACGTTTACGGGCCTGTTTAATCGCTGTCCCACTATTACAGAATCTCTTTCACCAGCTTTGAGTAAGTTGCATTCATTAGCTACTGAAATTTCTTCTGGGCTGGTCGTCTCTAAAAGCTTTTGTATTTTTCATTTTTGAGTTCTATCACAACAATCTCGAAAATGTTTTGCTGGTCTTCCTGGAGTAACTGAGCTAGAGAATGATGGAATTTCTTGTAAAACACTATAAGGTAGTGTAATATATGTCCTTAACCAATTTATATATTTTTTTTTAAAACGGTCACGGTGACGACCACATTGACTCTATTTTACATCAGTTTGTTGACATAGTGTTTTCAACAAAGACTTGATTTTATTTTTAGAAGGCTCAGAAAAAGTTGCACGATGATAATTATCCATGAAAAATGAAAAAACTTCGTCAAAACGATCACTTCCTCTGTTAGAAGACCAAATTTCGAAAATTTGCAATTTCGTTATCTCGATAGCCATACTGAAAATTTCAAAAAAATGTATGGGCGTCGCAAAAAAGCGCAAAAGTTGTGAGTTGTATCAATTAGTTAAGACTATCAGCTTTATTATGATGGTATATACTTTACTATAAAATGCTATAAAATTGGGTTTCGAGTCCAATGAATTTGAAACAATCAAAAATCGAAGTCAATTTCGTGTTCTAATAGAAATGGGTGATTTTAACAAATATGCCTATTATAAATCGGACAAAATGTATATGTACTTACGTATTAAACACAAACACTATAATATATAAAATAAATAACACTATTGACTTTATAATCGCTTCGTAATCGTAATCGCAATTCGCACAAACTAACACTGCAAAATGCACAACGAGTGTAACTCAGTTTTGATGCCGATATAAACATTTTTAATATTTATGTTAAGCTTCCCACTGCAAAAAAATATATGCCACCGTTTTAAGTAATCGTTATAGAATAATTAGACATCAATAGATGATAGATAAAACAAGGTCCGAAATTTTATTTAAATCCCGCTAGATTCCGAGTTTCTTACAGTGTGCGGCGGTCGGGGTCACAGAGAGAGAAACCTCCGGACAATGCGTGCCGTGTCGAGGATGACCGCCTTCTGCATCTGACCCTTGACCCAACCATCTAGCGAGAGTCTCTTGAGGTGTTGGTCGAGGCTCTTCGCTATCAGCCCGTTCGCCGAAATGACTATCGGGACAATGATCGTTGAATCGACATCCCACATGGCGGTAACCTCGTGAGCCAAGTCAAGGTACTTGCTGATTTTGTCCTCAGCCTTCACGAGGTTTTCGTCATGCGGGATGGTGATGTCAACGATCATTGCCCGGCGCTGGGGCCGGTCGACTACCACGATATCAGGCTTATTGCAAGCAATAGTCCTGTCCGTGATAATAGAGCGATCCCAGTAGAGCAATGCATGACTATTTTCAAGAACCGACACCGGTGTGTACCGATAGTACGGCACCTCAGACTCAACATGGCCATATCGAAGAGCAAGTTGCTGGTGGATGATCCTGGCCACTAGGTTATGCCTGTGCAAGTACTCGCCGTTGGCCAGATGAGAACAACCCGAAATAATATGCCTGAGTGACTCTCCGGGACGACGGCATGCCCGACAGATGTCGACCGTACCGTCCTTCAGGATATATTTCCGATAGTTGTTCGTCATCATGACCTCGTCAGCAAATGCACAGGCAAACCCTTCCGTTTCCCCAAAGAGGTCCCCGAAGCGTAGCCAGTTCACCGAGGCCAGAAGGTCCACATCAGGCCCTGTTAAGGCTCGATAGAACCTCCCGTGCAGCTCCTTGCCCTCCCATACGGTCTTGCGGTCCGTGACGCTCAATACCGTCGGTCTGCGCCAGTTCTCGTTCGCCAAGGAGAGCGGAGTGAGACCCTTGTCTACTGCCACCACATCACGATGCATCCCGCATTCGTTGCTCTGGAAATAATCCCTAAGTCTGCACACCTCACGGTTGTGGAGGTTCTTGGCATTTAAAAAGCCTCGGCCCCCCCACCTCCGTGGGATGTACAGTCTCATAACAGACGAGCGCGGGTGTAGCATGCGATGAGTGGTGAGCAGTTGACGGACCTTTCTATCCAGGGCGTCCAGCTCAGTCTGAGTCCATCTTAGTATGCCAAAGGAGTAGGTCAGTAGAGGCATCACCCAACCGTTGAAGGCTCGCACCTTGTTGCCGCCCGACAAAAGACTGTTGAGTACTTTTGTGAAGCGGCAGAAGAAGCGTTCCTTCACCGATTTCTTGATATCCACTACTGAGATACCCAAAGACTCTGCCATACCGAGATACTTATAGGTTTCGGTTTCAGAGAGAGATCTGAGAGTCATAGTATCAGAAAGTTGCAAATTCGTAGAATTCACAACTTTCCCCCGCTGCACATGTAAGACCGCACACTTATCAACACCGAATTCCATCCCAATGGCGTTGCTGAAAACCTGCGTGATTTTCAGCAGCTCCACCAGGTCAGGAAGTTTCGGTGTGAAAAGTTTGAGGTCATCCATGTACAGCAGATGACTAATAACCTCACCCTCTCTCTCTGAAGCCGGTAGCCTAGACCTGAATCTCTCAACAAAGTGCTGAGAGGATTCAGTGCTACGCAAAACCAAAGCGGGCTCAGACAGTCGCCCTGGAAGATGCCCCGCTCAATCCTTATGAAGTCCTGGGGGTCAGAGGAGATCTCCCCGCCGCCCGGTTGACGAAGGACTGTGGTCCACTCCCCCATACACGCACTGAGGAAGGATCTCAGAGTTGCATCGATTTTATACAACTCTAAGATCCTCCTCAGCCATGAGTGAGGCAACGAATCATAGGCCTTCTTGTAGTCAATCCAGACCGCGGACAGACAGTCCTTAGTACCGCGGGACCCAACCCTACACCCATTCTGAGCGGGGGCCAAAATGTTGTTCACAACAATGTGTGTGTTAATTTTGATGGTCAGAATGGATGTAAGGAGCTTGTACATAGTGGGCAAGCACGTGATGGGTCTATAGTTTTTAGGTTCAACGGTACTACCAGTCTTATGGAGCAAGAAGGTGATCCCGGTGGTCATAAACCGCGGAAGGGAGCCAACTTCGAGGCCTTGTTGGAACTGCGTCGCTAAGCGGCCATGGGAGCACCGGATCCATTTTATCCAGAAGTTGTGCAACCCGTCCGGTCCAGGACTTTTCCAGTTCGGGGCAGTACGGATCGCAAAACTCACGTCTTCGGGGTCTATAGTTATAGACGCCATGGGTTCGATGCTCCCACATTCACGCTCAACAACGCACATCCAATCGCCCTCTGTGTGTTCGACGGGCGTTGACCAGATACCACGCCAGAAATTAATCATGGCACTGGCTCCTGGCAGCCCCTCATCGACCACACATTGGGTGGTTCCATCCTACTTCCGGTACACTTTCCTTTGGTCACTCTGGAAAAGGCGATTCTGCCAGTACCGATCCACGCGCTCTCTGTACCGGCGAATACGGGCTGCCCATGCATAGACTTTCTGCTTCAGGTAGTCAATGCGCTCCGTGACGTTAGCCTCAAAATCCGGGCGCCGAATACCGGTCCCGGCGAATGCTTGAGTCACGAAACGCATGACACGGGGGCGGTTATTCCCCCGACTGAAGCAGACCAGCTTCGCAATGAGAGTCCTGAATGTGCTGATACGCCGCTCGATCCGTACCTGCCAAGCGGGTACAACCTCGGCGAGCCGCGGCGCCCGGTCAGTATCTGGAAACTTGACACGAGCGACGCGGCACACCGCGATTGCTCCACAGTACATGATCGAGTGGGTATCAGACAAATCTTTACTAGCCCGCATGTACGGGAATAGTAAATCATTCAGGGCTCCCATCAGTGCCAGATTTCGCCTATGAGTGGGCAGACGTGGTAGACGCGGCCTAGATTCAGGCGCGGACCTATACTGGCGAATAGCGTCCTCCAAAGCCCTCCCCAATTGCTCACTTACCTGGGTACTAACAGTCGTACTCACACAATCTCCATCATCGCCCACGGGCTCCACCGATGTCGCTGGTGTCACTCCTGACAGCGGAGCTGACGACGCGGTGGGTGAGTCCCGTATCAAGGCAGGAGTCGCGCGAGTAGGTTGTGCCTCCAGGCGGAGCCGATCAAGCACAGTTTGATCCAACAGGTTACACCGCTGGATAGCTCGCACTTGATCCGACAATCGTTGGGCGGACACTGTGATGGTTGGATCGAGGACCTGAAACAGAGCAAGCATCCTGTCACGATACGCCGTTCGAATGGTTTCTCCCTCTGTAGCCCCATAGTAGGCGCGCATGCAATTCTCATTCATAATATGAGTCCATCGCATGCGACGCACTACACCACCGGCAGCGGGGGCCCTATTCGAGGCCGGTGGGCCTCGGGACCCCAAGCAGGCCGGGGGCCGGCCTCTCCCTCGCCGGCGCGCAGGTGTTGGTGACGTCGGTGGGGAGAAATACTCGTCACTAGAGCTGCTGCTCGACGCCCCAGGGATTCCACTTGAGGTTGGCTGTGGGGCGGAGCTTAGTGACGAGTCCGGAGATGGTAGGGGTGCTGTCCTTTTCTGGGATCTTGTGATCATTTTTGTCCTTTTACATTATTTTATTTTGTTGCTTTTTATATATGACAGACATTAGATGTCACTGTATAAAAACTATAAACTTTATTAATAATTGTAATACTTCCCCAAATCAGCCCAAATACATGTAACCGTGTTTGTTAACTTTAGCAGCAAGCTTGCCATTAGGTTAATATATAATTTGATACACAATTTGGGTTCCTCACAATAACAATCAGATTGGTCGGGTCCGCTCAACTAATAACATCAGTGATAACTGGTTTTATTTGGCAAAGCAGGTCACTGAGTACAGGCCACTGGCAGTGTTGTCGACCCCGGCTAAGGTTTTTGAGGCTGCTTTACATAGAAGCATATATCAACAGGTAGGCGCACAACTTTCGGACGCCCAACATGGATTTCGGCCAGCGAGAAGCACCACAAGTAATCTGCTGTGCTATATGACTCAGGTGGTGTAAGTGGTTGACAGTGGGGGGCAGACTGACTCGGCCTACTTTGACTTTAAAAAAGCATTCGACTTAGTCGATAATGATGTCTTGCTTAAAAAGTTGGCCGCTGTGGGTTCCACCCCAAAGTTACTGAAATTTTTTGCGAGTTACATGAGCGATAGGAAGCAGTATGTGGAGTACGCGGGTCATAGATCAGAACCGTATTTTACGAGATCTGGCGTAAGCCAGGGCAGCAACCTCGGGCCTCTACAGTTCATAATAATGATAAACCACCTACCTAATGTAGTCAAGGATGCCCAATGCTTATTGTTCGCTGTTGATCTTAAGCTATCGTTAGCTATAAGAAGCGTCGAGCATTGTGTGAGGCTACAAAGGGACATAGATAGGGTTCTAGCGTGGAGTCAATTAAACCGGCTCCAGTTCAATACATCAAAATGTGCTATGATTTCATTCTCTCGAGCGCGCACTCCTATCCAGCATGAGTACAGTATTGACAGAGTACCGATGGCTCGAGTCGCGGAGATTAGTAAAACAGCATACAGAAACCTAGGCTTTATTCTATATTAACGCCATTATAGCACTTTATAACGCTTTGGTTAGGAGTCAACTTGAATGTAACGCAGTCATCTGGTCTCCAAATATAGGATCTAAATATAGGATCATGCTGGAAAGAGTACAAAACAAATTTCTTAGATTTTTGTATTTTCGTCTGTATCATAATGTATCCCACTTTATTTGTGATGGGAATGGTAGGATATAATGAGCTTGGGGTCAGGAGAAATTTGACACTCACAACTTATATTTTTGAAGTATTTAGAGGGAAAATATCTAACAAAGGTATACTAGGACTGCTAGGTTTATGTGTGCCGGACCGGTACATATGGCGACGTCGTAGCCCACCCCTTCTGATGAAACCGGTGGGACGAACCAACCTGTTGCAGGAGGCGCCTCTGACGCGTGTGATTCGCACTTTGAACCTCATATCGGCGGAAATTGATGTATTACATTGTGCTAAGAGTGAATTCACAAGGGTAGCATTATATATAATCTGTTATAGAAATTAATATTTTATCAAAGTTTAGGTATGTACTTTCTTGAGTTCTGTAACATGTTTAGTAGATGTAAAATAGTTAAATAAGATGTCTACACTGTCGCATTAGGTAAACCCTGTAATGATAGTTGTAATGTGAAATGAATAAATAAAATAAAATAAAAAATAAATAACATTTTTGTTTCCTTAAATTCAGCTTATTCTTAAGATAAGATAAGATTTATTTATTTGTCAGAATATTGTATAAAGTTCTTACAAAACAGAGTTCCATAATATTCTGCTGTCTCCAGCGTACAAATATTCAAAGGTTTTGGTCTTAATTTAAATTATGTCAGCATACAATAATAATCTATACTCGTTTAAATGATAATAATATAGTCATACTAAAATTTATATTATTATTAGTTATATAAGATGTCAAACTATATGTTATATTTAAGTCAAAGTTCACAGAATATGTCAATTTTGGAATCAAAACGTTCGCTTAGGAAGTCTTTCGTGGAATAGTAACATTTATTAAGAAGGAATTGGAATAATTTACATTTAAATGTCTTAAACTTTAGAGTCTTAAACTGAACAGGTAGTTTATTATAAATTCAAATTGCCATACTGTATACATTATTAGAAAATATTTGAAGATTTTCCTTAGGCGTATGTAACTTATGACTTCTACTACTTGGTCTGGTCACCATGTCATTATGGAGATTAAACAGACCAATGTGACCGTGGACAAATACACACATCTCGAATAAGTATAAGGCGGGTAGTGGTAATATTTTGGCACGCTTAAACAGCGGAACACAACTTTCCAGGGGCTGTGCTTTACAGATTGCCCGTATACATTTTTATTGGGCCCGAAAAGCCAAAATCAGATCTACAGAATTACCCCATATTATTAAGCCATAACGCAACACGGATGAGACATACCCATGATATGCACATAGTGCAGCCTCTAAACCAGCTACGCGTGTCAATTTGTACAGGACAAATACAAATCTATTTATTTTAATGCATAATGTGTCAATGTGTGCCTTCCAATTACAGTTTTTATCGATGGTTATACCTAGAAATTTAATAGTATCAACCTCCTCAACAGGTTCATTCGCATGCTTTATTTGAAGTTGCGGACGTTTACTATTGTAAGTTTGGAATTGAACTAGTTTGGTTTTTTGTGCATTTATGTGTAGATTGTTACTTTTCAGCCATGTTGCAATATTGTTCAATATGCAATTGATTTCTTGTTGGTACTCAAAATGATTCTTGTTCGTAGATTGAATACTAATGGTGGTGTCGTCAGCGTATAATATACAGTTGTGTGAAGTGATACTAGGTAATATTGTCGGAAGTTTACGCGAATGTTACACATTGAAATAAAACTATTTTTAACGGATTCTATCGCGGTTTATTTGATGTTATTTTATATTTTACATTGAACCCGTGAGTGAATTTTAAAAATAGTTTTATTTCAATGATACTAGGTAAATCATTTATATAAAGTAGAAATAGCAAAGGTCCCAATATGCTGCCCTGAGGCACACCACAGTTATTTGAGCGGTACGAAGATCTATACGTATTTCTGTGGTATCCAGATAGACTAGTTACCTCCACACATTGTTGTCTGTTGGTTAAGTAACTCTATCCATTTATAAGTATTCCCTCTGATGCCATATTGGTTTAACTTAGTCAGGAGCAGCTCATGATTTACAAAGTCGAATGCCTTAGACATATCCAGAAATAAAGATGATACAGGTATTCTATCACTAAGACTCGTTGAAATAAATTTTAGAAAGGTGAAGCATGCCATGGCCGTCGACCTATTCTTTCTAAAACCAAACTGCTCATCTCTCAAAATCTTGAATTGGGTAGCGAATGAAGAGTCTCTCATGCATAGCCTTTTCAAAAATGTTTGATATAACAGGTATCAGGGTGATTGGACATAATTGTTCATGTCGTTTCTATCACCTTTTTTGTGAACAGGCTTAACTACAGAAAATTTCAATCTTGATGGAAAAAGACCTTGATCGAATGAAAGATTTATAAGGTGACTTAGAGGGAGCGCCAGTGGTTTTGAACAACGTTTGAGAATTTTGGTGTTGTTAATGTCATCAAACCCAGTAGATTTGGTGGTATTTAGAGAATTTATAATTTTTTCGATATCTATGTCATGAGTAGGTGTCAAATAAATACTATTAGGTATATTAGGTAAAATTGGTGTATATACAGCACTTGGTGTTGTATTGGAGTCAGGTCTATTTGTCATGTCAATATAAAAGTTATTAAAATTGTCAGCTATCATGTCGCAACGGACACCCCGGGTAAGCCCTCGAAAGGATAACCCCAAAGAAATTCGATTATTAAAATTTATACTCGTGATGTCATTTAGATCTCTTTGGTCAATGCAGTTATCCTTAATTGCTCTCCATGCCGCCCTACATTTGTTCTTTGACTGAGTTAGAAAACGAGTGTTGTCAATTTTTTGTGCTTGTGAGATGCATCGTTTTAAAATTCTAGTATAATTGTTATATTTATTCAAAGCATGTTTTTTATTTATGGATGTGAGTCGAACTTTCAGCTCATCAAACGCATAGCAGTATTGTATTGTTGATTTTACAATATATTTTATTCTCAAAAAAAAAACATTATTCCAAGTACCTAGTCACATAAGTTAATACTTTAGCATCTGTTAGGGACTTCGTCAATTAGAAATTTAAGATTATTTTATTATAGAAAAATATGAACAAATACTGACAAGTCGTTACAGAGAATTTTTATGGAAGAGCAATGTTGCCACCCGGTCACAGCTCACTTTCCCACAAAACTTTCTTGCTATTACAAATTTACAAATTTAATATTATGTGCTGAACATAAGTTCGGGCCGGAAATGACAAATTTGATACTTAAAATTATTTACCTTATTCTTGTAGAATATACTGCTTCCGGGCTGTTTGGCCGTGGTCCATCGGAAACTTGTGTTCCAGACGTTTCGTCGATCACTGCGGTCGACATCTTCAGTGGTACACGTCGGGACGCCGTCGAGTGCGGAGAACCTTCCTCGGCGGCGAATTCGGTGCGACTGATGTAAAGGCCCGAGTCACTGGCGTATTTATAGGTGCAATGGGAGGGGCTAAACAACGTGATCGCTCCTGATTGGTTGAGAGCTGCGCAACCGATGCGCTTATTGGGATGCTTGCTTAATCCCAATAATTTTTTTTAATAGAAAAAACGAAGGTTTTCATCTCCAAAAAGATTGGTATCCAGCACTGAGAGCCGCGCGTCATCACAATTCAAACATGACGAAGCCGCCACCATCCCCGGTATCCCCCTTGCTTAGCCTCGACCAATCAGTATCGAGCGCATCGGTTGCGCAGCTCTCAACCAATCAGGAGCGATCACGTTGTTTAGCCCCTCCCATTGCACCTATAAATACGCCAGTGACTCGGGCCTTTACATCAGTCGCACCGAGTTCGCCGCCGACAAAGGTTCTCCGCACTCGACGGCGTCCCGACGTGTACCACTGAAGATGTCGACCGCAGTGATCGACGAAACGTCTGGAACACAAGTTTCCGATGGACCACGGCCAAACAGCCCGGAAGCAGTATATTCTACCTGCAACGCCGGCCGTGAAAGCCTTAAGATTTATACCTTATTCTTATTTTTATGTTAAAACAATTATAAAAACATTTTTTTTTCTATAAATACATTTTATATAACCTTTAAACAAAACTACTGCTTGAAACAATATTTAATTGATAAATGGTTAACATTTTATAACATAAATATTGAACAAAAGAACTTAATTTGCCATACAGCAAAAGAAACAAATAATCTCAGAAAACTAATGACTACCATTCATTGGAAGAGGACATAGTTTCTTATATGACCGTATATATGTTTTGTCATTAGAGCCTACTTTCAGTTCAGCTACTCTTACATGACCATCAGGTCCTGGATATGTTTTTACAATTCGCCCCATGGGCCACTGAAAGGGTAATATATCTTTCTGCTTAATAATTACAAGATCACCTTCCTTAAGGTTAACACAATCTTGCTTCCATTTAGGACGGTTTTGAAGCATAGTTAAGTAATCCTTGGACCATAACTTCCAGAATTCTTGTTTCATCTTTGTAACCTGATCCCAACATTTTAATCTATTAATTTTTACATCAGTTAGATCAAGCTCTGGGTAACTATTTAATGGAGCACCACAAAGGAAGTGACCCGGTGTAAGATAACTTAAGTCTGAAACATCTCTACTAAGTGGAAGCAATGGTCTGGAATTCAAGATACCTTCAATTTGTGTCACCACAGTATACAATTCTTCAAAGGTTGAAATAGTACTACCTACAACCCGCTATAGGTGGTATTTTAGACTTTTAACCCCGGCGCCCCCATAAACCTCCGAATTCCGGGGAATAACTAGGTATGTACTTAAACTTTATTAATGTAGAAGAACAAAAATGTATTACAGAATCTACATGCATTTTAGAACAATGTAAATGATAGAGCTCCTTCAGCTTATTGGAAGCACCTTTAAATGTCTTAGCGTTATCACAAATAATCTGTGTGGGAATCCCACGTCTAGAAATGAACACATGAAATGAATGACATGCTAAAAATGCTGCAGTTGTCATGCCACTTACAAGCTCTGCGTGAATCGCTTTTGTGGTAAAACTGACAAACCGCGCAATGTAACTGTTTGGGTTCTCCGATGGTCGTGAAATAAAAGACTGTGGACTGTATACCAGGTTCGCCGGTGTATTTAAAAAGCAGTAAGAAGGTTTACAATGCGCGTGCGGTGGAACGATGCGGAGGCGAGGACGGTCCGTGACGAGTGATGTGGAGGTTGCTGACGCGCTGTCGTCCCCCACTTCGCCTGCTCCATGCCGGTTTGTAGTAGGGACGCGACGTGTTGCGTTTGTCGACAGATGTCGAGAATATATCGATTCTCGACATATTCCTCCGCAGGTGATGTTATATGTCCTGGATCCTTGTGAAACCTGGTCCCGAAGGGCTGCCTGATTTATTCCAGACGCTTGTAGCGCTCGGTACTGGGAGCAGTTAAATCAAGGGGGTCTGTAGATAAAGGAGTAAGAGGGCGAGAATTTAAAATAGACTCTATTTGAGCCAGACATGTGTTCATCTCATATGTAAAATGAACTGCCTGCAGCAGTCGCCTGAGATGATGCTTTGTGAGGCGTATCACCGCCTCAGACATCCCATTGAAGTGAGGGGTATAGGATGGAGTAAATTTAAAATCTATACCTTCCTGTGCCATGTCATGTTGTGTTTTAGATTCCTCTAGAAATCTATGCAAGTCATTGCGAGCACCCACAAAGTTCGTTCCGTTGTCGGACGATATGCTTTGTGGTTTACCCCTACGAGCAATGAATCGGTGTAACGCGGCAATATAAGCTTCCTTTGTAAGATCTGTAACAAGCTCCAGATGAATAGCCTTAACCGAAAAACACACAAAATGCACAGGTAGGACTTTAAGAGCCTGCAGCCTCGACCCTTGCGGTCAGCTATCAACAGTGGTCCCGCGTAGTCAACGCCACAGTGTAAAAAAGGAAATTCTAAATTAGTCCTACTGTAAGGAATTTGACCCATAATGGGCTGAATACATTGAGCCTTAAACCTAAAGCATTTTAAACATTTATTAACTATAGATTTAGATAGATTTCTACCGTTTAGAGGCCAATATGTTTGACGCACGTTTGCAAGCAATAATTGTGGGCCTGCGTGTAGTAGATTATTATGATACATATGAAAAATAAGTTTTGTTAAATGATGCTTAGGTACTACAAAGCAATATGCGGTGTTTAACATCGTAAGTATAAGGCGAATTATCCAATCTACCACCTACACGAATGATCAGTTTTTCACCTAGAAATGGAGATAAGGACAATCGATTTTTACTGGGTAAAACTTTCCCAGTCCTCAGAATAGAAAATTCGCCAGGAAACATTGGACTGACAACGGACTGAGCTTGACGTATGATGACTACCATTGCGTTTTTTAATTGCAAAGTATAACAACTAGTAGTATGTAAGTGTTTTTTAGTTTTTATGTGTATACATTTTAGTAGGTATATAAGAAATAATTCTTTGTATGTTGGGTACGACAGAAACGGGATAGATGGCCAAGAGGTATATGGCGGCCTAATGACTTTTATACCGCTGGTGCTTCTGTCGGGCGGCGAGTGGACTGTATGAAGATCTTGATGCTGGCGGGTGGACGAAGGTGCCGATGGGAGCGTGGATTCTGAAATGCTTGCGGCTTGATGAATGATGATCTGCAGAAGGGTACTTCAATTTCAAGGGTCTTTCCAGTGAAACAGCGATTTCTTACTTCTTGTTTATTAGAGGTGTTTTCTCTAGGGCTGCTGGTTCCGGACTGAATTCGGGAGGAAAAATGACCGGTTTATATAGGGTACTCTGACCAATCAGAGCCCTTTGGATTCTACCTACAAACTGCTTTAGCCAATCAGCGGCTTTGTTTACATTGCCTATTTTATTTTTCCTCACGGATTCTATATTTTACAATTTTATCTTATAGATAATACCTTATATTTACTTAATAACATAAATTTAACAATAAAAATATTAGTTTAGACCTTAAAAACTATAAAAATAGCTATCGGCTCTCGTTATGGTAAAGTTTTACAGTAGCTAAGCTTCGTGGCGCGTTCTGCGTAGGTGGCGCCGCCAAGCGGAAATGATTGGAGACTCATTTGGGACTTTTTATTCACTTAAATCTAATTACAAAACTTATTACATAACCTTATGAACTATTTACAAATTACAAGTATTGGCGTCGTCGCTAATATTGTATTTTGTTTAAGTTAGAATATTTATGAATTAGGCAAGATATTGAGTTAGAGTTTTGATTGTTATTATTGTTTAATTGATTTGTAGCTAAACATATTTTTTCTGTACATTCTATTTTACAATTTTTATTTGTATTAAGCATTTTAGGCCAAAATTCTTTAGTTAATTTCAGGAAAGGAGGTCCGTGTCACCATATTGAAGAATTATTTAATTGATCTGCGGATAATCCTCGTGAAACTAGATCAGCGGGATTTAATTTTGTAGGAACATAGCTCCATGTATCTCCCGTCGTGATCTCCTGTATTTCGTTCACGCGGTTGCTGACAAAATGCTTAAATTGGCCTGCACTTGACGACAACCAACCTAGGACTACGGTCGAGTCACACCAAAACCGACAAGAATGTACGTTTAGAGTTAGCGCGGACATGACCTTAGCACACAGCCTTGCGCCCAGTAATGCTCCACAGAGTTCCAGACGCGGGATAGTTACTGGTTTTATGGGGGCAATTCTATTTTTTGACGTTAATAATTGCACGTTAATGTGACCCTTATTGTCGATAGACCTAACATATAAGCATGCACCATAAGCGTGTTCAGAAGCATTGGTGAACGTATGGATTTCGATCGTATTACAATCTGTACATAGAACCCAACGCGATATTTTTAAATTATTGAGGAAATGTATTTTATTTGCAAATGAGGTCCATAGATTAATTATGTCATCAGATAATTTCTGATCCCACGACTACTTTTTTATCCAGATCTTTTGCATGATAATTTTTGCTTCGACTACACAAGGTCCGACTAGTCCGAGGGGATCAAAAATTTGACTAATAACCGACATAATATGCCTTTTTGTTATCTTTTTACTATTTTCTATATTTATTTGATATGACAAAATGTCTAGGTTAGATTGCCAAACTAATCCTAATGTTTCCGATGTCCCTTTTGAATCTGAAAAGTCATGAATAGTTGGGGACTCGCTATTTGAGATTGCATTTAAGATTACGAAACTATTTGATTGCCATTTTCTTAATTCGAACTTGGCGGAAGATAAAGTAGAAATTACACCTTTGCATATTCTAATAGCATCATATATAGAAGAGCTGCCACTTAAATAATCGTCCACGTAAAAATCGTGCATAATAGAATTATTTACGTCTTTAACAGTGGACGCTGGACGCTAGGCTAGACAAACACTTCGTTGCTAGATAAGGGGCTGAACTCGTGCCGTATGTCAATGTGTTTAAGGTGTATGTGTTCAAAGGTAGGTTTGAATCAGGTCGAAAAATAATTTGTTGTAATGCTCTTTGGGTTTTATTTATATTAATACATCTATACATGCGTGCTATATCACCGGACACTACATATCTATGCTGTCTGAAACGCAATAAAATAGAATATAACTCGTCTTGAACAGTGGGGCTTACCATTTGCAAGTCATTAAACGATTATCCAGTAGAAGTAGCCGCCGAGCCATCGAATACAGTGCGAAACTTTGTTGTTGTGCTGGCCCCGCGAAGTATACCGTGATGCGGTAAATAATAGCTGACTGTAGTGTCGTCTTTTGACATTAATTCTGAATTTTTGGTCATGTGACCTAAAGATTCGTATTCACGCATAAAAGTAAGGTATTTTTCTTTAAACACGGGGTCTCGGTTGAATCTTTTTTCTAAAGCAAGAAGACGAACTTTTGCTAGCTGAAATGAATTACCCTAAATTTTTGGATGAAACAACAAAACGACCTTCATCGTCGCGAAAGGTATTTTTAGCAAAGCTTTGCCCTTTTTTTTTTTTTTTTTTTTTTTTTTTTTTCGTGCGGAAATCCCTTCGGATACCCCCCCGCCGGCCAGCGGGGGCGGTTATGTCGGGCTTGCACCGACTAAAACCGCACGCCGTCTCGGGTCTTCAGACGCCGGGGTGTAAGGTTACCCATAGAGCATATCCCTCGCACCCCGGCTGACCCTGGGCCATCTCACCACTAACAGCATCGCTCATCCTGTCTCTAAAAGCAGAGGAGTACGGAGAGCGATGTGTTCCCGCCAAGTTGGGTATTGGCCGACGATCAATGCCAACCCTATAAAGGGGTGAAGGGGAAGCCATTGACCGCCGCCCAGGGTGTACCGGCCGCTCCGATTCCGATCCCCCCGGACTGCAGCGGGATCGGAATCGGAGCGACACTCGAGGAGGTTACCCAACACACACCCCAGCAAAGCTTTGCCCTTTCTTCCGCAGTCATAGAATGCCGAGATTCAAGCGTGTCAAGTTTCCAAAAACAAGAAAGGTCGGGGTTCGATTCCCCTTGTGTAAATAGACAAAAATTAAAAGAATTTGGTGTAGTAATAATATGGTTTGTTACTAACCAACCTAATTTTGACTCGCGTAAGGTAGGCATATGTTTACCTAGTATCTACAATATGTTCCTTGCCCAAGACATCCCAAAAACGTCTGCACATAAAAGAATGTCTATATTAGACGGAGTATTGTATGATGGGTCGGCAAGAGTGACACCACATGGTAAACGAACATAACTGACGTCAATGTACGAGGAGGGGATTAGTGGCGTTATTTTAGGCAAAACAATACAATTTAAGTCGATTTCATAATTTGTACATATTGATTTTATACTAATATCGCAAGACTGTGTGCTAGTGGTAACATAATTATTAAAACCTGATACCGTGGCATTCACGGAGCGCCGGCTGAGATGAAGCCTTTCGCAGCAGCCTTCCGTTATTAGGTTGATCGCGCTACCGTTGTCCAACAGTACCCTCGCGTTATGTTCGACGCCGCTCGCTGCCTTCCGTCACTCGCACGATAGCTGTGGAAAAGAATATACGAGGCGCAGTAGTATCTGTGGAGGTAGCCAGGACAAGACCTTCTGTGTTCATTTTGGAAGACGATGGTTCGATTTTAAGATAAGATAAAAGATAAAATATTCTTTATTGTACACCATAAAAGTATTTCTATATAAATAATATTCGACTTAAGTTTAATGTACAATGGGCGGCCTTATCGCTAACAGCGATCTCTTCCAGGCAACCTTTGGATGGATAGAAACCAAAAGAGATGATAAGGGTAGTGTACAATGAACAATAAAAAGAAGAAAAAAATTATAAATATGTTAGATAAATAAACAAAATTACATATAGATCAGTTGTATTCAATATATATAATACAAAATATTTACATAATTATACCTATACTATCCATATAGTCCGGTATATATATAAGATAGTCACCTAACGGGAGATGGACAGATAGTGATCTTTTAACAGTTTTTTAAAAGACACCAATGACTGTGCTCTCTTTATATATAGTGGCAGTGCATTCCACAGGCGAACTGCCTGAATAGTGAAAGATTTATCGAAGAATCTTGTAGAATGTACTGGCATTTCCAGTCTCAAATTTTCTGATGACCTCAGAAATCTTGAATGTGTGTCACGAAGGAACTTGAACCGTTCTTTGAGATAAAGGGGTGTACAAGGATTAAACAATATGCTGTATAATAAAGAAAGTATATGAGTATTCCTTCGAAAGCGAATTGGGAGCCACTTGAGTTTGTTACGAAATTCGGATACGTGATCATATTTGCGTAAACCAAATATAAATCTAATACAGAAATTCTGAAGACGCTCAAGCTTGTCAAGTTGCTCCTCGGTGAGATCTAGATAGCTGACGTCGGCATAATCAAGAAGTGGGAGTAAAAGAGTTTGTGCAAGCGTAATTTTGGTAGCAGTTGGAAGCAAGTTTCGCAATCTACGCAAGGACCCTGCAGCTGCAAACAGCTTGCGGCTGACTTCCTGTAATTGATGACCCCAGGACAATGTGTTATCAATATAAATACCTAAATTCTTTACATTATCACTGATTTCGATAGGAGAACCATTAAAAATAACTTGGGGCAGCTGTGTATAGTCAATGCGTGACATCATCCAGGGGCTTCCAACGACAATGACTTGCGTCTTTGCGGGGTTTACCTGAAGCTATATATATATATAGTTGTTGCTCCATTCACATATGCGTTCTAAGTCCATATTTATAATAGCAAATGCTTCTGACAGCTGACTCAAAGGCGCCTGCGTGTATATTTGAAGGTCATCTGCATAAAGGTGGTAGGATGAAAGTAATTGTTTTGAAATGGAATTTATAAAAACGGCGAAAAGTAATGGAGATAGAACGCCACCCTGCGGCACACCAACTGTTATATCGCACCATGAAGAAAAGGAATCTTCTATGCGCGTACGTTGCCGGCGGCCAGACAGGTAACTATGAAACCAATCAATCACCGTTGGAGATATGTTAATGGAGCGCAGTATGCCTAGTAGGATTTGAAAATCAACAGTGTTAAAAGCATTACTGAAATCCAATAGAGTAAGTACTGTTAGCTTTCCTTTCTCCATGCCCAATCTTATGTCATCCGTAACATTCACCAAGGCTGTAATGGTACTATGACCAGGGCGGAAACCAGATTGAAAGAGATTTAGAAGTGAATTTTTAAAGAGGAAAGCATTAAGCTGAGTGTGTACAAGACGCTCAAGAACTTTGGAGAGGAAAGGTAATATAGATATCGGACGGTACTGGGAAAAGGAAGACGGATTACGTTTCTTGGGCAAGGGGACAATTTGTGCTTCTTTCCACGCAGACGGGAAGAAGCCACTAGAAATGGAAAAGTTTAAAATGTGAGTTATAATAGGAAGGATCTGGTCTAGAATGGGTAGAATCATTTTACGGCTAAGACAGTCATTGCCAACAGCATTTGATGTAATTGACATTACGCTCTTCTTAACATCACAATCAGTGAATTGATCAAAGACGAAGGGAGAATAGTTAGGAGCTGGAAGTGACGAAAGATGGTTAAGAGTATTTACTTTAGCAGTCCCTCCAAAATCGGACGAAGATGAGAAATGCTGATTAAGTGCTTCGAGGTCAACGTTTTGAGGAGTATCTTCTCTGGACTTTCCAACTCCTATGGTTCTCAAAAACTTCCATACTTTAGATGTATCACCGTTTTCGACGGAGACATGGATATATTGGCGTTGTGCATCCCTACACACCTTATTGCAGTGATTCCGTATTGCGACATATTTTTCCAAATTATTGGAGGTTGGTCGGCACTTATATTTGTATTTGGCTGCAGCCTTTTTCGCCATTATGATCTTAATGGCATCGGTAAGCCAAGGAGCTGGTAGATGTTTCATTCTGATTGCACGCACCGGTGCATGCGTGTCAAAAAGTCTAATTAAATTCGAAGAAAACATATTAACTTTGTCATCAACAGATTCCGAAGCAAGTAATGGGCCCCAGTCAATGTTGACAGCGTCATCACGAAGTTCATCATAGTTCATGCTACCAAAATTGCGCTGCCTAAGAATTTTTGCCCTTGCCTTAGGAGGATGCAGTTTATATGAAAGAAATATAAGGTCGTGATAGGAAAACATATCGGCATTGCATTGACCATGGCTAGCGACATGTTCAACAGATGAGACTAGAATGAGATCTATAAGGGTAGGAATACAGTTAGGAAAGTGATGGGTAGCATTTAGAGGAAGAATAGAAAGATTGCAAGATAGTGATGTGCGCCGAAAAGAAGAAGTACGTGAATCATTTTTTAGCTGGCAGGTGTTAAAGTCTCCCATGACGATTGTATGCCTGTAAGAAGGTGTTAAATTTTCCAAAATGCGTTCAAAGGACGAGAAAAAGTTAATATCTGATGAAGGGCAGTAGTACACACCAAGTAGTACTTTGGTATGATAAAGGTCCACTTCTAAAAACATATGCTCACCCGCATTCGGAGGTGGTGGCTGTACTGATATATCAATGATGCGAAAAGGAATTTGAGTACGCAGATAAACTGCAACGCCACCAGCACGACCGTCTGCGCGATCATTTCGGATTAAATGGAATCCTGGAAGAGAGTATATAGAAGTTTGATGAAAGGGCTTTAGCCAGGACTCAGATACAAGTATTGCATGGATATTCTTGCAGTCGAAACACGCCAGCATATCAGTGAAATGGGCAGGAATACTCTGGGCATTAAAGTGGACTACATTAAAATTTCTGGGAACATCAGAAAAATGAGAATGCAGTGTATCAGTAAGTGAAGGAATACTGACAAAACTATCGTTGAGGCTAGAAGCTGTGCGAAAACTTTCACCATCACTTCCATCATCAGTATCAGTCATTAATATATATATACAAACACAATATTTTTATTCTAGAAGTTAATAGTAATAAATATGTATATGAAAAATAAAATAAATATGTATAAAGTATCAATATAACAGTTCTATCCACCCGCCTGTTGAGTGTCACAGTTATTTAAATGAAACTCTACTACAGACATCGTGCAGAAAATAAATAAATAAAGTAATTATAAAGAAAATAGATACAGAAAAACTCAAGCAATAGTTGGAAACTTCAACCATCAAACAACCAAAACAACAAACAAGTTGTAAAACATAACGTTAAAAATTAATTTGACGTGTATTCGACTTATAAAATAATGCTAAAAGTGAACAATTTTTATAGCAAGAACGGATGGAACGCAACCTTAGTTATTGTTTTGACGTTTTGACACTTTTGACCAGTGTTGCCAACGTAGGCGATTTTTCGCCATTTAGGCTACTCGAAACTAGAATCGGCGACGAAAAAATATAAAAGGCGACTGGTCGCCCGTTAGGCTACTTCACGGACCGGTATTTAATATATATTTTTTTATGATTCTCTTTTTTCATTCGTTATTTAGTAGACTCTTATAAATTAAAAACATTATTACAGTAGAGAGTACACAGTAGTTCATTGCATATAGATAGTTTCGGGTTTCCGAACGAAATGTTTAAACTAAACGCAACACTATTCTCCCGCGATTGGCGCCATTTGGATAAACCCTTTTAAAAAAGTAAACAATCTTGGTGTGTCCTTCTTTTATCAAAAACTCAGTTTATAAAATGTGTTTGTTTAGAAACTCATTTTAAAGACTAAAACCAGAAACTGAACTAGTAGTTTAAGCCTAGTTTATTTATTTAATATGTTATTAAAAATAAAAAGTCATCACAAGATTGTTTACCTTTCTTGTAAATCTATTACTATTACCAAATTCATATACTCCGGTAAAAATCAAAATATTCTTTGAACTAGTCTGTGTTTGTAACTTTCGCTTTGTACAAAGCGATCAATGTGATTATTTTAGTACCTAGGTATATTGGTTTAAGTGAAAAATAAAAATGGGTAAGCACGGTAAATACGTGAATCGCTAATACGTGATGCGCATTGAGGAAATAGTTGGAACTGCATCTCCTCATGACATACAGAACTTCTGGATTCACGTCCAGAAAATTAAAAATGCCAGTGGAAATCCGATTTATAAAGAATTAGCAGATTTTACAATACGCTGTCTTTCATTACCTCTAAGTAATGCCGTGGTAGAAAGGATATTCAGCGTAATGGGAACCATAAAAACAAAATTAAGGAATCGCATGCAATTACCTATGCTGATCGCCATTCTTAGGATACGTACCCATATGAGTGTGAGAGGTATATGTTGCAACACATTTCAACCAACCAATTACATGGTAAGCTTACATGGCCCAGGGACAGAGATGCTCTATTTGCAACCTTACACCCCGGCGTCTGTAGACCCGAGACAGCGTGCGGTTTTAGTCGGTTCAAGCCCGACATAACCGCCCCCGCTAGCCAGCGGGGGGTATCCGAAGGGATATCCGCACGAAAAAAAAAATGGTAGACAAGTCCATTGGAGAGGTACATTTGTCTAGTCTAGTGCCAGTACTAGCATAGCAATGTAAGCAATGGGCTCTTTCGCTACCGAAAGTTCTACTACTGACGGCAGCGAAAGTCTCGTTAATGCGTTATTATTACTCGAAGACGATGAGTAATAAACTAATAATAACGCATTCACGTCGTCTTAATCATTGTTTATTTGTTTGTATTTTTTAATTTTATGTAATTTCATTTTGACAGCTAGTTTTTTTAAGCCCCGACGCAAGAGAGACAGAGAGACGGGATTTTATAAGCTTGACGTGTCTGTGTGTGTGCGTGTGTGTGTCTGTCTGTGGCATCGTAGCTCCTGAACGGACGAACCGATTTGGATTTAGTTTTTTTTGTTTGAAAGGTATATTAGTCAGGAGTGTTCTTAGCTATGTTTGAAAAAAATCGACCCAAAATGGCCGCTGCCACAAAATAACGGAGTACATATTTTTTCACAACTCTATCAATATGGGTATCAAATGAAAGGGTTTCATTAGTAGATCAATTTAAAAAGTGTAAAATAAAAATTAAACTAAAAATTTTAAAAACCCCCGTCGTAAAAACTTCCCCCAAAAAGTTAAAAATAAATTGTGTTGGTTAGCCTTTTAACTCGGATATACCTAGTTTAATTGATTTGTTTGAATCTTTTAACAGATTTTGTCATTATTTTTTGTTATTATTGTATGTTAAATTTTGTGTTTATGCCTATTTATCCCTATAATATAAAAATATGTTTGTAAGAAAGTGACCGATATATATTTTTTTTTCATATAAATTTTTATTTTATTTTATTCATACTGATATTTTTGCGTTTGGGCTACTTTAGGCTACTGCAGCTGATATTCGGCTACATTAGGCTACTTTTTATATGGAAAATGGCGATATTAGGCAAAGCGCTGTTGGCAACACTGCTTTTGACATTAAATTGAAAATGATTCCGAGGCGGGAAATTGAAAAGAGTGGGCGCGATTTTTTTCAATTCTTTCAACATTTATATTTAAAGTTGTAAATACTTGTACAAACCCTTCATAATATTAAAAATAGTGATTAGCACTTGCTCAAAATGGAGGAGGACGAAGGCGGGGGTGTTAATACTCCCCCGAATCCTAAAGTGAGGAAGAGGAAGGAAGACAATGTTAGGACTGGCGACAGTGGTGAGGAAAGTGAAAAAAGTTATTTGCCTTTTTTTAAACCTAATTATAAAAGACTCTATCCAGAAAATTCTAACTATACCGAGTTCAATGTGTTCGTGGAAAGCCGTGATAAAGACCGTATAGGGAATAAGAGCCCTATTTACTTGAACCATATTTTTGCATCGGAAGTAAAGGGAGTGGTAGCTATAAGGCGAATTAATGCCAATCGAATTGGTGTTATATTCAAACAATATAATACTGCAAACAATTTTATTAAAAATGAACATTTCCTAGAGAAATACAAAATTAAAGCCTTTATACCTGCAGCACAAATTGAGCGCATAGGTATAATTAGACATGTACCAACAAACATTTCCAATAAGGAATTATATTTGAAGCTCTCCTCAATATATGAAATAGTTGCAGTACGCCGATTTACTAAGAAAGTAGGGTCCAGCTGGGCCCCACTGCAGACAGTCAGCATAACATTTCTCTCAAATATCTTACCAAATAATGTCCAATATGATTTATTCTCATACAGAGTGTCTGAATACATCCCACCTCTGCAGCAGTGCTATCGCTGCTTCAAATTTAATCATTCTGCTAAGGTTTGTAATGGTAAACAGCGCTGCAGCTGTTGTGCAGGTGATCATTCTTATAAAGATTGTGACAAGCCTAATGAATTATGCTGTGTTTATTGTGGTGGAACCCATTTGGCTGTAGCTAGGACTTGTCCAGTAAAAATGAGGAAGATAGTAGAAAAAAAAGAAAAAATAAGTTATTCAAGTGTAGTTAAAACTAATAAAAATGATGATAAAGAATTTCCTCTTTTACCAGAAAAGTCCCATAGTGTAAATAAAACATTTAATAAAACAGGTGTAAATAATATTGTAAATAGCTCTAATGTAAATACAACTGAGAAATCTCAGACTGAGAAGAAAAGCTCTACCTCAGATGTAATTAAACAAGTCATAGGTAATAATGATATTCTAATGGCCCTTGTACAAACTTTAGTACAACTAGGAAACAAAATGGATGATGTGCCTATCACCACAACATCCATAAAACAAATGTTACTTAAAAATTTATCATCATAAACAATGGATATAAGTGCCAGTAACATAAGTTCTAACTTACGTATTGCACAATATAATATTCAAAGTGCCAATAGTAAAAAATGCCTATTAATCAAATTTTTACATGAAAATAATATAGATATTTGTTTACTAAATGAGACATGGTTTAAAAACAATAATAAACAGTTTAAAATACCTGGGTTTAATATTTACTTTAAAAATTCTGTGAATGATCATAATGGTGTAGCAATTTTAATAAAACCATATTTAAAATACAATGTTTTAGATACAACTTTCTATGAAGAAATACAAACAATTGCTATTTCAATATCCACAGAAATTGGTAATATTACTATCTTAAATGTATATTGTCCTCCTAAAAGTGGACATATAAGATTAAATAGATTATGCAACATGATAGGTAGTCTTCCAAAGCCCATCCTTGTTAGTGGAGATTTCAATGCCCACCACATTGCCTTTGGCTGTCTAAGTACGAAAGGGCGCGGTCGAGATTTGTACAATGTGATAGATGACTGTGATTTATGTATTTTAAACGATGGTAGCTTCACTACTGTTAATAGTCCTAGGCATAACCCATCTGCAATAGATGTTACCTTTGTTAGTCCGAATTTGGCACCACTTTGTAAATGGTCCTTGCATGATAATGCTATGGGTAGTTACCATTACCCAACAATTATTAGTATTGCACTGAGTACTGACAAATATCAAATCAATCCACCGGTTGATAAATATTTGTATAATAAAACAGATTGGAATAAATTTCGTGACCTTTCTCAAAATATTTTCACTGACATGACATCAACAGTTGATGAACAAGATCCAATGTCTGTATATTTAGACTTTTGCTCTCGTCTAGACAAACTTAAACAACTCGCTATCCCAAAATTCGTAAAAACTAGTGATTTTAAAAGTAGGCCTCCATCACCCTGGTGGAATGATATTTGTGAGAAAAGTGTTAAAACGTCATACAATGCCTTGAAATTATATAGAAGTGATCCAACTATAGCAAACTACATCAATTATAAAAGATTGGACGCTTTGAAAAAGCGGACTATTTCCGAGCAGAAAAAGAGTGGTTGGAATGACTTCTGTAACACTTTCAACAGAACTACTCCAATAAGCAAGATTTGGAATTTAATTAAAAGATTCAAGGGTGTAAAAGCTGGCAATAAATCTTATAAGGATGAGTTTGTTCAACCATTTTTGTCTAAATTAGCAGACAGCAATAATTTGATAGATTTTAGTTCATATTGCAATTATTTTAATGTGAATAATGATAATCCCAAATCAATGTTTCTCTTAGATACTTTTACATGGAGTGAATTTATGATGAGCTTACAAACCAGGAAAAATACAACTCCAGGTCTTGATGATTTTCCATACATTTTAATTAAAAATCTTCATGTGTCCATACAACAGTTATTTTTAAAAATTCTAAATATGCTCTGGCTACAAAAAATCATCCCTACACAATGGAAAACACAATGTGTCATTCCCATTTTAAAGGCAGATAAACCACCTGAACTACCCAGTTCGTATCGACCTATCTCTTTATCGTCATGTCTCGGTAAGATATTCGAAAACATGCTCAAAAATCGTCTTGATTGGTATGTTGAAACAAATAATTTTCTTCCACGGATCCAATATGGTTTTCGAAGAGGCTGCAGCTGCGTAGATAGTTTCACCTCACTTATAACAGACCTGAAAAAAGCCAAAAATTTAAGATTAAATACTGTTTGTGTATTTTTGGATGTACAAGGTGCATTTGATAGTCTCGACCCTGGGATTTTAGTTAAGATTTTAACTGGTAGCCTAGGCATACCTGGTGAAATCTCTAAATGGTTACACAATTTTTTAAACAAGAGAGTCCTGTATGTACGACACAATAATATTCTGTATGGCCCAGAAGAGGCCTCTAAAGGGACAATGCAAGGTGCAGCACTCTCACCTTTATTGTATAATTTGTATACTTCTGAAATATGTAAATATGTAAATTTGAAAAATGTACAGATTCTGCAATTTGCAGATGATCTGGTTCTTTATAGTTCTGATAACAACATAACTAAAGCAATAGACAATATTAATTTAGCCTTACATGAACTCAAGAACTATTACCAAGATATTTTAAATCTGAAAATTAATGCTGGTAAAAGTAGTGTGATGATTTTTAGTGATGAGACTCCCCGTACAGATGTTATATACAATGGTGACATAATAGATAGAGCTAATCAACATAAATTTTTAGGTGTTATTTTGGATCAGAAGTTAAACTTTGAACAACACATTAAATACATTTCTCAAAATGCTCTTAAAGGTGTTAATATCATTAGATGCTTAGCTGGTTTGTCTTGGGGTGCAGACCCCAATATATTGTCCCTGTTATATAAAGCAATTGTAAGGAGTCACTTTGATTACAGTACTCTAGCTTATGTAAATAGTCCTTATGTACATAGATTAGATGTGATTCAAAACAAGGCTTTGAGAACTATTTCTGGAGCAATGTGTTCTACTCCTATTAGAGCAATGGAGGTTGAAACCAAAATTATGCCTCTTATACTAAGGAGGATTCTACTAATTGAAAGATATTGTCTGAAACTGTTAGCACTAGAAAATAATGAAGTTAAACATAAAATAGTTCCTCACCTTATTAGTATATCAGGCCCATTAACTTCCGCAGACGAATTGTTAAGAGATATCTCTCCTCAGATATGTAGAATTTTTCTGCAAATTCATGAAAAATGCACTCATGTTAGAAAACAGTCACAATGGCCATGTTATTCTCATTCATTCAAAAGTATACTTCATCCTATTACTATTTTAACTCACAAAATTTCCTGTAATTCTGACATGTTACAATTCTTAGAAGAGAATCCTCATTATTATACTTTGTACACTGACGGTAGTAAGAGCAACGACCATGTGAGATCTGCAGTGTTTGATCCACAAACCAATTTTTCTCAAAGTTTCGTTTTGGATAACAATTGTTCAATATTCACAGCAGAGGCATATGCAGTTTTAGAAGCTTTAAAATTAATAATTCATTTGAAAACGTGTAAATACTTTTTAATTCTATCAGATTCTTTAAGCCTAGTAGAAGGTTTAAATAATTTAAAAATTAACTATAAAACAAACTATATTCTGTATCTTATTAAAGAGATTATATATAAATTACATTTACTAGAAATAGAGGTAGTCTTTATGTGGATACCTTCACATAAAGGTATCTCTGGTAATGAGATAGCAGATAAAACTACATTTGAAGGGATTAACGCTTTAAATGTTAAATGTGTAATGGACATTCCACTGACAGATTATTACTACACTCTAAAAATTGAAATATTGGGATTCTGGAGAGATATGTGGAAGAAAGATCAAGATGAGAAAGGAAAGTGGTATGGGAAAATTCAAGAAGAGATACCTACTAAACCTTGGTACTACAAATTGACGTCAGCAAGTCGAGAGTACATAACAACTATGAACAGGCTTCGATTCGGACACTCCACCACTCCCTTCCACCTGGCAAGGCTGGGAATTATAACCGATAATAGGTGCAAATACTGTAATGTGCCACAAGCAGATATCGAACACGTGGTCTTCTGCTGTCAAAAGTGGAATATGCACAGGTTAATACTCGCCAGTGAATTAAGTGATATTATGGCAAATAATTCCTCCCGCCACTTGTACGAATTATTAAAAAACAAACAATGTTATAATTCATTATTTAAATTTATTAAAAACACCATAGTAAAAGTTTAAAAACGCAGTGTATTGTGACTTGTGAAGCTTGTGAATGTAATGTGAAGTGAACTATGGAAGTGAATAAACAAAACTATTAAAAATAAAGACATGGCTTAAAGGTCTTGTAACCAAGCCAAAAATCTTCAAAAAAAAAAAAAAAATAAAAAATAAATTGAAAATAATTCCAAAAAAAAAAAAAAAATTGAAAATATTTTAATCAACAAGTCTTTTTGATAATTAAATATTGTTTGCAATTGAATTTTACATTTGAATGTGAAGTTACCTACTGTATTATCATCAATTTGGAAAGAGGGTGAAAGCAAAACATATATAATATGATTATATCAACAATGGAAAGTAATTACCCGAAGTCTGCAGCAATATGAAAGACAAAAATAACACAATTACTTTTTAGTCGCAGCAGTTCGCCTAGATTTAGTACTTGTAGTAGTAGTTGTTGTTGTACTGGTACTCTTCGGGGCTGCTGCCAGCTCTTCGTTCGCATATTTTATGTTATTGAGCTCGTGTATGGAAGTAACACGGTGACGCGTACCGTTGGGACCAATAATATGGACATAACCCTCTCGCGTCCAGCATTTGGTGACCCCGAATCTTTCGCGTGCAGCCAAGAAAGTCTCATGACGTGACTTTGTGAGGAACTCCGAGAGAGTTACACCAGTGCTCTTCAATATAGTTTTGGAGAACCAAATCTTGTCCCTAATTGCTATATTATCAAACTTAACTAGGATGGGCCTTGGTTTGTGATCACCTGATGGTCGACCCATTCTGTGACATCGTCTGATATCTGAAGCTAAGAAATTCTCAACTTTAAGTTGATGTTTTACAAATGCTGTGATCACAGTAGCTGTTACCTCATAATCCCCTTCAGCCACTCCATGAAAAAGAAGAATCTTGCGGCGTCCACGCATTTCTATGCCATCAACCTGACCGGAAATCTTCTCCACTTGATGCTGTAGTAGATTTAGCGCCTTTAATGCAAAGATTTTGAATGTACAAAATTCTGCTGCAATACTTGCCGTGTTATCCGCCCCTGATGCACTGGTAACTTTTTGCAACTTAGCCTCGAAGTTTGCAAGACCTTCATGGAACATGGCTCTCAAGCCAGACAAGGACTCCTGCATGTGCTCCATAGTAGTGGTGATATTGCAGTAAATGTGTATTTATTATTGGAGATAACACTCACACTGGTAGGTGAAATATATTAATTCGTAATTGTGTACATATAATTAACTTATAACACTTGTAAATATTTTTAATTTCAATTTAAATTGGGAGCAAAATAATGTAATGTAATAATAATGCGGGTGCCGGGTCCATCGCGTTGCTGAGTTGGGAACTCGGGACAGTGCCTGGGACTTGCGACCCAAGTGTAGGTTTAGAAGGGGCCCCTTTTGTTGATGTACATCAACACTCACCTTCACTACCCAAGTTCCCCTCCCTGCCTAACCAAATTTGATACGAACCTACTAGTGCCGCTTTAGACATTCGTCCTAGTAATGAGCTTATTGTAGCTCTCGATAGGCCTAGATCTTTAAGTAGGTTATAGAGAGATTTTGCTGGTATACCTCTCGCTCCCACTTCCACTGCATACAAATTAACCACGTAACTGTTTTTGATTAATTCGTTTGTGAGATCATAGTATTTATTTTTCTTTATTGTGTGGTCCTTCGGTATATTTGTTTCCCACGGTACAGTAAGTTCCACAAGAACCACATGTTTTAATCTCTTAGAATATAGGAATATGTCAGGTCTAGATGACGAAACCCCAACATCCTCCGGAATTTTGTAGTGCTTTTCATACGTGTCGATTAGGAGAGTCCAATCTGGGGCAGTATCTAAGATTGAATAAGGTTTGTTCCTGGGTGTTATGGATGAACCTTCAGACACAAAGTTGATATGACGTCTGTTAGTAGTCAATCCTTTTTGGGCTCTAGCTACTGCCAGACTCATTGCTTCACGTATGATGATAAGCACCTTATCGTGGCGGCGTGAGTAATGGCCTCTATCGAGAAGCACCCTACATCCTACTAATATGTGTCTAGCCGTCCCTATTGCCTCACCACAAGTATAACATTGTTTTTCTGTGGCCTTCCCCCACCTTACCAGATTACTCTGGTCTGGGAGGGTCATCTGAAAGGCGTTAAGATAAAATTTTAACAGGGCCGGCGACCAGTCATAGATCAAGGTGCGCCACTTTAAGGCCATCGGTATGCAGAACTCTCCCATTGTCAACCATTCATTTTGGATTTCCAAATTCATCGCGTGCACTCGATATTTATCATTTTCGTCTTGTTTCAGAAAGGACTTAAGTATATCCTGGTCCCTTTCTGGCTCTCGTACTCCCAACCCCACTCTGTTTGACTGGGCCCCTATCATAAATCGTTTATGGAATAGAAGTCTAGATTCAAGCTCGGACGCGTTATTATCTTTTGGGAGTGCCCTGATTGTGACATCTTGGGATTTTCCTAAGATGTGGGCTTTGGTAACTCTAAGATGTTTATAGAGCTCCGATGGTTTCTTAAGTTTCATCCCAAAATTATTTTGATCCCTAAATAGAGTAGAGGAATCAGCAGAGTGCGCTAGTCCAAACCACGATTTTAGCGATTTTATGACAGTTGCATCTATTTTCGCCAGTAAGGTTTTACCGAATTCATACACCAGAAAAGGCCAAGTCAGACGTGATGTTAAGTAGTTGTCATATATCCAAGCTTTTTTGATATTGTTTAGTGGTATCTGATCTATCTTATTTAGGTCATTTATAAACGTATCGACAACTTCATCTAAGGATGGTGTGCGTCCTTTATAGTCTATCTTTCTCCCAAGAAATTTAAATGGCACCGATTCAGCGACTATGGAAACTGGTTTACCCCCAATGAAGAGTCCCGGGTCGTAAGAGGTAAATTTGGTGTCCCGTCTACCCAGACATAGACAGTGACACTTACTGGGCTTCGTCCTCAGTCCATTTGTCCACGAACAGAACTCATCGACTTCCTTTAATAGTTCCTGACATTGTTTTGGATTGCGCGTCAGTATTGCGAGATCGTCAGCAAAAGCTAAGATGGACTCTGAGTATATGTTATTTACTTTAAACCGATAACCCCATTTCTTTTCGTGACGTATTAACTTGGTAATTAAGATATTAATTACTATGTTAAATGCTATTGGTGACAAGCAGCATCCCTGAAACAGTCCCACATTATACCGTAATGGTCCTGTGTGTACTTCTTGGAAGCTTATAGCAAATTTTAGCTGGGAGTAATACGACTCGATTATCTCTATGACCACGGGCGGAAAGTTATACCATTGCAACGCGTATACCATAAGGTAATGTGGAATTGAGCCAAATGCATTTTCTAGGTCTATCCAACATACCGTTATCTGTCTTTCGTATTTTCTGGCATCTTTTAAGCTTTCCGCTAACAGACTATTGTGTTCCAGACAACCAGAAATGCCGGGTAAAAACCCTTTCTGGTGGTTAGGTCCGAAATACCTATTGTTAATCATAAAATGACACATTTTTGTTTGTAGAATAGAGAAAAATATTTTTGAAATTGTGTTAGTTAGTGCTATCGGTCTAGTATCTTTAGGATGGGTCACTTCATGTTTTTTTGGAATGAGAACGAAAACCGCTTCGCCAAATGCGACTGGTATATTCTTTTCTGACCAGATTTTACTGAATATATTTGTGAGATGTTTACGAACTGTTGGACATTTTTTATACACTATATATGGAACCCCATCAGGGCCCGGAGCCGATTTAGATGATTTCTTTTTTATTTGTATCTCTATTTCCTCTATGGTAGGTGCATTCCCTTGGAATTGTACTAGAGGGTCGTGAGGTCTTTGGGTTTCCGGTTGATTGTATGGTGTTCTGCATTTAAGTATTTCATAAGTGTTTTTGTAATGTTCGTAAGTTTGTTCTTTGGTCAGAAGAAGTTTACCATTTTGGCTTTTAAAGATGTTTTTTGAGTACTGAAAAGGGTTTTTATCAAAATTTACTTCGTGCCTTGTTACTAGCATGACCAGGACGTAAACAATTCAAACAGACCTTGAACTGTTTAGCCTTTTCTATGCGCGATTCAACTGCAAGAGATTTAAATGTTTCACAATTAAATAAATTAAGAGATTGATTACATAACTGACACTGAAGCGTGTAAGTTTTACCACCCTCGCTTAAGTTGGAATTAGATTTAGATTTATTGAAATTTGAAGCATTGTTGTTATTACTTTGACCATTATGAGCCTCCAAGCTTTCAAGTAAGTCTGCTCGGCTTCTCAAAAATGTCATGAATATATCTAGCGTGGGGCTTTCATTAAATTTTTTTCGATGTTCTTCCCAGTGACGTAATGTTGTTTTGTCCAGCTTTGAAGCTGTCATGAAAATAAGGAGGGTATCCCAATACTGAGTGGGCTGTTTTAAAATAGTCAGCGCCCTAATATTTTTAATAGTGGAATCAATCAAAAACCTAATCGATTTACATGATTCCTTTTGTATAGGATTGATGTTGAATAAGGCCTGTACGTGGTTATTAACGAGCAGACGATTGTTATCGTACCGCTTAAGCAACATGTCCCACGCAGTTAGATAGCTTTCGCTTGAAAAATTGATGTGCTTAATAACTAAAGCTGCACTTCCCTGGAGTGAAGCCCGGAGGTAGTGGAATTTATTGATATTGTCAATGTTTTTGTTGTTATGTATGATTGAAGTAAAAACATCTCTAAATTCTAGCCAATGCTGATAGCTGCCGCTGAAATAGGGTAAGTCAATTTTGGGTAACCTTTTTTTTTTTTTTTTTTTTTTTTTTTTTTCGTGCGGAAATCCCTTCGGATACCGCCCCCGCTGGAGAGCGGGGGGTCTCCAGCGGGGGCGGTTATGTCGGGCTTGCACCGACTAAAACCGCACGCCGTCTCGGGTCTTAAGACGCCGGGGTGTAAGGTTACTCATAGAGCATATCCCTCGCACCCCGACTGACCCTGGGCCATTTCCGGTTTCGAGATGGCCCCCTTACTTGCTCTCCACTGTGCCCTCTGCTGATCAGAGGGACACGTGGAAAGCTTCCGAACAGCCCTCAACAGGGCCGTCCTCTTGGGTAACCTAATTTTGGGTAACCTGACATTAGTGCTCTTAAAGTTCTCACCAGATGCCGCATCACTGGGGCCTGCCACAGTATCCTGCCGTTCTGGCGGTGTAAGTAGATGACGCGCGGCAGCCACTAGCGGAAAGTACTCGTTTTCAAACGTCTCCCGTTCCCGCTCGGAGTTGTTCTCGTCGCTGCTGGTGTCACAAAGCATATCGATTTCATCCTGTAACGCGTCGAATTCAATATTTAAATTGTCAATTCGGTTAAGACGACACTTCAGTTCGATTAACTGCAGCTCACTAAAACTTGCACAGCTTTTCAGCACATTTAAATATTTATTAAATAATGTAAGCTTTGATTTTAAAGAAGATCTTTTCTTGATTAAAATTTGTGTTTTATCAGCAGGCATATTGCGTAAAAATTTGTGATTTAAGAAGGTAAGTATTGCTAAGTTTGCTCAAATGCAATAGTGAAATAAATTACGAAAAGTAGGTATGATTTAAATAATAAACCTACACAATGAATGCAAAGAATAGATGGTAGCTCGACCCGGCCGCGCCGTGCTACCAGATAACAATAACCGGTTTTAGCTAAGCGGCGTGCGATCGTGCGCATAGGCAGGCGATCTTACGACAAGTTATGAATAAGATTTTTTACATAGGTATAGCAAAGTAGGCAACAAGAATATAATGTATGTAATTGAATTGTTTATTAAGCTTGTAGGATGTAGCAAAATATATATTTTGTTAATATGAGGTAGATGATCACCGCGACTGACTCAATAGGCTATTAGAAGCAGGTAAGGCAAAGGAATAAAGAAAGAAAATAAGAGAAATTTAATGGTAAAAGAGATAATCAGCGGGAGCAATAAGGATAAATTGGAACGGACTCACCACGTTTTATCCAACCGTAAATTATTTTTTCTTTTTGACTTCTAAATGTTCTACACCTATCAGAATGACCACGTAACAATGACGGCGCTTTTTTCAAAAAGCTCTTCCGAAGTCCTCACGTGCACAGCTCACTTCTTCCAAACTTCTTTTCCGCGATAAAGGACCAATATGTTTGGGTTCTCCGATGGTCGTGAAAAGAAAGACTGAACTGTATACTAGGTTCGCCGGTGTATTTAAAAAGCAGTAAGAAGGTTTACGATGCGCGTGCGGTGGAACGATGCGTAGGCGAGGACGGTCCGTGACGAGTGATGTGGAGGTTGCTGACGCGCTGTCGTCCCCCACTTACATATTCCCCCCGTAGGTGATGTTATATGTAAATATTCAATATTATAGACATTGAAACCTCGTCTCGGGACTAAATAAGTTACTTTCACCCCTAGGGTAACAATGTACTATTTCGATATTCATTACAATTCAAAATAATAATAAAAGTTTTTTATTGTGCCAAAAATACAGAGTTTTGACAAGGATTCTACAAGATTTTGCATAACATTGTTTATAAAGCAATAGTTTGGTAGAAATAAAAGATTAATGATAAATAAACTTGGATCTGTGTACATTATTTATGTTAAACCCTGTCCCTTAAACTAGGATAGCCTGTATCGGGACAGTGTTCGGTTATAAAATGACTTCAAAATTAAGATCGCAAGTTGTAGACTGTGTCGTTCTACCACTGCATTTTATATAAATTCTACAAGTAGTTTTGTGTGTGTATGAGGGGTGGGTGCGTTTTGAAAAAGGTTGTTGTGTTGGAAAACATTGAGTGAGATGGTATTTTAGGCGATGTATGTAAGGAGTGATTCTGTCTTCAGGTAATTAATCCTGGGGTGTGTGTTGGGTAACCTCCTCGAGTGTCGCTCCGATTCCGATCCCGCTGCAGTCCGGGGGGAACGGAATCGGAGCGGCCGGTACACCCTGGGCGGCGGTCAATGGCTTCCCCTTCACCCCTTCATAGGGTTGGCATTGATCGTCGGCCAATACCCAACGTGGCGGGAACACATCGCTCTCCGTACTCCTCTGCTTTCAGAGGAGACAGGATGAGCGATGCTGTTAGTGGTGAGATGGCCCAGGGTCAGCCGGGGTGCGAGGGATATGCTCTATGGGTAACCTTACACCCCGGCGTCTGAAGACCCGAGACGGCGTGCGGTTTTAGTCGGTGCAAGCCCGACATAACCGCCCCCGCTGGCCGGCGGGGGGGTATCCGAAGGGATTTCCGCACGATGAAAAAAAAAAAAAAAAAGGTAATTAATCCTGCTGAAGAAGCCATTCTGTAACTTTAGATTTAAATTCATTTTTATTTAGGTCAACTATGTTTAGTATATTGTGTAGTTTCTTGTATATGTGAGTGCTCGATATAAAAATTGTTGTCTGGCGAAGAAAGTTTTGTGTCGTGTGCCTATGGAGAGGTTTGTTTTTGAGTTTCTGCTTTTGTTGAGATTAGAACGGGGAATACTCGCGTGCCTTCTAAGTGTTGCATGGAGCACATAGAGCTGTTTGACAGTTAGAACCTTACAGTCCAGATATAACTGCGACGTAGTGTACCGGAAGGGTTTCCGTGTCTTAACTTTACCATAACTTAACTTAACTATAAATTTTATGCAATACCCAATAGTATGCAATAATATGCATAGGGCATGGTAAATCATTGTTAAGGTATCAGGGTTAGCAGAGTACCTAAGAGACTTAAAAATGGGGACGATTCTCATGGAACGGTTGGCGACAACATCGATTTGTTTATCCCACCGCAGTCCCGAATCAATCCTCACACCCAGGTACCTTACCTCGCTAGTTCTTGTGAGTTTGGAACAGGAATACTGTGGTGATGATTGTTCGCATGTGTGTGCTATCAATGAAAACGCTTTGTCTGGTGGCGTATTTTGGCGAATTGCAAAAGGAAGCATAGCAAGTTTTATTAAGGTTTAGGATGAGAAGATTGGAATTAAGCCACTTTGCTATAGTCATTAATGCTGCTTCTGCACTACTTTTAATACCATCCCATGTAAGTTCATAGACTATGAATGCCGTATCATCAGCATAGGCGCAGATGTGTACATTTGGAAAGTCCATATTGCACACATCGTTTCCATAAATTTGAAACAGTGTTGGGCCAATTATGCTTCCTTGAGGAACACCAAAAGACACCGGCTCCTCATCACTTAGATATTCACCAATTTTAACTTGTTGGGTACGGTTTTGAAGGTAACTTTTAAAAATTTCTAGTGCTATTCCACGTATTTCAAGTAATTCTAGCTTTGAGATAAGAATGGGAAGAGAAACTGTCAAACGCTTTAGTAAGATCGAGAAAGATTCCTTAGCATTTGGTTTTACTATCAAGTTTACCTGCTACTAACTGGGTCAAATCCAGAATTGCATCTTCAGCCGAAAGTCCTGACCGAATACCATTTTGGTTTTTGGCTATAAGTGGGTATTTGTCGATGTATTTCCTTAATCAGTTATTAAAAACCCTTTCAAAGACCTTAGAAATAGCAGGAAGAACCGAGATTGGTCTATAGTTGTAGACACAGTCTCTGGATACCCCTTATGAATGGGATGAATAATTGCTCTTTTTAAGCCGTATGGAAAAATACCCTTTCGTAGGCAACTATTGATGAGGAAGGTGGTACCAAAATGTGACGGCATTGTTTTAGAACGAAAGGTGATATCCTATCCCTTCCCATGGCACAATCGTTACGTAGTTGGAGGATAAGAGATTCTACTCCAGCTTCGTCTACCTCAAGCAGGACCAGGGAGTTGGAGGGATACAGATGGGTATTGTTGACGGTGCTATGATAAAAGAGGGCTTGTCTGAAGGATGTTGTTTTTACCTATGTTACTGAATAACTTACAAATTGTATGTAAGGACAAATTGGGGTTAGCTTGAATATTAAAAAGTTCAACAGGAGTACTTTTAATTTTGTGTGTATTTGTTATTTCTTTTATTGTTTTCCAAAGGGCTTTAGGGTTGTTTTTGCTTTTTCTAGTTCACTGCTTTCATATGCAATTTTGAATTTCCGCAGTAATCCGTTACAGAAATTTCGGTATCGGGTATAAGTAACTCTCAGTATAAAGTTATCAAGTGCTTTTTTTGATCGGATATGTAATAGGTTACAATCTTTAATATACTTTAGTAGTCCTGGGGCAATCCAGAGTTGCAAAATGTTGAGCTTTCTGGGTGTCTTTTTGACTGAAATGTCTTAAAAGTCAATGTTCCCTAGCTCTAGTCTGACACCGTCGTAATTTATATGAGTAGAAATACAATTCGACTTACGTTCAAAACAGGTGTTTGAAATGGCCAAGACTAGTGGTCTAGGATCTGTGATATGCGAATCCAAGGCTAGAGTAGTGACCGGCAATACGCTTTTTATGAATGTGATCAAGACAGTTTTCCAGACGTGTGGGAAATCAGTGTGTAGGCAAGAGCCCATTACATATATTATAAGCGTTAAATATTGAAGGCTTCGATCGCTTCTACCATCTTGTTTTATGTCAATAGGTCGCCAGTTAGAATAATATTTCGCCAGGACGCGAGTTTGACATAAATAGAGTTCAGACTGTCGAGAAAATTGTCGAAATGTTCTTTGGAGTTGTACGAAGGGGATCGGTATACTGATACAATGGTAATTTTTTTATTGTCTATTTGACACACAAGACAATTTCCGCCCATAAAACTAGGTTCCCTTGAAGATCCGACCTAGAGTAGATAACAATGCCATCATTTTGATTACCTACTATTTATTTCGGTAGAATAATGGACGCTCTACCCAGTTACCAGTGTTTATCGCTTGTTGATAAATATTCTGTTAGAAGTTAATTATTTGTTTTTATGTAGTCTGTGTATTATGGCGGAAGTGTATAATATTATTGTGTAAAAAGTGTGACAACACTGGTCTTCAACTCCCCTTCTTCCGTTGTCGCTTGAACTCTGAGCACCGCCATTAAAACTGTTTTATGTTTAATTATAAAACCAGTACTTTAAATTTGTATTGCATTGTCTGTCAAGGATAATAAACTGCTAAAACAACGAGAAGATTATTATTTGCAATATATTCCTCTACTCATATGGAGCGTATGTCTCCAAAAATTCAATATGATGCAGCGTTTTCGTCATTTAGTCAAGGACAAGTAAAGCCCTTCATAGTCATAGTCAAATCAAAGTCCTGCCCCAGTAAAGTATTGGAAGCTTTACTAGAGGCTTTTGTGAAATTTTGGAAACTACACGGAAAATCCCAATACACGGTAAATAGGCCACTTTCCTCAATTTATGCATATTGTCGAAGACGTAATGTCTGAAAAACCCACCATTTTTAAACATAAAAACTCAAAATTTTAGAAAATGAAACACTGCCACGCTATGTCATTTCTCCCAAATTACAAACTTCAACTTCAAACAAATTTGACACATTAGGGTAGGTTCGGAGAGCAGGCTGGTAGTACTGTCAGTGTCCAATCACGAACGGTTGGCGAACGGGCTGACGAACAAACCTTTTTTTTTTTTTTTTTTATCGTGCGGAAATCCCTTCGGATACCCCCCCGCCGCCCAGCGGAGGCGGTTATGTCGGGCTTGCACCGACTAAAACCGCACGCCGTCTCGGGTCTTCAGACGCCGGGGTGTAAGGTTACCCATAGAGCATATCCCTCGCACCCCGGCTGACCCTGGGCCATCTCATCACTAACAGCATCGCTCATCCTGTCTCCTCTGTAAGTAGAGGAGTACGGAGAGCGATGTGTTCCCGCCACGTTGGGTATTGGCCGACGATCAATGCCAACCCTATGAAGGGGTGAAGGGGAAGCCATTGACCGCCGCCCAGGGTGTACCGGCCGCTCCGATTCCGTTCCCCCCGGACTGCAGCGGGATCGGAATCGGAGCGACACTCGAGGAGGTTACCCAACACACACCCGGCTGACGAACATACCTAAAATAAAAAGATTTTACTTTTTTATCGTTTTATGATTTAATAATAATAATAATAAAAAGAAAAACAAAAAGTATTTGGATTTGGCTCACGAGGTTGTCGACATGTGGAGTGTGGATCCGGCGATTATTGTTCCGATAGTTGTATCGGTTCACGGACTGATTGCCAAGAGCCTCGATCAACATCTCAAGAGGCTCGCGTTAGGCAGTTGGGTCAAGGGCTTGATGCAGAAGGCAGTGCTCCTCGACACGGCACGTATTGTGAGGAGATTCCTCTCTCTGGAGCCCTTACCACCGGTAGCTTGGTCCCTGTACCCGATGCCGGTGGGCCACTATTTTTATATTTTTAAATATATTTGTTTTTTTTTTGTATAGAATGTATTTAAAAATATAATTTAATATGTATTTAAGTTTAATAAAGGAATAATAAATTTATTGATACAAAAGTTTACAGTTACAATCATTTTGATATCAATGTGGTGGTTAATATTTCTGAAATGATGAGTACTGATACCCAAACTAGGCTAATGCCTGTATTTTTGGAGGCAGTTATTCTACAGACGTTGCGTAATCAACAATTGATTGTCACTGAGCGGCGTGCATACAGTTGCTTTGAAGTAAGTATTAATAAATTATAAATTTATTATCCATTAATATGTTACTGATGTGTAAGTATGTGTGCGTATGCGTGCGTGTGTGTGTGTGTGTGTGCGTGTGCGTGTGTGTGGGTGGGTGTGTGTGTGGTGTGTGTGTGTGTATGTGAGTGAGTGAGTGATATAATATGTTGTGAGGTGAATGTAAGAGAGAGGAAAAGTTATTGGTGGAGGTGTTGTAGGAGTTTTATGCAAGGTATGTGACTAGGTTCTCTGTGTTGTCATAGTCAAGTTGTTGTAGCCATTTAGTGATTTTGCTTTTGGCTTCGATTTGGTTTGTACCTGCAATTCCTATGTTTTTATGAGCTATGTTGTAAATTTTGGCGCTCAAGCAGCTGTATTGTGTTTGGGCAAAAGACTTTTTGCAGGCTACCGTGGGACACGCTGGTTTAAGACTGCGTTTTTTTGGGTCAGGTGGGGGTACTTTTGGGTGTTTTTTTAACAGGGCTCTGAGCACAAAGAGCTGACGCACAGTTAGCAGCTCGGTATCACGGTATAGTTGTTGTGATGGGTATCGGTAGGGTTTTTTTATTAAGAAATTTATTTATTTATTTATTTATTCACAGAATGAATGAATAAATAAATAAATTTCTTGTCATGACCTTAAGTATTGATCTCTGTGCTCTTTCTAAGCCAACGAGGAGTGTTTTGCCGGCTCCTCCCCACACAGTAATGCAAAACTGGATTATAGACTGGCATAAGGCCATGTATACATGTTTTAGTTTGTCGGGGGGTGCTGTGACCCTCAGTGTTTTGAAAACATACACCAGACGCCGTGTTCTAGTGATCATGAGTTTTATGTGCTTGTCCCATCTCAATGCACTGTCTATCAGCACGCCTAGATACTTTGTACTTTTGCTTCGTGTGAGTTCGTAGCAGTTGCAGTTTTTACGTGTGTTTGCAAAGCTCTGACGTCTGACTCTCTGTCTGCTATTTTGTGTTATGCAAGTACGGGTGTGGGCTTTGATACAGAAGTCTTGCGGAGGATCACTTAGTTTTGAGATGGCAAATGGGACATATGTTGTTTTGGATAGATTTAAGGTTAGCAAGTTGTCGTTTAACCAGTCCATGATTCTAGTCATTGAGTATTCAGCTCTTTCTTTTACTAACTGCCAGTTGGCGCCTGATACTAGGATTGCTGTGTCGTCTGCGTAGGTGAAAATTTTCGTGTGAGTTAGGGACATCGTGCAAAGATCATTAATATATATTTGAAAGAGGGTCGGGCTTATTATACTTCCTTGCGGGACGCCATAGGATACAGTTTCCTCGTCCCTTAAATAGCTTCCTATTTTGACGACCTGTGTTCTGGAGTAGAGGTAATCCCTGAAAAGCTCTAAGGGTAAACCTCGTATCCCATTCCTGTCTAGCTTATTTAAGAGGATGGGGACAGAGACCGTGTCGAATGCTTTGGAGAGATCTAGAAAGACACAAAGAGACTTTACTCTTGTGTCCATGTTTTCGACTATAGCGCTGGTTAGGTCGTGGACGGCATCTTCTGTCGAAACACCCGCCCGGAAACCATATTGGTTTTTAGCCAAAATATTATATTTGTTCAGGTATTCCGTCAGTGCATTATTAAGTACTTTCTCCAGAATTTTAGAAAGCGCGGTTAGTACCGCAATAGGCCGATAGTTGGCGACACAGTCTCTATCCCCATTCTTATAGATAGGGTGTACGATAGCCTTTTTGAAGGAGGTTGGGAATACTCCAGTATTTATTGCTCGGTTACAGATGTGCGTGATGGAGGGAATTAATACCTGTTGGGATTCTCTAAGTGTTTGCATAGAGATGGCGTCCCATCCTACAACGCACTCTGGACGGAGAAGTAGCATAATAGTTTTTATCTCGGATTTGGATACTTCCAAGAGAGCCATTGAGTTTGATGGGCTGCGTATGTTTACTGAGTTGATTGCGGAAGGTATTGGGCAGGGATTTGATGCAATTATTGCATCAGCGAGGTTTTCTCCTACCCTTGTGAAGTAGTTGCAAACGTTGTTTGTGGAGTCTTGCGGGTTTGTACATATTTGTAGGAGCTCAACGGGGCTACTTTTGGTATTTTGAGAATCCGTTATCATTTTTATAGCTTTCCACAAAGCCTTGGTGTCATTACCCGCTTTATCTATTAGAGTTTTTCCATATGCGTTTTTTAATTTAGAAAGTAGTGAATTACAAAAGTTCCTATAGCGTGTGTATGTTATTTTTAAGGTCATATTATTAGGAGCGTTTTTTGATTTTGTGTAAAGCCTATCCCGATTCCTAATACATCGGAGTAGACCAGGGGTGATCCATGGCTTTAGGAGTTTGCATAGTAATTCTCGTATAGAACCTGCCGGTCGAAGTAGAATCCCACCAAAAACATTTTTATGTAAAATAACGCCGAGTTGAAATTGCTTGCACTATAAAAAAGTTATCACATGGCCAATTCTCGTAATATTAAGATGTTCAAAATTCAGTCTTAATCTAGTCTTGATCTTCCAAATATCAAAGAAGGAGTTCTGATAACAAAATTTTTAATATTTTCAACCAAATTTTATTATAGATAACACATTTTTTTGTCATTTGGGTGACCGACATGAGATCGAGACTGAATTTTGAACATCTTTTTATTACGAGAATTTGCCCCTCAGATCTTGGGAAGGCAAGCTTCTATTTCTAAACGCTTAGGGCGTAAAAACTAACCTAAAACTCTCTCTCATCATAGTAGCGTATAGCAGTTTGCGTGAGTCTGAGAGGATTCACGCAAACTGCTATACTTACATGGCAACACAGGGGGCGCGGTGGCGCAGCCAGTGGGGTGCTGTGGGCCGCCGCTAAATATTATTGCATATATACTATGTGGTGTCACTCAGTCAAAATGTTTGGCCTGGCCGTTTCGTAAGAGTAAAGTAAACACTCCTATGGGCTTAAGAACAGAAAGTAATGCAATATTATAGGCATTGAGTAACGAAACGGATAAGCCGGACATTTTGTCTAAAGTGTAGGGTTTGTTGTTTGTCTGGTGTAAAAAACGCCAAGACGAGTCTATAGACTCAGCGTGCTTTTGCATTGAAATGGACATTCTAGCACTGGACCGAATTCATAAGGGTACAATAATACGGCGAAACGCTCCGAAAAAAGGTACGTAGTGCCCTGCGCTTCCGCTGTCTCGTCTTAGCGGAGGCACCACCGTACCCCCAGATACATAAAAAAAAAAAAAAACTGTGGAAATACTGGTGATGCATTACACTGTGCTCCAAAAAAAACCCACCTTCAACGAGTAATAATTAAAGTCATATTATTTGTGTAAACAATTTATTTTAGTAGCTACATTCGTTAACAATGGCATAAAAACTATATTAAAACTTGAGTAGACGCGAGTGCAACTAGCAATTCACACGAGTAATTGAATGCCTATTTATTTACTGAATACCTCATCAACAATACCTACCAATTCTTAAATGAGTAAAGCCGGATATGAGATGGTTCATTTGCGATTTTACACACCGCATTATTGAATTTACTGAACTTTATTACATTTTATTGCCAATTACTTCATAACCAAACTGGGTTGCAAATACATTTAAAAACAAAAAAGAAAATCTTAGAATCCTATTGGTCAGTTCATTAGCCATAAAATATTTGGCAACATATTCGGTGGATACATGTGTCACCATCAATATTTTGAATCTGACGATCCTGCATCGCGCTATAAGGTTTAAAGTACATTCTTTAATAAGAACAGATCGACGCTCGCGTATATTGCCAGCTGTAGTCGTGTTGAACACTTTCACTACACGTGTATAATACTTAACAAAAGAACAAAGCTTCGCATATAAATACATTTCATACAAAATTAAAAACGCATAAGAAAGAAAATATTGCAATACAGTTGAGCGGTTAATAAAGTCGTCGGTACATTCCCAGCGGAAGTTATTGCTCCCACTTCAATTCACCTTACACAGCTGGTCATAAACAATAAGCACTTCTAACCTAATCTTTCCGTGTAGGGGGCGGGGAGCCGGTTATTTATTTTTAAGAGTACTCATTTACGTAAAAAAATCCACATCGCAGAGTACAGTGATTTGAAATGAAGCAATAAAAACATTTCAATCGCCACCCGGTGGCAACTGGTTATTTTATTCCCGTTAACCACCTGGTGGGAATCCATGTCTGGGAATATACTGTAAAGCCTGTGTGTTTTTCAAGGACTAGATATTATAAAATTAATTACATTTAGTAATGTGCAACAGAGTATTTACATTAACAATTAAAAAATAGGTAAACCGTCCTGGGGTGTGTGTTGGGTACCCTCCTCGAGTATCGCTCCGATTCCGATCCCGCTGCAGTCCGGGGGGAACGGAATTGGAGCGGCCGGTACACCCTGGGCGGCGGTCAATGGCTTCCCCTTCACCCCTTCATAGGGTTGGCATTGATCGTCGGCCAATACCCAACGTGGCGGGAACACATCGCTCTCCGTACTCCTCTGCTTACAGAGGAGACAGGATGAGCGATGCTGTTAGTGGTGAGATGGCCCAGGGTTAGCCGGGGTGCGAGGGATATGCTCTATGGGTAACCTTACACCCCGGCGTCTGAAGACCCGAGACGGCGTGCGGTTTTAGTCGGTGCAAGCCCGACATAACCGCCCCCGCTGGCCGGCGGGGGGGTATCCGAAGGGATTTCCGCCTGATAAAAAAAAAAAAAAAAGGTAAACCGTCCTAGTAGCATATGTATTTGTTGTTATATTTAAATTGTTTTAGACACTTCTACAACAGTGTTTCTTCCCCCAGTATATGGTTCCTTCCCCGAACGAAATCTTATATAGTTGCCCTTCCCCCTAACGAAAATCTTAATTCCCCTTCCCCCGATAGAAATTCTATATAATCAATATATCTTTTCCGATAGTGTTGGGCGTGAATTTATTTAAGTTAATATAACAATAGCATCCGCGTCTGAGTGCTTAACATAACGTATAAGAGCGTTCGTGTTCCGGGCGAGAAAGAGGGACGGAGTTATATAGAGAGCTTCATCCCTATTTCTCTTCCGGAAGCCCTATGTTTTATTTAATGAAAAAATTCTGCCTGGACAGGCAAGAAAGCTAGACAATTCAAATAAATACACTCAGGTGGCAGACAAGCTCACGGCCCACCTGATGGGAAGCGGTCACCGTGGCCTATGGACGTGTGCAATACCAGGGGCGTCACACTGGCGCTGCCGACCCAAAAAAAAAAAAATTGCAAAGCAGGAATAGCTTTTCGGGAAGACCAAAGGCTGCTCCCGCCTCTCCCTTCTTTTTTAGTTTTTGTGCTGTCAGAAGGAAGACTCTTCCCTCTGACAGCACAAAAACTCTCAGTGAGCTCTGGCTACCCTACTCACCGTCGGGAACACAACACGAGGTTATTATGGCCGCGGTATTCTGTAGGGCGGAGGTACTTCCCCAGTCGGACTGCTCAGTTGGACGGGAATACCGTCATGTCCTACCTCACTATTATTTTATTTAAATAAAATTCACAATTTCTACGTGATAACATAGCAACAAGACAACTTATATACCTACTTATACTGTGGTGATATTACCTAATTTATTACGCTAAGTAGGAACTGTGACACATCGCGCGCGGTGGAGAAGGAAGCGCCGCCATTTCAAGGCCATCCCCACCCGTTACGAGACGTATTCACGTACAACACACGGCCGTGTCCATGACACAGCCACACCCCATTTTAAGGGTTCGGTACCCAAAGTGTAAAACGAGACCGTATTACTAGGACTCCGCTCTCCGTCTGTCACTAGGCTGTATCTCAAACCGTGATAGCTAGTTGAAATTTTCACAGATTATGTATTTCTGTTGCCGCTATAACAACAAATACTGAAAAAAAAACAGATTAAAATAAATATTTAAGGGTCCCATACAACATACACTATGGTTGCCTGTAAGAGATTGCCTCAGAGCGATAAGGCCGCCAATTGTATGTACCACAAATTGTATTTCGGATTCGTGTTTTTGATGTCCTTGGTGTACAATAAAGAGATGTTATTATTATTATTATTATAGATCGAGCTATATCACGCCTCACCCTAGAGTAAGGGAGAGGCGGCGAGATAACCCCGGCGAGGCAAGCAGCAGTCGGCCAGGGCATTACGACGATTGGCAGAGGACCCGCCGGACTATTCGGGCATTGTCAAGCAAGACCGCTCTCTGCATCGTGGCCGCCACTGACCTCCCACTAATCCCGAGCCTCCCTAGATGAACTGAGAGGCTCCTTGGGATCAAACCATTGGCTGAAATAAAAACTGAGACTATTTCTGTAGACCGCACCCCCCAAATGTCGGTAACCTCGTGCGCCGGGTCCTGATATTTGGTTTTCTTATCTGCTTCGGCGCGGACGAGGTTCTCGTCACAGGGAATAGTGATGTCCACAAGAAATACCCGTGACTCTGCCCGGTCCATCAGCACGATATCAGGCTTATTCGCTAGAATTGTCCTATCCGTGATGATGGACCGGTCCCAGTAGAGCATGGCGCGGTCATTTTCGAGTACGGCTTCCGGCACGTACTTGTAGTATGGCAGCCTCTGTGCAATGAGGCCGTATTTAAGAGCAAGTTCTTGATGTAGAATTCTGGCTGCTTGGTTGTGCCTGTGTAGATACTCAGTGTTAGCAAGCATGGAACAACCGGAGGTCACATGTCTGAGTGACTCGCCAGGACGGTGGCATAAACGACACACGTCCGTGGTTCCATCCCTCAGTATGTACCTCCTGTAGTTGTTCGTCTTGATAACCTGATCTTGTATCGCACAGACAAAACCCTCGGTTTCCCCGAAGAGGTCACCAAAGCGCAGCCAGTGCACGGAGGCCTCTCGGTCCACGTGAGGCTCATGTAAAGCCTTAAAGAAGCGTCCGTGCAGCTCTTTACCCTTCCACACGACCTCACGCTCAGAGGTACTAAGTACTGCTGGTGCACGCCACTCTGTGTTAGCCAGCGCTAGCGGGGTCAGTCCTGTATCGCATTCAATGACCTCTGGTATGGTATGGTATCACGGGCTAGTATCCGCAACTCCACGACAAGGCGCGGTTTTTGCGTGAGGGAGGGCATTTTATTCGATCCACCCCAGCTCATTGAAGAACGCCAGCAAGCTATTCACGCTGCTGGCGATCTCCCGGAGCGTACCTGTGTTTCCGAAGTACTTAACCCTGTATGTGGTGGTTGCAGGGCAGTGTAGGAGCACGTGTGCCGCTGTTTCTTCCTCTCTCATGCAGGCTCTGCAGAGAGGGCTGTCGGTGATTCCTAAAATCAAAAGGTGTTTATTGAAGGAGCCGTGCCCCGTGATGGCAGCTGTGGCCGTGCGCAGTTGCCGTTTGGTCAGTTGTCGAAGACGCCTGGTCAGTCTATTTTCAAGCACAGGGAGTGCACAATACCTCTATGCTCAATGACCTTCCTATGCATCTCACTGTCCGTCTTCGATAGTAAATATTCCCTGAGACTGCATACCTCGCGATTTATTATTATTATCTCATTCAACTACATCACGCCTCCCCCATAGTTCGGAAGAGGTGGCAAGATAGCCCCGGCGAGGTGGGCAACAGTCGACCGGGGTGTTAGGGCGATTGACACAGGAACCGCCGGACTATTCGGGCATTGTCGAGCAGGACCGCTTTCTGCATCTTGGCCGCCACCGACTTCCCACTGATCCCGAGCCTCTCAAGATGGACAGAGAGGCTCCTTGGAATCAAGCCATTGGCTGAGATCACAACTGGGACTATTTCTGCGGACCCCACCCTCCACATGTCGGTAATCTCGTGCGCCAGGTCCAGATATTTGATCTTTTTGTCTGCTTCGGCGCGAACGAGGTTCTCGTCATAGGGGATAGTGATGTCCACAAGAAATACCCGTGACTGTGCCCGATCCATTATTATTATTATTTGCCGTTTTTATAGATAATGGTACGGAACCCTCCGTGCGCAAGTCCGACTCACGCTTGGCCGATTTTATGTTGTTTATCTTGTACAAATACGTATACCTACTTAGTCTCATGACAATCTCAGAGAACTGAGAACGGCCAAGGTTAAAGCAATCAGAAGCTTCTGCTATTTCTAAAATAATTGAAACAATGACAACGAAGTCACACTTATTCAACTAACTAGCTGACGCCCGCGGCTCCTCCCGCACGCAATTCGGTTATCGCTTTTTGGCCATTTTTCCTAGGTTCTATTTAACCAATTGCAATCAAACATACGGCAGATTTTAAGTCTGAAACACTGCATTACAATCCGTTCATTAGTTTTAACATCCATCGTGACAAACCGCCAAACAGAGAAGAAATACAAAAAAAAATGGTTTTCAGAATAGTTCTTTTAACCCAAGCTTTTTTTTTAAACGTATGGACACAACTAATTTACAATTTTATAATAGTATACATTATAGACTAGATTTATAACTGGCTTAGTGGTGAACATATTATTCTAAAATTCTAAATAGGGTAGGCTGGTAGGCAATGAACCGCGGGTACCGTATGAACCAGTATAGGTAAGAAGCGAATGCGACGTTGCCGCTTTGTGCATTCAACGTGTCAGGACTCGTTCCCCATGTTGGTGCGGCTTACTCCAGTCGCCGGCCTGTTGCCGTCATAAGCACGCGCGTACGTCGCGTTGATGTGTTTTTGTGTGGGAAAACGGCGAAAAGCACGTGAGTTTTGTTTTTTTTTACTTTTATTATTATAGCTCTTACTTTACTATGAGTGCGTTCTGTGTATGTTGTGGGTTTTTGTGCTTTTTTGAGTATATTTTTTAAATAGCTTGGAGTCACTGAATGCCTACAATGTTAGCTAAGGTTTTCGAAACTAGGAGTGGTACACAGTTAACCATTTAATTTCGGTACACAATGAACCGTGGTTCAATGTGTACCACATTTATGTTCATTGTGTACCACATTTATGTTCATTGTGTACTACCTATTTAACATTATTTTTAAGTAATAATAAGTAGGTACCAATGTGTGTTGTAGTACGTGTGTAATTTATGTAGGTACTTAAATAAATACTTACTCTATAAAGCGTTCTGAAAAGGTTCCTTTTTTATTTCAGCATGGGGCGAAACACAGTGGGAAGGGAAGCCCGTAAAAAAGGAGCAATTCCGCCAGAAGACATGCAAAAAGGCATACAACTGCACTTAGCCGGGTTAAGTATCCGAAAAGCAGCAAAAGATGCTAACCTTCCCTATCCTACATTACGAAGATACGTAATAAAATACTTACAAGATCCGTCTTGTAGTTTAGAACCTCATTACAACGCCAGTAAAATTTTTACTGATAAGCAAGAAGAGAGTCTGAAGGAATACCTATTGGATTGTGCAATTAGATTTTACGGATTAACATCTAAAGACTCGCAGGATTGCTTACCAAATGGCAGTAATTAACAAAATCAATATGCCACCTTCATGGCAGCAGTATGAAATGGCAGGACGAGATTGGATGAGAGGGTTCAGGGCAAGACATGCTCAATTATCAATTAAAAAACCTGAGGCCTGTAGTATGGCTAGAGCTACTTCGTTTAATAATCACAACGTCCAATTTTTCTTCGATAATCTTAAACAAAAGGAGACACAAACATTCTACATGCCTCTGGAACCTGACACAGCAGGTGTAAATAAAAAGGATATTATGTATATTTTACCCCTTCCCGTTATTAAAGGTACGGCACGGCACCAAACTACTTACAAGTTTCCTGTTGATATGTCGTTACTAAATTTAAGATATTAATTATTGTGTAAGTATGGCTGAAATACTGTTGCTATATATATTTTTTATATATATTATATATAGTTTTTTTGAGCTATTTAATATTTAAAAGGTTGATATATCTTTCAAAGATTTTTTTTATTTGTTGATCTCTATCGAAATATCGTTAGGTACCAATGACGAGCAATGTGATAATAACTGATGTTCCTAACATATTCTGTGAACTTTAAAAATTAAGGCTGATTAGGTTTAGAAAACCAATAAATAGATGTGGTATTTGTTTGTTACTTATAATTTCATAGATATGTTCATTTGTTATAAATACTTAGATTTAATACAACTGATTAGTAACTAAAGTTCCTAAAAATTACCTATATTATTAAAAAATAAACCTGCTGACTGATTACTATTTTAAAGTAATAAATATTGAAACTTAAAACGTGTTTTATTTATACTGTTTAAAAGAAACAATCGACATATCCTTATCTGTGATTCATTGTATAGGTACCACACGGTTCAACCCATCCTACCCCCCCTATTCATTGCGTGCCCTACATTGTACGCAATGAACCATTTTCCTTTTTTTTAAAAAAGAACGATAACTGAGAAATAATTAAATATTACCCAAAATTTGGAACAAATTATGTTACTTAATTAAATAACCTACGTGTAGATAAAAAAAGATGTTTCTAAACACTAATAACAACAGTGCTAGAGCTCTTCAAACTTTTTGTGGTTCAATGGCTACCATTCCACCCTACACAATAAATAAATAATAATTAGTGCATACTTATTATATAAGGTGTCACAAAATTAGGTCTCTGATTTTGGTGAGATGACTTGGTATCGACAAAATATGTATTTGAAACAAAAAAATATCGGCTAAAGTAAAAAAAATTTTTTTTTAAATATATTAAAAAAAAAAAAAGACACCACAAGCCACCAGCGTCACGTGACGCGACGAGCCCGGGACGCACGTGGTAGGCGTGCAGTCCTTCTCCTCGCAGTATTCTCCAAGCGGATGTGTGCGGAAATACCTTTTTTTTTTTTAAATCGTGCGGAAATCCCTTCGGATACCCCCCCGCGGGCCCATAGAGCATATCCCTCGCACCCCGACTGACCCTGGGCCATCTCCGGTTTCGAGATGGCCCCCTCGGGTTTGGGAACCACGGTGTCCCCGTCTTGCCCCGGTTTGGGGGAGGGGCGCTAGTCGCCCTGCTTCTGCTGGGGTGACAGGTGGCCTCACCCGCCACCCCCAGGCCTGCGTTCATGGAGGACGGAGGTCGTTAAGCGACCTCCGGCGCCTGAGTCGCCTGCGACGCGCGGCGAGCAAGTTGCGGGCTCGGCGGTCCGGGAGAGTTCTAAGTCTCTCCCGGGCGCGCTCCGCCATCTCCTTCGCGAGCATTACATGCTCGCAGAAGGAGGTGGCGGCGGCCCATGCGCTCGCGCTCCGCACCATTGCCGCAATCATGCTGCCGAGCGAGAGGACTCCCACCCCGATGGCTGCCACGAGGTCACGCCTCGGCGCCTCCCACGCCGGGCAGTCCGCCAGCGTGTGCAGCCCTGAGTCCTCGCTCGCGTTGTGCGGTAATACCTAAATCGCGACCAGCGACACGTGTGCTCGTCGCGTCACGTAACGCTGGTCGCTGGTGGTGTTTTTTTTTCATTTTTTTTATATATTTTTTTTTGTTTCAAATACATATTTTGTCGATACCAAGTCATTTCACCAAAATCAGAGACCTAATTTTGTGACACCTTATATACAGTCTCTGAAAATAACATTTGTGTAAATTGTTCTAAAGGGGGAAGTTAGTTATAAGGTGGGGAAATATAAATTAATATTCTAATACATAATAATTGAATAAGTTGCGCATATGTAAATTGCTCTAAAGGGGGGAGATTACTTATATGCTAGGGGAATACAAGTTAAAATTATGATATATAAAATAAAACGGTGTATACATTAAACCGGTTTACCGTCATAAGAGTAAAATGGTGGCACATATAATTCTGTCGTTTCTTACACCGAACCCTTAACAATTGGATACTTTTACATTTTTTTTTATAGAATATTTTTTTATTATTTTTACCAATTCCATACAAAGTATATATTTAAAAATAAATCTTAGTATTGTGGAACTTAAACGATTACTCATTTTCCTTACAATACCCATATCAATGTAGAGGCCGTTCGGTGCGTTGAGCGTGTGCCAACGCGGCGGGCCACGTCGCGAACAAACAGTGTGACTGGCGACCGCCTTACGCAGCGGACGACCAGAATGTGCGTGGGCTGAGCACCCCAAAATGATGTTTACAGTCCAAATAAGACACGTCTGCCTAACCCAACGGCGAAACGACGTGACGGTATGTATGTATGTGAAGTATGTGCGAATAGTATGTGAATAATATCGATATATAATAGTTATTGTCAAGAAGTCAGTCGTTAGCTACAGGGCCTGTAGACAAAGTCACATTCTACTAGTGGAATCGCTTCGAAGCGAACCTTCAAATGTTCAATATGTATGGGAGTGACATTATTTGTTACACGTGACATGTCGACAAATGTTGTCTCTCCCATATATTTCGGTCTTTTGAAGGTTCACTTCGTTGCGATTCCACTAGTAGAATGTGACTTTGTCTACAGGCCCAGTACAGTGCCTGACTTTTGATGTGACACGTCAGGAAGAAAAGTAAAAGACCGAAGAAGATCGGCTTGCTTCGGTTGTGTTTGGGTCTGTTCGTAAAATATTAAAGCCATAGCTTCGGTTTAAACTATTCCTCAAAGATATCAAGCGCTGTTAATTTAACTCTTATACCCGGCATAGCCGTTTGTTGGTGGCTGAACTCCTCCGTAACCACTCGCGCGATCTTGACCTAATTTACCACGGTGATAGTGTGGACACTGAGGAGTGTTTCGAAGCGAGATGGTTCATGTCCGATGTACCATTGAGGAATAATCACCGAAAAACAGTTTGACGAGCGCGCGGCCTTAGCTAAGCGCGCGGCCGTAGTAAGACGTCTTATTTTCAAGTAAGAGTCCTGCTCGCTCAGCTTAATTTATTTCAGTCGCACCCTGCACTGAATTCCTAGTACTTTTCTTCACGACGTGCCAATTCAAAAGCTGTGCTGTGCATATTATACTGCCGTTCCTTTGTAGAATTTGGCGTGTAGGAATAGTGACATTCTATTAGCGAAATCGCGAAGCGAATCCATTTCTATTCGTTATCAATGGATCACGTGACACTTCTTCCGGCTGTTTGGCCGTGGTCCATCGGAAACTTGTATTCCAGACATTTCGTCGATCACTGCGGTCGACATCTTCAGTGGTACACGTCGGGACGCCGTCGAGTGCGGAGAACCTTCCTCGGCGGCGAACTCGGTGCGACCGCACTGTACTGTGTTTCTATCTGTACCACTGAAGATGTCGACCGCAGTGATCGACGAAACGTCTGGAATACAAGTTTCCGATGGACCACGGCTAAACAGCCCGTAAGCAGTATATTCTTCATGCAACGCCTTAAGATTTATACACGTGACACTTCGATAATAATTATGAATCATTATTTCGATTTACAAAGACTCACTCAAATTTCATCAAATTTTTATCACCTTTTTAAAACTGCATTCAAAAACTACACATACAAATAAGCAACCAGTATATGGCCTAGACATCAAACATGAATCTGTACAGTGAGAGGTCTATGAACATTCCACTAAACTGACTTGTTTGGCTATTTCGAACATACAGGATGGATTTTTAAGACGGAATAAATATTGCAAAACTTTAAACTGATGTGAAATCTGCATCGGTAAAACTTTAGATAGATAATTTATTTTTCATCTCTCCTGCTCGGAAAGTTTAATTTCCATGGGTGGAAAGTAGCTTATTTCATCCCTAGGGCGGAAAAGTATTTTTTTTTTTAATTTTAAGTTGTGCCATGGAGTCCATGATAATAAGTTACGTCATAATGCCTTGTATCATGACTTTTTTTTTACATGGCCGCTTAGTTGCACATCTCGTGACCAACTCGATTACAATGTAACCAATAGATTCGATTTTCAAAACTTTTCTAGGCAGTATGTACTTTTTTTTTCAGAATCAAAAAAAAAAAATTAAGTTTGCTAAAGAATTAGCGGGAAAACGAGATTAAATATAAATAAATATCTTGTGTTAATTGTGGTTAAGAATGGTTTCAGAAAGTGATTCTAGTGACTTGGATATTAATTTAACTCCCGATGAGATTAAAGAACAGGCAAAAGCTATTGTTTGTAATCTATTTCAACAGTATATAATTTATTTAATGTATGTTAACTGATTATCAATATACCTGTTTCATTAAATGTGTGTGTAGTATTTTAATTTCCTCACATAGTCGAAATGAAAAGTAGAGTGTTTACCTCGGCTGAATGTCACCATTTCACCCTCGAACTATTGGCGCTCTCACTTCGTTCGAGCGCCAGAAATATCTCGGGTGAAATGGCTGACTTTCAACCCTTGTGTAACAATCTACTATTTAATACCATTTTTTTTTCGTGCAGAAATCCCCTCAGGTGGCCCCCACCGGCCAGCGGGGGCGGTTAAGTCGAGCTTGAATCGACTAAAACGATACCTGTCTAGTGAATAATTGTATGGAAGTCGCAATAATCCAAATTGTGAATACATGACAACTTTTTTATGTCATGTTAGGTTTTATATCAGTTTAAAGTTTTGCAATATGTTGAAATAAAACGATTTATTTGGTGCAATACCATTAAAATGACGAATAATTGTCTGGACATAACGTTTCCACCCTGTATGTATCATGGAACAGCGAACACTACAGTACGTACGAAAAAACAACCCACTGCATATTTATATAGGGATATATTATATAAAAAAGCGGCGATAGCCCAGTGGCGTACGTAACGGACTGCTGAGACGAGGTCTCGATTTCGATCCCCAGTCGCCCCGGGCACACACCTCTGACTTTTCGTAATTATATGTGCATTAATAAATGTTAATTATCGCTCGCTTAGTAATGTGCCCGGTAGATGGCAATAGGCTCGCCCCCTATTACATTTGGACCTTAACATAACTGGCGAATCGTGGGTGTGTAATACACCTCTGCCTACCCCTTCGGGGATACAGGCGTGAAGTTATGTTATGTTATATTATATAAATAAAAAAAATTAAAAATATTCAAAATATAACAACAGATTCAAATTATTTTATTCGATATAACGACCATATATAAACACAAATATAAATAAATATAACATAGATTTTATATTAAATTGTATGTATATTACCTACTTGCGCAGGAGATGTCTTCAAGAAAAAAAATCAGCGGCAGAGGTCTTTGACACTTTATTGACCTAAGCGTTTCTACCGACCGCGTATATGTCAATGCCACATAATATATAATCAAAAGAAAGTGCTCTTAAACATCGTCAGTATGGAATATAACTTTTTTTTTTTTACTCTATATAACACTTTCAATTTTTTTTTTTTTTTTTAAACCGAAATTAATAGCATTCCCCTTAGCCTCTCCAAAGTTAAGTTGCTTGTATTAGGAGTGAGTTCACGTCGGTAGTGAAATGGCCAGGATTCGAACCCGGGACCTCTTGATCTTAAAGCCGATTCCTTAACCCGCTCTTGGCAGCAATGACGCTGTGGCGTAGCGATACTAAGTACAACTGTTGCACAAGAGGCCTCGAGTTCGATTCTCGGGTCGACCAAAAGTTTATCTGTGGGAGAAATCTTGATAATAGCATGGAGTCTAAAGGGCTGCCCGGTGACACAGAGTACACATTTATACATATAGCGAGTATAATAACATTACAAATATTCAGGCCGCGGTAGCCTAGTGGTATGGGTAATGAACTGCTGAGACGAGGTCTCGGGTTCGATCCCAGGTTTTACCATGGCACACACCAATGACTTTTCGATGCTTTTCGAAGTTATGTGTGTATTTATCGCAGGTTTATAAGTGCCCGGTTAATGGCAATAGCCTCGCCACCTATTACATTGGGATCTAAACATAAACTGGCGAAATGTGGGTGCTAGCACCTCTGCCTACCCCTTCGGGGATATAGGCGTGAGTTTATGTTATGTTATGTTACAAATATTCATCCGACTGCTCTAACAACAACAAAAATGATACAAAAAAAACTAACAATATATTAAAGTCAAATCTCATACAAGTCTTTCGATTGCACACCCATCATATTCACGAGTTTACTCACGTACAATAACTTAATCATTTATATTTTCCTTACATGAGTTGTTTCCTAAAACGTAAAGTGGGGGAAAGTAACTTACTGGGGTAAACTAATTATTTCCCCATTTTTTTATTAACATTTATTTTAATCGAGTTAGCGACTATATAGCCTAAATATTAACATTAATATTTCCCCACTTTCTTGTCCCATCAGAATGATAAATATCATGAAGGTAGATTTTGTATTTCTTGAGTTTTTTCTGCTATAAGTAGCCCTGTGTGGGGTAAACCGCAGACTTCAGTCCCCCCACCCTTTTCAACAGGAGATTCTTCCAAAACGGGGTAGCCAGTGGAACTACTACCTATCCAAGTGAAGGGCTACATCTCTGAGGGTAGTTTTGATGGAATCGTAGGTAGCGAATGAGATGCCCACCGCTATAGGGCCTTTGACCCAATTCATGCTTAAACCCTTGAAGAAACCGCGCCATCCCTCAGACCTGGAAACAAGAATAGGGGGTTTAATATGTAATTAGTGCCTCGAAGAGCACCTTAAGCTGTCGGTCTGAATTGCCACACGAACATCTGTAGCATTCGTTTAAGTACTTGGAGCCCTAAATTCTTCGACAACTGATCTGTATGTACTCAAATTCATTATTTTGGTAAATTTTTTTGAACATTTGAAGAATCCACGGCGCACGATGTCGAGCGGCTCCCCCCGAGCCCCCTCACCTGTACACGAGGCGAAGCGTGGCGCCGATGCTGCAGTAGGCGTAGCGGCCGTCGAGCGCGCGGCACGTCTGCATGCGCCGGCGCACGATGTCGAGCGGCTCCCCCCGAGCCCCCTCACCTGTACACGAGGCGAAGCGTGGCGCCGATGCTGCAGTAGGCGTAGCGGCCGTCGAGCGCGCGGCACGTCTGCATGCGCCGGCGCACGATGTCGAGCGGCTCCCCCCGAGCCCCCTCACCTGTACACGAGGCGAAGCGTGGCGCCGATGCTGCAGTAGGCGTAGCGGCCGTCGAGCGCGCGGCACGTCTGCATGCGCCGGCGCACGATGTCGAGCGGCTCCCCCCGAGCCCCCTCACCTGTACACGAGGCGAAGCGTGGCGCCGATGCTGCAGTAGGCGTAGCGGCCGTCGAGCGCGCGGCACGTCTGCATGCGCCGGCGCACGATGTCGAGCGGCTCCCCCCGAGCCCCCTCACCTGTACACGAGGCGAAGCGTGGCGCCGATGCTGCAGTAGGCGTAGCGGCCGTCGAGCGCGCGGCACGTCTGCATGCGCCGGCGCACGATGTCGAGCGGCTCCCCCCGAGCCCCCTCACCTGTACACGAGGCGAAGCGTGGCGCCGATGCTGCAGTAGGCGTAGCGGCCGTCGAGCGCGCGGCACGTCTGCATGCGCCGGCGCACGATGTCGAGCGGCTCCCCCCGAGCCCCCTCACCTGTACACGAGGCGAAGCGTGGCGCCGATGCTGCAGTAGGCGTAGCGGCCGTCGAGCGCGCGGCACGTCTGCATGCGCCGGCGCACGATGTCGAGCGGCTCCCCCCGAGCCCCCTCACCTGTACACGAGGCGAAGCGTGGCGCCGATGCTGCAGTAGGCGTAGCGGCCGTCGAGCGCGCGGCACGTCTGCATGCGCCGGCGCACGATGTCGAGCGGCTCCCCCCGAGCCCCCTCACCTGTACACGAGGCGAAGCGTGGCGCCGATGCTGCAGTAGGCGTAGCGGCCGTCGAGCGCGCGGCACGTCTGCATGCGCCGGCGCACGATGTCGAGCGGCTCCCCCCGAGCCCCCTCACCTGTACACGAGGCGAAGCGTGGCGCCGATGCTGCAGTAGGCGTAGCGGCCGTCGAGCGCGCGGCACGTCTGCATGCGCCGGCGCACGATGTCGAGCGGCTCCCCCCGAGCCCCCTCACCTGTACACGAGGCGAAGCGTGGCGCCGATGCTGCAGTAGGCGTAGCGGCCGTCGAGCGCGCGGCACGTCTGCATGCGCCGGCGCACGATGTCGAGCGGGTAGGACGCGCTCTGCGCGAGCGCGCCAGCGATGCCGCCGAACGCCACGTTCGTCATCGCGCCCTGCGGCGTGCCGAAATATTCTACAAAGTAAACAGCATATTTAAAAAAAAGATTTGCCATGCAACATCGAGTACACTTCTATTTGGAGCCACTGGGACAGTACACTGACCAAGCCCACGCCTACTGCGATGACGTCAGGGTAGGCCCGAGACTAACATTGCACAATACTTAGGCCACCTCCTCCCTGCATTTGCTCTGTGAGTATATATGTATAAAACGGCTTGTCAGTAAACATGAGATATTAAAAATTAACCTTGCCTCTTTTCCCCTTTTTACCCTTGCCACATTCCCGTTTTTTAACCCTGCCTCATTTCTCCTTTTCACATTTTCCTTTTTTACCCTTGCCACTTTTCCCGTTTTTATGCTTTCCACTTTTCCCCTTTTTCACGCTTTCCACATTTCCCCTTTTTACCCTTTACACAATTCCCCTTTTTACCCTTTTATAGTGTGTGTGTGTGTGCAAGTCACACACGGTAGAAGTGAAACTTCTGAAAAGTCCCTGATTAAAAAAAGCTATGGACTTATTTTTTCGTTTCATCGAGTTTGAAATCACACAACGATTCTAAAGAAGTTTCACTTCAATAAAAGGCATTACCTAAGTATTTGTGCTTGAGCGAGTCATACGTGAAGAAGGAGACGCCGGCGTAAGGGATCACGCCCAGCACCGTCGCGGGGTACCCTCTGCAACAAAATTAATGAAAAGTAAAAACCAACTTTAGTAAAATAAATAAGGAGTAAGCGGAGGGGAGGGTAATAGATATGTTTGGGGGAGGGAGAGACGGGTACATGGAAGGGGTTCCACCTGGATAAGCTTACCTGTAGAGCGTCTTGAGGCCCTCGTCCCGGGCCACTTTGACAAAGACTGCCCTCAGGGTGCCGTACTCCTTGGCGTTCGTGACCGCCATGCGCGCTCGTGCCAGGTCCAGGGGATAGGTGGCGCTCTGTGACGTCACACCAGCTAGGGAACCGGCCATTAGATGGAGTAACGGGTGTGCCCTGAGAGGATATAAATGTTTAAGATGGTTAAATACCAATAAATTATGAATCTAAAGACAAGAATCTAATTTTTCAAGAACAATTTTCAAGAAAATCACTGGTGGTAAAAATTTGATCACACAAATTTGTCACAAAATTCGGCCGGGTAGGTACCACAGTGCACGATTGCGAAAAACCCTCCATAGTAATCCAATTTCGGTTAGATTGCGTTCAGGGGTCAGCAAGTGCATAGCCGGGCAGGGGGACACGCGGTGCTGCGACGACAATCCTCTTCTGATGAGGCCGTCAAGCTGAGTGCCACCATTGTTAACATGGTACGTGTATGTAATGGTGACCCTCTTTCCTGAGACTTTACCTTCAGCTTAACATCAGGCGAGGTGAAGTCAAATTGACGTGTCCTAAATATTAAAAAAAAAAAAAAAAACAAGCTTTCTAGTAAGTGCATAACAAGACAAATAAAATGAGCCCAAACATGACGGGTTTATCTTGCTTAGTTCAGAAGTTCCTATGACCACGGCGTTCCTATGTCGTCTCCATCTTCAGACCCTGGATATCATGTAGCATCAGAGTATAACAAATGAGCCCAAACTCGATTGGTTTATCTTGTTTAGTTCAGGAGTTCCTAGGGACACCTTTCGAAATCATCATCAGACCAGCTGCACAGCACCGTATTATCCCATTGTCGCCGAGGAAACACATGTATACCAAATTTGAGTTCAATATAACGTCAGGAAGTGGTCCTACCTAATTGGGTTTCCAAGATTTGACCCATACTTACAAACTGATAGAGCCAGGTAAAGCTTGTAAAAAGTCAACATAGCTACAGGACGGGACTTGAACCCGCGACCAGACGGACCATTCAAATATAACGTATGTACTAAAGAGGGGCAGGAATCATTGCTTTGCTTATTTTTGATGATATGGGGGATGGAGGGTCTGGATAGTAATTACGGCAGCAAATTTTATTCTTTAATTTTCGGATTTTCTACCAAAATTTAGTCAAATTTAATTTGACCACATATGGCAACCCTACTTATCTATGCTTGATAATGAACGCAAAGCTTGAATAATATGGATGTGCTTACTCTTATGAGAGAGTGAAAAAACTGAATGGGGAAAAAACCGATCGCTATCCACTTGTCTAACTTAGTTACAGAACTTATTATTTCGATTCGGTAGCATTAGCGGTAGTATTATTGGATTTGACGTGTTGTAAATTAATGTATTTGTTTTACCATAGATTCACTTTCCATATAGTTAAATATATTGTAACCATGTCAATAATTTGCTTGAATAAATAAAGAAATAATATATAGCAGAGCGACACAGCAAGCTGAAGTGGCAGTGGGCAGGGCTCATAGCTCGGAGAACCGATAGCCGATGGGGCAGAAAGGTTCCCGAGTGGAGACCGCGTGACGGCAAGCGCAGCATAGGAAGGCCTCCCGCAAGGTGGACAGACGACCTAGTGAAGAGCGCAGGGACTCGGTGGATGCAGGCCGCTACAGACCGGTCGTAATGGAAGTCAATGGGGGAGGCCTATGTTCAGCAGTGGACTTCCTACGGCTGATATGATTATGATGAAATATGATGAGTGTGTGTGGCAGCCGCTGGTAATAAAACCACATAAAAATGATGTTGATAGTGGACTGTATTTAAATTAAGATAATGCACAAGGTACAACAATATAAAATAAGTGTTGCGCCGGCTGGTTGCGAATGGTGACTGATATAGTTTTGTAATTTTGTTCACCTGAACGGAACGAGTGAATTTTTATGTGTGTTTCATACAGTGTGTAATTCCTCGTTTCTAAGTTTATTTGTAGTCTTCATAAAGGTTTTTTTTTTTTTATATTTAGGACACGTCAATTTGACTTCACCTCGCCTGATGGCAAGCTGAAGGTAAAGTCTCAGGAAAGAGGGTCACCATTACATACACGTACCATGTTAACAATGGTGGCACTCAGCTTGACGGCCTCATCAGAAGAGGATTGTCGTCGCAGCACCGTGTGACACCAACCGGTCCCACTAGTGCTGCGACCACAATCCCCCTGCCCGGCTATGCACTTGCTGACCCTTGAACGCAATCAAACCGAAATTGGATAACTATGGAGAGTTTTTCGCAATCGTGCACGGTGGTACCTACCCAACCGAATTTTGTGACAAATTTGTGTCATCAAATTTCTACCACCTGTCTGTAGGCTCAGTCCCTGAGCGGAGTCCGCGATTCCCTACAGTTCGTTTAAATATAAATATATTCGCGTAAAAACCCTCCCTAAACTCGATATAGGAAGCTTTGTTGAATTAATAAATACTCATATTACTATTTACCCTTGTGTTTATCTTTTTATCAACACGAGGTATTGTGGCGTCCAAGCCCCGGCCGCTACAGTACAACGTAGCTTAAATTCCTGCGACAACACAACAACTATTGCGAGCGACCCTTCAATAGCTAAACCAGCATTAATTGAACGGCCACGCATACGAGTACTGAACAGCGCGTGTAGCGTGTATAGCACAGATTCAATTGTACTGCGCATTCGAAGGTGAGTAGAATACACTTTGAATTACACGACGGTCAAAACAAGGAGTGTAATGCTTTCAGGGCTCATTAATGTGAGTTTCATTTTCCTATTACAACGTGAAGAGGTTTAAGGTCACTTCCAAAGACGAGGCGAGATTTTTCGAAAATGAGAAGTCCCTGTATTGTGAAAATCAAATATGTTATTCTAGGCTATTCTAACTAGTATTTTCGGTTATCCGATACACGATGACTTTTACTTTCCTCGATAGAATTTGCTTTCAAAGATTGGTCTAACCCAAAACGGATTTCTGTTTTATTTGAGTTGAACGGTTATTAAAATTTACATAAATTCTTCAATTCAATTCGTTCTTCGTTGTTTTTCTGTATATTGACGAGAAACACTGGACGCGGACCGCCAGCGCCTCGCTGTGTCGTAAAGTGGCAAACTTTACTATGCCAAAAATACCTAAAGTCGTCGAATACCGTCGCCTTAATGCGTCACCAATTCTGTCCCCAGGCCTGGTAGGCAAGAAATAGCCACAAACTTGGCGGAATGCGGGTTCCGCTTTACATTTTATGTTTGGCTTATTTTAGCTGTTCCAGGAGGGATTACCTTCTGCACCAGGTGGTGTAGGTGCACCGAATAGCAGGTGAGCTGGACTTCGACCCTGAAGATGTTAATGGGACTCCATACACCCTAGCTAGAGGATATCAATAGAGAGAGGCACTCACTTGGCGGAGGTCGGCGTGTCGACGCCCAGGGCGCGCTTCCACTGCTCGTGCGCCGTGAACTGTATGGCGGCGTACGGCACAATGCGCGCCATAGTGGCGCTGTTCCCGCGCCACAGGGCGTGCACGCCTTCTGTACGCGCGCTGCAGACCAGGAACGCCACGGCGGCCCGCCAGGAGTAAGGGATCTGCCTGTGAAAGTAGGGACAGTCTGCTGAGACTATTGATTCTGGCGCAGCGGTATCTTCCTAATGGTGGAATGTAAAGCAGCCATATCCCTTAGCCGCCTCGTACGACACTCACGAGAAGAGATGGGGTGACTCTTGTATGTGATAATCATCTTCAATCATCATCATATTAGAGCGGTTACACAGAACCTGGGACCCGCTTACTGCATCTTCTCCATCAGATATAAGCAGTTATTTTGGGAGCTACTGCCGTCTGACTTCCCAACTCCATGAGGATATCTTGCGCCATAGCCTCGTCCATCAAGCAGCCTGACTGCTGGCCTGAGAGTCCTGGTGGGGCCCCATACACATCAATAGTTCAGCATGTACATTGTACAGTTATTATTGCAGTCCGAGATTCACGTGGTTCCCTCGTAAGTGAAGTACTAATATACTCAAGGCTCAGGTATGGTACCAGTCAGATGGAGGGTAGTCCAATTCGTTAGTCGCTTCATAACACACCCTATCGCCACTGGGTTTTGGTGGTCAGATGGGAGTCACTTCATTCAATTTGGCCGTTTCGTCGTAAGATTAAACATAACCCAGCCTTTTCCCAATTAAGTTGGGAAAAGGCTGATGAGTGAGAGATGGCATAACAGATACTTTTATCCCGGGATTAGGGTCCTGGTGCTTGAGGGAACGAGCTTAGTGTTTCATGTGTACAGAGTCACAGCCAATAGCTCGTTGGCATATTATTGAGCTGAGTGAGAGAAGCGAGCGAAGTTCTTATACGCGGCATAGCCGTTTGTTGCTGGCTGAACTCCTCCGTAACCACTCGCGCGATCTTTACCAAATTAACCACAGTGATGGTGTGGACACTGAGGAGTGTTTTGAAGCGAGTTGGTTCATGTCCGATGTACCATTGAGGAATAATCGCCGAAAAACAGTTTCACAAGCGCGCGGCCTTAGCTCAGCGCGCGACCGTAGTAAGATGAAGAATATTAGCAACCGAAATTACTAATATTCCCCCTAACCCCTCCAGCTAAGCTAAATTGCTTGTGTTAGGAGTGAGTTCACGTCGGTAGTGTAATGGCCAGGATTCGAACCCGGGACCTCTCGATCGTAAGGTCGACTCCTTAACCACTAAGCTTTCAAGTAAGAGGCCTGCTCGCTCAGGTCAATTTATTTCAGTCGCATCCTTCACTCAATTCCTAGTATATATATATATATATATTATTATATATGGTTGGCAACATTTTGCTACCATTCCGTACTGTTTACTTACGAAGTCTGGAAGTTGATCTTCGTTCTGTCCAGGGGCGCGATGACTGTTTTCGCGATGGCCCCCGCCGTGGCCCCGGCGATCAGCGACGTAATGACCGTGGCCCCCCTGCTGAGGCGAGGCCCTTCGAGCTTGAGGGACTCTAGGGGGGAGACAGTACACCTAAAATTATTTATTAGCTTTTGCTTGCGGCTCCCCTCAAGTTAATATACGCCCGTTTAAGAGTTGTTTCTGAAGATAAAGAACAGTATTTTTTTCTGGAGAACCCTATGTCATTTTTTGACTCCAGACTGTCATCATCCGAGCGCATCCAAAGCTTGCTTTTTGGATCCTAGCATATCATTATTATTCATCATCATCATCCTAGCGGCTATCCCGGCTGCGTCCAAAGCTGCGAAACCAGGATGTCAGCAAATACTGATAGCCCGTTGAGGTGGGTAATAGTCAGCCGGGGAGTTAGGGCGATTGGCAGAGGAAACGCCGGACTATTCGGGCAGTGTCGAGCAAGACCGTTTTTTACATCCTGGCTACCACCGACTTCCCACTAATCCCAACCCTCTGAAGACGGACTGAGAGGCTCCTAGGCATCAAATCATTATTATTACTGTCTAATTGAAGTCAAAATCAAAAATCATTCATTCTGTATATACCATTAAAACCAAATTTACAAAATCGGAAAGAAAACCTAGACTAATGTTTGGTAAATGGAGCACCAGCACCGGTTCGAAACGCAGGCCCGACCTGAGAAAACTCTGGCAAGAAACTCACCGGGCTCTTTTTTTGGTCTATGTACATACATGTTCTCTTTTTGTGCCATGGGTGCTTATAGTAGTCGTCTGTTGGGCATTTTGCCAAGGTCAACGCACCAGTCAAGCCCCCCCTATCTGACTGACAATGAAACATTTATCGTTGGCAAACAGTAGCGTTCGTGTTATCAGATAAGAGCCCCATTATTCTACGATTGCGCTTCTCAACGCCAAAACAAATAAATTTGCTTTGCTAACTTCTTGCAAAAACATATAATGGAAAAAAGACGGGTCGTGAACCTGCGGCCATTCTTTGCAACAATATCGAGTGTTATTTGATCGATGGGCCATTTCATCGCATAGAGTACGAACACCTATTTACCGATAGTTTAGGTTAGAAGGGTGTGGAGACCTCCGCCATACCCTTCGTGTTAGGTTAATTTTGACACCGCACGATGTAACGGGAGCTCGAATTTGTGCATGAGGCTATTCGATGAAATGGCCCATCGACAAATAATCCATCGGTTAATATGGCGTTAAAGATATTGGCTTATTTTTTTAGCGTCTGAAAACCCCCTCGGGCTTCACCCCATCGGTGCCGACGATGGGGTGGGCGTGCCGGAAACGGACCGACTAAAACCACACCGTGTCCTCCCCAAGTGTCCATTGCCGAGCACACCTGTAACGGTTAATGTTTTTATAGAAGGTTTTTAAATGGAGTTGCAATAAAGTTAAGGTGAATATAAGGGGTGACTTATGCACTGTAAGATTTAATAATATTTATAAATGAGACTAACTACCGGCTAGGGCGAGCAGAGATAAATAAAAGGCTCGATTACAATATATTAGATTATAATCGGTGTAAGAGATCGTTACATACATTTATATTAGGTATTGGAAATAATGAATCTCAGGGAATGGATTCGTAATAAATACTCTGCCGTGGCGTTGTTCGGTCCGTTGTGCAAAGATGGTAGTATGCACTTAGCTAGTGGACACGTGGCTGATGTTGCCGGCGTGCCAGGGTCTCCGCTGGTGTGCCTCGCTACCGCCATTATGGTGCGAAGCCCGGTGCGAAGACCCCGGAGCCGACAGCAGTTGGCCACGGGGTGAAAGTGACCTTCCTCGGCGAAGGTTTCGAAGGAAAAAAGGAACGATATAAGAGCCGTCAGTTGATAACTGGGCTAGTGCTGTCCAATCTCGCTTGCACAACCATAGATAATTAGTAATAAACATACTAAAATATCGATTAATTTACGGATATAGTTTTAATTTCATTTATAAAGAATCCACAACGTTACACACCGGGTAAGCCTTCGAATGGATAACCCCAGGGTTACCGGCGGACTTTTGCCGCCAACACGGCGTCGTCGCCTGGTGGGGATAGAAATAGGCTTCACAAAAATATTATGGGTACCTATATGTAAAAAGCATTAATTGACAAAATTTCAAGTTAGTAACTCCACCGGTTTAGACTCTGCGTTGTAAATCTGTCAGTCAGTCGGGACAAGTAATTATAATGTAAATATATGCATACAAGAGTAAATAAATCTTTACATACTTATGTAAATTCAAGTAATGTGTCTGCCACGGTAATTTTTCTAAACATACAACTATTATATTTCAGTTTTTACGTAATTCAGCAATTTTAACTTCAACCTAACTATTACAAAACTTTAAAAGTCTGTTAGTTGGTTTATTCAATAAATATTGGTTTATAAGCATCGGTAGCTTAATGGTTAAGGAGTCGACCTTCGAGGTCCCGGGTTCGAATCCTGGCCATTACACTATCGACGTGAACCCACTCCTAACACAAGCAATTAAGCTTAGCTGGAGGGGTTAGGGGGAATATTAGTAATTTCGGTTACTAGTATTCTTTTAAAAAAAAAGGTACCTTTTTTGTTCTTTTTTTTTCGTGCGGGAATCCCTTCGGATACCCCCCCCCCCACCGGCCAGCGGGGGCGGTTATATCGGGCTTGAACCGACTAAAACCGCACGCCGTCTCGGGTCTACAGACGCCGGGGTGTAAGGTTCCCCATAGAGCATATCCCTCGCACTCCGACTGACCCTGGGCCATTCGCAGTGTCCCCTCTGATAACAGCAGAGGGGTACCTGGAGCGACCACCCCCGCGGGCCTTGCAGGCCCGCCATACCTCCTTCCCCCTCGTGCAATGAGGTCAGCTGGCCCTGAAAAGGGCCGGTTGGTCAGACTCTTGGCCGTTGACGTTGACGCCAGCTACTCCAGAGGAGCACAATCAATGATGCGTCATCGCCCACGTTGCCCAGGGTGCACCTAACTTGGAGGTGATCCAACCAGTCGCACCCCTAATTTAATGTACCTATTTTGTTTTCACATACACACTAAATATATAGGGCTTAAAAGAGTTTTGTTTTTATCTTGGACACGTGAATATTACTTTACCTCGCCCGATGGTAAGCCAAACGGAAAGGTTCAGGAATGGGGGTCACCATGTCAGACACCGATAAAGTTATACAATGGTGGCCCTCAGCTTGAAGCCCTCATCAGATGCTTGACGGCCGAAGTATGCTGGAACCCTGGGGTTATCCTTCCGAGGGCGTACTCAGGGTGCCCGGCAATGGACGCTTGGGAAGGACATCGTGTGGTTTTAGTCGGTTCGATTCAGACATACCCACCTCATCACTCAACGGTTAGGTGAAGGCCGTGGGGGTTTCACCAGTCTATGGCCCTCATCTCATATCAGACGTAGAAAAACCTTTTACGCTGCGTCGTGCGTGTGCACGTATGTGAGCGCCTGTTTAGTGCAAATAATACTGAGCTAATTTCGTGCAGATAATTTGCACAAAATCGTGCAAAAGAATCCATACGATTTACATTACAACGAGCGAAGCCTCACGCAAAAGCTAGTTATATGGACGTAAGTATGACAATAATTTACACTTAACATCGCTTTATTTAATGTCCGAAATGACATTCAAATCCACGATTATGAGTATGACGTGTGAGAACTTTTGTGTAAAAAAAAACCGGCCAAGTGCGAGTCGGACTCGCACATCGAGGGTTCCGTACAAACCTGATTATAGACCTGAGAATTTGATATGAATTTCAATTTAATACCTCTACGCGTTCATGAGAAAAGTAGTAACTTTAAAATTTTCAAAAATATTTTTTATTATATGATGTAACTAAAGATTTACGGTTTTCGCAATTTTTCCTTTATCTGTACTATAAGACGTTAGTTCGTACCAAATTTCAAGATTCTAAGTTCACGGGATGTACCCTGTAGGTTTCGATTCACGTGCGAGTTTCGAAAATTTGCGGAAATTTTGCGGCATAAACGGATGTATCTATCTTTTGATTGCTTTGGCTTAGAAGTTTGATTTTTTCACAGCTACAAGGAACAGTAGACCTAAGTATTAGATATAAATTTCAGTTTGATACCTCCACGCGTTCCTGAGAAAAACGGTCTTGACAGACGGACGGACGGACGGACGGACGGACAACGAAGTGATCCTATAAGGGTTCCGTTTTTTCCTTTTGAGGTACGGAACCCTATAAACTAATCATTATAACTTTTTTTTTTATACCACTAAGGTGGCAGACAAGCACACGGCCCATCTGATGGGAAGCAGTTACCGCGGCCTATGGACGTGTGCAACACTAGTGGCGTCACACTCGCGCTGCCGACCCTGTAAAGGAAAGGGGATGGGAAAGGAGTTTGGGCTCCGGAACGGAACGCAACAGTTCAAATACTGTTACTTGGCGTCGATATTCTGTGAGAGGGTGGTGCTTCCCCGGTCGAGTCGGCCCATTCATGCACCGGCCAAAATGACTGTTGCTTGACTCTACCACTTCAATACTAATACACAATAATAACTGCTATCAAGGTAAATATGATTCTATAGATTTAGATCGGAAAAAGAGAACATCTAGGACGGGACTTGAACCCGCGACCAGTCCCTTAAAGGGGGAGTGCTCTGACCAACTAAACTAGCTAACTAACTACTAACTAACCCTTAATAGACACGTCCCAGATATTCGAAACTCTCCGATATGTTATATACGTCTCAAGGCGACGCTGGAGCCATCTACCGTAATTCCTGGTAGGTAAAGGTAGTCGGTGGAATTCAATTGGTTAGCTTAGAAGAAAGAACCGGTGTAAAATTAAACAAACTGAAATGTGTCGCCTAATATGTACGCGCGTGTTCACGATAGGGTGGCTCAACCCTCGGTGTCTTAGCCAGAGTTGTAAGGGGGCTGGTTGGTACTTGTGCTTACCATAATGCTTGTCTGTTTGCTTGCTGTGCACCGGCCGTTCGTCGTGCAGAATAGGCACGCGCGCCTCCCCGACCGCCATCTTGTGCGGACAACCTCACATCACTGCTGGTACCTGCAACTAAGAGATACTGCGTTTTAGTACACTAACCGTGGTTTTAAATAGACGACCTCTGAAAGTTATATAGTAGTTAAGGACTCGGCCTTACAGCTCCCGGGTTCGAAACCTGGCCATTACACTACTGACGTGAGTGGGGGTTAGTAATGGTAATAGGAAATACTAGTAATTCTGTTACCCAGGGTTCTGTCTCGCTCCCTCTCCGCCGCCTCTCGCGCGCATTACCTACTCGCAGAAAGAGGCGGCGGCGTGCCACTTGCTCCCGTCGGAGACCACGGCTCTCACCATGGTCTCCAGACAGAGAACGTCCACGCCCAATACCGCAACGAGATCCTGGCTTTGACTCACCCACAAATCAGTAGGCCTACCATGAAATATGCATCCGCAATTGCGGGCCCGCACGGAACACAAACGAAAGAAGTGTCATTTAGTACCATGAAGTTACTTCGGATTTCGTTCTTTCGGTCGAACCATTAAGTATGTTCGGGACTGAATCAAACACATCAAGGAGGTTTTCGTTTACAATATATTTCTATTAAAAAAAAAGTGTAAGTGTACTTATGTGCGGACGTAAGAAGTTATACTTCTTTAAAGCAATATTTATTTTTTAGATTAAATATCTGACATGATACTCCTTTGTGAATACGTTAGACTCTTTTGATAGTACTTTTCATTAAGAAAAAAAAACAGTGACAGAATGTCATCTATGTCAGTTTCTGAGTCTATGGTTGCTGTCATTGTTTTACTTACGTATAATTTCTAATGAATATTTTTTTTTTCAGTTTTCAGATTTTTCCTTTGTATATGCCTCATAGTCTACCTTGATGCCAAATATCAAGTTTCCAGGTCATCTGGAAGTATGTTAGGTTTTAGGGTGTCGGTTTTTCTACGAGACGTTGTGCGCGAACATCGTCAAAATGTACTTCGAAAAGCAAAAAGAAGGCACTGAAAAGTGAAAAACACCGAAACACTTTACCAGAAAAAGTCTTTTGTCTTTTCTTAAGTAATAAATTTTGTAATAATACGTACGATTTTGCCTTTTGTCTCGAGCCTTTTCCGTAGAATTCCCGCCTAAAATGGCAATACGCTAAAAACTTTATAAATTCCAAATAAATTGCCAGAAAGTGTTATCACTTATCACTGTTATCAAGGTCACAGCTCAATGAATTAAAACAAACGTATCAGCTCCCGCAATAAATAGCAATCTAAACTATTATTAATGTTTTAGGTATGTTCTTATCGTTACGTAGGACTATTAATGCCAATTTTATAACGAGGTTTTAATCAGTAAGTATTACTTAAACGAAAACAAAAAGGTGAGTATAGGTAAGTGTGGAACCTAAGATAGTAACACGCTTGTAGGATACGACTACATGCAGAAAGCAAAGCTAATAGAAATCTCTATTCGCAGACAGCATTTTTCGCCGAAAATTTTGTTGTTAGAAAAAAATTTTCGAGTGTAAACAGCGGGATTCTCTCGTCGAAAGCGGGACATAGGAAAAAAAGCGGCCAAGGGCAAGTCGGACTCGCCCATGAAGGGTTCCGTAGCAGCAAGTAACATAATAATGCTATTTTTTAAATTTTATATTTGAGATGATAGAATGAAAGGTAAATTGCGTTTTTTGTTTTTTATATATTTTACGATTTATGACGTATTTTAAAAAAACTACTTACTAGATCTCGTTAAAACCAACTTTCGGTGGAAGTTTACATGGTAATGTACATCATATATTTTTTCTAGTTTTATCATTCTCTTATTTTAGAAGTTACAGGGGGGACACACACACACACATTTTACCACTTTGGAAGTGTCTCTCTTCCAAACTTATTCAGTTTAGAAAAAATATATTTTAGAAACCACAATATCATTTTTGAAGACCCACACGTATAGGTTTGATGAAAAAAAAATTTTTTGGGTTTCAGTTCTAAGTATAGGGAAACCCCCAAAATTTAATGTTTTTTTCTATTTTTGTGTGAAAATCTTAATGCGATTCACAGAATATATCTACTTACCAAGTTTCAACAGCATAGTATTTATAGTTTCAGAGAAAAGTGGCTGTGATATACGGACGGACAGACAGACATGACGAATCTATAAGGGTTCCGTTTTTTGCCATTTGGCAACGGAACCCTAAAAACGTATACATATAAACTGAAGTTTTTAAACTTTTATCTTTGTATCCGAGTTTTAAATTACGTTTACATGACGATAATGAAAATAGTCATGTATTTTCATAAAAATATGATATTTGCCCGCGTGTGATACTGATTCCGTTCCCGCTTCCCACGGGAACCTATTCCCCCTGGAAGTTATATCCCTATAACTTAGCCTTTGTGTTATTCCAGACTATAATCTATCCCTGTACTAAATTTTAGCCAGATGCGTTCAGCCGTTTTTGCGTGTAAGAGTGACAAACATCCATACATATACTTACTTTATACTTTCGCGTTTATAATATTAATAGGATAAATCAAATTGTTGCCCTATCGTTAAACGTTAACAAAAATTAAAGTAAAAAGTTATAATCATTAGTAAAATGTAATGTTTCAACAATTTCAAATAAGATTTTAGATTGACATGGTCATTTACATTAAAATTAGAATTATAAACGGGATATTTACCATGTTTAGTATCCATTTCGAGAATCCGATATTTCGGCACTGTTACAAGTACCATGATCACGGATGTGGATACTAAACATGGTAAATATCCCGTTTATAATTCTAATTTTAATTTCAAATAAGGTTTAGTAGACAATGAACTTATTCTTAAAACGCCTTACCCCTAGAAAGAGGACCTATTCGTACAATGGCTTATTCTTATAAAGGCTAATTCGCAAAATGACTTATATTCTTAAAAAGACACATTCTTAAATAGACCTATTTTTCAAATAAGGAAAGTGGGTTAGGTTAGGTTAGAACTGTGATCCCAACAGATTTAGTAATAAAAATAATTACTGATTTTATTTAATTATTGTTAAAAAAGAGGAAAACAATAGGTTTTTTTGATTATTTGTCATTTGTCATATTTTGCCATATTTAATCAATAATAAATATGATTATGTACCTATTCCATTTCTTTAAATATTTACTCCTTATACATTTAGAATGCTTATATCCTTAGGAATAGGGTTTTATCACGAATAGGATATTTTACGAACAGGGTATTTCTCGAAAAGGGTATTTTACGAATAGGCTATCCCACGAATAGGCCCAAAAAAGACTGCAGGACATGTTGCGAATAAGTCCTTTGACTACTGAACCTCAAATATAGTCCGCACTTTTTTTTTTTAAGAATATTAGTAAGTAAACGAAATTGATAATATTCCCCCTAACCCCTCCAGCTAAGCTAAATTGCTTGCGTTAGGAGTGGGTTCACGTCGGTAGTGTAATGGCTAGGATTCGAACCCGGGACCTCTCGATCGTAGGGTCGACTCCTTAACCACTAAGCTACCGACACTTGTCTGTGCCCTGCGGCCGTGCACACACGGTCTACGGTCGGGTTATCTCCGAAAAGCGGAACATAACCTGTCCTGCGCGGGACATCCCGCCCGACACTTAAAAATCGGGACGTCCCACCAAAAATCTGTCTGCCACCTATGTCGCATACAAAAATAAAGAAATATCTCCTGTTAAAAGTTAGCCAGTATCAAAGACCGCACCAATATAAATAATATTCGCAAAAGTGAACGCGTTATATCATTACAATGTTTATTTACAGTGTGTACTAGGTATCGGCCATTAACACGTCCAGTTTGAGCGTCCTCCATAAGCAGTCGATTTATATTCATTACGAATAGTTTATACACGAATAACGAGTTTACGTATGTTGAGTTTTCGACTGGGGGGCATAGTAGGAGGGAGAGAGACATCTGTGATGTCATTGAATACCTAGGTGTTCTACTCGCAACGAAAGAGACGGAAAATCAGTTGCGTACATTGGAGATATTTAAATAAAAGGTACTTGGGTTATGTTAAATGAACGATTCTGAACCCTATGTGTTTTGAAATTGTCGTCTATTCGTTTGCGATGGATGCAAAAACTACTTAACGGAATTTGATGCAGTTTTTAGGGTTCCGTTGGCAAATGGCAAAAAACGGCACCCTTATAGATTCGTCTTGTCTGTCTGTCGGTCCGTCCGTATGTCACAGCCACTTTTTTCCGAAACTATAAGAACTATGCTGTTGAAACTTGGTAAGTAGATGTATTTTGTGAACCGTATTAAGATTTTTATACATAAATAGAAAAAAAAACAATAAATTTGCATTAAACATTTTTTTTCATCGAAGCCATAATGTGTGAGGTATCTATGGATAGCTCTTCAAAAATGATAATGAGATTTCTAATATAATTTTTTTCTAAACTGAATAGTTTGCGCTGGAGACACTCCCAAAGTGATAAATGTGTCCCCCCCCCCCCTGTAACTTCTAAAATAAGAGAATGATAAAACTAAAAAAAATATATGATGTACATTACCATGTAAACTTCCACCGAAAATTGGTTTGAACGAGATCTAGTAAGTAGTTTTTTTTAATACGTCATAAATCGTAAACCGCAATTCCTTTCATTCAATCAACTCATATATAAAAATTAAAAAAAACCATCATTATGTTACTTGCTGCTACGGAACCCTTAATGGGCGAGTCCGACTCGCACTTGGCCGCTTTTTTATTTTAACTTTGAGAGTCTAGATCAGACTTAAATACTGCCACCATTTTTGATTGCATGTATTGGTTGAATAAAACCGGCGGAGATATAACCAAAAATAGTATGACGTCATCACGCGGGTGGAGCAGTGGGCATCAGTTAGTATTTTCCATTTCATATTTGTTTCCACAAATCAACATAACATAACACATAACATAACTTCACGCCTGTATCCCCGAAGGGGTAGGACGAGGTATATTACACACCCACGATACGCCAGTCATGTTAAGGTCTAATAGGGGGCAAGCCTATTGCCATTTACCGGGCACATTATTCAGCGACGATAGCCCAGTGCCGTACGTAACGGACTACCGAGACGAGGTCTTGAGCTCGATCCCCAGTCGCCCCGGACTTTGACTTTTCGTAGTTAGTGTGTATTAATTTAGTGGCAAACAAATCAAAATCATGCATTTCCTAGAACATGGTACAAGAGCTGTTACAATACTTCATGTTTCTACATATATTATGCTGCCGTATTCCCCCCCCCCCCTCGCTGGCGCTGGTAAGTCGGGCTTGAACCGAATAAAACCGCAAGCCGTCTCCGGTCTTCAGCTTGCCCATAAAGCATATCCCTCGCACCCTGACTGACCCTGTGCCATCTCCGGTTTCGAGATGGCCCCCTCGGGTTTGGAAACCACGGTGTTCCCGTCTTGCCCCGGTTTGGGGGAAGGGCGCTAGTCGCCCCGCCGGCGCCGCTCCGGCCACCTTCTGCTGGGGTGACAGGCGGCCTCACCTGCCACCGCCAGGCCTGCGCTCATGGAGGACGGAGGTCGTAAAATATTTTACACCCATAACAATGGTACGCATTTCTAAGGCCTTGTACGAACTAAGCGTTCCAATGTGCGCGTCGTCGGTTACGTGTACACAGATACGATAGTCCGTATCTACAGTACGCGTACATGTGTCGACTCCCGCCTCGCGGCGAGTCGTCGCTAGTCAGCTCAATGGCAATGGATACTGGCTGACTGTCTCTCGACTACGCGTTCATAATCCAGCAATGCATTGAGCCCTGGACGCGTATTGAACTACACCAGAGGGCCAATTCTCGTTATAAAAAGATGTTCAAGATTCAGTCTCAATCTAGTCTCGAGCTCCCAAATGTTAAACAAGGTGTTGTCATGACAAAATTTCCAATATTATCAACAAAATTTGTTTACGAGGTCAAATTTTTTGACATTTGTGAGATCCCTATCCGGGAGATACCTATACACTAAACAACCTTCAACTCTGACAAGGCTTCACTACCATCGCACAGGGCGCGGGGTCACGGCCAAGCAGCCAACACGTCACGAATATGTGTGTAGGTGTTACTGCAAAGTCGTAGTCTCATTATTCCCTGGCAACGAACGCTTAAATATTTGGCGGATCTGTGGCGTACGTCAGGATTAATACTGTCGAGAAAATCGATACGTTACGCTCAAAGACACAGCGAAAAAACAGCTCACAACGCATTGTGGTTACCGTAAAATATCCACATCGCACAAATTAGTGTAGTGGGTTCTTATGAAATCGCTCGCGATATGTGTGTGTTGGAACGTGTATATGCCCCTCTAAATGTACTGTTGGCAACATTGACATGTCTGTCACTTCGATTGACTTTCCTCTCTCTGTGGTTTGCTCTCGCCGCACGAACCATTGTATTATTTGTAAGTTATAATAATCGTAATGCATCCTTTAATTAGACAACTGTAAACGCCCTTATATTTTGGTAAATATACAGCAGAGTGTTTATGTGACATTTCATGGTTTTATTTTGCCGACCGACATCGTGTGCCCTAACCTCACCACTGCGTACTAATATCTGCGGTGGAAGGCATCCTCTGGAAGCAACTTCTACAGGTAATTGGCCCAGATTGGCGCTAGATAACTATTATGCCAGCCGAACAGAATCGTGAGGGAGGTGTTGTCGGCGGTTTGCAGATGTTTCAACTCGAAAAACTCGAAGGCGTGTCGAATTATTTGCAATGGAAATTTTGCATGAAAAACTTGTTGACGCTAGAGGGACTTTGGGCGTGTGTCATCACCAGCCCTGCAGATGGTGCAGACACAAGTAAGGATGAACGAGCATTTGCACGGATATGCCTGTCTATTAAACCATGCTGCTACCAATATGTACACAATATCACAACGGCTAAAGAAGCTTGGGATAAGCTTGCAACTGTTTTTGAAGACAAGGGCTTCTATCGTCGTGTTCTTCTGCTTCGTAAGTTGCATAGCACTACCTTCAACCAGTTTTCAACCATGTCAGATTACATCGAGTCCATTATGACTGTCTCACAACAGTTAGTTGATATCGGACGGAAAGTTGAGGACAAAGAAATTGCTGAACTGTTGCTTAGTGGATTACCCGAGGAATATGATAATGTTGTATCTACTCTGGAGACAGCAAACATTACTTCAACGCTCACAAGCGAGCTCGTGCGTACTAGATTACTACAGGAGGAGTTCCGAAGGAATTCTAATAAGACTGAAAATCTCAACCAGGCTTTCGTTTCTAAAGAAAGAAAACAAGTCATATGTCATCACTGCAAGAAACCTGGTCATATCAAGTCAAAATGTTATAAATTGAAGAGGGAGAAGAAGAAGCAGGACGCCACCACGTTCTCCGCTTCAGCCTATCTTGCAGCACAAGAATTCCAGTTCATAGTAGACTCCGGTTGTACGGCACATATGTGTAATGATAAGAGAATGTTTGTCAAATTGAAAGAATGCTCAAATAAGAGCAGTGTAACAGTTGCAAATAGTCAAAAACTAGATTGCCTAGGATATGGTGACATAAGTTTAGAAACAAATAACAATTCGGTAAGAGTAATTAAAAATGTACTATATGTTCCTCAGTTATCCTGTAATCTTTTGTCTGTAAGTTGTTTGGTTGAAAAAGGTTTCGTTGTGTGCTTTAGTAGGGATGGATGCAAGATTTATGATTCAGACTGTAGAATTTCTGGCAAACCAACATGTGAGGCTTCTATGTACAAAGGTATGTATAGGTTATGTGCAAAGTGTACGTCTGTGAAGTCTTTGCCATTTGAGGACTCTTTGCTTCTGTGTGATAGACAGAAGACACCGAGTGCTCTGGTTGCTGCCTCATCTGTGCCACTAGATATTTGGCACAAAAGGTTAGGTCACCTGAATTTCAGAAGTATGTGTGCTCTTAGGGGTGGTGGTGCTTATGGTGTTCTGTTTCAGGCCGATAATACAGCTCTTGGTGAGTGTGTTCCCTGCCTGGAAGGAAAGATGCCAGCGAAGCCGTATCCAGTCGGCCAGGCGTCACGCGCTTCACGACCATTGGAGCTCATACATTCTGATGTGTGCGGACCTATGCAGGAGTGCAGCTTTGCAGGGGCAAAGTACTTTGTTACGTTTACTGATGACTACACCAGAAGGACCTTTGGGTATTTGATTAGAAGCAAGTCTGAGGTAATGTCTAAATTTATTATTTTTAAAAATTTAGTTGAAAAGCAATTGGGTATGCCTATAAAGAAGTTTCGGTCTGATAATGGCGGTGAATACTGTAGTGCGAAGTTCTCTGCATATTTAGAGAGGGAGGGGATAATTCATCAAACCAGTGTAGCATACTGTCCACAGCAAAATGGTGTTTCAGAGCGGTTAAATAGGACTATTATTGAGAAAGCTAGGTGCATGATGCGGGGTGCAGGACTCTGTGAGCGGTATTGGGGAGAGGCTATCATGGCTGCTATATACCTAAAGAATAGGTGCCCTTCATCAGCTCTTTCAGGTCAAACCCCGGAGACATTGTGGACTGGGTCCCGGCCAGACCTCAGTCACCTTCGTGTCTATGGATGCATTGCCTATGCTTTGGTACCAGAACAAAAACGTCGAAAACTTGATGCTAAAAGTAAACCGTATGTGTTTGTGGGGTATAGTGAGACGACTAAGGGCTATAGGTTGATGGATCCCCTGAATCCCTGTAAAGTGCTTATTGCTAGAAATGTGGCATTTCTGGAGAATCGATTTTATTCTAAAGAGAGAGAAACCAACTGTGATAATAGTTTTAATAATGAATTTATTTCTTATAATTTTGATAATAATGACTATATGAATAATTTAAATGAAAGTAAAATTAATTCTAATGGTGAAATAAATTCTAATAATGAAATAATTTTAAATGAAACTGACATTTTACTGAATTCTAGTCCTAGTAGTAGTTTACTGAATTCTAGTAATGATTTGAGTCACAATGAGAATCAAGATGGAAATAACTCTTCTATTTTTACAGATGCGACTGATGAGTTGGGCGACGACGGCAAGGGTGAGCTCGAGGCGACCTCTGCTACTCCGCCAACGGTTGACGCGCACCATGAGTGTGTAACGTCACCGTGTGACGACGTGTCAGCTGGAGGGGAAGGTATTTCCGTGCCGCCTGTCACTGCTCCCCAGCGGCCAGTTCGTGCTACTCGCTCAAAGTTGCCATCGAGGTATAGTGATTATGATCTAGATTATTCAATGTTGGTGGATGCGACATCCCCATTTGAAGAACCTCAAACATATGAGGAAGCTACCACATGCTCTGAGAGTCATGAATGGCAGGCTGCTATGCAGGAAGAATTCGATTCTCTCCTAACAAATAAAGTTTGGCGATTGGTGGATCGTCCAAAGGATAAACATATTATAAAATGTAAGTGGGTCTATAAAAAGAAACATGATTCATCTGGTCATTTCGATAGATTTAAGGCTAGGTTGGTTGCCAGAGGTTTTACACAAACAAAAGGTGTAAATTACAACGAAACTTTTTCGCCAGTGGTTAGGCATTCCACTTTGCGAATTTTGTTTACCCTAGCTAATGAATTGAATTTAAATATAGATCACATTGATGTTAATACAGCATTTTTAAATGGAGACTTAGAGGAAACAATATTAATGGAGCAGCCTCCAGGTTTTTGTAACGATAAGAACAAGGTTTGTTTATTGTTGAAAGGAATTTATGGCCTTAAACAGGCCAGTAGAATATGGAACCATAGAGTCCATACTTTATTGTCAGAAAATTCTTATATTCAGAGCAAATGTGAGCCCTGCGTCTATATAAAGAAAAATAAAGATAATATAGTAGTGGTAGCACTCTATGTTGATGACTTTTATGTATTCTTTTCTAATAATAATGAATTATTGCCTTTGTTAGAACGTAATTTTAGTGTTAAGAATTTAGGTGAACTAAAAAGTTGTTTGGGCATGAGAGTTACTCGTGATAATGCAAAGGGAATTTTAAAATTAGATCAAGCAGAGTATATTAGAAAGTTACTTATCCGTTTTGGCATGGAGAATTGTAAACCAGTCTTAACTCCCATGCCAGTAAATTGTAAATTAGTAAAATCTGAATCGGGTTCATTGTGTGATGAAAAATATCACTACAGGCAATTGTTAGGATGTCTTATGTATCTATCAGTATGTACAAGGCCTGACATTACATTCGCCTGTAGTCAGCTTAGTCAGTTTAATAACAGTTTTGAAATGAGCCATTGGCAGGCAGCTAAAAGAATATTGCGTTATTTGGCAGGAACAATTGACTATTCTTTATGTTTTTATAAAGGTGGTAAATTGGATTTATTTGCATTTACTGACGCAGATTGGGCCAATGATCCCATTGATAGAAAATCATATACGGGGTTTGTTATTAAACTTGGGCATAATACCATAAACTGGGAATCTCGCAAGCAAAGGTGTGTTGCTTTATCTAGCACTGAATCCGAATATATAGCGATAAGTGACGTATGTAAAGATGTATGCTTTATAAGAAATTTCGTGTCTGAAATTTTATGTAAGGATTTGCATGTGATAGTATTCAATGATAATCAGAGCGCTCATAAGTTATTACAAGTTAGGGAGTGCTGTCACAGGCGAACCAAACACATAGATATAAGGTATCACTATGTCAAAGAATTAGTACATAATAAGATTGTGACCATTAAATATTTAAGTACAGATAAAATGATAGCAGATGTACTTACAAAACCACTGGGTAGCTCTAAGCATGTTGAATTTACAAAGAGTATGAATGTAAAGATGTTGAATCTTTAACTATTTCTGTTTTTGTTTAAATAAGTACATTATTGAAGAGTCAATGCAAATTGTTTTTATTTATGTACATGTAGAGTCAACATAGAAACAATGTGATGTTATATAATGTAGAGTCAATGTAAAGTCAATGTAGAGTTAATTTATACTTGGAATAAGAGATTATATACATTGTAAGGAGCATATAAGGGGAAGTGTTGGAACGTGTATATGCCCCTCTAAATGTACTGTTGGCAACATTGACATGTCTGTCACTTCGATTGACTTTCCTCTCTCTGTGGTTTGCTCTCGCCGCACGAACCATTGTATTATTTGTAAGTTATAATAATCGTAATGCATCCTTTAATTAGACAACTGTAAACGCCCTTATATTTTGGTAAATATACAGCAGAGTGTTTATGTGACATTTCATGGTTTTATTTTGCCGACCGACATCGTGTGCCCTAACCTCACCACTGCGTACTAATATCTGCGGTGGAAGGCATCCTCTGGAAGCAACTTCTACAGTGTGTTTATGTTAATATACGAGGATGTGTAGGGAGGGATGTGTTTTTAAGAACCAATTGAATTACTTTATTTACATAGGTTTCAGCGCAGGCAAATGAAGTGATTGTATTGGTTCTTAACAAACACATTCCTGGCTACGCATCCGCGCACATCTCCGGTGGCAACACAGCCTAAGAGGGATCCCGAAGACCTTGCCAATTGGAGCAGAAGGAGCAGGAATTTGGACCCTGGTTGCAACCGAGACAAACGCTAGAATGATTCAACATACCCGCTGGCCGGCGGAGGGGTATCCGAAGGGATTTCCGCGCGAAAAAAAAAGAAAGACAAGGTACGTCAATACGGGCGGAGCGCGCCCGGGAGAGATTTAGAACTCTCCCGGCCCACCGAGCCCGCAACGTGCTCGCCGCGGCGTAGGCGACTCAGGCCCCGGCGGTCGCTTAACGACCTCCGTCCTTCATGAAGCGCAGGCCTGGGGGTAGCAGGTGAGGCCGCCTGTCACCCCAGCAGAAGCAGGCCGGGACGGTGGGGCGACTAGCACCCCCCCCCCCACCAAACCGGGGCAAGTCGGGGACACCGTGGTTCCCAAACCCGAGGCGGCCATCTCCGGTTTCGAGATTGCTGAAGACACGAGACGGCGTGCGGTTTTAGTCGGTTCAAGCCCGACATAACCGCCCCCGCTGGCCCGAAGGGATTTCCGCACGGAAAAAAACAAAAACGTCAATACGACTTCACTTCTCCTGATGGCAAGTCTCAGGAGTGACGGTCACCATTACAGATACAAGTAATGCTGCAAGGGTGACCCTCAGCTTGACGGCCTCATAAGGTGCTTTTTCACGCCCCAGGACCCGGGACTGTAAGAAGGCGGAAACACGCGTGCTGTTAAACAATTCCAAGGCTTTATGGTGCTCTATGGCCACATGGCTCTATACTATACTCATTCGATTGCTAAGTCAGAGGCCACGGGTTTGATGCAAATATTTATATGCATCAACTCAACTCAATTAGCCTATTGCAGTCCACTGCTGGACATAGGCCTCTCCCATTTTACGCCATAGCACCCGATCCTCCGCTTTGCGCATCCAGTCTATCCCAGCTACCTTTTTCTGGTCGTCCGTCCATCTTGCTGGGAGACGTCCCACCTTCCGTTTACCGATTCGTGGTCTCCACTCTAGGACTCGTTTGCTCCATCGGCCATCGGTCCTTCGGCAGATGTGGCCAGCCCATTGCCACTATAGCTTGCTTATTCTGCGAGCTATGTCGGTGACTTTAGTTCTTTGTCGGATGGCCTCATTTCGAATTTTATCCTTCAAAGAAACCCCAAGCATAGCTCGCTCCATAGCCCGCTGCGCGACTTTCAAGTCGTGGACTAGCCTCACTGTCAGTGTCCACGTTTCGGCACCGTAAGTCATGACAGGTAGGATGCATGAATATGTATATTTGGATTGGTCTGGGTGTTTTTCTATAGTAAATAATAAGTGGGTATGTATTTACAAAAATATGTATGAAATAAAATAATAGGGTTATGGGCTCTAGAATGCGAACAAAGGTACACATAAACCTTTATTCGCATTTTAGAACCCATAACACAAGCTAGTCAAGCTACGCTTAGGTCTAGATAGCGCTGTGTAGATTGTCCTACAATATAAAAAAAAAGGATTGCAATAAAGATTATATTGGAACTATTTGGATCGAACATGGCTGCCTAGACCCCACAAGACGTGTTGTCACACGCGCGGCACGTATGCCCTGCTTATCGGTTAATATTTACGGTAACATTCAATTTAATCTTATCTTGAATCGAATACCTTTAAGACGATAAAAGAAATGCCGCACTTAATCCCAGCCAGTTTGAGCTGAGTCCACCCTGACAGTATAATGTCGGTAAACATCTTGAACAAAAGTCAGCAAAGTGGAAAGTTTATACGAACTAAAAAAAAAAACACAAAAAAGCCTAATCGACGAAAAGCTTGCGCGTTAAGCCATGATTATATATAATATTAAATATTCTACGACATTCTACACAGCGCTTCCTAGACTCAAAGTAAGCATAGTTAACTAGCTTGTGTTATGGCTTCCAGAATGCGGATAAACATACTTATATGCTTATTTTTAGGGATTTTCTTTAGAAAAGCCCTATTGCTATCGAGTTGTCGTCGTTGCCAATTTTCTGTCACGGTTTTGGGTATGAAGGAGATGAGCTATCGAGTTGCTGTTTTCGGTAATAGATTCGTGCTTTATTTTTATTTTTTTATTAATTTATTCATTAACAATTTGTTACAATTGTGTCTGAAGTACAAAGTATTAATAATATAAAACACAGTAAATTATTGTAGATTAAAAAATTTACAAAATCTGCGTACCTATCCAGATCACAAATTACATCAATATAGTCAAGAAATACAATAAAATTAAAACTAGATAAACCCAATGCAATGTCCAATAATATCAACAAGTCAATCAATAATTCATAATCAATTAATCAATAAATTTGTAAAATACAATAAAAACATAAAGAGAAGTCACATTAATACATTCAATACGATGTAAAATAATATAATCTATAATAATTCAATGTCCCATATGTGAAAGTCATTTAAATATTATTACTCATTGCGATAAATTCTTCCAGTGAATAAAAACAATTATTGATTAGAAAGGTCTTAAGTTTTGTTTTAAACAAGTGCGTCTTATAAATATCGTTTTTTAGTTCAATTGGTAGGCAATTAAATAGTTTAACTGCCTGGTATGATGCACCATGTTTGACAACATTTAATGTGGGAAGCAAAGCAGTCTTCAGTGCATTTCGCCGTGTGCTAATTCTTAATTTCCTTTCATCTGCCGTTTCAAATCTATGAATATTTTTGGAAAGAGTGCTTAAAACAATAAGAATGTAAAGGCTTGGAACAGTGAGTATCGCTAATTCCTTGAAATATTCTCGACAGGACTCCCATTGTGGAATGCGAACGATAATCCTAATTGCCCTTTTTTGTAGAATAAAGGCTCGATTACAATTATATTGGTAACTATTTCCCCAAAACTGAATGCTGCAGCGCAATCTTGATTCTACTAGTGCAAAATAAACCGTCTTTAAAATTTTTATGTCCACTTCATCTCGTAAACTTCGCAAGGCGTAACAACTGGATGATATTGAAGCATCAATAGCATCCAATTCCTTTTTCCAGTTGAGATGGGCATCAATATGGACACCTAAAAACTTTGCTGAGCTCACAAGATTTATTTTATCTCCATTAAACTTTATATTCAAAGTATCAGTGCCTCGTGCAGTGGTTTGGAATAATATAATATTTGTCTTTTTTGAGTTTACGATTAATTTATTTGCAGTGAACCATTCCTGAAACATATCGAGTGTCTTATTTACTTTAGTGTTCAATAGGTTAATATCACTTGCACTGACTACTGCGTTTGTATCGTCAGCAAATAAAACCAAATCATCATCAGGATTCTTATGTGCAGCATAGTTAATTAAATCATTTGTAAATATAATAAACAATATAGGACCCAAAATGGACCCTTGTGGAACTCCAGTATTAACGCGAAACATCTGCGATTGATAAGCATTTTGGCATTTATTTACATCTATAGCTTTTATTTCAACATACATATTACGATTTTTAAAATAGGAACTAAAAAACTCAAGAACTTTTCCTCTTACACCATAATGTTCTAGTTTCAATAAAAGTAGATTATGATTGACGGTATCGAAAGCGGAACTCAAGTCTAATAAAATACCAACTACCTTCATTTTATTATTTAATTTCTTTAGAATATCATTAATTAGAGTATCTATGGCATCTGCAGTTCCTACACCCCTTTGATAACCAAATTGTCTCTGATTTATAATTTTATTCTCAATGAGATGACTGACAAGTCGAGTCTTTATTAATTTCTCAAATATTTTTGATAGAGTTGGTAGTACCGAAATGGGTCTATAATTACCCGGGTCTGAAGGGGAACCATTGCAAGATAAGAAAAAAAAAAAACCCTTGTATTCGGCTGAGCTCGTCTCAGGAATTCAACTTGTTTTGTAAATACATACATATCATAAATAGAAACACCCAGACCAATGCAAATAGACATACTCATGCATATAAATATTTGTACTGAGCGGGAATCGAACTCGCGCCCTTTGTTGTAGCAGTCGAATGCACTACCGCGACGCCATAGCTGCCGTCAAATAAGTGACCTAAAAGCTAGTTTAGTATTCTCGTATCATATAGTTTGGAGTGGTAGAGTCAAGCAACAGTCATTTCGACCGTTGCATGAATGGGCTGACTCGACCGGGGAAGCACCACCTTCTCACAGAATATCGACGCCAAGTAACAGTATTTGAACTGTTGCATTCCGTGTGGTGAGTGAGAGTGCCAGAGCCCAAACTCCTTTCCCATCCCCTCCCAAACTCCTTTCCCATCCCCTTTCCTTTACAGGGTCGGCAGCGCGAGTGTGACGCTACTGGTGTTGCACACGTCGATAGGCCGCGGTAACCGCTTCCCATCAGGTGGGCCGTGTGCTTGTCTGCCACCTTAGTGATATAAAAAAAAAACTACATTGTCAAGTTGTTTGCAGGTCATTATAAAATCTAGAGGAAACGACCGCTGTTCTATAGCAGATGCACTGGCGAGTCAGTGATGTTGGTTTGGGCCTCCAGGATATTGGTAGGCCCTGTACACTCATACAACTAACTATGTGGAGGAATTCCCCAGGATTCAAACGAAAAATTCCATGAAGAAATACCTCTGTCTGCACAGATTCCAAGTCTTCAAAATGACCCGTGTAGAACAGTAGAAGTAGTAGGTGGTAGAAATTTGATGACACAAATTTGTCACAAAATTTGGCCGGGTGGGTACCACTGTGCACGATTGCGAAAAACCCTCCATAGTAATCCAATTTCGGTTTGATTGCGTTCAGGGGTCAGCAAGTGCATAGCGGGGCAGGGGGATTGTGGTTGCAGCACTAGTGGGACCGGCGGGTGTCACGCGGTGCTGCGACAACAATCCTCTTTTGATGAGGCCGTCAAGCTGAGTGCCACCATTGTTAACATGGTACGTGTATGTTATGGTGACCCTCTTTCCTGAGACTTTACCTTCAGCTTACCATCAGGCGAGGTGAAATCAAATTGACGTGTCCTAAATATAAAAAAAAAAAAAAAACCTCTGCACAGATTCCAAGTCTTCAAAATGACCCCTGTAGACAACAGGTATATCCACTATCTCTGATAATAATACAATAATGAAGATAATGTTATCAGCACTGTTAACAAGTTATTCAATTTTTTATCGTTCCTACAAGTTGGACGATAACGTCTGTCTTCGGTCAAAGTTTCTTGCGGTATCAAAGTCACAAATCTACTGACGAATAGCTGAGAAAATGTTGATGTCATTGCATTGTACGTTACAATACAATAGTTATTCAAGAAATGGTTAATAGTACTTGGGAATTTAGAAAAACTGAAGGTCAATTCTCATAATAGGAATTTGGTCCAAATTTAGTTTTGATCTAATCTCGAGTTCAAGAATGTCATAAAAAGTATTCTCTTATCATAGTTTTAAACATCCAATGTTGAAATTGTGATGACCCATTGATAGTAACGTGATTATACCGAATTATGACTGAAAGTTGAAAAAAGTCCAAATCAGTATTCTGCTAGACTCTGTAATTGATATTGTTAGCAATGAAATTTAATAAATTCAGTATTGCTCCGAGGGGTCATTAGCAATAGCCCTGGGTGGAATATCCAAGAACATTTATCATCTTACGACGATAGCCCAGTGGCGTATGTAACGGACTGCTGAGACGAGGTCTCGAGTTCAATCCCCAGTCGCCCCGGGCACACACCTCTGACTTTTCGTAGTTATGTGTGTATTAATAAATATTAATTATCGCTCGCTTAATAATGTGCCAGGTAGATGGCAATAGGCTCGCCCCCTATTACATTGGGACCTTAACATAACTGGCGAATCGTGGGTGTGTAATACACCTCTGCCTACCCCTTCAGGGATACAGGCGTGAAGTTATGTTATGTTATTTATCATCTATACTATTATGAAATTGTAAATTAGTTGTATCTGTACACTGGAGTTATTGAAAAAATAAATCTTGGGAATCATATGTTTAATGAACAATTAGAAAAGTCTTGCTTGGATTTAAAGTCTGCCGAACATGTAATTGCAATTGGTTAATTAGAACCAGTGGAGATATGACCAATAACCAACCTCCGCGCGGTGAAGCAGTGGGCATCAGGTTAGTTTATTATATAAGCAGACACCATCATCATCACAGCATTAATCCTGATTACATCCGAAGCCTGTGCTTCGGTCTGCTTTTCTCTATTGATTTGGCTTTTGCAGGACTGAGTGCCAAGTGACCCCCCATGAGTGAAAGGCCTAAGCCTGTCAAGCAGCAGGTGTATGGGCTTGTAGGTAAGATTAGCTTAGTTTCCCAAGATCTTAGTGGATCCCAATACACCTCTATATTTTTTTCCTTCTATGGGTATAAGTGCTACAAGTGAATGTGAACTCAATTTGAAGTTGAATATAACAGAATAATTTGCCCAACCTACATACTGCTACAAATTTATCATTGTTTGACCCACATTCCTTTGGTTCACGTGTTTAATTGCCAATTACATACCTAACTACATACCAGATGCTCGCTGCAAACAGGAATCCATGAAAGTACATCATCCAATTCAGATATAACAATTTAAAATAAATAGCTATTACCACGCAGAGATTGCTAGTCTTAATTTTTTTTTCTTTTTTTTATATTTGGGACACGTCAGTTTGACTTCACCTCGCCTGATGGTAAGCTGAAGGTAAAGTCCAAGAAAGAGGGTCACCATTACATACACATACCATGTTAACAATGGTGGCACTCAGCTTGTGGCCTCATCAGAAGAGGATTGTCGTCGCAGCACCGCGTGACACCCACCGGTCCCACTAGTGCTGCGACCACAATCCCCCTGCCCGGATATGCACTTGCTGACCCCTGAACTCAATTAAACCGAAATTTGATTACTATGGAGGGTTTTTCACAATCGTGCACGGTGGTACCAACCCGGCCGAATTTTGTGAGAAATTTGTGTCATCAAATTTCTACCACCAGTAGATAATTGATAATTCTCTTGGTAAATATGATATAATAGTAATTTTTCGATGCAAATTTCCTTAAAAAATAAAACAAATAAACACGAGCTGGACGACAAGCTTACCTAGTTTATTAACTGAGGGTAAAAAGTATACTTCATTCAGCCGAAAAGTAGAAAAATATTTTTATACCATTATTTCAGTCCAAAGTCTACGTTTTAACCTTGAAGTGATTATTTTCGGGGCCAACGAGCGATATATTAATCTTCTGGCCTATACATAGTAACATGTAAACTTTCTACTAACAATACACGTAAACTTACCTCGATTTTTCTTCGAAATACCAGGTACGTCGAATTTTCTTGAAATATTTTAACTTTTCGTTCACATAACACTTACACACAATAATACGTGTCGACTAGTTTAGAGTGTGGGCTCTTAAGAAGAGCAATGACACCTTTATAGTAAATTGTTTATTCAATATATTTTCGATCCAATGAAAATAGTGAAAAACGTTGCGTATTCCGCACTTTGTATTCGCGACTTGCGTAGTCAGCTGTCAAAGCCGAAATGACAGATGGTTGAAATGGGATACCATCCTAATATATAACTTACTACCAATTTAGTAGAAGTTTTAGTTTTGGATACGTAATTTATGAATGTGAGATGTCGAGATGGACGGATAAATACCCTCACAGTTCTCATCAGGTGAGGGTGGGTGAAGGTGTATGGGCTAGTACACCTGCTTACGAGGCTCTAACGCAGGTTTTACTTTTGGGCTTGGGTTTCAGACGGCAATGGCTCCCGCTAAACTAAATCTAAAATACGAGTGTATAGGTATATTACGAAAGAAAGAATAGGAAGGTTTATTGACACATCCCCGTTTCATCATATATTTGTAACATACTCGGTACTTTAAGTTACATTTGTATGTACTTACATTATTAGTGACTGGGATTTAGCGTTATTAGCATTTCTTGCTGACGACGATGAAAGATAAAATCGTACTTTTTGGATACATGAACGTTTCAACCCTTTTTAAATGACCTAAACTGGCATGATCAAATGTGTCTCTGCACATTGAGATCCGAATTCTCTTGTGTGTCGAAAGTACTAATACTAAAAACTAGTAATATTATATTTTCGTGTCTGTTCATTGGAGATATTTAAAACAAGTTGAATTCCTGAGACGAGCTCAGCCGAATACAAGGGATTTTCGATTTTGCGATTTTTTCTTTATCTTGCAATGGTTCACCCCAGCACGAATCTATTACCGAAAACAGCAACTCGATAGCTCATCTCCTTCATACCCAAAACCGTGACAACGTGAAAATTGGCAACGACGACGTCGACGACAACTCGATAGCAATAGGGCTTTTCTAAAGAAAATCCCTAAAAAAAAGCTTAGGTTGTTAAATGAAAGATTCTGAATACAAGAATCTTTTCTTTGCAACTCTGGCCTTGGAAATCGGTGAATAAAATCCCTTACCATACCATTCCGTGGAAGACTGAACAGCGGCGGCCCTAATCTCTGCATACTCGTAGCGTCTCCCGGTTGCGTCCAGTTTGCACTTTAGACGGGGTTCACTTATTATTTTTGATTAGTTTATGGGCTTTTATGAAAGCGACTGCCGTCTGACCTCCGAACTCTGAAATGGAAGCTTCCTCCTTTGTTTAGCAGGTGAGGTTGACTTGGGCACCCAAAGTGTTGATAGGGACCTGTACACAGTGTATAACCAGATTAGATAATACTAGAGGGCCCAAATTAACAGTGTAAGATAGCTTTCTAGACTCGCAAAATACACAAAGTATATTTATGTATATATATAGCCGCGGTGGCCTAGTGGTATGGGTAATGGACTGCTGATACGAGGTCTCGGGTTCGATCCCAGGTTTTACCATGGCACACACCAATGACTTCTCGATGCTTTTCGAAGTTATGTGTGTATTTATCGCAGGTTTATAAGTGCCCGGTTAATGGCAATAGGCTCGCCACCTATTACATTGGGACCTAAACATAAACTGGCGAAATGTGGGTGCTAGCACCTCTGCCTACCCCTTCGGGGATATAGGCGTGAGTTTATGTTAAGTTATGTTTATCGTCTGAATTGCGGGGATCTAGCGTGGTTTTGTGGCGCTCCCGCACTAAATAAATGGAGCTATATATTACATAAACCCAATAAAACACAAAATATTACATAGTAGTGTTAAATCAGAATATAATTATATCTCTGTAATACATTCAATTTCATTCGCACATAATTATAATACCAGCCGTATCTACCATTCTACTATTTCATTAACCACTAATACTTCCAAGTACAACAATGTGAAACTTATTGCGTGACAATAACGTCTATAATCGTGTAGCACCATCATATAAAGCTACCCAACATTTTAGAAAGGCGGAATATGACATTTAATTTAATTAAACCCACAGTGAAGATCAGATACCGCGTGCATTAAATAATATAAAAACCGATCGCGACATGTTACGCCAACACCAAGAAGTCACGCGAGTCATTTGGTAACAACGCTCACTGTAAACAGAATTCAAAATTCAGCATTTTTATGTTAACTATCGGCCAGTAAAATCGACAAACTTGTGCACACTCTGGTTGAACATAGACGTAGAGTAGGAGTGAGTGCAGAAAGGCGTGAAAAGCTTGTGCACAGCCGTCTTATTCAGATTAACAAACCGTGAAGTGAACACGCGCGTTCTTGTTGGCCCTCATTATGACGTTCTATATACGAGTGCGTACAGTTAATCTATTTCAACACAGTTAAATTAAGCTTGAAGTGATCATTGAAGTTTTTATATACTTCTAGCGAGAAGTAACGTAGCTTCCGTCCACCGGATCTCAACAAAAAAATGTTATGACACAAACGAATTAAAGAAAACACTCATACTTTTGTTCATCCAAACATCCAGGCGAAGCCACTGGTAACGACTTGTACTATATATTATAAAAGTAAGAAAGTTGCATGCACTTTTATACGTAAGTAAGTTGTACTTCTTCTTTGCAAACAAAAAACCTCATTAGGCATTCAAACAAATTTCGACGCTGAAAGTTACAAACAGATCTTTCATCAACAATAGTCTGCCCCTTCTATTCAAGAATGGCTTCTGCAGCAGAATTGCCGCAATTTTTCCAATGTCAAATTCAAGGCGACTTTATTATTATAAGCGAGGCACCAATGTCTAATCAAGCCAATATTACTTTAAACAATACTTAAAATCTGGATACAACAAAAAATAATAAATGAAACATAACATAATATTTCATTTGTGGTTTGAAGTTTCAAACCTTTCAGGCGGCCTGAAAAACAACTTCATATGCCATAAATTAAAAAAAAATTGTTCCTCAGTTGGGCGTCACAAAATTCTAACTTCTTTTAACAATATCACACAACATCACACCCCAAACTGATATAAAAACATATTTTTACTTTGAAGGCGGACGACGGCGACGTCGCAGGCGCAAGTTAATATTAATAATAAAAGTAGCGAAAGATACAAATTAAAAAAAAACTATGTCTATGTGTAGCTTGGAGAGGTCAAATATAATATCGTTATATAAACCACAGAAAATATAGAAATTTTGCACACTAATCAATATAATAAATAAAAAAGGTCTTTTACTAAAAAATAAAAATTAATAAAAAAAAACTAAAAAACATGTTTTAATAGAAGACCAAGCTCGATGATGATTGTTGTCCATTAAAGGTCTACTTGAAAAGATAAAGACTTCTGTTTAGTCTTCTATAAAAACTTGAATTTTAATTTTTTTTCTTGGTAACAATGGGAAAACTATCGCCTCAAAATCCAATCATAGCAACTGAGTATTTCCGTCTGTTTCCATGATACTCTACGAAGGTCGAGGCTAGTCGCTTAGGTCGTCAGAGTCAGAGTCCTGCCTGCCGCGAATGGTCTTCTTGCTTTGGATCTGGAGTACTTTCTGCTTGCGCGCATCCGCCGGAGGGGTTAGGAGGTCGCCATTGTACTCTATTACTTCAGACCTGTGAGGGAGATAGATAGATAGATAGATAGATAACTCTTTATTGTACACCATAAAACTGAGAGTACAGACATTGAAGATTCAGAGAACGCCCCCATTTTCTTTTTTCAGACTTTTCAAAGTTTAAAATTTGGTCCGATAACATTTCAAAGTGCTATATCAGTTAGGGGTTCCCCGACCCCATGACGCTTGAATCAAGATATTACTAGGTAAGTATGTTAAAGGGTTAACCAACACATTGTATATTTATTGAATTAAATCACTTATATTTTTCCCACAATATTTAGTTACTAGCTGTTATCCACGGCTTCGCACAGTTCCTGTATCTCTTCAATTTTTTTTATGAAAGACGGTAACTGTCATAACATCCTATGACAATGCCATGAGGAGAAACCGGTCAAGTCTAATAAATAAAAAATGTGGAAAGGTAAAGTGATTTAATTCTATATGTGTAGCAAGTTCCACCTACTGCCATCAGTGAACAGTCTAAAAAAAAAACAACACAATTTTTTTTCACTATTTGGAGGTGTTGTTGGGAATTTATTGGTGGTAGAAATTTGATGACACAAATTTGTCACAAAATTCGGCCGGGTAGGTACCACCGTGCACGATTGCGAAAAACCCTCCATAGTAATCCAATTTCGGTTTGATTGCGTTCAGGGGTCAGCAAGTGCATAGCCGGGCAGGGGGGTTGTGGTCGCAGCACTAGTGGGACCGGTGGGTGTCACGCGGTGCTGCGACGACAATCCTCTTCTGATGAGGCCGTCAAGCTGAGTGCCGCCATTATTAACATGGTACGTGTATATAATGACCCTCTTTCCTGAGACTTTACCTTCAGCTTACCATCAGGCGAGGTGAAGTCAAATTGACGTGTCCTAAATATAAAAAAAATATTATAATTTATAATGTTGCTTTATAAACAAGTTGAATTCCTGAGACGAGCTCAGCCGAATACAAGGGTTTTTTTTTTTTTTCTTTATCTTGCAATGGTTCACCCCAGCACGAATCTATTACCGAAAACAGCAACTCGATAGCTCATCTCCTTCATACCCAAAACCGTGACAGAAAATTGGCAACGACGACGTCGACGACAACTCGATAGCAATAGGGCTTTTCTAAAGAAAATCCCTAAAAATGTGAGAAATATGCCAGGCATGCACGGTCTCACTCTCACCTGGCGATCCTCCACTCCAGCATTTCGGTGGAGAAGTCATCCCTGTTGCCGAGCTCCGTGAAGCCCACTATGAAGTCCTTCGTCTTGTTCTCTCGCACCAACCCGATTGTCGGGATGACGCGGATCTTTAAACGGCCTGCAAGTAAATTAAATGTATTTTTACTAAGAACTAGCATCCACCTGGTTTCGAGGATAATAGTAGCTTTTGTTACTCAGGTATAATGTAGCTGAAAGAATTTTTGAAATCGGTTCAGTAGTTTCAGAGTTTTATTGATTACAAACAAACAATTAATCTTTCCTCTTTATAACATTAGTATAGACAACATGTGGGTGCGAGAGTCCTGTTACCATCATTGGAGCATGAGCCAACTCAGGCGTCGGAGGTCGATGAACGAACTCCGTCCTCAGGCCTGGGGGTGATAGGTGGAGCCACCTGTCACTCTAGCAGAAGTAGGCCCCCTTCTTTCCGGGGGCGAGACGGGGTCACTGAGGTTCCCAAACCGTAGGTTGCCATTTCGAAACCGAAGATGGCCCTGGGTCAGCCGGGGTGCGAGGGAAATGCCTTATGGGCGACCTTACAACCCGGTGTCTGACGACCTGAGACGGCTTGCGGTTTTAGTCCGACATAAATACCGCCACTTGCCGGCGGGGGTGTATCCGGAGGCATTTTCCACTAACCAACCAACTGCCGGCCCTGCTTACTGATACACCTTGTAACAATGCACATTGTTCTTTTAAGGATATTGGTGGAATATGTAGTCGATTCCTTAGTTGATATCGATTCGTAGTCTACTAATATAATCTGTATTCTTTCATCGACTCTGTCTAGGATTAGCTGTGGTCAACTCTATCGGCTGTGGCATATTATCTATGAACTCCCACCAAGTCGCTTCTTTCAGCCAACGTTATAAATGACAGTGCAGCGGTTTTGCGAGCCCTAATTTTCTGCATCGCTTCCACAAGCACATTCTAGCTCTGGTACTGAGCCGTTGGTGGGAATTTTACAATTTATACATTATGTGTGCTAATCATTTTTATTACAGAGTACTCATTAGTGTTGGAGGGTGACGTGGTACCAATGGCCCACCAGGGATATTCCCCGTGGCCTCTTCATCTTCACCAATGGTGCCACGTCAGGTTCCCACTGCTATGCTAAGCTACTCCAGGCATAGCCTCGTTTTTTACGCGAACGAGGCTTGCCACCATTCATCCTTGTATTGGAATTATATAGAATGTTATCATGCCACACAACACCTCTGTAGTCGTGGCAAAGTTTTCTAATTGGGATGCTGCTTTTTACGTGAGCAGTATCTATGTGTTTTAAGTGTGTAGCTTATACGCAAGGCATGCTTTCCCTCTTCACGCTTGTCAAAAGGACAATAACCTGTACGGGCCACGCGGTCAGTGACCGCATGGTGAACAATCCTTCCTTGTCATCTATGTTTCTGTGCATCTGTTCCTGCTGCTTGCAAAGGCTGTGACCTGCCTGCTTTTGCAATAATGACCATAAGCATCACGTGCCTGGGGAAGCTTGTCACCTTTCTTACGGCTTCGGTACAGGCCTGCACTAGCAGTATGTCTTCACATACTGAAAGCTTTGCCTTCTCCTTTCAGATCCACCGAGTCACGCAGCGGTCGGTGCCAGCGCGATACGCCGGGCGGATACACGCGACCAAGCTAAGTGCAGATTCCTGGCTGCCGCGGATCGTCCTTACACCTCCTTCTTTAGACTAACTATTTTAATTTAATCTATGCATACTCATCCCTGAGACCACTTATAATTGAAAATACTTTTTAATATATGAATGGTAAAACTATTCTCATGTTTAATTCCCCTATTCCATTTAGTTCAACTCAAATTTCAACTCGTTGAACTAATTGGAATATTTTTTCCATTTAGTTCAACTTTTTACAAATTTTATTTAAGTTGAACTAATTGTAATATTTTTTCCATTTAGTTCAACTTTTGACAAATTTTATTCAAGTTGAACTAATTGGGATATTTTTTCCATTCAGTTCAACTTTTTACAAATTTTATTTAATTTGAAGTAATTGGTTATTCTTTCAAATTAGTTCAACTAGTAAAATGCTGTATATATAACTAAAATTTAATAAACACACACCTCAAACTTATAATACTCATATCAATGAGTCGAACGTAAACTTTCTATAAATAGAGAAACAGTTATTATACCAGATATAATATATAGGTAAGGTATAAAGTTACCTTGCTTATTCAGTAGGTAGAACTGGGATGACCAAGATTTGCTCGGTATTTCCTTTTGGCTAAAAAGTGATGATTTCATTGCATCGTGGTGCATTTTCGGAGAAAGACGTCGAACAAATAATAACTTGGAGGGGTGGCATTTAAAACTAAATAATTCTTTAAAACAAAAAAAGGTTAATATATTACAGTTTTATTAAAAGTATTATTAGAAGATGCAAAATTAACAGAGTTTAAGCGAGGAAAAATTGAAAAGCAACAGACTTAAAAAAAACGGAAAAGAGAATACGTTATCAAAGACAATATAATAATAGATTTACAAATGCAACTAGTTAATGGAATAATAACTGTTCCTCTATTTTTGGAAAGTTTACGTTCGACTCATTGATAGGGGAATGAGTCGAACTAAACTTTAGAAAAATAGAGGAAACTTTAAAATTAACAGTTATTATACGTACCATTAACTAGTTATTTTCGTTTGCTGCTTTAAAATTTTTCCTCGCTTATAAATATTATTAAGTTAGAAGTTAATATTCAGTTAAGTCAATATTTAGTTAAGTTAATATTATTCATACAAGTTAGAGGTGTGTGTTTATAAAATTTTATTTAAATAAATAAATATTGTGGGACATCTAACACACAACGTCATCTAGCCTTAAACTAAGCAGAGCTTGTAATATGAGAGCTACATTAAACGATATAATACTTATATACTTTTTTTTTTTGTAAATACATACATATTATACATAGAAAACACCCAAACTTCGAAACAAATATTTGCAGATCGTACAAACATTTGATCCGACCCGGGAATCGAACCCGAGACCTCTGCGCAGCAGTCGCATACACTACCGCTGCACCACCGAGGCAGTTATAAAGTTATACAGCATTTTACTAGTTGAACAAATTGGAAAAATATCCCAATTAGTTCAACTTTAATAAAATTTGTAAAAAGTTGAACTAAATGTAAAAAATATTCCAATTAGTTCAACTTAAATAAAATTTGTAAAAAGTTGAACTAAATGGAAAAAATATTCCAATTAGTTCAACGAGTTGAAATTTGAGTTGAACTAAATGGAATAGGGGGTTTAATTTACTATAACCTTATATCCAACCTTTACTTAAATTAACTTGTAACTTCTAATCTACTTAAAATCACTATCCCTGTTACAACCTGTTGCGACGACAATCCTCTTCTGATGAGGCCGTCAAGCTAAGTGCTACCATTGTTAACATGGTACGTGAATGTAATGGTGACCCTCTTTCCTGAGACTTTACCTTCAGCTTACCATCAGGCGAGGTGAAGTCAAATTGACGTGTCCTAAATATAAAAAAAAAAAAAATGCGGGTGTTAATGCACTTCCACCTACACCTACACCTTCTGGAACAGCCGTGAGTCGTCATCATCATCACAGCAGTAGTCCCGGTTGCATCCAAAGGTTGCGCTGTGTAGTCTGGGGTCAGCTTAAAGCGTCGATGACTTAGTGGTTATCGTCTTTCGAATCCTGGCCATTACATTACCGACATGAACGAGCTCCTAACACAAGCAATTTAGCTTAGCTGGAGGGGTTAGCAGGAATATTAGGAATACCGGATACTAATATGCTTTTTTTTAAAAAAAAGCTCTCCTTCTTCTATGGGAACGAATGCCATCTGACCTCCTACTTGGGCGTCGAAGATCTTGGAGAGGATCTTGTCTCCAGACACCCTGAGGCCTCATGTATACGACACTACAATATACAGCCGTGAGTATATGTTGTAAAATTGTTACTACATACCAGTAAGGAATGGTGCTCTTTCCACATCCAATTTAATGAATCTGGTCTCCACGTGTTTCTTGGCAAGGATCTTGAGGTGCATGTCAAAAATCTTGCAGCGTGCTGTGTCGTTCTTGTAGAAATGGCACACCACATTCTCTGACTTGCCGCACACGGTGAAGAACTCCTTCTCACCATCTATTTCTGTATATTCACCATGACCCTGAAAAGGTTTAAGGTTATATTCAGATAAATAAGTATTCTAGGTCATATAATCCGCATGTTCCCATTGAGTAACACCAGTTTTTGTCATACTGTTACTCAATTGGACAAAAAATCCTAAAAAGTAACACTGTAAATCATTGCAACTGATTTTTTCTCAATAATTAACACTATAATCTTTGTATGTAACAGGGTTACATATCTGGACGAAATATCCCAAAAAGTTCCAGAACTTTCTAGTTTAGGTGAAAATTAAATAAAATCATTCTAATCCAACATCAACATCTTTTAATAAAATTGTTTATGGGATAGGCGAATTCTACACATTTCGATTTCGAGCGAAGCGCCGGAACCACTAGTCCGGAAAGTTTATGACAAGAAGTGCTATCTATGAAGAGAGATCTTGAGATTAATTATCACAAAATAGTAATCATTTCAAAAATGATTTTATTACAAAGAGGTGTTGCTTATCGAGAATACAAGATTCTGTTATGTAACAGTGTTGCCCAAACCTAAGCCCAAACTAATTTATTTTATTTGAATAAGCAAACTTACTCTTTGGCTTATGCGAATAACTACCCATTTTATCATTATTTGCACTTGGGCATTACCAAATGAACCAATACATAAATAATTGATATACTAAAATGGAAAGTCCACGGGTTAGGTGCTATAGTGGCACCGGCGCGAAGTGAGGGCTGCAGCGATTTTATGAAATTGATATTTTTTATTTATTTATTGATCATACTTAAAACATTATACTTACAGGTTACCCCAAGTACACACAGGGACAACACACCCAGTATTGCTGGGTTATCACACTTACCCCTCATTATCCCGAAAATATATGATACAAGCGCGAGTTCCCGCCTAACTTTTAACTCGTTGTATCCCACCATTCCCAATATTTTAAATAACAATAATATCAATTGGTGCCTAATAAAAGTTAACCCTGAAGTATCTGTACATGTACACTTACTTTAGTGAGCCAATCTTGCTTTTGCTTAGCTCTCTTCTTCATCTCGGCAATGCGTTGTTGCCTGATGGATTCCAAGTCACTGGTGTCCAAGGTCTCGAGCCTGAAGCATGTTATGTACATGTTGAGAAACAGATTTAAGAGGCAAGGGCGAACGGGCAACCCGGTAAAGGTAAACATAGATGTACATATGTTAATCAGATCGAAGACATTTTACAGAAAAGCCATGTCAAGAGTACCTACAACCGGCAAGCATATTTGAAAACAATTACGAAAACAGAAGTAGCAAAAGGCATATGCCAAGAAAAGGCATTGTCTCTGTAACCTTGATGGGAAAGAGGCAATGCTTTTTATAATATATGTAACAATAAATTAATTGAAAAAGCTTTTTTTAAAGCTTGAACTAGTACCTTTCAAGCTCGTTGTCGAGCTGCCGCTCCACTTTCTGAGCAACTTGATGCAAAACTTGATCCATTTTTGCAGAGTTTGTGCTGCAAAAATATCAGATATTATTGTAATGGTTGTCATCATTTCAAACATAATTAATTAATTCTAGTTTGTATTTTACATTCAAATTTAAAATAAGCAGCCATATAATAATGTAAAATCATATTGCTTTCAACTTGGCATACTAGCCAGACTTCCAAGCTGTTGCTCAGAATTTCCTAAAATTAAACAATATGAAACGGCTTGCATGTTTGTATGAAACAATTATGAAGATAGAAGCAAAAGGTGAATGCCAGGATCACAGCAAATGGAAACATGTGTTCTCTGCCTACCCCGTTGAGAAAGAGGCGTGACTGTATGTATGTATAAACCAATACTAGTAGTAAATAGTTACCCCTAAGACTCGAGTTTCAAATGTCTTTAAATAATGATTACTGGTTGAATAACCTTGTTCCAATATATTCAAGTCAATTCAATTGTTCAAAAATTAATTTGTTTATACATTACTCATAATACATTACATTAGTTGAGTATATTAGTCACTATAGCACATTCATCTCGAAGGAGGTCAATACGGCGAATCGATGTATAGTTGAGAAATAAAACTAAATTTTTTTTACTGAAATTCAAATAAAGTGTAGCTAAATTTGTTTGATACTTAAGAAATTTAGTAAATATGTGTAGTTTTTCTACCAGTTATTGCAAATTTTGGACGATTTCTGTACCATGATCTAACTTCTTGAAAGTCAGCCGTAGTGATCAAAACACATGCGCATCGTTATAATGAAATAAACTAAAATTCACCTTTTCCGGCTTTAGAAATCCTTGGAATAGGTTAAGAAGTACTAAAATTAACTCAAAAACACTTTTCAAGGCCAATTAACGTTAACTTCTTATTAAACTTTGTATTTTATAAATCAAACATTTACCATTGATGTCTGTTACACTAAATTCGACAAACACATCACTGCGTTGTTTCGGAAATAATTTTTGACATATGCTTTGACGTTTTCGGTTTTCGAGGTCATTGCTCTAAAAATTTTTATATGAGCTACTCTCGTGGCATCGAGTCTTTTGATATGTTATAGGCTTTTCAGCAGTATCTGTGTATCATATTGTGGGAGACACCCATGTCTAGCAGTGGACTGCAATAGGCTAAATCATTTACTGTGAGTGTAACGTATCTGAGAAGACAACTAAATTAATTAATAAATAATAAATATTTTACATTCTACACAGCGCTATCTAGACCCAATGTGAGCATAGCTTTAACTAGCCTGTGTTATGAGTTCTAGAATGTGGAAAAACATACTTGGATCCTTTTTTTTTGTAAATATATACATAGAAACACCCAGTCCAATGCAAATAACATACATATTTATGCAACTGTGCGTTGACTGAAAATTATTATTTGATTATAACATACATACATAAACATAAACTCACGCCTATATCCCCGAAGGGGTAGGCAGAGGTGCTAGCACCCACATTTCGCCAGTTTATGTTTAGGTCCCAATGTGATAGGTGGCGAGCCTATTGCCATTAACCGGGCACTTATAAGCCTGCGATAAATACACACATAACTTCGAAAAGTCATTGGTGTGTGCCATGGTAATACCTGGGATCGAACCCGAGACCTCGTCTCAGCAGTCCTTTACCTATACCACTAGGCTACTGCGGTTATTATATACTATTATATACACCCATCAAAAATTACTCAAGATAACAATCAGATTATACTTACTAATTTTTTTTGTAGGTACTACGTAATTCTTCAAAGGTTTTTACAGAGTCGGCAGCGCGAGTGTGATGCCCCTAGTGTTGCACACGTCCATAGGCCACGGTTACCGCTCCCCATCAGGTGGACCGCGAGGTTGTTTGCCACTTGAGTGGTATAAAATAAAAATGTCCATCTATATTATAAAGATAATTTGCCATATTTTATTGGATTGTGTTAGACTATAGAAGATTATAGGTATGAAACCTAAAATAACTTACCATACTTCAAACTGGTGCTCTTGAATAAGCATCTCTAGACAATTTTATTGGTGGTAGAAATTTGATGATACGTCACAAAATTCGGCCAGGTGGGTACCACCATGCACGATTGCGAAAAACCCTCCATAGTAATCCAATTTCGGTTTGATTGCGTTCAGGGGTCAGCAAGTGCATAGAAGGTGGCATTGTGGTCGCAGCACTAGTGGGACCGGTGGGTGTCACGCGATGCTGCGACGACAATCCTCTTCTGATGAGGCCGTCAAGCTGAGTGCCACCATTGTTAACATGGTACGTGTATGTAATGGTGACCCTCTTTCCTCAGACTTTACCTTCAGCTTACCATCAGGCGAGGTGAAGTCAAATTGACGTGTCCTAAATAATAATAAAAAAAAAGACGGAGTTGTGTGCGCATAGTGAAGTGAAACGAACTCCAGTCCGCACATGCTCAGGCTGTAGAATGATCTCCCTGCTGTGGTTTTTCCATGCGAGCACAATACGGGGTTCTTCCGAAGAGTATTGGAAGGTTATTACAGGTTTGGCAGCGCGAGAGTGACGGCCTAGATGTTACACACGTCCACAGGGTGCGGTAACCGCTTACCATCAGGTGAACTGTAAGCTTATCTGTTATAAAAAGTCTCTTCGGCTAATGAATCCACAGATAAAATGACCGAAGCAACTCATGGCTTAAAACACTTGAGGGACAATCAACGAGATATGAAGAGTTCATTTCCCTCGCCACCATAACAGCTAAGGTGCTGGACAGTCTACTTGATTCACATATGGCTACACGTGTAAGTATACATGATGCACAATTTGGCTTTAGACCAGGGCTCTCTACGGAAAGTGCTATATTGTGTCTGAAGCAGATTGTTCAATACTATGTGGACAGGAAGACACCAGTCAACGCTTGCTTCCTTGACTTGGCCAAGGCATTCGACCTGGTGTCTTATGACATCCTATGGGAGAAGCTTTACAAACAAAGTACTGTGGAAAATGAAGTCATATCTCTGCTTAAGTACTGGTACAATAACCAGACGAATTATGTTAAATGGGCTGGCTCATTCTCTCGTATGTACAGGTTGGAATGCGGGGTGAGGCAGGGGGGTATATCCTCTCCACGCCTATTCAATCTGTACATTAATCAGTTGATCGTTGAGCTTAGCAGCGCCAACATTGGTTGTCACATAGACGGGATATGCGTCAACAATATCAGCTACGCAGATGATATGGTGCTGCTAAGCCCTTCGATCAGCGCACTAAGGCGGTTGTTGCAGGTCTGTGAGGGTTATGCGGTGGCCCATGGACTCAGGTATAGTGCTAAAAAGAGTGAGTTACTAGTCTTTAAGGCGGGCACCAAATGTTACTCGAACGTGCCACCCGTCTCGCTGTGCCATACTCCTCTAACAAGAGTCACTAAGGTCAAGTACTTGGGTCACTGGGTCACTGATGATCTGAGCGACAATCTCGATATCGAGAGAGAGCGCAGAGCGTTGGCAGTCCGATGTAATATGCTGGCCCGCAGATTTGCAAGGTGTTCAAAGCAGTCTAAAGTGACACTGTTTCGAGCATACTGTCAGTCATTTTACACCTGCAGTCTGTGGGTTAGTTATACACAAAAGGCTTTCTGCGCTTTGCGCGTTCAGTATAATAATGCGTTCAGGGTATTGTTGGGGCTACCACGCTACTGCAGTGCATCTGGGATGTTCGCGGAGGCGAGGGTTGATGGTTTTAATGCCATCATCCGAAAGCGATGCGCGTCTGTTCTCCGTAGGACGCGAGAGAGCTCCCACAGTATCCTGAGCGCATTATCAGATAAGTGGGACAGTCCGATGCTGGGGCACTGGGTACGAGTGCATACTGTGACGTAGACAGTGTCCTGGTGTCGCAACAATACCTACTTTGTGTTCTGTGATGTGTATTTACTAACAATAGGATAAGATTGTTTTTGTTACTAACACTATATGGACTCCCTTGGTCCGAAATAAAGATTTTATTATTATTAAAGGGGACCGTATTCTTATTACCATTTATATATCATTTGTATTCTGAACTACTCCATGCGGGTTCGCTTCTGCTTGGACTAGTTCTCATCTCTGGGATGGATCTGCACAAGTTTTTGACGCTCTCGAGAGATTACAGCGGCGTGCAGTCCGTGCCATTGAGAGTCCTGAGGTTACTAACACACTTGAACCTTTGTAGTTGCATAGGGACTCTTGCCCATGCCAGAAGCGGCAGAATACTGACAAACTTATTAAAACACCATTGTTTTGATAACATCTTTCAATTAATCTCAGGCTCCCGTTATTGTCCAAAACAACGCGCACTGGATTGAGGTGTAACACCTAGACAGTACAAACAATACCGTCTGGAACCAAACGATTCGGTTCTTTGAAGAAAGAACTGGAATGCTTTACCCGCACGTGTTTCTATGTTCATACATTTTCGGGTTCTTTAAGCAGTGCGTGAAAGACATAACCGAGACCGTCAAGGTCATATGAAGCGGGGTGCAGTCAATTGACGGACTAAACATCCACTAAGAGCTATAAATAATAGCCAAGAATATCAAAACTCATTTAATTGTCTTCACAGATTTAACTACACAATTAATTACAAGTAACATTACACTATGGTACATCAGTCCGATACACTAATCGCTCGTTACATTATAAAACGTTAAACGAAGTCACAACTCATTACAATATACCTACATACCACTGCAAGCTTAGCATAGGTGGGTGCGTGCCGTAGACGAGGGAATAGACTCTCAGGCCCTAACACCCGAAGGTGTTAGGGCCTGAGTCTATTCCCACGTGAATAGCAGCGGTCGGAATTTGTTACTAGAAGGTTCGTGCAATCTCGCAGTGCCACACTCCTTTGCCTTTGAAGGACCTCATGTAGATAAGATTCAAAATGGTTTGTTCTACATAATTTGCCTCAAAACGCCGCCGCTCTTTCAGTGGGAATTGACCAAGAGTTTGAAACCAGTGAGAAAAGAATCAAAATTAAAAGACAAACTACTGCGAACGTGATGCGCAGTCATGCGGTTTCTGTGCGTCAGTTCCAGATAGGCTTCACTTTGGCACTATAATTGTAAATTAAGGAATAATCCTAAGCAAAGCGTTCACTTGTATCGCAATACAAGGCTGCATTGAGTGCAGTGTTAACATTAAAAGGTGATTTGGGCCCAACCCTAAAAACCCTTCATCCATACTAAGCTTATTGAACATGTTTGGATCTAGAACTAAAGAGGGACCAGCCCTTGCCGCTACCGATTTCTAAAAGCTTATCCACTAGCAAGACTCAAAGAGAAAAAGACGTAGTAAGAATACTAGGAACTTGTTCGAAGAATCGGCTTCGTTTTCACCGGAGATGTGCCGGGTAGATAAGTGCGCGAGAAAATATCACCAATCTCGATTACTCACTTTAATAGCTTCAGTCAGCGTAGTTCTATTGGGTAATGTGGAAAGCTACAGAGCATTTACAGCTCCGTTACGCATCTTTGTACAGCGGCGGTTCCTTGCACAGCTTTGATAGAAACAACCACACCGTTTTACGGCACTTCTACACATTCTCGCACCGCCTAGCTTACCTGCACATTTATGGAGGACACGCCTGTCGTCCGAAAATTGTTTCTCAAAAACATCTATCTAGGCCGTCATGCAATGGTATATTTTACAATTATAGTTATTTGTCAAATGTCTGCACTATGTCCACTAGTTGAATAGGCGCAGAAAACATTTATGCGCCTATCCAACTAGTGGACAGTGGGTCCAGCCTGCTATATGATATTTTAATTCTCAGACATCAAAAAAACCCCCCGACTAAATTTCACTTTGCGCATAAAGTGACGTTCTGTGATTAGGTACGAGATGAAAATGAAAAACGACTTCAAAAACCAAAAAACGACTACAAACAGGCGCTGAAAAACGAAAAACAACTGAATTACAGATTTAATTCTAAAGACAAAAATACGCTTTAGTTTTTCTGTTTTCGAATGATATTGATTTTTTCCGTTGTGTTTCGGTGCCACCGACTGGAACAGAAAAGACAAACGCGTATTTTTGTCTTTAGAATTAAATCTGCATTTCAGTTATTTTTCGTTTGTCGTGTCTGTTTTTAGTGGTTTTTTGGATTTGGGAAGTTGTTTTATATTTTAAATTAAAGTTTTACTTATTTTTCCATTTTTACAAAGTAGCTACTGCAAAACAATGAGGAGTTCCCTTGACTCTCCTTCGTCTTCATCATCAGACCCCTAATGCCAGTCAAAACCCAACTAAATGTAAAGTTCTCATCAATACAATTTAAACCCCAAAACACAGGTAATTGCTGTAAGTCGTTGAGGAGTTCCCTCGACTGTCTTTCAGCTCCATCATCAGATTAACTCCGGATCTTTATAAAATATTAGGGCTTTAAAATACTTAATGAAAAAACGAACAAACGAACTAGTCGGCCCTACGATGTTCTTTTCGAAGCTTTCCATTCATTTCTCTGGGATCCCATCATCAGATCCTGGTTTCCTTATCATGGTACCACCCTTGAGATACCTTTCAATAAAAAAATCGTCATTGAAATAGGTTCGCGTGATGTCGAGTTATTCGTCCATTTGTCGCGCACATACTTAATGCAAATTTAAGACGTATATGGTTTTCTCATGGACGCGATTGTCAGAACTGAATCAAATTAAAATGGGACCAAACGGGAAGCACCAGCTTTCAAAAAAATAAATCATAAAAATCGGTTCACACAGTCGAGAGTTCTGAGGTAACAAACTCAAATGCCCAGTTTTTGTCTATATGATTGCTATAAAAAATATTGTCAGCTTGGCTTTAAATTTCAAATATTTTGTTAAATATTAAGTAAGTATTATGGGTATCGATTCAACCATGTTCAATAGTGTTATAAAAAGCTTGTATTAAAATATCGGTGGCACACCATTTAAATTGATCATAGTTATCTATTATTTCCATAATTAGTTAGTTCTAGTACTAAATTGCGTGCTAGCATACATACAATACAACATTAGCGGTTCAACCCGATGTTGCACGGGCACGGGCCAGTTTCGTATTCAAATTTACCCTCTTGGGGAGAAATTACCAAAAATCCTTTCTTAATGCATGCTTACAATATAAAACGCAACGGCAACTGCAAAACAACTGCCAATGGAGCGTTTTAGGACTTGCTAGCCGAGGATAGATATATATAAGGTGTCACAAAATTAGGTCTCTGAATTTGGTGACATGACTTGGTATCGACAAAATATGTATTTTAAACAAAAAAAAAAGTTATCGGGTAAAAAAAATAACATAAAAATGAAAAAAAAAAAACACCACCAGCGACCAGCGTCACGTGACGCTGGTCGCGATTTAGGTATTTCCCACACATCCGCTTGGAGAATACTACGAGGAGAATGACTGCACGCCTACCACGAACGTCACGGGCTCGTCGCGTCACGTGACGCTGGTCGCTGGTGGTGTTTTTTTTTTCATTTTTATGTTTTTTTTTGTTTCAAATACATATTTTGTCGATACCAAGTCATGTCACCAAATTCAGAGACCTAATTTTGTGACACCTTATATAGATGAAGCGTTGTTAAAGTAATGAGGCTATTATGAGCAAAGTTTGTGCAAACAAACCTACCCCCGGTTCTTAATACGTATGTCAAGCTCATTAACTTAACACACTAATTTACTAAACGCTCATTGGCTAATGATTAACAGGCAGCCAAAGAGCTTTCAGTATTTGGGGTGTTAAGTTGACACGAGTTGACAAACGACTAGTTTTCGATTAATCGGCCATATTGTGTAAAATGACCATTTAAACAAATTGGTCCACCATATTTGCTTTCGTTTAAGACTAGGACCAGCAGCCTCAGCATTGCGGGGAAGACCCGTATCTCTGGAGACTGTTTGAGCAATAAAATAGCAGAAAGATCTGTGACCAATACATCTCACTACATTGGTCAAAGAGACTCGAGGACAATCTAGTGTGCCGTGCTAACCCTCCGCCAGCAGGGGTGGTTATGTGGGACTCGAACCGTCTAAAACCACACGAAGTCTCGGATCTTATATACCGGGTGTAAGGTTGCCCAATAAGGCAATTCTTTTGCACCCAACCCCCAGGTGTGGGTGCAAAAGAATTGCCGGGAGGGGCGCGCCTCGGCTTACTTCTGCTAGGGTGAAAGGCGGCCTCACCTGTCACCCCCAGGCCTGCGCTTATGAAGGACGGCGGTCGTTGAGCGACCTTCAGCGTCTGATTGTATGTATCTCTTAATTAAATTAACAACACAAGTTAACATAACTTGTAGATTTAGATCGGAAAAAGAGAATATCTAGGACGGGACTTGAAGTCCCTTACAGGGGGAATGCTCTGACCAACTGAGCCACCTAGACACGTCACAGGTAGTAGAAATTCTCCGATACATTAATACGTCTTAAGGCGACACGGCGCCCGACGCGCGATCACACATCTAAACCGGCAGCGGCCCATTTCTATGAAGATAACCTACTGCTTATACTGTGTCCGCACTGTGCGTAAGTAAGCCTTAATGAGACTCGCTTAATAATGATGAATTCAGAATCCGATCATTGCAGTCCTCCACCACTTGAGGATTGTTACTGTTATGAGGTCACCATTGTTGTATCAAAAGTAAAAAACTATTAAAAACAAGCGAGGTTACGGAATGCCATGACTGAACCAACAGTCTTCCGTTTTATTATTGTCGTCAAATTTACAATTTATAATAATATAATGAAGTGAAATATTCTTATAACTAATAGTTTTAAAATTTCTCGAACCGCCCCAAAAGGCTCCATACAAAATCGTGCCACACAATGACGTCACCGTGTGTTATGTTGGAGTACAATACCGTATTTGAACTCAATATCGTATATCTCATCCTACTATGCGTTTCCAGGCAATATCTTATTTTACGATTAGCATATTTTTTCGAAAAAAACTAAGACGCCAAACATAAGCAGCAGTGGTAAGAATCTGACGACCATATCAACATACCTATTGGGGCAATTCATTCTGCCTGCGACTGTAATCATTGCAATATTATGTACAAATCAGTAGAATTTCTTTTTCTTCTTTTTTTTTTTATATTTAGGACACGTCAATTTGACTTCACCTCGCCTGATGGTAAGCTGAAGGTAAAGTCACTGGAAAGAGGGTCACCATTACATACACGTACCATGTTAACAATGGTGGCACTCAGCTTGACGGCCTCATCAGAAGAGGATTGTCGTCGCAGCACCGTGTGACACCACCGGTCCCACTAGTGCTGCGACCACAATCCCCCTCAAATTCAAATCACTAACATAGTATCTATTTAATCCTATTCGTCATTTTGAAATAAAGTATAACTTCACGTCACTTCGCTATCGGGTAACTTTGTCCAACACTTCACATTAGTATGATACGATATGGTAGACCACATTTTTTTCCCAAAAGACAGTTCATTAGAAACAACCGATATTCACTCAGAAGTTCGTCGCAACAGCTTTATAGATCCGCAACCTGGATTCTGACAACGCTGCCAAAATACTATTACCATTTAACTGTACCGAGCACACATCGAGAGCGGGTTCAGCTGCAGGTAAAGACATTGTCCTTGCACCATCTAAACCGTGAAGATACAGGGCACTATCACTTTCTGAATGTGCTGCGACCCACGACGCGCCAGGTGCTTTCACCCAAGTAGCCCGGGACATGAGAGTTGACCTGGCGGACCCGCTAAACGTTTCGTCAACATCTACTAAGATTTCGCCGCTGGGAACGCTGGCTTTTATCTTACACAAAGTCAGTTTCTGTCTTTCCATTCCATTTGGTCGTATAGATATTAATGCTCTGTTGCTGTCGTTGTCGTAACTCATAGACATGAAAGGTCCATCAACTGGAAACGCTCGGGGTTCCCACTGTCGGTTGTTGGCTGCCCATAACCAACAAGTGTTCAATTGACACGATAAGAGTCCAAATCCCGTTGAGCACAAAGATACGACCGGTGACATATCGCCAGGGGACGGGAGCGTGGCTAAATACGACGAGAGATTCCGTATATCGTATTGATGTACAGTCCCACCAACCCCTCCAACGTAAAACTCGTTGCTTCGAAGATAATCCCATGAACAACACCATAGGGGAAATCCAGCGTTGACATTGAGATTAGGAATTCCACGATCAACGATTCTGGCACAACTATCTAATCCTACACTTAAGAGCAAGTCTCGAGGCTGCGAATACGTAATATCACGGATTGGTTTTGGGTGTAAGTGAACGAATTGTCCTAATTTATAATCTACGCAACTAACTTTACGGATCCCATATCCAGGGAAGAGGTAATTCGAGCTTTTCTGCGATACATACAGCTCGTAAGTCCGGCAGTTATACGTCATGACCCTACACCCGCCATCTTTAAAAACTTCTAAGTTCTTCTCCAGGGCAAATCTCCAAGATTTCCTCACAGGCTGTTCTTTTGTTACCTGGGACTTCATTAGAGTGCTTCGTAACACTTCTAACTGTAGAATACACGCGCGATGTGCTATTTTCGTCTTCTGCAGTTCCAATTCTGTCCTACTTTTCTCAGATTGCAGAGTTTCAAGCTGCTTCTGCAAAGTGGTGATCTGCGAAGTATCTGCCGCTACCAGCCTTCTCGCATAAATATAACGCAGATCTTTTAACGTCGCTTTACTTTTACAAGTAGGACATGATCTTTCTTTAGCCGCTTGGGCCTTCAACCATCGTTCAACACATTCAGCACCAAATAGGTGACCACATTTCAGAGCCACTAACCTGTGTTCGCCAGAATTACCCCAGGAATCTAGACATATTGGACAAGTTTCACCATCCAAATCTTCATTCTTTTGAGGAGAGGTTACTTTTCTTACTTTGGCAGGTGGTTCATCGCAACCAGAGTTCTTTCTTACGTGAGAATCAGATACGGATAGATTAGAATCTTCGGTAGCGATGGACATAGGGTTGCTATCCTCGCTGAGATTAGATACTGGATCGGTTAAATTGCTATCTTCATCTTGAACAGCAGGATTTTCTGCCATAGGTCTTCCAGTATTCCTCGAATTCTCATCATCAGTTTCATGAAGTCTACTGCGTGGTATTGCTATCCTTAGTGAGATATCACTGTTGCTTGTGTTGCGTATTTCTGGTTGAGTAAAAGTCTCTGAATTCCGCTCACCTGTGTATGGTTGTAGGTCATCTTCAAGAGCGATCGAGAGTAATTGTTCTCGGAAGGTGGCCTCTACATGTTCAACAGAGTTGCTGTACAGTATACTAGGGCTTCCTGGAGATCCTTGTATAAAATCTCTATCAGGGGATGAATGGCTACGATTGTTACTCATTTTGATGCATTGGGCTATCTGCAATAGACAAAATATAATGATGATAATCATAACTTGAAATTTGATTGACCTAATTGGTTTAGAATATAATATAATACGCTTTATTTTACACAAGTAAAAATGCAGTCTGTAACAAAACTAGTGTCCAATTAATAAGTTGCACATATGTATACTATATATAAACCTTTATATATAGGTTTAGAAGAATTCAGATATAAAGTTTGCACTTTGGATTCCGGGGTATGCTTATTCTTGTTGGTTGGTATGTCGGTTTTTCCAAGAGCGACTGTCATCTGACTGACCAAACCCGTGAACAAAGCCTGCGCTAGTACCTCGTTTGTGCCTCAAGGATGTTAGAAGGGTCCTGTATACCCAAGATCATACTTTAACACTACAACTTTGCAAATATTAGGTTATTTTCGAACCGCCTTTTTTATACCACATCATATCGACTCGGGCTTAACTTTAGATTGCCCGCCCTGGAGTTTGGAGTCCAAACAGATAGCTTTGGAGCTCAAAGCTAATATTATTAGAAGCCTCCACGCAAAGTATCAAGTGTCTCTCAAAAATCGGGCAATCCGAAGTCCTACCTTGACCCGTTCTATAGAGCTCCAAAAAGAGCATAAGAGGCCTACTCCAACCTCTCATGTAAGTCGGTACACCTATAATAATAATAAATAATAATAAAAATATTCTACGACATTCTACGCAGCGCTTTCTAGACCCAAAGTAAGCATAGTTTAACTATGCTTGTGTTATGGCTTCTAGAATGCGGATAAATATTCTTATAATCTTTTTTTTTGAAAATACATATTATACATAGAAACACCCAGAACAATGCAAATAGATATATTCATGCATATAAATATTTGCACTGAGCAGGAATCGGACCCGCACCCCTGTCGTAGCAGTCGAATGTACTACCGCTACGCCACAGAGTATTGATTAATGACGAGATTCTGGCGTAGGTTTACTTGTTTGACTTTGGGTTGCAGATGCTCCCGTAAAACCCAAGATTAGTAACATCAGGAGAAGAAAGTGCAAGCGAGCGGTGGCTGGGTTCTGAAGTGCATCCAGGAGTAACATGAACATTGAATTGTACCAAGATAGGTTTAACAATTTTTTTTTTTTTTTTTACCACTAAGGTGGCAGACAAGCACACGGCCCACCTGATGGGAAGCGGTTACCGTGGCCTATGGACGCATGCAACACCAGTGGCGTTACAGTCGCGCTGCCGACCCTGTAAAGGAAAGAAGATGGGAAAGGAGTTTGGGAGGGGATGGGAAAGGAGTTTGGGCTCCGGCACTCTCACTCACCAAACGGAACGCAACAGTTCAAATACTGTTACTTGGCGTCGATATTCTGTGAGAGGGTGGTGCTTCCCCGGTCGAGTCGGCCCATTCATGCAACGGCCAAAATTACTGTTGCTTGTCTCTATCACCTACCCACCCATCCATCATATATACCATCTATCATTATGCCCGGTTTCTCAAATGGGGTGTGAATAAGTTTTTCTGGAAGGTTATTACTAGATTCCAACATTTTAGTAACATTGGCGTCTATAGTGGCAGTGTTTATTGTTCATTCTCAGTTTAGTATCAGGTAATCTATATATATAAAAATGAAACCCGTTTTCCGTTGTCACGACATAGCATGAAAACGGCTTGACCGATTTGGCTGATTTTTTTTTTGTAGTTTTCTAATACTCTGTACAAGGTTCTTACGGAAAAAAATATTAAGAAAATCTCTCAGATAGATTGAAAAATATACATTTAATTTTGCATATTTTAAAAAAAGCGCGTTACGAATGTCAACGTCATTCAGATCAACGTCATAGATTCCAGTTCAAATTGAATAGCTACGCATACATAAGATAGGTCAGCTATACAAAATAAAGTAGTGCATCAAATTTACGCTAAGGCGGTACGAAGTTCGCCGGGTCAGCTAGTAAATAAATAAATATTCTAGGATATACTACATAGCACTATCAAGACCCAAAGTAAGCATAGCTTAACATAGGATTTTTCTTTTTTTTTTGTAAGTACTTATCTATACTATTATAAAATTGTAACTTGGTTGTATCCGTACATTGGAGATATTTAAAAAATAAAATTCAGGCAAATGAATGACTGAACACAAATTTCTTTTTGGTATTCTTGTCTGATTATCCGTTTTTTTTTTCTGAATGACACTGAACACACAAATTTCTTTTTGGTATTCTTGTCTGATTATCCGTTTTTTTTTTCTGAATGACACTGAACACAAAAATTTCTTTTTGGTATTCTTGGCTGAATATCCGTTTTTTTTCTCACAATGTGTACGTAATAACTACTGAAGGTATGTTGATGCGTTACTTCTATGAAAAGACAGATATCAGACTAGAAATCTGCCATGTTTGATTGCAATTGGTTTACTAGAACCGGATATGACCAAATAACTATAACCGACCTCCGCCCGGCCGGAACCATGGGCATCAGCTAGTATAACATAACTTCAAGCCTGTATCCCCGAAGGGGTAGGCAGAGGTGTATTACACACCCACGATTCGCCAGTTATGTTTAGGTCCCAATGTAATAGGGGGCGAGCCTATTGCCATCTACCGGGCACATTACTAAGCGAGCGATAATCTACTTATACACACAAAACTATGAAAAGTCAGAGGTGTGTGCCCGGGGCAACTGGGGATAGAACTCGAGACCGCATCTCGGCAGTCCGTTACGTACACCACTGGGCTATCGCCGCTTTAGTTAGTATATTATGCATAGAAACACCCAGAGCAATGCAAATATACATATTCATGCATACAAATATTTGCAATGAGTGGAAATCAAACCCACAACCTCTGACTTAGCAGTTGGGGATGCGGCAATGCGGATCAAAAATGTTGACGTGAACGCTTCGGATACCACTGAGATCTTCACTAAGCTGATGATGATTGATGTCTTTAGGTTAAGAGGATGTCCTATTAACACTAGTTTCGATATGTCATATTGACACAGAAGCAGTCACTCTGGTTGCTGTGCAGCGGTAGTGGTGTCTATTCCTGGGTAAGACAGTGTGTTTACATTTACCTGTTTAGAAATACTATTTATGAGTACAGACTCCAGCCAAATATTTAAAAGAATGTTTAAACTTGCAACAATTATCGTAATTGAATATTTTTTAACGTGAAAAACTATTGAGCGCAGGAATCGACATCAGTATTGCTTTTATTTGGAAGTTAAGACGACAAGCTATGTCTGGGCTAATATTGTCACCTCACAATATTCAATGTGAGTGAAGAACGAGTATCCATATTACCCATACACAACTTGTAAATATAAGCTGAAAAATTGTATACCTATCTATATCGCAAAGGTGAGTTATGAGTACGAGAAAAGTTTATTTTGAATAAATTTGCACCGCACTGTTATAAATGCACATAAATAATGAAACACTCACCCAGCAAATTTGGAAAATACAAAATACATCGGACTAAAACACTGCATAAAAAATATGACTTTTTAAGATACACACGATCAAGGAATCTTGTTGAACTATTGAATTTTAACAGGAGTTATATCGCAATTTTGATCAAAAAAATGGATCATAATTATGTATTTTATGAAATTGTACAAATTGTCTCACAACTATTTATTCAACTATAACCATTGACTTGACTTGACCATAGAAAATTGAAACATTTTGATTTGACAGTTACACTGAGAAAAAAGAAAGACGTTCGGATACGATCGGATCTGGGATTTACCATTACGTAGAATATTTGTTACTTTCCTCATAACACCTGTTTTTGTCCTTACTTCCAAATTTATATATATATGTACCAATTACTAATTTTTATATATTTAAATTTGTATACTATACTATATTCACAAAATAATTACAAATAATATATGCATAAATGCCTATATGCAGTATTTACGCCTTAGGAAATAATCAAAAGGTAGAACGGTAAATAATTCTGATATTAAAATATCATTGGTTAGACAGAAAATTATTATAGTATATAACCAATGATGTTCGAGTATGCGATTTTAGACAATAAGATTGCTGGAAATAAAGTTGGCATCTTGATTTATTTATTTATATGCCTGTCAGTTGGCAGCAATGAGTAGTGTCAGATTCGCAGCGGAACGGGCTGGCCTAGCGGGTTGCGCCCAGTCCCGTTTTTAACAATTTTCTGTATTACGAGCTCGTATCTGTTACTTATTTGTGTAAAATAAATATAAGTTGATAGTGATATGTGTTTCGAGTGAATTAAAAAACGTTATGAACCCCTCGTGAGCAATGAAATTGTGTTTTACAAGCTGATACCCGTTGTTATTAATGGCGTCGACTGCATAATAATATCGAAATGTTTGCGTGAAAATGTGTAATAATCCGCATAATCTGCTGTGATGTATTTTGTCGCTGGTTAGTATGACGTGTTAAATATTAATGCTATGCAGAAATCTATTGATTACAGCCACTGTGTCTGAAATTCATTCATAGATCCCTATAGTTCATGAAACTTGCCCAAAACGCTATAAAATCGTAATCTTGGTGACTGTATCGATGTAACTAGGTCGATCAGCGCGTGTGTTAGTCAATATCATTGATATTTCGCTCTCAGCGAGCTATGTTGACATTTTAACACCAAAAATGTCGCAAGCGAATCTGGGTCAGATAGTTTGGGGTCAAATGCGCGCGCATGTGACGTCACAAGCCTCCCCTGCACACCCCTAGTACATTTCACTTTCTGTGTACCGACACTAAATATATAAAATAGGGCAGCTAGGTCATCCAACCAGGAGGGCTGGGTACCATTGTGCCAGGTATTTTTAATCTATATTTTGTTTGTGTAGTACTTTACCGTATTTTTTAAACATAGCTTAGAACATAGTTATGTTTTCCCCTGGTTCTTTTCACAGAATACTTACTGTACTGGATTTCATTGTTTAGATAGTGATGCTCTAAATATCTATGTGATAAAAGTTTATCATCGGCTAATGATGGAGACCTCCTTCATCAGAACAAAACTAGCCATGTCCTATTTATGGTTTATTTTCAAATTAATTATGAAAGTTTATAAATAATGTAAATAATTGTTGTTTGCCATTTAAAATTATTTCTCATAAGAAAACTCAGAACATATTTTAAATGCATTATAAATTTACATTACTAAATTTATTATATGATTTTTACTGTAATGCAAAGTTAACTTGTAATTTAATTTAAATTAGCTTGTGCATTATTACAGAACCTAAGCTATCTATTTCAAATTCCATCAAAATCAGTTCAGACACATAAAAATAAATATTCACCCATACTTCTGAATTTATAATATCACTATAGCAACACCATGCGGTTTTACCTTCATAGGTCATGATCCTGTGGTAATATCTGGGTAAGAAGTAGCTTACTCAGGGATATTGTAGCCATCTAATGGTGAAAGAATTTTAAAAACAGTCCAGTAGTTTGAGATTTTGGCCCACCCCGGCTTCACCCACGGCATATTTCGAATCCCCCGTTGCAACCCTTTTAACCCATACATGCCCATAATGTATGGGAATCTGCTGGATTTAGAAAGAAAGAGAAATAAAAAGAAAGAAAGAAAAATCTATTTATTTTGGTGCAACACAATTTACATAACTAAGTTACAAAATTGAGCATATTTTTTTTTTATACCACTAAGGTGGCGGCAGCACACGGCCCACCTGATGGGAAGCGGTTACCGCGGCCTATGTACTTCACATTGCACCTAAATGGATCCAGTTTAGCATAATGCCAGGCACAAGTATCTGGTGCTGGTTTTCAACTGACTCCTATGTCGAGGACATCCGACAAACAAATGAGTTCTTAAATTTTTTAAATACAAAAACGAAAAGAAACAAAAACAAACCATATTTACGGCGATCTACTGGTGGTGCTGGAGTTACTGGTGGTAGAAATTTGATGACACAAATTTGTCACAAAATTCGGCTAGTCGGTTCAAGCCCGACATAACCGCCCCCGCTGGCCGGCGGGGGGGGTATCCGAGGGGACGAAAAAAAAAAAAAAAAAAAAAGGTACCACCGTGCACGATTGCGAAAAACCCTCCATAGTAATCCAATTTTGGTTTGGTTGCGTTCAGGGGTCAGTAATTGCATAGCCGGGCAGGGGGACTGTGGTCGCAGCACTAGTGGGACCGGTGGGTGTCACGCGGTGCTGCGACGACAATCCGCTTCTGATGAGGCCGTCAAGTTGAGTGCCACCATTGTTAACATGGTACCTGTATGTAATGGTGACCCTCTTTCCTGAGACTTTACCTTCAGCTTACCATCAGGCGAGGTGAAATCAAATTGACGTGACCTAAATATAAAAAAAAAAAAAGAAAAGATTGCTGAAAAAAATACACATTTTTGATTTGTTGACATTTACGATAACTGCTTTGCTCCCTTGGGTAGTAGCGTGATGATATATAACCTATGACACTCACAAATAATGTGAAACAATTTTCTAAATCGTTTCGGTAGATCTAGACATTACCCCCTACAACGGCACAAACTTTACCTCTTTATATTATTTGTATCAAAGTCAAAGTCAAAGTCTTTATTTTTCAAAATAGGGCAACGTAATTACATCTTTTTGACGTCAAAATCTGCTTAAAACTAAGTTTACCACCGCTTCCTAGGCCCTAGTGGAGAAGAAACGGCGCAACAAACTCCACTGCGGCATTTTCGAGACGTCATATTATAAATAGTGATTTCTTAACACTAAATATGGACAAATGTACATTTTTGTCTCGTGTCAACATAAATAAAGGTATATAAAAAAGTTAAAATAAAAATTTAACCTAAGTTAAACGTTAAAATAATTAAAAAAAGTTAAAATATGGTAAAAAAAGGTTGCCTACTACAATATTATGCTGTAGTTGTAGCATTAAGAGGGGCCTGCACCATGCTCAAACCAGACATTTTTGTCTTTAAGGTAATAAGGTATAGAAGTATAGATAGTACAGACTAAAATTAGGAAGTAGGATTAGTATAATAGTTTGCGCTCTGTATGATAACAGAAACAGTTCCTGCGTCTTGTGGTGCTGAATGTTTAGTACGAGCGGCTGATGTCTTGTTATGATGTAAACGACTGTTTTATTTTGTTTTGCTTCTGACATAACCACTTGTCCTCAGTGAAATGATAATTATTTTATTACTACAATAAATACATATAAAAGATGTAATAATTATAATTCAGGTAATATTTTAATACTTTAGTTTGTCTGCAAGTTTTAATATGAAAGTAGCCTATGTTATATAACATAACATAACTTCACGCCTGTATCCCCGAAGGGGTAGGCAGAGGTGTATCACACAGCCACGATTCGCCAGTTATGTTAAGGTCCCAATGTAATAGGGGGCGAGCCTATTGCATCTACCGGGCACATAATTAAGCGAGCGATAATTAACATTTATTAATGCACACATAACTACGAAAAGTCAGAGGTGTGTGCCCGGGGCGACTGGGGATCGAACTCGAGACCTCGTCTCAGCAGTCCGTTACGTACGCCGCTGGGCTATCGCCTATGTTACACCTTATAATATTAGCTATATGCCAGTGAAAGTTCCTTCAGAAATGGCCCAGTAGTTCCAGAGATTATCTAATTCAAACAGACGGACATTGACAGCCTCTGTGGCGTAGCGGTAGTGCATTCAACTGCTACAGCGGGGGGCGCGGGTTTGATTCCCGCTCAGTGCAAATATTTGTATGCATGAATAGGTCTATTTGCATTGGGCTGGGTGTCTCTATGTATAATATGTATGTATTTACAAAAAAAAAGTATACAAGTATGTTTATCCACATTCTGGAACCCATAACACAAGCTAGTTAAACTGCTTACTTTGGGTCTAGAAAGCGCTGTGTAGTATGTCGTAGAATATTTATTTATTACTAGCTGACCCGGCAGACTTCGTACTGCCTCAATCGATAACAACTTCCATATTTATTCACCTTATAAACTTTCTATGGACCTCCACAAATAATTCAAGACCAAAATTAGCCAAATCGGTCCAGCCGTTCTCGAGTTTTAGCGAGACTAACGAACAGCAATTCATTTTTATATATAAAAAAGAAGATTATTATTTACTGAAAAGCTGTAATCTTAATATTTTAGATAGACACTTCAGGGGTGTGTGTTGAGTAACCTCCTCGAGTGTCGCTCCGATTCCGATCCCGCTGCAGTCCGGGGGGAACGGAATCGGAGCGGCCGGTACACCCTGGGCGGCGGTCAATGGCTTCCCCTTCATAGGGTTGGCATTGATCGTCGGCCAATACCCAACGTGGCGTTAACACATCGCTCTCCGTACTCCTCTGCTTTCAGAGGAGACAGGATGAGCGATGCTGTTAGTGGTGAGATGGCCCAGGGTCAGCCGGGGTGCGAGGGATATGCTCTATGGGTAACCTTACACCCCGGCGTCTGAAGACCCGAGACGGCGTGCGGTTTTAGTCGGTGCAAGCCCGACATAACCGCCCCCGCTGGCCGGCGGGGGGGGGGGGGGGGGGGGGGGTATCCGAAGGGATTTCCGCACGATAAAAAAAATTAAAAAAAAAGATAGACACTTCAATTTCATTGATTTGTATGACATGTTTTTATTATTATCATTTCTTCACATGTGATGTTTTGGTCAAATCATTACAGAAACTTACATTTGCTAATGAAATTATTGTAATTACTGATGATGGCTTATTACATCTGACCCCATTCATGGTCTGCAGAGGGGGTTAAGAAACGCCAGAATGTTTCGCATACTCTTATACTCTTCGTGCGAGACCTTTTTAGGGTTCCGTTGCCAAATGGCAAAAACGAAACCCATTATTGATTCGTCATGTCTGTCTGTCTGTCCGTCCGTATGTCACGGCCATTTTTATCCGAAACTATAAGAACTATGCTGTTGAAACTTGCTAAGTAGATGTATTCTGTAAACCGCATTAAGATTTTCACACTAAAATATAAAAAAAAAATGTCCCCATACTTGAACTGAAACTCAACATTTTTTTTCATCAAACCCATACGTGTGGTATATATGGATAGGTCTTCAAAAATGATATTGAGGTTTCTAATATCATTTTTCTCTAAACTGAATAGTTTGCGCGAGAGACACTACCAAAGTGGTAAAATGTGTGCAACAGGGGGGGCCCTGTAACTTCTAAAATAAGAGAATGATAAAGCTAAAAAAAAAAATGATGTACATTATCATGTAAACTTCCACCGAAAATTGGTTTGAACGAGATCTAGTAATCAGTTTTTTTTTGACGTCATAAATCGTACACCGCAATTTAGCTTTCATTCAATCAACCCAAATTTAAAAAAAAAAAAACATTATTATCTTAGTTGCTGCTACGGAACCCTTCATGGGCGAGTCCGACTCGCACTTGGCCGCTTTTTAGGGATTTTCTTTAGAAAAGCCCTATTGCTATCGAGTTGTCGTCGACGTCGTCGTTGCCAATTTTCTGTCACGGTTTTGGTCTAGATCTAGTAAGTAGTTTTTTTTGCTGTAGCTCGGAGGCGCACCGAGGCGTTTCACTGTCTTAAAAATAGTCAAGCACCCTAAAACTGACCTGGCTAGTATTGCTTAAAGTTAGTCGGTTACTACTTAGCCGCGGGCTCCTTTTAAATAGGTTACGAAGCTATCCTATGGAAGAAAGTAGCATCGTTATCGAGCCCTTGGCTTTTATTAAGAGGCTCTCCTGACTAGCTCGTTGTCACGTATGCCCCTTAAAAGTACCATGATTCAGCGAACAGATATGAAACAGCCAGCACCGAAGTACCGGAGAAAGAGTGTCGTATGACGAACCGCCGATAAGTCCGCAGCGGTGCAGATCCGCGGCTTCGAGACAAAACAGCACCATGCTAAGCAATTATGAGATACGCGGTACGTAGCTGTCCATGGTCACCTGCCGTGTGTGATCAATCGCATACGCATGATACGCAGCTACAAGCTCCTTAAGGCGTGAGTTATACAGAAAGGCATGAAGGCATAAAGCAAAATAGTATTGATGCTATTTTGCTCTGCGACCGCGTTCACCTTTAGATGCTAATCCGAGACTTACCGCAGAACGCAACTGCAGGCGGCATTGTATATATAGAAATACATAGAAACCAGTAGTGCCTCTGCGGTCGACCACATGGGTCGGCGGTATTTTGGATTGAGGGGTGCCGGGTCCTCGAAACAGCTGTCGGAGCGGGAAGCCTCACGCTGCAGACCCTGGTGCTGGCCATGGTCGGCAGCGAGAGTGTGTGCAACGCTGCCGCCTTCTTCTACGAGGCAGTGATGCGCGCCAAAGAGGCGGCAGAAAAGGTACGGCAGCGGTCTAGCACTCTCCCGTGCTACGGCATACCGGGCGTACCGGGTGGCGGAGATCGCAGAACGAGCTTCGTCATCCATGAGCGCGGGCCTGGGGGTGACGGTTGGGGCTAGTCGGCACCTTAGCAGAAGCAGGCCCAGGGTGGCGGCGCGTTGTCGGGGTGCGATGGGCAACCTTACACCCCGGCGTCTGTAGACCCGAGACGGCGTGCGGTTTTAGTCGGTTCAAGCCCGACATAACCGACCCCGCTGGCTGGCGGGGGGGTATCCGAAGGGATTTCCGCACAAAAATAAAGGGTGGCGGTGCGATGTGTTTCCGCGCGTCGCCACTACTGGCGGCCGGGGCCGGTCGGGGTCTCTGGGATATCCTTTCTAGGGCACACCAGGTTCCCCGGCCACACAGGCCGATGTGACGAAACACCGTGCGGTTATAGTCGGTTCGACTCCGACACCCCCACCTCACCGTAGCTCCGGTGAGGTAAACACCGAGGGGATTTCTGCACGAAAAAAAAAACGGGGTTGGCGTTGATACCGCCTGCGGTTTCAGTCTGCGGTCGTTAATCGGCTCGCCTCTCGCGCGCCTTTAACTCGCCTTTCTTGTATAAAGTTAAGAATCTAATACATTTAAAAGCCTAAAAACTACACTTTGCCAAGAAGGATATTATAAAATTCAAGAATATTCAGATGACAAACAAACTTGGAAGTGAACTGTTAACTCTACTACGCACTCAAACAAAACATTGTAAATTAGATTCAGTAAACATGTTTGTAAATACCCCCAAAATAAAAACGTCCAAGTGCGAGTCGGACTCACGCACGAAGGGTTCCGTGCCATTATCTATACAATAGGAGCCCCTCTTAATTTTATTTTAATTTAATTATTTATTTTTGAAGTGTAATATACCTTTTTTTTTTTTTTTCGTGCGGAAATCCCTTCGGATACCCCCCCGCCGGCCAGCGGGGGCGGTTATGTCGGGCTTGCACCGACTAAAACCGCACGCCGTCTCGGGTCTTCAGACGCCGGGGTGTAAGGTTACCCATAGAGCATATCCCTCGCACCCCGGCTGACCCTGGGCCATCTCACCACTAACAGCATCGCTCATCCTGTCTCCTCTGAAAGCAGAGGAGTACGGAGAGCGATGTGTTCCCGCCACGTTGGGTATTGGCCGACGATCAATGCCAACCCTATGAAGGGGAAGAAATTGACCGCCGCCCAGGGTGTACCGGCCGCTCCGATTCCGTTCCCCCCGGACTGCAGCGGGATCGGAATCGGAGCGACACTCGAGGAGGTTACCCAACACACACCCCAATATACTACCTACCTAGTGGTTTGGGTAATGGACTGCTGAGACGATGTCTCAGGTTCGATCCCAGGTTTTACCACGGCACACACCAATGACTTTTCGATGCTTTTCGAAGTTATGTGTGTATTTATCGCAGGTTTATAAGTGCCCGGTTAATGGCAATAGGCTCGCCACCTATTACATTGGGACCTAAACATAAACTGGCGAAATGTGGGTGCTAGCACCTCTGCCTACCCCTTCGGGGAATATAGGCGTGAGTTTATGTTATGTATATGTAATATACTACTAAATATTCTGTAAATATTTCAAACTTCAAACTGTTACCATTATTAATATCAAGCAATAAACGGCATTATTCTGTTTATAATACCCTTTTTATTATTCTCCGGTTTCGAGATGGCCCCCTCGGGTTTGGGAACCACGGTGTCCCCGTCTTGCCCCGGTTTGGGGGAGGGGCGCTAGTCGCCCCACCGTCCCGGCGTGCTTCTGCTGGGGTGACAGGCGGCCTCACCTGCCACCCCCAGGCCTGCGCTCATGGAGGACGGAGGTCGTTAAGCGACCTCTGGCGCCTGAGTCGCCTGCGACACGCGGCGAGCATGTTGCGGGCTCGGCGGGCCGGGAGAGTTCTGAACCTCTCCCGGGCGCGCTCTGTTTATAGTACCTATACAAATAATATAAACAGTTATTATAGCGGCAACAGAAATACATCATCATCTGTGCAAGTTTTGCCATTTGGCTACGAACCCTATAAACAGCTCCGGAGTCTTCTCAGGACGAGGCCGTGTCGACAACCGGTGGTCCATTTGCTAAACATTAGTGTAGTGATGTTTTTTTTTGACGTTTTGTAAGTTCCGTTTTAATGGTTGAATAAATGATTTTTGACTTTTGATCGTGGAAAGCCGCCTAGATGAAATACCGCGATAAAAACACGTCCTCCGAGTGGGATTACAGAAGTAGGCTAATGATATTTACTATATTGTTTAATTAGGTACTCACCTGACACAAATATACTGTTCCAAATTATCAAAAATGCAAGCCTTTTATGATCGCTTTGAATATTTTTTTTTTTTTTTTTTTTTTTTTTTTTTTTTTTTTTTTTTTTTTTTTGAAAGAATATTAGTAACCGAAATTACTAATATTCTCCATAACCCCTCCAGCTAAGCTAAATTGCTTGTGTTAGGAGTGGGTTCACGTCGGTAGTGTAATGGCCAGGATTCGAACCCGGGACCTCTCGATCGTAAGGTCGACTCCTTAACCACTAAGCTACCGACGCTACTGTATATCACTAATGTACATTAATTAGAAAAGAAAATAATTGTTAATAAATGTTAATTATCGCCGGCTTAACAATGTGCCCGGTAGATGGCAATAGGCTCGCCTCCTATTACATTGGTACCTAAACGTAACTGGCGAATCGTTGGTGTGTAATACAACTCTGCCTACCCCTTCGGGGATACAGGCGTGAAGTTATGTTATGTTAAAATAATTGTAATTTTACTTAAAATTTTAATTTTCATAATAAATATACTACGACATTCTACACAGCGCTCTCTAGACCCAAAGTAAGCATAGTTTAACTAGCTTGTATTATGGGTTCCAGAATGCGGATAAACATACTTATTTACTCTTTTTTTTTTGTAAATACTTACATATTATATATAGAAACACCCAGACCAATGCAAATAGACATATTCATGTATACAAATATTTGCACTGAGCGAGAATCGAACCCGCGCCCCCTGTCGTAGCAGTCGAATACACTACCGCTACGCCACAGAGGCCGTCATATACATAAGCTGTTTTATTTTTAATATGCTTAGATGTATTTCGTTACAAAGACTACAAAATAAACTTATAAGAATTCTTTTTCGATACTCACGCCTAATACCAACTGACAAAATATACAAAGAAACTAATCTAATGAACATCGAGCAACTATATATATACAATACTTGTATAATAATGAAGAAAATTCTAGATAAAGCTATTCATACCAACCTAACTTTTATAAAAAAATGACAAATCTGCAAACGCAGCCTCCGCCGACCCAGCATACTAGTACTAAGGTACGAACCGACTACGGGAAAAAAGCATCACTTTCGAAGGAGCACAGCTTTATAACAAGCTACCGCTAAGCATCAAAAATATAAACTCACTTAATGTCTTCAAATCACGATTATCACTATACATAAACACCTAACTCTTTCCTGAGACTTTACCTTCAGCTTACCATAAGGCGAGGTGAAGTCAAACTGACGTGTCCTTTGACTTTTTATAAAAACTAAAAACTATTAACTTGTAATTTTAGCGCTAATGTGTTGTACTTAGTCTGCAGGAAATGGTCGACAACAAATAGCCTATACTCCGTTTGTTTAGGTACTTAAAAAAAGGTAAACAAATCGTAAAAAGGGTTCTTTTATAGGGGCATTTTTCGTTCCGAAATAAAAAGAAACCAAAATAAATCATTTTAGAACTTAAAATCCATTTCTTCTCTTATATTTTTCTATATTTAACTACTTTGTTTAATATTAAGTTGCAATTATTATTTCCTAAGCTGAAAAATCATAATAATTATATTATTTAAAATGATTTTAAAAAGTATTCCACTGTGCCTACCATAAAGAAACTAAAAAGACAGGTATTCAAAACAGTTTTTTCCAGATCGCGCCATACGTGCGTGACTGTCAGTCTATTCGCAGTTCGTATATTGTTCGTTACCTTGTTAAAATTTGGTGTTTCTGTGCTGTTATTGTTATAGTTGTTAGTTGTTTTGTTGGTTCAACTGTGGAAATGGGTGATCCTGAACCTGGTACTAGTCGTCCTAGATCCCATTCATTACAATCTCCGAAGAAGAAACGTATCAAGAGGGGCCCTCTTTCGTCTTCAGAGAAACAAACTGTAATAAACATATTCAAGTTTGTTGAGGATCGTGGCCCAAAGATACTTATCCTTATAGAACGGATGTTCACGAAAATACCATTGTCATTAAATGTTGACAATCTCTGAAATCCGCCATTTTTCTTGTTTACCTTTTTTTAAGTACCTAACCAAATGGAGTATATATTTATTGTAATTTATGTTTTCATGTAAGTGACAATGTAATTGTCTTTTTGAAAAGAAATATCTTTCAACTTATATATCCTGCGAAAAGCAGGCAGCAGTGTTTTATATTTATTGCTACACCATACTACCCTTTTTTTTTTTTTATCGTGCGGAAATCCCTTCGGATACCCCCCCGCCGGCCAGCGGGGGCGGTTATGTCGGGCTTGCACCGACTAAAACCGCACGCCGTCTCGGGTCTTCAGACGCCGGGGTGTAAGGTTACCCATAGAGCATATCCCTCGCACCCCGGCTGACCCCGGGCCATCTCACCACTAACAGCATCGCTCATCCTGTCTCCTCTGAAAGCAGAGGAGTACGGAGAGCGATGTGTTCCCGCCACGTTGGGTATTGGCCGACGATCAATGCCAACCCTATGAAGGGGTGAAGGGGAAGCCATTGACCGCCGCCCAGGGTGTACCGGCCGCTCCGATTCCGTTCCCCCCGGACTGCAGCGGGATCGGAATCGGAGTGACACTCGAGGAGGTTACCCAACACACACCCCACACCATACTACCCTAAAAAACCGGCCAAGTGCGAGTCGGACTCGGGCACGGGGTTTAAATCAGTTGCATATATCGACTGTCATATATCAGTTTACTCGTACGGCCGGGCCCTACGGTAGTTCGTTGTTTCGTCCCATGATAATTTCGGCCCATGGGACGAAGCAATACTTTTCTAAAATATAATAATTTTGATTCGTTGATTCGTCCTATCGATTTAATTTTAAAGATATGAGTTTTTAGTATCGTAAACAAAACAATGGTGATTACTTTAATAAACTAAGTTATTAAGTAAAACGAAATCTAGATTTGTAGAATCATCTTTTATTAAAATAACAAATGACCACTAGTTTGACAGATATTTTTAACATTCTCCTAAAACGGTTGTAACCGTGTCTAAAGCCGCGGGCGGAAGGCTAGTCTTCTATAAAATAAAACTAATCTCTCTGCAATATTATTTTAAGCATTTTCCTTGCTGACGTTACTTCATACAAATTTTGTATAAAATGAAGAAAAAAAAATCAATGGGACGAATCACTGAAGGAAAACTTTAATTATTTTTAATTTCTGTGATTCGTCCTATTGGGACGAACCCCTATAGGACGAAACACAGAACTACTCGGGCCCTACACGAATCTTATATTGTTGTGACGATTTTCCCCGGAAAATCTCAAATTTTCATTGTTTTTCTGTTTTTATACTGACTTTTGACAACAAGCTGCATATTTTGTGTGTTTTTTGTATAGGCACCTGGAGTGCTATCATCACAGCAGCGTTCACAAAAACGCCCCGCATTGACACCACATACGCGTATATAGGATCAAAATTTCGGCAATTTTCGGGGCATTTCCCCTTGATTTGACAAGAAAAAAAAAGCGGCCAAGTGCGAGTCGGACTCGCCCATGAAGGGTTCCGTAGCAGCAAGTAACATAATAATGCTTTTTTTTTAATTTAATATTTGTGTTGATTGAATGAAAGGGAAATTGCGTTTTACGATTTATGACGTATTAAAAAAAACTACTTACTAGATCAAGCTCAAACCAATTTTCGGTGGAAGTTTACATGGTAATGTACATCATATATTTTTTTAGTTTTATCATTCTCTTATTTTAGAAGTTACAGGGGGGGGGGGACACATTTTACCACTTTGGAAGTGTCTCTCGCGCAAACTATTCAGTTTAGAGAAAAATGATATTAGAAACCTCAATATCATTTTTGAAAACCTATCCATAGATACCACACACGTATGGGACTGATGAAAAAAAAATGTTTGAGTTTCAGTTCTATGTATGGGGAGCCGTCAAAATTTAATGTTTTTTTCTATTTTTGTGTGAAAATCTTAATGCGGTTCACAGAATACATCTACTTATCCAGTTTCAACAGTATAGTTGTTATAGTTTCGAAAAAAAGTGGCTGTGACATACGGACGGACAGACAGATAGACATGACGAATCTATAACCCTAAAACGAAAAATGATAATCGGACTAGCCATTGTGGAATTATCAACGTTAGAAAAAGTCCTGGTGAAATTGCTTCGCTCAATTTTTGCAACAGCGGAATGAATTGCAGACCTAGTTCAAATTGTTATCAAATTGTTAATAGTAGCGCTAGTTCCGGAGATTACCTCACACACATTATGGTAGAATTACAATTATATTATTATTAACAGCAAGTGCAAGCGCTCGTTACATATTATTTGATTTATAGTCATTATTGAGCTGAGTGAGACGAAGTCGAGCGAAAGCTCCTCATACCAGACTTCAGGATTTTCTTTGTCACAGGTCTCCTCCTAAACTACTAATCCAATCAGAACCAAATTTGGCATGATTAAAGAGGTCAATCAGAGGAAGGTTTATGGATATATATTGAAAAAATTAATGCTACCACAGAGGAATGATCACGGTTAAAAATATTCCAGATGGAATTACATAATAACCGCTCGAGACACTGTGACCAAACTTTACACGCTCAGAAAGCATGTCCAGAGTTGTGACTTTCAAAAAGAATTTTCAAAATCGGACTTGCCACGGAGGAATGATCACTGTTCAAAATCTGATTCCGCAATGATGATGAATGAATGATTTTAATAATAAATAAATCGCTCTTAATAATTCAAATCGCGATGTCTCACTCAGCTCAACATTGCAAGCAGCGATTTGCCTTGCAGACCTAGTATAAATGTCTTTTAGTAGTTCAGCAGCCAATCGCGTCGCATTTCTAGCGAATTATGTTAACTTTTTACAGTGTCCCGAGAGCTGCGTAACACTTCCTCCTGATTTTTAATTCTGGGTGCAGAGACCATATATTTGGGTTCTGTTGCCAAATGGCAAAAAACAGAACCCTTATAGATTCGTCATGTCTGTCTGTCTGTCCGTTCGTATGTCACAGCCACTTTTTTCCGAAACTATAAGAACTCTGCTGTTGAAACTTGGTAAGTAGATGTATTCTGTGAACCGCATTAAGATTTTCACACAAAACTAGAAAAAAAAACAATAAATTTTGGGGGTCCCCATACTTAGAACTAAAACTCAATTTTTTTTTTTATATCAAACCCATACCTGTGCGGTATCTATGGATAGGTCTTCAAAAATGATATTGAGGTTTCTCATATCATTTTATTCTAAACTGAATAGTTTGCGCGAGAGACACTGCCAAAGTGGTAAAATGAGTGTGTGTGTGTGTCCCTCCCCCCCCTGTAACTTCTAAAATAAGAGAATGATAAAACCAAAAACAAGTTGAATTCCTGAGACGAGCTCAGCCGAATACAAGGGATTTTCGATTTTGCGTTTCTTTTTTTTGCGATTTTTTGCGATTTTTTTTCATCTTGCAATGGTTCACCCCAGCACGAATCTATTACCGAAAACAGCAACTCGATAGCTCATCTCCTTCATACCCAAAATCGTGACAGAAAATTGCCAACGACGACGACGTCGACGACAACTCCTTAGCAATAGGGCTTTTCTAAAGAAAATCCCTAAAAATATATGATGTACATTACCATGTAAACTTCCACTGAAAATTGGTTCGAACGAGATCTAATAAGTAGTTTTTTTATACGTCATAAATCGTAAACCCCAATTTACCTTTCATAAAATCAACTCAAATATAAATAAATAATAATAAATATACTACAACATTCTACACAGCGCTTTCTAGACCCAAATTAAGCATAGTTTGACAAGCTTGTGTTATGGGTTCTAGAACGCGGATAAACATGCTTATATACTTTTTTTTTTTTTTTTGTAAATACATACATATATTATATATAGAAACACCCAGACCAATGCAAATATACATATTCATGCATACAAATATTTGCACTGAGCGGGAATCGAACCCGCGCCCCCTGTCGTAGCAGTCGAATGCACTACCGCTACGCCACAGAGGCCGTCATAAAAATTAATGCTCTGACCAACTGCGCCACCTAGTAACTTTCCCCCTGTAAAGGACTGGTTGCGGGTTCAAGTCCCGTCCTGGATGTTCTCTTTTTCCGATCTAAATCTTTAGAAACATTAAGCATAATAATAGCTTCCAAAATTAAACACATAACATAAACTCACGCCTATATCCCCGAAGGGGTAGGCAGAGGTGCTAGCACCCACGTTTCGCCAGTTTATGTTTAGGTCCCAATGTAATAGGTGGCGAGCCTATTGCCATTAACCGGCCACTTATAAGCCTGCGATAAATACACACATAACTTCGAAAAGCATCGAAAAGTCATTGGTGTGTGCCATGGTAAAACCTGGGATCGAACCCGAGACCTTGTCTCAGCAGTGCATTACCCATACCACTAGGCTACCGCGGTCGTTAAAATCGTAAAAATTAAAATTGATAATAACAAAAATATAATATAATTGAAAATGAAATCAACTTTAAAAATGAATAGGTACTTCGAAATTGGGGTGCGACTGGTTGGATCATCTCCAAGTTTGGTGCACCCTGGGCAACGTGGGCGATGACGCATCATTGATTGCTCCCTGGAGTAGCTGGCGTCAACGTCAACGGCCAAGAGTCTGACCAACCGGCCCTTTTCAGGGCCAGCTGACCCCATTGCACGAGGGGGTCGGGGCATGGCGAGCCTGCGAGGCCCGCGGGGGTAGGGGCCGCTCCAGGTACCCCTCTGCTGTTATCAGAGGGGACACTGCGAATGGCCCAGGGTCAGTCGGAGTGCGAGGGATATGCTCTATGGGTAACCTTACACCCCGGCGTCTGTAGACCCGAGACGGCATGTGGTTTTAGTCGGTTCAAGCCCGACATAACCGCCCCCGCTGGTACGCGGGGTATCCGAAGGGATTTCCCGCACGAAAAAAAAAAAAAAGGTACTTCGAAATTATGAAATAAATCAGGGGTCTACAATGCACTTTAAGTTTGGTGCTAACACTTAAAAATCTGGCTTACTGGCCAATCAGCCTCATAAAGAAAACTGTAGGGTAACCCCTTCACATGGGCTAGTCGTAGCTCTAGCAGAAGCAGGTCCAGGGTGGCGTGCGTCGTGTTTACGCACGCCTCTCCAGCGAAGGGGTGATTTTGATCCCCAACAACACATCAGGGTCGCCTATGTTGGTGGCCATGGCCGGTCGGATTCTCTGCGATATCCTTTCTAGAGCACGCCAGATTCTCCGGCCACACAGGCCGTTGTATGCTCAGTGTATTATTAGATTGTTTTGTTAATTCCGTGTAGTTCGCCGGTCACTCACCCCCCCCCCCCCCATGCGCAGGCGCGGCGGGCGCGGTCGCGGCGCGGTGATGGCGGCGGGCGCCCCATGAGCCGGCTGCTGTGCTGCCTGCGCGCGCGCCAAGCCGACATGGGCGCCGCGCTCTCGCACCCGCAGGTACGTAGCACTCCCTCCCTAAACCGGGGCAAGACGGGGACACCGTGGTTCCAAAACCCGAGGGGGCCATTTCGCAACCGGAGATGGCCCAGGGTCAGTCGGAGTGCGAGGGATATGCTCTATGGGCAACCTTACACCTCGCCGTTTTAAGACCCGAGACGGCGTGCGGTTTTAGTCGGTTCAAGCCCAACATAACCGCCCCCGCTGGCTGGCGGGGGGTATCCGAAGGGATTTCCGCACGAAAAAAAAAGGTACGTATCACTCAAACCTGGAGATGGCCCAGGCCAGGGTCACTCGGGGTGCGAGGGAAATGCCTCATGGGCAATATTATACCCCGGCGCCTGAAGACCCGAGATGGCGTGCGGTTTTAGTCGGTTCAAGCCCGACATAACCTACCTCGCTGGCCGGTGGGAAGGTTAAGTCAATTTTTCTGGCATTAGATCTGTCCAGTCCAAAATTTGACCCCATTGACAGCTCCCTCACTTGCTTGGTTTAATTCCTCAATTGAGCAGGTGTTGGGCCACAGCGGGCAAGACAGGAGGGGGTCCACCGTTTGCAGAGGTGCACCACAGTGGCAGCCCCCGCATCCACATACCCTTTATCCGACTTCCCTGTAGCAGCCGACCTTGGACCTAACAAATATAAATCATTTCGTGGCCCGTCGTCCATTTCGCATATGGTCCACTTGAAGTTTAATACTATTCTCATTTCGACCTTTTTGCATTCGGTCTTCTAAAATATATTGAAATCAAACGTTTTTTAACTAACAACCTTTACTTACGTTACTGGTGGTAGAAATTTGATGACACAAATTTGTCACAAAATTCAGCCAGGTGGATACCTACCACCGTGCACGATTGCGAGAAACCCTCCATAGTAATCCAACTTCGGTTTGATTGCGTTCAGGGGTCAGCAAGTGCATAGCCGGGTAGGGGGGTTGTGGTCGCAGCACTAGTGGGACCGGTGGGGGTCACGCGGTGCTGCGACGACAATCCTCTTCTGATGAGGCCGTCAAGCTGAGTGCCACCATTATTAACATGGTACGTACGTATATGTAATGGTGACCCTTTTTCTTGAGACTTTACCTTCAGCTTACCATCAGGCGAGGGGAAGTCAAATTGACGTGTTCTAAATATAAGAAAAAAAAAATTTTTTTATGGACGATTTTATTACGAATTGGACGTTTCGTGCAAATACAAAAAAAAATATTTTAAAAACCTGAAATAATTGCTGACCGTACATGGGTTTAAATAAAACAGCCGTGTCCGCGACAGCCAAACGCTGTTTTTTTTTTTAATAATCTTCGTGTTGTTTTGCAGGAGGGCGAGGTGTGCGACGGCACCGGCGTGCCGGCCGCGCCTCCTACTATGGCCGACGTCATACGGTGAGTTACCCACCGCCGCTAGTCCACTGTACACCACTCAGTAGATGTGCCTCGGAGGGCACGTCAAGCCGTGCGTCCCAGTTGCCTTACGTACATCGGTGGCTTTCGCTACGGGTAGTTGATCATACGACAGGGGCGCGGGTTCGATTCCAGCTCAGTGCAAATATTTCTATGCATGAATATGCTATTTGTATTGGTCTGGGTGATTTTATAAAAAAACAAGTTGAATTCCTGAGACGAGCTCAGCCGAATACAAGGGATTTTCGATTTTGCGTTATTTTTTGCGATTTTTTCTTTATCTTGCAATGGTTCACCCCAGCACGAATCTATTACCGAAAACAGCAACTCGATAGCTCATCTCCTTCATACCCAAAACCGTGACAGAAAATTGGCAACGACGACGATGTCGACGACGACGACGTCGACGACAACTCGATAGCAATAGGGCTTTTCTAAAGAAAATCCCTAAAAAGTATATAAGTATGTTTATCCGCATTCTGGCACCCACAACACAAGCTAGTTGAAATATGCTTTCCTTGGGTCTAGAAAGCGCTGTGTAGAATGTCGTAGAATATTTCGTTATTTATTATTATATGACGTCTGACAACAGTGTCCACCTGGGAGCCCAGACAAAGTCACATTCTATCAACTATAACGCCAGTGGAAATGTCCGATTCGTATCTTCTGGACTTCACTCCAGCTTCTCACCATCCATACCTTACACCCCGGCGTCTGTAGACCCGAGACGGCGTGCGGTTTTAGTCGGTTCAAGCCCGATATAACCGCCCCCGCTGGTCGGCTCGAGGTATCCGATGGGTTTTTAAGGCGCAGTTAACTAAATATAAAAACAAACTGTAACAAAAAATCCGTTCCCGCAGGGGGAACGCACAGGTAGATTTCGTGAAGCACGGTTAGAAATATTTTTTTTGCCCCTCTATGACCTATGCTTCTTCTATGACCCACGCCGAGCTCATTTTTAACATGTTTAATTTTTTTTTCTCGAAAACGGTAACTTTTAGCGAAAAACTTTTCAGACATTTATTTTAGACTTAAAAATGGCCTATCGATTAAAAATGTTTCTGACATCAAGAATGTTCACCGGTTAGAAGTTATGATTTTTTTCCCGAAAAATTTTGGTTATTCCCCCCTCCACTTTTAGTTAATGTTTTAATCTTATAGGTTTATAATTAAAAGTTGTTGGTATTCATGTATACTATGGGATAAAATTAGAACGGTTCGAATATCTTTCATGGAACGTGAAATTTTGAGGAAAAACTGATTTCACAAAAAGTGAGGCCCTACCGTCCCCTTAGGCCGGATTCCACCCGTTCACGAACTTAAACAAAGTTTACACCCAAGCAATTTTTGACCGCAGTTTGAGAGCGATTGGGGCAAAAATGCGACCGTGAGAGTGCCGCAAATTTTGGGAAGTGGAACCATACATACATATATATATATATATATATATATATATAGTCATAACTAGACCTCCTATGAAGATTTTTTTTTAAAATTCGACAGTAGTCAAGAAACCAATAGGTAGATCGATTTCATCGAAATCTACCTAAAATGGCACTCCCACACATTTCGGACTTTTCAGGTTTCGCTTCGAAGCGATTTCACTAGTAGGATGTCACTTTGTCTACAGGCCCTGGTCTAATGTAACTCCAGAACTTCGATATCGCCAGTGGGTTGTAGAGATCAGATGCCAGGGCCTGTAGATAAAGTCACATTCTACTAGTGGAATCGTCTCTCCCATACATTTCGGTCTTTTGAAGGTTCGCTTCGTTGCGATTCCACTAGTAGCATGTGACTTTGTCTACAGGCCCAGGCGCTTCACAGAAAGTATCCAAGTACCTCAGTTTTGTAGATAGACTGAATAGGTGACCTTAACTGTGCTGGGAAAAAGTTTGGGGTACTTGTAGGTAGGGACCCAAACTGTGGGTGTAATACCTGACTTCGAAAAGTGTAACACCGAATACCACGACCCCGTAAGTTTGCTAATACGAATCACTTAACAACGAATGCACGCCACCATGAAAAACGTAGCACCGAATGCACGCCACCACGAAAAACTTAGCACCGAAGTAACCGTAATAAAGTGTTTTAACACTGTTTTTTTGAAACTGTTTTAGAAGTAACCCATTTATAAATGTAACAGATACCAAAGTGTAACCTTTTCAAAAGAATAAGTGTTAATAAGTGTAACAGAAATAACGTCCTAATGTACTTGGGGGTGTACAAACTATCTTTATTTAGAAATTAAGATTACAAAAATAATAGGGTAGTAAATTTGGCATCGTAGCATTTCGGTTAACACTTATTAACACTGTTAAAAGATTAATATCTGTTACATATATATAATGGTTACACAATTGAAAGTGGTAACGATTAACAGATCCAATACCACATTTATAAGTGTAACACTTTCATTCTGTAACCTTTTCATAGTGTAACCCATATATTTATCCAACCTTTATGAATGTGTTTTCAAGTCCCTACTTGTAAGCAGATGGGGTAGCCCTGGTTGTCTACTTAACTGGAACTGTTTCATTTGACATTGCAGGGAGAGGAAGAAGAAGGCGGCCGGCTCCGGCCTGAGCACGCTGCGCCGCCGGATAGCGCTCGTGCGGAGGGCGCGCGACAACCGCCCGGACAGAGGTATGCTTTGGGAGGCGGCAATTTGGGTTCTGCCAAGATCTTCGAGCTGCTGATTGAGGGGTTTCCTGTGGGGATGGGGGGTCAGACGGTTGTCGTTCCCATAAAGTCAAACCTTAAGGAGAAGGCGTAAGCGGATCCCGGGCTCCAAGGTGAGATGATGATGAGGAGCCGCATATTTATTACGTGAGGTGTTTATGGGGGAGGAACTCACCCAGCCTCACTTGACTTCCTCACATGAGAGCGGGCCAGATTCCTTCCTGAGAGGGTGGGAACCATATTGATCTGTTTCCATGGTTATTTGTTTTGTGTGCTTGACGTTGGGTCCTGAAGATTCCATTGCTGTTCCGGGCACGGACCTTTGGACAATACCCGATATATATGTGCGCGTGGGGCGGTGGGTGGTGTGCGCAGGCTGCGAGCACGCGCGCTTCATCCGCGGCGTGGTGGCGCCGTGGCGCCTGGCCGAGGTGTTCCTGCTGGGCGAGGAGCTGGAGGCGGGCGCGGCGCTGCGCGACCTGGCCACGCAGGCCGAGCTGGCGCGCGAGCCGGCGCGCGCGCTGCACGCCGACCTGGCGGCCGCCTTCCGCCAGCGCTGGGCGCCCGACGTGGAGCTGCTGGGCGCCGGCTGGGCGCTGGGCGCGCACCGCGCCGTGCTGGCCGCGCGCTGCGCCTACTTCCGCGACCTGCTGCACAGGCACCCGCCGTGAGTGTCTCTCTAGCTGCAGCTGGCCCGGCGGGTCGTACTGGCCGCGTGTTGCTGCAACGCTCTGCATGTGTAGCTGGAGCTGACGGGACGACAGGCTGATCACCATGTCCTCCCGCGCTTTATATAACTGGGAGCGGCTGGTTCAAACATGTTTCCACAGTTTGTTTCATCCGGACTCCAATCCCAATCTTGCGCTTTAGTCCGCTTCTCTGTTCCTACTTGTCATTACGTGTTATGGTCAGCTTTTACGGAGCGACTACCCTCCAGCCCTGAAAGAAAAGCTTGAACTGGAATCTCGTCCCTCAATCAGAAGCAGTACCGGTTGATTTGGCTCCTGCAGATGTTGGTCGGGACATTACAACCTTTGTGATCGTTAGTAATGAACTTGAAGGCTACTTTCCACTTGGATTAGTGCGAGTGCAGGTGATTAGAAATGAGTGATTACTGTAAGTGATTAGTTGATATCACATAAAAAAAAAACAACACTTAAATTCACATTTTGATACCGTTAGCGACATCTATGATCAAGTATCGATAAACCACAACTCACAGAGCTATCGATGAACAAGTAGAAGCTTTATAAAGAAAATTGACTGATGTCGCTACTTCAGCTTAAACTAAATAATTAAAGTAAATAGTTATTAACATAATAAATTATAAATTTAAATAGTTAAATTAAACTAAATTTGGTATACCGCCGTTTGCCCGAATTTTATTTGCCCTAATATCATTTGACATAATAGTCAACAGCCATAATATTATACGACGTAATATTTATTTGCCCTACTCTTATTTGCTATATTAGTCACGTGCTAGAAGCTTTGTTTCCCATAAAGTCACTTATCATAACATAATTTGTCATAATCATTGTAAGCCCTAATTATCTCATGCCATAATTATCACATGTCATAACATCATTTGCCATCGACATTGGGTGTGTAACGGTTGTTATATCAAGAGAAACTGGATGCAATCGGGACTTTAGGGCACCCCGACTCCCCGATAGGTTAGGTTAGAAGGGGATACCTTCGTGGTTATTTTTGTTACAACCACCCATAAGTAGTTTAGCGTTTAAATATTATGTCTAATAATTATTATGGCAATTAAAAATATGAAAAACAATACGTATGGCACTCGTATCTTATGGTATCTAAGTTTCGGGCAATTAAAAGTATGTCATATGTCTTTTAGGGTAAACAAAACATTCGGGTAAATGAAATTTGGGGATATGATGATTATGGTATATAATCTTCGGGTAAACAATAGACAACTCCTAAATTCCCTGGGGTTATCCTTTCGAGGGCTTACCCGGGGTGCCCGGCAACGGACACTTGGGGAGGACACCGTGCGGTTTTAGTCGAGACACGACATAACCACCCCCGCTGGCCAGCGGGGTGGGGGGGGTATCCGAAGGGATTTCCGCACGTAAAAAAAAAAAAAAAAACTCCTAAATTTAAATCAAAATAAAATATCTGTAGTATGGGTAGTGTCCAATACTGTTTAGTTGCAACGCTTAGTTAAAATCATTTTACAAGCGAGCGTTCAGGCACGCTACACACTAACTACTCAACAAACATGTCCACATGTGTTTAGTAGCAGGTATGCCGCGAGTGAAGGGGAAGGAAGGGCGGGCGGGACGGGGCCACCAGTAAAAAAATAGAACACGTTTTTTTTTTCTTTTTAATAAATATTCTACGACAGTGGTAGAAATTTGATGACACAAATTTGTCACAAAATCATCAAAATCACAAAAACCCTCCATAGTAATCCAATTTGGTTAGCAAGTGCATAGCCGGGCAGGGGGGTTGTGGTCGCAGCACTAGTGGCACCGGTGGGTGTCACGCGGTGCTGCGACGACAATCCTCTCCTGATGAGGCCGTCAAGCTGAGTGCCACCATTGTTAACATGGTACGTGAATGTAATGGTGACCCTCTTTCCTGAGACTTTACCTTCAGCTTATCATCAGGCGAGGTGAAGTCAAATTGACGTGTCCTAAATATAAAAAAAAAAATTCTACACAGCGCTTTCTAGACCCCAATTAAGCATAGTTTAACTAGCTTGTGTTAAGGGTTCCAGAATGCGGATAAATATACTTATATACTGTTGTTGTAAATACATACAAATTATACATAGAAACACCTAGATCATTGCAAATAGACATATTCATTCATACAAATATTTGCACTGAGCGGGAATCGGACCTGCGCCCCCTGTCGTAGCAGTTGAATGCACTACCGCTACGCCACAGAGGCCGTCAAATATCTCGCTTCGCCTCTATCCACTTTACTACGCTGGTTACTAATGACTCGCACTAAACAACTGCGGGCCACACGCGTTTTGTACAAACCACTAAGCACTTGCACTCGCACTAATCAAAGTGTACAGTAGCCTTTAGGTACAGAAGTAGTTGGGGGTGGCGGTTGAGGCCGCCTGTCACCCCAGCAGAAGCAGGCCGGGACGGTGGGGCGACTAGCGCCCCTCCCCCAAACCGGGGCAAGACGGGGACACCGTGGTTCCCAAACCCGAGGGGGCCATCTCGAAACCGGAGATGGCCCAGAGTTAGTCGGGGTGCGAGGGATATGCTCTATGGGCAACCTTACACCCCGGCGTCTGTAGACCCGAGACGGCGTGCGGTTTTAGTCGGTTCAAGCCCGACATAACCGCACCCGCTGGCACGCGGGGGGTATCCGAAGGGATTCTCGCACGAAAAAAAAAAAAAGGTATAGAAGTAGTAGACCCGAGACGGCGTGCGGTTTTAGTCGGTTCAAGCCCGACATAACCGCACCCGCTGGCACGCGGGGGGTATCCGAAGGGATTCTCGTACGAAAAAAAAAAAATGGTATAGAAGTAGTAGACCCGAGACGGCGTGCGGTTTTAGTCGGTTCAAGCCCGACATAACCGCACCCGCTAGCACGCGGGGGGTATCCGAAGGGATTCTCGTACGAAAAAAAAAAAAAGGTATAGAAGTAGTAGACCCGAGACGGCGTGCGGTTTTAGTCGGTTCAAGCCCGACATAACCGCACCCGCTGGCACGCGGGGGGTATCCGAAGGGATTCTCGTACGAAAAAAAAAAAAAGGTATAGAAGTAGTAGACCCGAGACGGCGTGCGGTTTTAGTCGGTTCAAGTCCGAACCGCCCCCGCTGACTGGCGGGGGGGTATCCGAAGGTATTTCCGCACGATAAAAAAAAAAAGGTACACAAAAGATGACTATTAAACATAACTTAATATAACTTCACGCCTGTATCCCCGAAGGGGTAGGCAGAGGTGTATTACACACCCACGATTCGCTGGAGAGATGAATAAATTTCAAGAAATGATGTCAACGTGAACGATTTGAGATTCCGCATGCGAGCGTGTCGCGTGGCGCGTGTCGCGTGGCGCGTGGCGCGTGGCGTGTAACGGCTGGTGCGCGTGCGCAGGTCGGCGCGGGGCGCGCGCGTGCCGCTGGAGGGCGCGGGCGCGGCGCTGTCGCGCGCGGAGCTGGAGGCGTGCGTGCTGGCGCTGTACGCGGGCGCGCACGCCGCGCCGCGCGCCGCGGCAGCCTGCGCGCTGTGCCACGGTGAGTGCGCGGTGCGGCGGGTCCGCGCGCCGCCGAGTGGCGAGTGGCCCGCGCGGCGAGCGCAGGGAGCGACACGAGCTTCCTATATGCGGTGTCAACGTCACGTGACGCTGGTCGCTGGTGGTGTTTTTTTTATATATATATATTTTTTTGTTTCAAAAACATATTTTGTCGATACCAAGTCATCTCACCAAATTCAGAGACCTCATTTTGTGACACCTTATCGGCCAAACAACCCGGAAGCAGTATGTTCTACGCGCAACGCCGGCCGTGAAAGCCTTAAGATTTCTATTATTTCGATATTTTTTGTCACATAACATAACATAAACTCACGCCTATATTCCCGAAGGGGTAGGCAGAGGTGCTAGCACCCACATTTCGCCAGTTTATGTTTAGGTCCCAATGTAATAGGTGGCGAGCCTATTGCCATTAACCGGGCACTTATAAACCTGCGATAAATACACACATAACTTCGAAAAGTCATTGGTGTGTGCCATGGTAATACCTGGGATCGAACCCGAGACCTCGTCTCAGCAATCTTTTACCCATACCACTAGGCTACCGCGGTTTTTTATCGTATTAATAAAATACTTATAACATACCAGGAACGAGCTTAGAATTCAACGTGAACGGAGCCGCGGACAACAGCTAGTAAATTGAATAAATTTGTTTGTGCTACCGACCCATCTCAGTGTACAAATGTTCAAACCGTGTGCTGCAATGTCCACAGAATGGGATCGCAACCTGGCCGCTGACGGAGACCTGGACATTATCAACGTGGACGGAAACAACTGTGAGTACTTCAGTGCATCATTCTCCGTGGGGTCAACTTCCTGCCACCTGACCTGCACAACCCACTGGCGACATTAAAGTTCTGGAGTTAGACCAGCTGTCGGACTGTTTAGGGCTCCCAACTGCTCGTAATGATTGGTACAGATTTTCATAATGCAACCCCTCATAAATTTAAATATGAAAACTGGTGGTAGAAATTTGATGACACAAATTTGTCACAAAATTCGGCCGGGTAGGTACCACCGTGCAGTTTTAGTCGGTTCGAGCCCGACACATAACCGCCCCCGCTGGCCGGCGGGGGGGTATCCGAGGGGATTTCCGCACGAAAAAAAAAAAAAAAAAAAAAAACACGAAATACGGAAACAATGAATAACTTTACAGTCATTTTTAAACATTGTTTTTTTTTTCGCGTCGCCTTAAGACGTATTAATATATTGGAGAATTTCGAATATCTGGGACGTGTCTAGGTAGCTCAGTTGGTCAGAGCATTCCCCCTGTAAGGGACTGGTCGCGGGTTCAAGTCCCGATCTAGATTGTTGTGATTTCAAACTCGATGAAACGAAAAAATAAGTCCATAGTTTCTTTTTTTAATCAGGGACTTTTCAGAAGTTTCACTTCTACCGTGTGTGACTTGCACACACACACACTATAAAAGGGTAAAAAGGGAAATTGTGTAAAGGGTAAAAAGGGAAAATGTGGCAAGGGTAAAAACGGGAAATGTGAAAAAGGGTAAACAGGGGAAATGTGGTAAGCGTAAAAACGGGAAATATATAAAGGGTAAAAAGGGGAAAAGTGGCAAGGGTAAAAACGGGAAATGTGAAAAAGGGTAAACAGGGGAAATGTGGTAAGCGTAAAAACGGCAAATATATAAAGGGTAAAAAGGGGAAAAGTGGCAAGGGTAAAAAAGGAAAATGTGACACGGGTAAAAATGAGGCTGAGGTAAAAAAGGGGGAAGGTAGAAAGGGTAAAAAAGGGAAAAGAGGCATGGTTAATTTTTTTTTTCAAATATTTCATCCGTCAAATTGACTGCATTGATGATAAGGTGAGGTGAAGTTCAAAAAAAGTGGCTACCATTTCCAGAGGTTGTCCTTAGAGTGCCTCGACAGATGCTTTTCACGCCCCGGTTGAAGAATTCGGTGTAGCAGCAAGAAGGACACACGTGTGAGGTTAAAGCGTTCTAGTTCTTTAAAAGGAATCACCGATCCGCTTGGTTCGCTTAAGTTGTTGGTACCTGGGGCGACGCTGGGGTCACCTATCGAAATTCACACGAACTAACGGAAACAATCGCACCGTTCGCCACAGACATGGAATTCATCCTCACACGTTGCGACCAGAAAATGTGCGTACACCGTACAGTTAGGTTTGAAAGACACTTCATTCCGCGCACCCTCAGGCTGTGGAATGATCTCCCTGCTGTGGTTTTCCCAAGCGCCCACAATATGGGGTTCTTCAAAAAGGGCATTAGAAGGTTTTTACAGGGGTTTTGACGCTCTTAGTGTTGCACACGTCTATTGGCCGCGGTAACCGCTGTCCATCAGGTGGGCCGTAAGTTTGTCTGCCAGCTGAGTGGTATAAAAAATACAATGAATAATGTTTAGTCTAATAGGAGAACTTTGCTTACCAATGAAGCGTCGGTAGCTTAGTGGTTAAGGAGTCGACCCTACGATCGAGAGGTCCCGGGTGCGAATCCTGGCCATGACACTACCGACGTGAACCCACTCCTAACACAAGCAATTTAGCTTAGCTGGAGGGGTTAGGGGGAATATTAGTAATTTCGGTTAATAATATTCTTTAAAAACAAAAAATTGATAATGTCGGAAGTTTACGCGAATGTTACACATTGAAATAAAACTATTTTTTTTTCTTTAACGGATTCTATCGCGGTGACCATGGCTGCTGATAAGCAACCGAAACGTCGGGTTCAATGTAAAATATAAAATAACATCAAATAAACCGCGATGGAATCCGTTAAAAATAGTTTTATTTCAACAAAACATTGCCTCAAAACTCCCTGCAAGTGAGTCAGTAGCTAATGAGTACCCCCCCCCCTGCCCCCCCCCCCCCCAGCGCGGCGCTGCGGCTGCGGGCGCGCGCGAGTGGACGCGGGCGCGCTGCGGCGGCTGGGCGCGCTGCTGGGCTTCTCGCTGGACGCGCTGCACCACGACATGCGCTACCTGCTCGACTCCGGTAAGCATACTTTGTGTCTCATGCCTCACTACAACTGGACTGCCACTGTGCTATCTTTGCACTACATCACATCTACACCCCGCCAATTCTCTGTATCTACACTACAAGCACACTACAACCACACTGCAACTATACTACGCTGTATTAAAATCACAACTACACTACAACGAAACTTTACCTACACTATATACACACTACACTACAAATACACTACACTACACTGAATCTACTCTACATCTATACTATAACTATAATCTATTCTCGGTCGTACTACCTGTTTGGATAATGCTGACTCCGACCAGCCGCCCGCTAGCGACGCGAAAAACCTTTTACTAAAATTAAGAAGTGTACTGTCGGCTACCGTCGCGCCCGGATGCATTCCTCTAACATTTGAACAGTGACATCCTAACATTCAATCAATCAATAGGCATGTAGAATATACTGCTTCCGGGCTGTTTGACCGTGGTCCATCAGAAACTTGAATTCCAGACGTTTCGTCGATCACTGCGGTCGACATCTTCAGTGGTACAGCTCGGGACGCCGTCGAGTGCGGAGAGCCTTCCTCGGCGGCGAACTCGCTGCGACTGATGTAGCGGCCCGAGTCACTGGCGTATTTATAGGCGCAGTTGGAGGGGGGAAACAACGTGATCTGTCGTGATTGGTTGAGAGCTGCGCAACCGCCGCCGAGGAAGGCTCTCCGCACTCGACGGCGTCCCGAGCTGTACCACTGAAGATGTCGACCGCAGTGATCGACGAAACGTCTGGAATTCAAGTTTCTGGACCACGGCCAAACAGCTCGGAAGCAGTATATTCTACATGCAACGCCGGGCGTGAAAGCCTTAAGCTAAGCATCCTAATAAAATGTACCGTAAAAAACATATTTTATTAAGTTTCAATATCAAAATAAGTTTCTTTTTTGTTAAAAAATCATGATTAAAATCTCACTTTTTTTGAGATTTGATCACGTGCTTATAAACGCTCTGTGACGTCACACATAAGTAAACAGTTTTTCAATACAGGCTGTCTGCATTTCCTAGTGTTAGTCGACTGGTTCAATTATTAATTACTAATAATGTTTCACTTTTATCTTATATATCTCAACTAAACCATTATTGTTGCAACTAATTTCAATAATTATATAAACGTGCTTTAAGTCGCTTACTGTTTACTTTGGTGTGACGTCACATGTCACGGGATCCGTTATGGCGCGTACTTTTAGGTAGATTTCGATGAAATCGATCTACCTATTGGTTTCTTGACTACTGTCGAATTTAAAAAAAAAATATTCATAGGAGGTCTAGTTATGACCCCCTGAGTCCGAAATGACCACTGCTCAAAAAGTTTATATATATATATATATATATATATATATATATGTATTATGTATGGTTCCACTTGCACTGGCACTCTCACGGTCGTATTTTTGCCCCGATCGCTTTCAAACTGCGGTCAAAAATTTCTTGGGTGTAAACTTAGTTTAAGTTCGTGAATTGGTGGAATCCGGCCTAAGGGGACGGTAGGGCCTCACTTTTTTTGAAATCAGTTTTCCCTCAAAATTTCACGTTCCATGAAAGATATTCGAACCGTTCTAATTTTATCCCATAGTATACATGAATACCAACAACTTTTAATTATAAACCTATAAGATTAAAACTTTAACTAAAAGTGGAGGGGGGAAAAACCAAAATTTTTCGGGAAGAAAATCATAACTTCTAACCGGTGAACATTCTTGCAGTCGGAAACATTTTTAATCGATAGGCCATTTTTAAGTCTAAAATAAATGTCTGAAAAGTTTTTCGCTAAAAGTTACCGTTTTCGAGAAGAAAAAATTAAACTGTTTAAAGTCCGTAGTTCTCTACATAAAATAATATTAATTGCTTCACGAAATCTACCTGTGCGTTCCCCCTGCGGGAACGGATTGTTTTTTTAAATCAAACTTTGATATCGATTTTTATCGTAAATAAAACAGTTCTCAAAAATATATTGATGCCATCTGCATTTCTATGTTGTAATACATAATACAGAACTATTTTTTAGCAGTAGTCAAATATAGGTATTTAAACTATCATGGTCACTAACATAAGTATTAGAGTTAACGTCACGTAGTCAAATACCCTATTAGCCTATTGCAGTCCACTGCGGGACGATAAACAATTTGTATTTCTTAACAAACTCTCTTGATTCTAACCCCACTTCCGATTGTATCCCGAACACTAGCTGTATGAAAAGAAATTTCTAATTATTATAAACTCACGCCTATATCCCCGAAGGGGTAGGCAGAGGTGCTAGCGCCCACGTTTCGCCAGTTTATGTTTTAGGTCCCAATGTAATAGGTGGCGAGCCTATTGCCATTACCCGGGCACTTATAAACCTGCGATAAATACACACATAACTTCGAAAAGCATCGAAAAGTCATTGGTGTGTGCCATGGTAATACCTGGGATCGAACCCGAGACCTCGTCTCAGCAGTCCTTTACCCATACCACTAGGCTACCGCGGTTATATATGCGGTAAGAAATGAATTGACCAAATCCAAATCCACTCATCCATTTGTACGTGTACGCTTGCAGGCGAGATGGCGGACGCGCGGCTCGTGTTCCGGCTGGAGGGGGGCTGCGGCGCCGCCTACGGGTTCCGGACGGCGCTGGAGCTGCCCTGCCACCGGCTGGTCTTGGCGGCCAGGTCGCGCTTCTTCAGGTAACACATACTTACATAACTTCACGCCTGTATCCGCGAACGGGTAGACAAAGGTACATTATACACCCACTATTCGCCAGTTATGTTTTTAGGTCCCAATGTAATAGGGGGCGAGCCTATTGCCATCTACCGGGCACATTACTAAGCGAGCGATAATTAACATTTTTAATGCACACTACAACATGTTCGTTACATGTTCACCAGATCGGCGACACTATAAACTTGTGATACGTCTCCCCAGGAGTGTGATGTCGCGCCGCAGCAGCAACGCCCCCGCCGCCCCGGGCGCCGGCGGGGGCGCGGGGGGCGGCGGCGGGGGCGGGGGCGGGGGCGGGGGCGCCGTGTGCGTGGACGAGAAGGTGCTGCCCAGGAGGTTCGCCAGGGCGCTGCTGCACGCCGCCTACACCGATACCGTGAGTAGCCCCCGCTGTTCCACTGGCTACCTTGCTCATCATCCAAAGCTTGCACTTTTTACGGACTTTTTGCGGACAGACAGACAGAAAGACATGACGAAATCTGTAAGGGTTCCGTTTATTTCCATTTGGCAACGGAACCCTTATAGATTTCGTCATGTCTGTCTGTCTGTCTGTCCGTTCGTATGTCACAGCCACTTTTCTCCGAAACTATAAGAACTATGCTGTTCAAACTTGGTAAGTAGATGTATTCTGTGAACCGCATTAAGATTATCACACAAAAAAAAAAAAAAAAATTTTGGGGGTCCCCATACTTAGAACTGAAACTCAAAAATATTTTTTTAATCAAACCCATACGTGTGTGGTATCTATGGATAGGTCTTTAAAAATGATATTGAGGTTTCTAATATAATTTCTTTCTAAACTGAATACTTTGCGCGAGAGACACTACCAAAGTGGTAAAATGTGCCCCCTGTAACTTCTAAAATAAGGGAATGATAAAACTAAAAAAAATATATGATGTATATTACCATGTAAACTTCCACCGAAATTTGGTTTGAACGAGATCTAGTAAGCAGTTTTTTTTACGTCATAAATCGTACACCGCAATTTAGCTTTCATTCAATCAACCCAAATATTAAAAAAAAAACATTATGTTAGTTGCTGCTACGGAACCCTTCATGGGCGAGTCCGACTCGCACTTGGCCGCTTTTTTTTGTATATTTAGTCCGTCAAAATGACTGTACCCCGCCCGATTGTAAGCTGAAGTGAAGTCCAAAAAGCCACAAAAGCACCATTTTCAGAGATTGACTCTAGAATGGTGGGCCCTACCTAGACGCCGTCGACAGATGTTTGGAGCCAGAACCCTCTCCTACTTCTCCTGTTTAGTTTATCTCAACTTTTACGGGAGCTACTGCCGTCTGACTTCCTAAGCTAGATGAATAGAAAACATTCTGTTGATTCTATATTCCGAAGTAAACGGCCGACAGTATCAACAGAATGATTCTGTCAATTCTAAAATAGTAACTCTCAGTTTCGAGACCGTCATCTCAAGATGCTTTTCAAGCCTGAATAAAGTTCCCAGGAATCGAACCCGATACTACTAATTTGTAGTGATACTGTAACTGTCGGCCTTACAGCCTAAAATCTTGTAACTATGTTCAATTAAATTTTTAGGCAAGGTCCCAATGTAATAGGGGGCGAGCCTATTGCCATCAACCGGGCACATTACTAAGCGAGCGATAATGAACATTTTTAATACACACATAACTACGAAAAATCAGAGGTGTGTGCCCGGGGCGACTGGGAATCGAACTCGAGACCTCGTCTCGGCAGTCCGTTGTGTACACCAGTGGGCTATCGCCACTTTATGAATAATAATAAAGTAATATTAAATAAGTCGCGATTGAATCCGTTTATATATATATATATATATATTTTTTTTTATTTTTTTTTATAAAGAATATTAGCAACCGAAATTACTAATATTCCCCCTAACCCCTCCAGCTAAGCTAAATTGCTTGTGTTAGGAGTGGGTTCACGTCGGTAGTGTAACGGCCAGGATTCGAACCCGGGACCTCTCGATCGTAAGGTCGACTCCTTAACCACTAAGCTACCGACGCTAATAGTTTTTTATTTTGTCATATTTTTGTTTGCAGGTGGACCTAGGGCTGATCGGGAGGAACTCCGCAGCGCCTTCCTCGTCGAACAGCCCTATCAGTGGCACTTGCGTAAGTACTTATTATGCTTTAACCCTCAAAGGCAGATGTAGACGACGCGTACCTTTTTTTTTTTTTTTATCGTGCGGAAATCCCTTCGGATACCCCCCCCGCCGGCCAGCGGGGGCGGTTATGTCGGGCTTGCACCGACTAAAACCGCACGCCGTCTCGGGTCTTCAGACGCCGGGGTGTAAGGTTACCCATAGAGCATATCCCTCGCACCCCGGCTGACCCTGGGCCATCTCACCACTAACAGCATCGCTCATCCTGTCTCCTCTGAAAGCAGAGGAGTACGGAGAGCGATGTGTTCCCGCCACGTTGGGTATTGGCCGACGATCAATGCCAACCCTATGAAGGGGAAGAAATTGACCGCCGCCCAGGGTGTACCGGCCGCTCCGATTCCGTTCCCCCCGGACTGCAGCGGGATCGGAATCGGAGCGACACTCGAGGAGGTTACCCAACACACACCCCAGACGACGCGTACCTATAGGACCTTGTGTTTGAGGCTACGGTGATCACTTATCATCAGATGACGCCGTGTGTTATATTTTGTCACTTCAGTATCGCCAAACTGAAAACTATGACCTATAACTTTCTTGTACATGTTTACATGATTAATGTAACTTTTTTTTTTTTTCGTGCGGAAATCCCTTCGGATACCCCCCCGCCGGCCAGCGGGGGCGGTTATGTCAGGCTTGAACCGACTAAAACCGCACGCCGTGGCGGGTGTAAGTTTACCCATAGAGCATATCCCTCGCACCCCGACTGACTCTGGGCCATCTCCGGTTTCGAGATGGCCCCCTCACTTGCTCTCCACTGTGCCATCTGCTAATCAGAGGGACACGTGGAAAGCTTCCGAACAGCCCTCAACAGGGCCGTCCTCGCCTCGGTCGGAGTTGGCCGCAGGCGGCAGCGTCTCTCCCGCCCTAGGAGAGAGGCGCTGCCGTCTCCGTCGCGTGGGGGTCCCCAACCAAGCACCCCCCATGGTTAATGTACCTGTGTGCGTGAATAAATGCGCTGTGGGGGCAGCGCGGGTGTGTGCTCGCACCTCGCAAATGTATTGCGGCGGCGGGCAGTTGACGCGACCACATATACGTTTGCGACCGCGAAAGCAACAAAAATCTTCTACAAGTTTTTCATTTACGGGTTTCCTGGATCCAGCGCAGCAGCAGTACACTAAATGAACATGATCCTACTCCTACTATATATATTTTTTTTTTTATCTATCACCTCTTGACTGGAGCGTCAGAGCCTATTCTAAGACAGTATTATTTTTAGTCCAGTCTGCTGTCTACTTTTACTGAAAACCCACTCAGGGTTAGCTGCAGATTTAACTATATCTTATATTCTATTTGTTCGCGCTTTCATTCCTGTTCTCTATTACCATACCCTACTATGATATTATAAACGTGCAGGTTTGTGAAAATGTTTATACGTTTAAATGTTTGTTACTGAATCACACACTAATGGCTGAACGGATCTGGCTGCATATTGGAACAAGGATAGACTATAGTTTGGAATAACACCTGGAATAGGTTCCCACAAGTTGCGGGAAAGGGAACAGAATTCTACACGGGCAAAGTCGCGGGCAACAGCTAAAATTATTAATGTGAAAGCTTGTGAATATGTTTGTATGCTTTTTTACTCAATCACGCTCTAACGGCTGAACGAATCTAGCTGAAATTTGATAAAGGGATAGACGATCTCTGTGCCGTAGCGGTAGTGCGTTCGACTGTTATGCTAGAGGTCGCGGGTTTGATTCCCGCTCTGTGCAAATATGTCTATTTGCATTGGGCTGGATGTTTTGTGTATAATATGTATTTATTTACAAAGTTTTTATGTTTATCCGCATTCTAGAAGCCATATGACAAGCTCTGCTTAGTTTGTGTCTAGATGGCGTTGTGTACTTTGTCCTAAAATATTAATTTACTAGCTGTGTCCGCGACTTCGTCCGCGTGGATTAAGATTTTTATGGTTTTAGTTTTTTTTGCGCGGAACCCTAATTAATTTTTCTGTAATTAAAGTAGCCTATGTTACTCCTTGTTATATTACTTATCTGCCAGTGAAAGTCCCGTCAAAATCGGTCCAGCTATTTCAGAGATTAGCCGGACCAAACAGACAGACAGACAGACGGACAGACAGACAAAAATTGTAAAAACTGTTATTTTGGTGTATATACCGTATATATCGTCATATAACAACATAACTTCAAGCCAGTATCCCCGAAGGGGTAGGCAGAGGTGTATTACAATACCCACGATTCGCCAGTTGTGTTGGTGTGTTAATTATCGCTCGCTTAGTAATGTGCCCGGTAGATGGCAATAGGCTCGCCCCCTATTACATTGGGACCTAAACATTTATATACATGTAGTAAAAAACGGTTATTTCAATATTACAAACAGACACTCCAAATTTATTTATATAAATAAATAAAAAAATAAATATTCTACGACACTCTACACAGCGCTTTCTAGACCCAAAGTAAGCATAGTTCAACTAGCTTTTGTTATGGGTTCCACAATGCGGATAAACATACTTATATACTTTTTTTTTTGTAAATACATACATATTATACATAGAAACACCCACACCAATGCAAATAGACATATTCATGCATACAAATATTTGCACTGAGCGGGAATCGAACTCGCGCCCCATGTTGTAGCAGTCGAATGCAATACCGCTACGCCACAGAGATAGGCTGTATAGATAGGCTGGAATAACACATAGGCTAATACGTTCCTATGGGAACCGGGAACGGGATCAAAATGTAACGCGGGTGAAGCCTTAGGTATAAATAATTAAACCGTGTGTTGCAGGCGTGGAGCGGCGTGACGCGGGGGGGCGCGCGCCCCGTCACCGCGGCTGTCCTGGACGACGCCTTCCAGCTGTACGAGATCGCCAGGTGACGTACAGCTTCCGTACTTGCTGCATCAGTAGGCCTAACACGAAACAGCCGGGCAGGGGGGTTGTGGTCGCAGCACTAGTGGGACCGGTGGGTGTCACGCGGTGCTGCGACCACAATCCTCTTCTGATGAGGTCGTCAAGCTGAGTGCCACCATTGTTAACAGGGTACGTGTATATAATGGTGGCCCTCTTTCCTGAGACTTTACCTGCAGCTTACCATCGGGCGAGGTGAAGTCAAATTGACGTGTCCTATATAAGGTGTCACAAAATTAGGTCTCTGAATTTGGTGAGATGACTTGGTATCGACAAAATATGTATTTAAAACAAAAACAAAAAAAATCGGGTAAAAAAAAAAAAAACCACATCCCCTTGGAGAATACGGCGAAGAGGACTGCACGCCTACCGCGTGCGTCACGGGCTCGTCGCGTCACGTGACGCTGGTCGCAGGTGGTTTTTTTTTCTTTTGCTCGATTTTTTTTTTGTTTCTAATATTAATTTTGTCGATACCAAGTCATCTCACCAAATTCAGAGACCTCATTTTGTGACACCTTATATATATTTTTAAAAAAAGAAGACTGCATGTTCGTTCGGCCTGAACCCTACCGGAAGAGATCCGAAGTATCTTCACGGTACCCACATGGCTAAATGTCTAAGTCTTCCGTTCGTCTTTCGTGCGGGCCTGAAGTTTCAGAGATTGACAAGTTTGGTGGCCTTTCAACCGTGGTCGATCTCGGCCCATGCTGTGGCCCTTGTAACCAATGACGTGGTGACGTGGTGTGTGGATGGCCAGGTTCCTGGAGATGCCGATCGTGGTGCAGGGCTGCGAGGACGCCATCGTGGAGGCGCTGTCGGCCGACACGCTGCCGCACGTGCTGCGCTGGGCCGCCGCGCCGCACGCCTCGCACTGGGTGCACCGGTGAGCGCACGCCCCTTCCCCCTACGTCGGCTCTACTCCCACTTCCCACCTCCACCTGTGTCCCTTTTGCCCCCTGAGTTCCCCTGTTTCACCTACCCCCACGTCGCTTTTGCCCCATGTTCCCCTGCAACCACATCCCTCCTTCCCTCACGTCCCAGCAGCCCCCATGTTCCCACTAGAGTGAAATCACTGGTCCCGTCTTCGATTCCGACATGAATTTATCCCAAAAATATGCTGTCTCCTCAGGCAAGCGATGCGCTACCTTCGCGACGAGTTCGCCAGCATCATGTCGGCGGGAGGCTGCGGGCGAATCCCCCTGGCGGCTCTCGCTGACGCACTGGGCTCGCCCTTCCTGCAGGCCAGCGAGCCGCAAATCCTGAGGGCCTTACTGCGGTGGGCGGCGGACCAGCCCACGGATAGGCGAGGTATGGCCTCAGCACTAAACACTATTTGTTTCGGGGTGTACCAACATCCTTCACCAGCAAGTCGATGCAGCTGCTAAACTACGGGCTTAGTACCAGTAGTCCGATGACCCAACTACTGAGACTTTTTCGGCTCAGTAGTCCGGCTGAATCCCGGTCCATTGAAGGTCAGTGACCCATATGTTAATATATTTTGTGTATTGTTGATGATAATTAACGGATTGGTTTAATTTTAGTTTGCCATTTGAAACTTAACACGCGGTTCAAGTCCGCCATTTCGATTGTTAATTTATCGGTACTATTATGCCTTTTGGTGCAATTGAATTTGACTATTTTGACCTTAAAACTTGGAATTGTTATTGTAATTAAAATATTTCCTGGTCGATTTCGATCGGGTGTCAATTGCGGATTAATTTCATTGTTGAAACAAGTACGTGCTAAAAATCTGTTTAATATTATATATTTATTTATTTCTCTCACAATGGGTATACAAGTATGATAGGATACTTAGGTCTGATCATAACTGATATTACTTATAACATAAAACGCATTGTAAGAGCTGGTGCCTATTATGGGTCTAAAAGACCTGTGTTTTAAATTTAAATGTAAATTTGATTTGTTGTTTATTCGTGTGTTTGATTGGACCCGCCGGGAGGTCTGAATAGCTCATTATCTATGTTTACTTGCTATGAAATTGAAAGTAATGTATAATTTGATTTGTTTGTATCCGAGCGTTTAAAATAGCTAATTTTATAGTTTAATATTTCTCGGGATTTACTGGTAATTTTTGGTGGTCGATTCTGACGAACTAACCGTTACACTGTAACGGGAATTCGACTTCCCGGGAATTTTTGATATGACTTGTATTTGATTTGTTCTAAGTTCGGGGCGGTTCCTCGAATGTCTTTTGACCGTTTGGACGGTTAACCGGTTTTTATAAAATTGCGGTGTTTTTTGTTGTTTTAACCGTTTTATATCCGTACCGACTTCCTGCGTTTGATTAATGGTTTTGTACCGTTTATTGACTGCACCTTGGCGTAGATCCGGATCATTAGACACTTTATTTTAGTTACAAATTAAGTTTTAGTAGCCACGGTAGCCTAGTGGTATGGGTAATGGACTGCTGAGACGAGGTCTCGGGTTCGATCCCAGGTTTTACCATGGCACACACCAATGACTTTTCGATGCTTTTCCAAGTTATGTGTGTATTTATCGCAGGTTTTATAAGTGCCCGGTTAATGGCAATAGGCTCGCCACCTATTACATTGGGACCTAAACATAAACTGGCGAAATGTGGGTGCTAACACTTCTGCCTACCCCTTCGGGGATATAGGCGTGAGTTTATGTTATGTTAAGTTTATGTTTATTAAGTTTTAGTTTTATTTGCGTTTCCACTGTCGCGCTTTAGATCACGCTTCGGAACGAAGTAGTGATTGTGTGAAAGTTAGTGGTGGGGCTGCGGCTTGAATCCTACCTGCTCGTGGTCTCACTCCTCACCCTTGTCTCCGGGTTAAAGGAGACTGGTAGCAGAGCTGTTAATTGTCTTTTTTTATTACTGCGCTCGCTCGGTTCACGCACTGAACATCGACTTTGCCTGACCTGCCAACCCTGATACCTTCTATGGCCTTTCAGTTTTGGCGCAGGTTTTGTGCCTGGCCAGTTATTTATTAGTGAGTTTAGCAATGGGTGAGGCAGGAGGGAGACCAGATTTTTTTTCTTTTCACAAAAGTACTAATAACCGAAATTTCTATAGATTTAGTTCGGAAATAGTGAACATCCAGGACGGGACTTGAACTCGCGACCAGTTCCTTGCAGGGGGAATACTCTGACCGACTGAGCCATCTCATTTTTTTTTCTTATTTTCATCATTGTTATCGTAGTACGCGAGAATAGCGGGAGATGGCTCTAGTGTCGCTCCAAGACGTAATTATACCAATATTGGAGGATTTCGAATATCTAGGACGTGCCCAGGTAGCTCAGTTGGTCAGAGTATTGCCCCTGTAAGCGACTGGTTCAAGTTCCGTCCTGGATGTTCGGTCACTCTTTCGTAACTAAATCTATAGGAAAAGTTATTGTTCAAAGGGATAAGGCTCAATATTGTTTGTCTATGATTTCAATGAATAAAGAGACGTGTGAACGGTGTGAAGATTTATTGGTCACTGACATTGACATTCGATAAAGGTGTTGTCTTTAAGCAGACTGTATAGGTATATAGGTATATATGTGTGAATTCAGCTGCAGTCTGTTGCACACAGTTTAGGCAGTTAGCATACTATTTGCTTCATGGAAGCGAAATTACTGCCACCCCCGCTAACCTCCTCAGCTAATCTAAGTTGCTTGTGATAACAGTGGGTTCGCGTCGGTAGTGCAAACGACCAGGGTACGAGCCGGGGACGTCCCGTAAGGTAGTCGTAAGGCCGGCTCCTTTATCACTAAGCTACCGACACTTCACTGCTTGCAGGTGGGGTCGGTTTGGGCCTCAATGGTGTTGGCTCAATTTTTTAAAAGAAAATGGGTATTGTACGCGAACGTAGCCGAAGCAGCTCTGCTACCAGCCCCCTCACTGAGGAGGAAGCAAATGCGACTACGAGTAGGTGATTTTCAAACCATAGCCCCACTAGTCGCTTTCGCGCTCGGAAACCGCGTTACGAGGCACCGATATCGTCGTAAGTCAACGATATTAACTTAAGTCTAAAAAATCGCGTAGTGGAAACGTGCGTAAAGCTTAATCATTAATTTATCAACCGTGTCTAGTAAAATCCGATGCCAAACTAGGCCCGCAAAATCGGCACAAACAATTATTACTAGGTTAGGTAATCCGACCAACTTATTGTAAATCCGAATTTCCCTTAAAGAATAAATAGGGAAAAATATAAATATCTGTTCAAATCAGTTCCGGGAGCCGACCGGATTCAAATCAGAAACACTAATGCAAAATTTGGACCTATTTTAGGTTGGGGGTCTACCAGACCCCACTTGCAAAAATCAATAAACATGTTCAGGATAGACTTCTAAACGTTTTTGAGAGCTCCCCAAGGTATTAACATAAATTTCCAAATATTATTTTACTAATTAATTTGAGCCCCCCAAAGTGACTCGCTCTTGACCAAAAAATCACAGTATGGGCAAATGTTAGGTCAGTTATATAGATCTCAAACAACAATATTTGGACGGAAATATTATCAAAATTAAATCCCACAAAGCCCCAAAACAATTAAAATAGGCACTCAAATCAAAACAATAATTCAAATTCAAAGTATAAATTCCGATCGCAAGAGATTAGGCAACATTCGACTTTTAAACAAGATTAATCAAGTATTTAATATGAAATATTAATTTCTTTTACAAAGAGGGTAAATCAAAAATGGACGCCCCGCTACGTCCCAACGTGTACAATTATTACAACTGAAATCCGCGTGGTATTTCCATCGAGATAAAGGATCGATCGATTTCAAAAAAAATACCACGATTACACAAGCAAACAAATAAATAAAATATCAAGAAAAGGAAATATATATGAGTAGGTTGTTAACTAACCTTTTTCATGACGGCCCCGTATTCGGAACAAATGGCCCAGTGATAATGTACCTAATCTAATCCTAGTCTAAAGTATGTTGAGAATGTATTATACAATAGATTACAAAAATTATAAAGTATGTCACTTCCGTTTTTACGTGCGATCCACCGCTGCAATGGTCCAAAGTCCAACGAACGCGATGGGCGTATTCACTTTATGTTACAAAGAGATAACTATCTCGATAATTAATTTCCACCAATTAATCAACATCCAACAAACAAAATCAAACAATGTTCTTTCAAAGCGCGTGGCAAAGCCAATTAAAAAATAGCGCGGGCACTGGTTTAACAACGTGCTAACCTTAATAACCTTTTAAAGTGACAGCCGGCGCACTCCGCGCGATGCACTGGCGACACGCCTACTTCGTCCAGTACAGACGTCATTAGGCCCGTCTACCGCGGTGAAATAACAGAATATAAATACTTAACGATTAAAATTTAACAAGTATTTTTTCTTTATTTCAGCATATTGAGTAAAAAAAAATCATAAAATACACTTTAGGACAAAGACAATTATTTTGAATGTCGAGTCGTGAAGCGCGTTTCAAGTCCCATGCGGTGTTCCAGAGTCGAGCGTCGTGCTGAGCCGCGCGCAGTCCGTGGGGCGGCGCGGCGGGCGGCGCCGGGAGGCGGGCGACGGCGCGCTGCGCGACGCGCTGGCGCCGCTGGCCCCGCTGCTCCGGCTGGAGCACCTGCCGCCCGACCACGAGCTGCTGCACCAGGTGAGCGTGTACCTTGCGCTAGCCAGTCGAGCGGCGTGCTGCGCGCGCGCAGGCCGTGGGGCGGCGCGGCGGGCGGCGCCGGGAGGCGGGCGACGCTGCTCCGGCTGCAGCACATCATGGGGGAATTCCGCACAAAAAAAAGAGTCGAGAAAGCGCTGTATAGAATATCGTAGAAAACAATAAACTGAATGTTTGCCATACTCGTAATATGTAGAACGCAATATGAGTATCTGTGGCAATTTAATTTTTCCATTCGCTTTTGATTTACATTCCAATGTTTATAACATCATTTGCTTCCTACCCCCAGATACGCTAACATCAAAATTTAAAATAATCCACGCTCTAGGTATTGCTCCTTACATTTTTTCATATAAAAATCATAAAAACATTAATATAACATTAAAAGCAATATAATGTAAGCGCGGCATCCCTCAAGGTACTATTCGCGGTCCATGATCGAACGTGATACAAATTGTAATACAATGTTATAGTTGTATCTCAAAAAACTAATTTGTTTAAATTGTCGCAGATGGTCCGAAGAGGGATAGTCCAAGCGCCCGCGGGCGAGGGCTCGGGCCTCGCGGACGCGTGGCTGGCCCGCGGCTCTTACAGACCTCCCCGCTGTTTTTTGCCTTACCTAGATGAGATTAAGGTGAGCGAAAATTTTTTTTTTTTTGTATGTATAGTGACCGGCAAACTTCGTGACAATGTACTCTTCAGTTGAAATATTCTAAGAAGTTCATTTAGACAGCTGGCCTTTAGTGTTGGGTATCTACAAATCGATGGTGAAAATAACCGCTTCAAATACAATGTACCATTGAGGAATAATCATCGAAAAACAGTTTGACGAGCGCGCGGCCTTAGCTAAGCGCGCGACCGTAGTAAGATGCCTAATTTTCAAGTAAGAGTCCTGCTCGCTCAGCTCAATTTATTTCAGTCGCACCCTGCACTGAATTCCTAGTATATTAAGTTGTTGGACATTCTATAGATAATAATCAAAAAAAACACCATATGTGAGTTCTCAAATATTGAATGTGTAGTCGCAGAATCGTGTCAAACGTGGCAATGACATACATTTTGAAATATATAGGCATCTGTGTTAGATAAAAAACTGAACCTAAAATAGCGGCCAGAGTTTATAAGTATAATGGTGCATACATTTTTTTTTTCTTTTCGTGCGGAAATCCCTTCCGATACCCCCCCGCCTGTCAGCGGGGGCGGTTATGCTTGCTTGAACCGACTAAAACCGCACGCCGTCTCGGGTCTTCAGACGCCGGGGTGTAAGGTTACCCAAAGAGCAAATCCCTCGCACCTCGACTGACCCTGGGCCATCTCACCACTAACAGCATCGCTCATCCTGTCTCCTCTGAAAGCAGAGGAGTACGGAGAGCAATGTGTTCCCGCCACGTTGGGTATTGGCCGACGATCAATGCCAACCCTATGAAGGGGTGAAGGGGAAGCCATTGACCGCCGCCCAGGGTGTACCGGCCGCTCCGATTCCGTTCCCCCCGGACTGCAGCGGGATCGGAATCGGAGCGACACTCGAGGAGGTTACCCAACACACCCCAATGGTGCATATCTATAAGAACTGTATGTTGACCTGTTGAGCAAGTCGCGAGGGGCTGACTGTGACTGGTCGCAGGCGCTGCTGGAGGGGCAGGCGCTGCCCGAGGCGGAGCTGGCGCGCGCGCGCCGCCAGCGCTACCTGCAGCGCATCCCCGACACGCTGTACATGGTGAGTGCCCTGCAGCCCGGCGCGAGCTAGCACAGCGCTACCTGCAGCGCATCCCCGACACGCTGTACATGGTGAGTGCCCTGCAGCCCGGCGCGAGCTAGCACAGCGCTACCTGCAGCGCATCCCCGACACGCTGTACATGGTGAGTGCCCTGCAGCCCGGCGCGAGCTAGCACAGCGCTACCTGCAGCGCATCCCCGACACGCTGTACATGGTGAGTGCCCTGCAGCCCGGCGCGAGCTAGCACAGCGCTACCTGCAGCGCATCCCCGACACGCTGTACATGGTGAGTGCCCTGCAGCCCGGCGCGAGCTAGCACAGCGCTACCTGCAGCGCATCCCCGACACGCTGTACATGGTGAGTGCCCTGCAGCCCGGCGCGAGCTAGCACAGCGCTACCTGCAGCGCATCCCCGACACGCTGTACATGGTGAGTGCCCTGCAGCCCGGCGCGAGCTAGCACAGCGCTACCTGCAGCGCATCCCCGACACGCTGTACATGGTGAGTGCCCTGCAGCCCGGCGCGAGCTAGCACAGCGCTACCTGCAGCGCATCCCCGACACGCTGTACATGGTGAGTGCCCTGCAGCCCGGCGCGAGCTAGCACAGCGCTACCTGCAGCGCATCCCCGACACGCTGTACATGGTGAGTGCCCTGCAGCCCGGCGCGAGCTAGCACAGCGCTACCTGCAGCGCATCCCCGACACGCTGTACATGGTGAGTGCCCTGCAGCCCGGCGCGAGCTAGCACAGCGCTACCTGCAGCGCATCCCCGACACGCTGTACATGGTGAGTGCCCTGCAGCCCGGCGCGAGCTAGCACAGCGCTACCTGCAGCGCATCCCCGACACGCTGTACATGGTGAGTGCCCTGCAGCCCGGCGCGAGCTAGCACAGCGCTACCTGCAGCGCATCCCCGACACGCTGTACATGGTGAGTGCCCTGCAGCCCGGCGCGAGCTAGCACAGCGCTACCTGCAGCGCATCCCCGACACGCTGTACATGGTGAGTGCCCTGCAGCCCGGCGCGAGCTAGCACAGCGCTACCTGCAGCGCATCCCCGACACGCTGTACATGGTGAGTGCCCTGCAGCCCGGCGCGAGCTAGCACAGCGCTACCTGCAGCGCATCCCCGACACGCTGTACATGGTGAGTGCCCTGCAGCCCGGCGCGAGCTAGCACAGCGCGCTGCTATTTAGAACTACATCAGCAGGCTGCTCCGATACTCTTCACTGAGTTAAAGGTGGAATCTCATTTAAAAGCCGGTAAATATTTTTTTTTATATTTAGGACACGTCAATTTGACTTCACCTCGCCTGATGGTAAGCTGAAGGTAAAGTCTCAGGAAAGAGGGTCACCATTACATTCACGTACCATGTTAACAATGGTGGCACTCAGCTTGACGGCCTCATCAGAAGAGGATTGTCGTCGCAGCACCGCGTGACACCCACCGGCCCCACTAGTGCTGCGACCACAACCCCCCTGCCCGGCTTTGCATTCGCTGACCCCTGAACGCAATCAAACCGAAGTTGGATTACTATGGAGGGTTTTTCGCAATCGTGCACGGTGGTACCTACCCGGCCGAATTTTGTGACAAATTTGTGTCATCAAATTTCTACCACCAATTTGTAGACTGCTCTTGATGTTGGGCACTTAGGTGGCAATCATTATCATAAAAATATCCATATCAAATGGGGAGAAGGCAGTGTAAGTATTTGTATGCATGAATATGTCTATTTGCATTGGTGTGGGTGTTTCTATGTATATACTGTATGTATTTTTATAAAAATGTATCTAGACTTTTGTTTATCCGCATTCTAGAACCATAGCATAAGCTAGTTAAGCTATGCTTAATTTGGGTCCAGGTAGCGCTATGTAGAATGTCGAAGAATATTAATTTATTATTTATATATGAATACTAGCTTTTGTCCGCGGCTTCGCTCGCATGTAATTCTGTTCCCGTTCGCATAGGAATCTATTTCAGGTATATAAAGTCTGTTTCAATTAAATTTTTAAGCATTTTGTACGCTTACTTTTTCTAAAGATCTAGATTGGAAAAAGAGAACATCTAAAACGGGACTTGAACCCGCGACCAGTCCCTTACAGGGGGAATGCTCTGACCAACTGAGCTATCTAGACACGTCCCAGATATTCGAAATTCTCCGATATATTATATACGTCTTAAGCGTCGCGGGTTCATGTCCCGTTCTAAATGTTCTCTTTTTCCGATCTAAATCTTTAGAAAAAGTCTATGTGTTATTCCAGACTACAATCTGTTCCTGTACCAAATTTCAGCCAGATCCGTTCAGCCGTTCTCTTGTGAAAGAGTAACAAATAACCATAAAACTGTTTCGTTTATTAGTATGATAATATCAATTAGTAATTTAATGATTTATTATCATCAAGCTGAGTGCCACCATTGTTAACATGGTAGGTACGTGTATGTAATGGTGACCCTCTTTCCTGAAACTTTACCTTCAGCTTACCATCGGGCGAGGTGAAGTCAAATTGACGTGTCCTTAATATACAATATATCCTTAATATAGCCGCGGTAGCCTAGTGGTATGGGTAATGGACTGCTGAGACGAGGTCACGGGTTCGATCCCAGGTTTTACCATGGCACACACCAATGACTTTTCGATGCGTTTCGAAGGTATGTGTGTATTTATCGCAGGCTTATAAGTGCCCGGTTAATGGCAATAGGCTCGCCACCTATTACATTGGGACCTAAACATAAACTGGCGAAATGTGGGTGCTATAGCACCTCTGCCTACCCCTTCGGGGATATAGGCGTGAGTTTATGTTATGTTATGTTTAATATACAAAAAGAAATTATAGCATTGGGCCCGCTTGCATGCGAGGATCTCCCCTGGCCTTGGTGGCTAGAGTTTTTTGATAACTTCACTTATCTATACTGTTACGTCCAAGGGGTACAATTAAATGCCGTTTCTACAACGAAGAGGTTTATTCGCTCACCACAAACTCCCTCCGGACCATCTGACCACCTTGAACTTGTCACTGGTGGTGACTTGGGATTTCTATATCCCAATTGACTACCGGTGTCCAAATAACACAGTACTACTGCCATATCACTACCAGTGGTGAAGATTGACTCATTTTACCACTAGTGGTAAAATGAGACAACATCAGTAGCACTTTACCACCAGTGGTCAAATTACCAGTTTCAATTTTAGTAAAATCAAGATTATCTAAACCACTTGAATAAATATACCGTTTACTATATCCAAAACATTTATTTGTATTTATTTATTTGGAGGCTAATTAAGGAGGATTGTACTCAAAGCAAATCGTAACAGGCTAGGTAGTGTTTACGGATAGCAGATTAGTCCCATTTCACCCCTGGTGGTAAAATTTTACACCATCTCAACACCGGTGGTCAATTAGAACTAAAATCGTTCAATTTTATCACTAGTGGTGAATTGGAAATAAGTTTTTCCCAGTTGACCACCAGTGGTAAAATGGGGTGGTTTCCGTTTCAATTGACAACCGGTGGCAAGTTCATGGTGGTCAGATGGTCCGGAGGGCACAAACTAGACAACTCAATAGCTAGCACACACAGTACTCTTCAACAGTTCAAGTCGCTCAGCAGTTCGCAGTCGTTGCTTAAGTTGTATATATAATCCTATTGAATCGCTTCCGCAAGATGTGTTCGCTTTCGCTTCCGAAAATTAACTAACTGCGTGTCGATATCCGGACATATATACATATTATATGATATATGATATACATTATACGGTTACTTATTGCAAGTGTGTCTTTTCTCTTCTCTCCGCACTCAAACTACATTCAAGTGTACGAAACAGTACATTTAATGGTCCTTCGAGCCGGATATTACATTTATATTTGCCAATACATAATTGTAGGATTGATAATTAACGGGCATGCATGGGACTAATGGGTAGCTAGTAACTTACACTCTTATGAGTACGATTGCTGTTGACCTCACAACTCCGAGAGAAAGCCTGCGTCAGAGTTCGATCCGTCGTGTCGCCGACGCAGCGAGCGGTGAGGTCGTTTTGGATTCCGAAGGTGTGGGGAGGATCCTGTACACTCCACCCTAAAACTTTGTCTACCGCAGTCCACTGCTGGACGTCGGCCTCTCCAGCATCATCCTCCGCCTTGCGCATCTAATCTATCCCGTTGCCTTTTTCAGATCGTCAGCCCACCCGGCTAGAGGTATCCCATTTTCTGCTTGTTGACTGACGGTCTCTATCCTAGGACTAGTTAGCTGCACCCTAAGCTAACCATAACCATCTGAGCCAGCATACGATTGTGCGGCAGGTGGCGGCGGCCCGCAGCGGCGCGCGCTCGGCCCGCGACGGCGCGGACGGCGCTGGGGGTGCGGGGGGCGGCGCGGGGGGCTCGGGGGGCTGTGCGGGGGGCGCGGCGCGCGCGTGCGTGTCGCCGCGCGTGCTGGCGGCGCTGCGCGCGCGCGCCCGCCACCTGCGCGCGGCCCCCCCCGCCGCGCGCGCGCTGCGCCTGCCCTCCATCGACAAGCTCACCGTCCACCGCCAGGTACGCAGCGCCTCGCACCCCGACTGACCCCGACTGACCCCGGCCAACTGCGATCTCGTCAGTTCGGAGACGAACTTCCGTCGGTTGAGAGACTTCGCGCACGCCTGGCACAGGATTAGAAGCAGGCTCGAACACGAGGAACGGACCAGGGCCAGCGACGAAGCCGTCACGTGTGTCGTCGGCCGCCTCGGCGGCGTAATGCACGATAGTAGAGCCGCCCCAGAAGGGGGAGAGGGCTCGGGACACTAATAGAATATTTGTAGGGAGTCAAGAGAGTGCGCGCCGGAAAGAACCATCGCAAGTACGGCGCGCATCTCCCGCGATTCGGTCCATATAGCCAAGGCGGCTGGAGGGACCATGGGAAGGTGGTGGGAATTGACCTCGGGCCATCTCCGGTTTCGAGATGGCCCCCTTACTTGCTCTCCACTGTGCCATCTGTTAATCAGAGAGATACGTGGAAAGCTCAGAATGTCAGAAGGGATATGCTTTATGGGTAACCTTACACCCCGGCGTCTTAGGACACGAGACGGCGTGCGGTTTTGGTCGGTTCAAACCCGACATAACCGCCCCCGCTGGCCGGCGGGGGGGTATCCGAGGGAATTTCCGCACGAAAAAAAAGTTACGCACCGCCTGCAGCGTGTTCGGGGCTGGGGAAGCAGGCGTGGAACAGCCATGCCGGATATTGAAACACTTAAAAGCGTCGGATTAATCTAATATATAAAATTCTCAAGTCGCGGTGTTTGCAGTTAAACTCCTCCGAAACGGCTTGACCGGGTCTCATGAAATTTTGTGTGCATATTGGGTAGGTCTGAGAATCGGACATCTATTTTTCATCCCCCTAAATGTTAACGGTAGTCCACCCCAAATTTTTTTTTTTAATTTTTAGATATTTTTTTTATGATACAGCATTAAACAAAACATACAACCCTGAATTTTCAACCCTCTACGATAAACCCCTATTTTTCCATCGCGATTTTCCTTTTCTTTTGGTTTTATCTGTGTATCGATCGTAGCAGTGACTGTTAAACGTATTATTTTATTTAACTTTTCTGTGCATCTCTCATTTTAATTTTTTAATTTCCAGTGCAATCATTAATAATATACATGGCAAAATAACGTTTGCCGGGTCAGCTAGTATCATTATATTAATTTAATAGTACTGCAATAGTTTAAAACAGTGGCCAAGTGCGAGTCAGACTCGCCCATTAAGGGTTCCGTAACAGCAAGTAACATAATAATGTTTTTTTTTTAATTTTTATATTTGAGTTGATGGAATGAAAGGTAAATTGCAGTTTTAAACGTGTTAAAAAAAACTACTTACTAGATCTCGTTCAAACCAATTTTCGGTGGAAGTTTACATGGTAATATACATCATATATTTTTTTTAGTTTTATCATTCTCTTATTTTAAAAGTTACAGAGGGGGGGACACATATTTTACCACTTTGGAAGTGTCTCTCGCGCAAACTATTCAGTTTAGAAAAAAATAATATTAGAAACCTCAATCCATAGATACCACACACGGTATGGGATTGATGAAAAAAAAATTTTGAGTTTCAGTTCTAATTATGGGGACCCCCAAAATTTATTGTTTTTTTTTTCTATTTTTGTATGAAAATCTTAATACGGTTCACAGAATACATCTACTTACCAAGTTTCAACAGCATAGATCTTATAGTTTAGGAAAAAAGTGACTGTGACATACGGACGGACAGACAGACAGACATGACGAATCTATAAGGGTTTCGTTTTTTGCCATTCGGCAACGGAACCCTAAAAATTAAACTACATGTTTGAATGGAACACCAAATTTCTGTCAATATCAAGTATACAATAATTGAAATACAACTATTTGCAATAGGTCGTATCGCCATTTATGTGGTGTTATTTGTTCACTTACCGAACCCCTCGGGTTGCTGTTCAGCAGCCGTGGTCGCGGGGAGACTGGGGAATGTGCTTGTTGCCAGTAACAGTGCCGCTGTGCCGCAGATCGCGCTGCGGGCCGTGCGCGAGCGGTCGCTGCCCGACGCGTGCGCCGAGCTGCTGCTGGCCGAGCTGGACGAGCTGGGCGAGCTGGGCGAGCTGGGCGAGCTGGGCGAGCTGGGCGAGCTGGGCGCCGACAGGTGAGCAGCCGGCACTGCGAGCTGCAGCGGCCAGGGCTCTAAGGAGTCTCGAGCCCTAATCTTAATAATACTACTAAAATCTATCATTAGCTTTCTGAGAAATAAAATAACAGTCAAGCCAAATCAACAGTAGAACAAGAGACCGTGAACTCCAGAATGTCATCCTTGGAGTAGCCGAGACTAAACATAACATAACATAACATAACATAAACTCACACCTATATCCCCGAAGGGGTAGGCAGAGGTGCTAGCACCCACATTTCTCCAGTTTATGTTTAGGTCCCAATGTAATAGGTGGCGAGCCTATTGCCATTAACCGGGCACTTATAAACCCGCGATAAATACACACATAACTTCGAAAAGCATCGAAAAGTCATTGGTGTGTGCCATGGTAATACCTGGGATCGAACCCGAGACCTCGTCTCAGCAGTCCATTACCCATACCACTAGGCTACCGCGGCTAACTAGCCGAGACTAACACTGCAATAATGCCGTGTCTGATACGATATTGCTCCATGTTGGACGTGTAGACGAAAGGAGTGTGATATTCCTCCAACACAAAGGAAGGATCCTCCGACCAGGCAAGGTGATCACGCTTGGCAGATCGCGGCCCAACGGTCGTCGTTGGGATGTTGTATATTTATATGTCATACCAGCGCGCGAACTTCAATTTCGCGATTCAGGATTGGTAGTATCGAAGTAGTTTAACTTGTTGTCGCTAGATGGCGCTGGGTATATGTGGTAGCGCTACAAACGAAACCCTTCATAATATTTTCTTGTTGTGTCCAGTGAGAGTGGAGCGTCCAGGGAACGGGAGAATGAGGAGCAGTGGGAGCAGGGCTCGGCGGCCGACAGCAACGCGCCGCAGGACGACAGGTGGCGCTGGCCGCTCGACCACCCCGCGCTGGACTGTTGCAGGTCAGTGGGGGGAGGTGGGACCGACGCTAGCGCCAATTCTCAAGGAGCTTTCGTGAACTTGCGCACCACGATGTAAACGAATACTTTTCCAATGTAAAATTTAGAATTCGCTCTCCTGGGGCTCTCGAAACCGAAGATGACCCTGGGTCTGCCGGGTGCGAATAAATGCCTTGGCCATCTGAGGACCGGAGACGGCGTACAGTTTTAGTAGGTTCGAGTCCGACATAACCGCTCCCACCGGCCGGCGAAGGGGTTATCCGAGGGGAGATCCACGCAACACAACCACGTTATTCGGCTTTTATTGTAAGCGACTGCTGTCTGCAGAAACCCTCCGCCAGAGCCTCATCTGTCAGTCAGGAGGTGAATCTGCTTGATGGTGCGATTTTGACAAACTTTTGAGGCTTGTAAAATATTCTCAACCGGCGGAGAGCTAGTCCCGCATTTGATACGATGTTCCACTGTACTTCATTGACACTACAAGTGTGTAATATGTGTGTGTGTGCCTACCAGGACACTGAGCGGTGGCAGCGGGGGCCGCTGTGCCTCGGCGGGCAGTCTCCTGCACCTGGCCAACGGTAAGCAAACCCGTACATACATATACAGTTATATCTTCGCCTGCAAGTGAGTGTTCAAAGCACATGATCATTTTCACATTCGAAAAATTATATTCAGAACATAGTTATTTATATGTCTTCTAATAAAGTATTTTTGAAGTGAAACTTCTTTAGAATCGTCGTGATTTGAAACTCGATGAAACTAAAAATTTATTTTTGTTAGTCAGGCACTTTTCAGAAGTTTCACTTCTACCGTGTGTGACTTGCCACACACACACTATAAAAGGGTAAAATTAAAGAGAGGTAAAATTGTGTAAAGGGTAAAAAGGGGAAATGTGGCAAGGGTAAAAAGGGGAAATGTGGCAAGGGTAAAAACGGGAAATGTGATAAGGGGAAATGTGGCAAGGGTAGAAAGGGGAAATGTGGCAAGGGTAAAAACAGGAAATGTGAAAAGGGGAAATGTGGTAAGCGTAAAAACGGGAAATATAGAAAGAGTAAAAAGGGGAAAAGAGGCAAGGTTTTTATTTTATTTTTGTAATTTTCTATCAGTTTTTTTAAAATTTGATATATAATATTATGTTGAAAGAAAACTTTGCATCAGCCACGCACGCGGTAGCAAAGCAACCGAAACATCGGGATCTGTGAAGAATCCGTTATTTAAATGTGTAATATTCATGACCTGAATAAACGTATTTCCTTGCTGTCTATGGCGTAAACTTTTAACAATATCATAAATAGATTCGATTCACCACAAGTTGTACGATGCGATAACCCTCACGCCCCTCCCCGCAGACCCCTCCCGCGGCGGCACGTGTCGGCGGGAGCCCCCCCGCGCGGCGGACGGCGCGCAGCACAGGTACCACTACTTCTATCTATAATCCTGCCCACTTTCGGCTTCCAGTCTACGAAACGACCGATATGTTCCGAGATGCGTCTGCCATCACACCACCACAACCCACCGGCGATATCCAAGTTCTGTAGTTAGGCCAGCTGTCGGACTGTTCAGGGCTCCAACTGCCCCTAACGACTGCCGTAGATGATCGTGTAGCAACTGGAACCGAAGGACGATCACGTCCTATTTTTTTTTTATATTTAGGACACGTCAATTTGACTTCACCTCGCCTGATGGTAAGCTGAAGGTAAAGTCTCAGGAAAGAGGGTCACCATTACATACACGTACTATGTTAACAATGGTGGCACTCAGCTAGACGGCCTCATCAGAAGAGGATTGTCGTCGCAGCACCGCGTGACCCCCACCGGTCCCACTAGTGCTGCGACCACAACCCCCCTGCCCGGCTATGCACTTGCTGACCCCTGAACGCAATCAAACCGAAATTGGATTACTATGGAGGGTTTTTCGCAATCGTGCACGGTCAGTACCTACCCGGCCGAAATTTGTGACAAATTTGTGTCATCAAATTTCTACCACCACCGAGGCACTTGTTCAGACTGCATCAACATAGAATCTAAATCGCTGAAGTTACAAATTTGAAATTTTGGTATTTGATGCCATTTCTATTGTAAGCATCCACTAAAGAAGGATTTCTGTAAATTTTACCCCTAAGGGGGTAAAATAAGGAATGAACGTTTGTATGAAATGTTTGTCTTTTTTGTATGAAATTGTCATATGCTTCTGATTAAAAATACAAGTACTCGCGCATAGACATTTTGCCAAATTCACCCCTAATTATGTTATTAACTATTTCTTACTTTTTGGGCTATTTTAATTGCTATATCGATAAATTCGCAAATAAAACAACATACCAACTGTGATGTTAGTTGTTATGAACTTTGATATTGTGTTCGAACTCATTTACCTGCCGACGATCCCGGACTATCGCAGCGTTTCAGATTCAAAACACCGCGGAATCGATTCCTTTAATATTGTGTAAGTGACACGTGTGTCCGCAGACAGGCGCTGTCGGAGCAGTCCGCGGCGCGGCTGTCGGCCGCCGTGCCCGACGTGGCCATGGCTCCCAACGCCAACACGCACCTGCTCACCGCCCGGGACTACTTCCGCCTCACGCCCTGGGGTGAGTCTTCCACCACACCGCACGACCATAAAGAACCTCACCCCTATGCTGTACACGCCGAAAGTGACTCACATCTTATTCCACCACTTATTCTGTAGACCTGCCATTTTAGGATCCTCAGCATCTGGAATGGCGGTCCGTAACTTCCGGACTTCACCCTAGCTTCTCACCATCCAGGGGGGTGCAGTCAATTGACGGCACGAATAAATTAAAAATTAAAAAAACCTATAAAGAAGCTTAGACCGTGTCCCGTAGACCCAAAGTGTCTAACCCCCGGTCTAACCCTATATTCCGTGATCCCCAAAAGTACCAGAATTCCATTCCGTAGACCCCAAAATGACCCTTTTCATGTAGACCCTCAGAGCTCAGTAGAGCCACACCCTATTCTGTAGCGTTCAGACAGTTAGGATAGTAACTAGTAGATCGTGTTCCAGAATACAGCGGAGGGGGAGTGCTGCAGCTGGACCTGGGGGACGGAGCCACGCACACTCCTCGGCCTGGTGAGTGTGCTTGTGCCGCAGTGAGCTGACTAGTCTGCTGTGCGCTTACAACGTGTGTGAAGTGTGAGACAGCACCAGTAAGAGCTGCTTGTCCGCAGGGTCGCGCGCGCAGCGGGCCGGGGCCGCGCGGCCGCCGCGGGAGCCGCACGCGCAGGTACCCGCCGCTCTGTTGCCTCGCCGGGTGCTCTCTACAATCATCATCTAGCACGGCTTTATTTTTTCATGCGGAAATCCTCTCGGATACCCCCCTGCCGGCCAACGGGGGCGGTTATATCGGGCTTGAACCGACTAAAACCGCACACCGTCTCGGCCTGTTGTTCTTGTTCAGACGCCGGGGTGTAAGGCCCATAAAATCATCGAGCACCCCACGCTTTTGTTTGTTATTCACTCATATCTTCTAATTTTGAAAGCATTAACAATTTTTGAAGTGAAAACTTGTATAGGCGCGTTGAGCAATTTCCATATGAGCACTCACTCTTTTGGGTCAAGACAAATTGTAGGACTCGCGTAATCGTCTCGTCTCACCCCGACCTGACCTGTCCTGGCCTGTCACGCTTTGACAACACATATTCAAACATGGATGAATAGATAGAGGTAGGGAGGAAGGTAGATAGGGAGGGACAGAGGAAGGGGGAGAAATACTAAGGAGGGATAATGACGAGTCAAAAATACACACGTCATTGTTTAAGTTTTGACTTCTGTCGGCACTCCAGGAGTGCCACACACTTATTTTTTCTTTTTTAGTTTTGATCTCCTATTAAAACGTATTTTAGGTAGATTTCGATGAAATCGATCTACCTATTGGTTTCTTGACTACTGTCGAATTTTAAAAAAAATTCTTCATAGGAGGTCTAGTTATGACCCCCTGAGTCCGAAATGACCACTCAGGTCAAAAAGTTTATATATATATATATATATGTATGTATGGTTCCACTTCCCAAAATTTGCGGCACTCTCACGGTCGCATTTTTGCCCCGATCGCTTTCAAACTGCGGTCAAAAATTGCTTGGGTGTAAACTTAGTTTAAGTTCGTGAACGGGTGGAATCCGTCCTAAGGGGGCCTCACTTTTTGTGAAATCAGTTTTTCCTCAAAATTTCACGTTCCATGAAAGATATTCGAACCGTTCTAATTTTATCCCATAGTATACATGAATAACAACTTTTAATTATAAACCTATAATATTAAAACTTTGACTAAAAGTGGGGGGGCGAAAAACCAAAATTTTTCGGGAAAAAATCATAACTTCTAACCGGTGAACATTCTTGCCGTCGGAAACATTTTTAATCGATAGGCCATTTTTAAGTCTAAAATAAATGTCTGAAAAGTTTTTCGCTAAAAGTTACCGTTTTCGAGAAAAAAAAAATCCGTCCGTAGTTCTCTATATAAAATAATATTAATTGCTTCACGAAATCTACCTGTGCGTTCCCCCTGCGGGAACGGATTTTTTTAAACCATCATTTGCTTATATAATCGGTTGCACATTTTTTTTTTTTTTTTAAAGAATATTAGTAACCGAAATTACTAATATTCCCCCTAACCCCTCCAGGTAAGCTAAATTGCTTGTGTCAGGAGTGGGTTCACGCCGGTAGTGTAATAGCCAGGATTCGAACCCGGGACCTCTCGATTGTAAGGTCGACTCCTTAACTACTAAGCTACCGACGCTTCGAGTCCACTACTTTGCAGCTCGGAGTCCACTCTCCCACTTCCTTTGGTTTATTTTTGCTCTTTGGAGTGAGTATCGTGTGACTCCCAATGCCGAGACGTGCGCCTTCGCCCTCGCCTCTTCCAATGTTCAGTAGGTTCAGCGACTAGCGGGAGAGGCTGACTGTGCCCGAAAGTGTTGGTAGAGCCCTGCATGGAAGTACACATTGTGTAGTACGGGGCCTTGGGGTTCGTCTACTCCAAATGAAATTATTTCATTTGTATCTTGTAAGCAGTGGTTTATTGTTATATATAAGGTGTCACAAAATTAGGTCCCTGAATTTGGTGAGATGACTTGGTATCGACAAAATATGTATTTGAAACAAAAAAAAAATATCGGGTAAAAAAAAACCAAAAAAAAACAAAAAAAAAAAAAAAAAACCACCAGCGACCAGTGTCACATGACGCGACGAGCACACGTGACGCTGGTCGCGATTTAGTATCGCGGATAGTATCCTCGCAGTATCCTCCAAGCGGATGTGTGGGAAATACCTAAATCGCGACCAGCGTCACGTGTCTAATAATTAGTATAATGAAGCACGCGTCGTGACGTGTCTTCTAGATGGTAAGACGGTAATGGCGGAGGCGCCCTCGCGAGCCGGAGGGTTCCTATCTTGTCCGCCGCGCACGGTGTGGCGCTGTAGTCGCGTAGTAGTAGCAGTTGCGTATGAGGCGCCGATAGGTGGCGTGAGCAGATGCGTAGACGCACATAGCAAACGAGAGTCGACCGTGACGATGAGTGGTATGTCAGTAGCCAGTACTGAAGGGGTGGCGTGTGGTTCCCAGGCGATGTCTTGCCTGCGGAGCCGCGACGACGACGAGCTGCGCGCCGCCATCGAACTGTCCGTCATACGCGGTAAGTGAAGAGCAGTCCTTTTCTAATTAACTTTATAATAACGTAACATAACTTCACGCCTGTATCCCCGAAGGGGAAGGCATTCGCCAGTTATGTTAAGGTCCCAATGTAATAGGGGGCGAGCCTATTGCCATCTATAGGGCACATTATTAAGCGAGCGATAATTAATATTTATACATAACTACGAAAAGTCAGAGGTGTGTGCCCGGGGCGATTGGGGATCGAACTCGAGACCTCGTCTCAGCAGTCCGCTACGTACGCCACTGGGCTATCGCCGCTTCATAATATATTATAATAATTTCTTCTTTATTAGATTGACAGATTTCAATGTTAATTATTTGTATAACGAGATTTTGTATAGAGTATCATGGTCTGTAGGCCTACAATGAAACGGCCTCTGTGGCGTAGCGGTAGTGCATTCGACTGCTATTACAGGGGGCGCGGGTTCCATTCCCGCTCGGTGCAAATATTTGTATGCATGAATAGGTCTATTTGCATTGGTCTGGGTGTTTCTATGTATAATATGTATGTATTTACAAAAAAAAAGTATATAAGTATGCCTACCCACATTCTGGAACCCATAACACAAGCTAGTTAAACTATGCTTACTTTGGGTCTAGAAAGCGCTGTGTATAATGCCGTAGAATATTTATTTATTTATTATTTGTCCGCACTCGCGGACCGAAGTTTCGATCAATCGGTTCCATGGAACACATTTGTCGCGATTTCCAACCCGAAGACGGCACATGACTTCATGGTACTTGTTTTTTTTTTTTATCGTGCGGAAATCCCTTCGGATACCCCCACGCCGGCCAGCGGGGGCGGTTATGTCGGGCTTGCACCGACTAAAACCGCACGCCGTCTCGGGTCTTCAGACGCCGGGGTGTAAGGTTACCCATAGAGCATATCCCTCGCACCCCGGCTGACCCTGGGCCATCTCACCACTAACAGCATCGCTCATCCTGTCTCCTCTGAAAGCAGAGGAGTACGGAGAGCGATGTGTTCCCGCCACGTTGGGTATTGGCCGACGATCAATGCCAACCCTATGAAGGGGTGAAGGGGAAGCCATTGACCGCCGCCCAGGGTGTACCGGCCGCTCCGATTCCGTTACCCCCGGACTGCAGCGGGATCGGAATCGGAGCGACACTCGAGGAGGTTACCCAACACACACCCCTGACTTCATGGTACCTACGTGACTAAATGTTTACGACTTGCGTTCGTGTTTCGTGCGGGCCCGAAGTTTCGAATGTTTCATGGTAGGTCCCATGGTTCTATCCCTTTAAATATTCAACTCAACTTCCTGTGTATAACTATTTAGTTACCAATCTCTACAGCGTACTCTTCTTTCGGGTCGCGAGCCGCCCCCGCGGCACCAAGCAACGCGCCCGCCGCGTCGTCCAACTTGTCGGGCAACATGTCGGCGCACGCGTCGCACAGCAACCCTCCACACAACAACGTGTTGAACAACGCCCTGGCGTGGCGCGGGAACGCCACTCTCCCCCAAGGACGCTCGCCCGCGGATCTGCCGCTGGCAACGCACATGCCTACAGGTGGGTGCGGGGGCTCCCTAAGCGGAGAGGGGTTGCCCACCGAGCACATACAGAGAGGAGACGGAGGCATGGTGCCCGCCCGCTTCTTTATGCTCCATCTACCGGTCAGTAGTAAAACTACTCACTTCATTCTATGTCGGTGTTGCTGCGTAGTATATCTTTCTCACACCAAATGTAACAGGGACGTACTCGTGCAAACAGTGTCGCCATCTAGTATCGAGTAGAATTATATTTGGAGCCACTGCACTGTGATGACGTCACGTTAGGACCGAGAGTCACAGTGCAGTTACTTAGGCCGCCTCCTATCTGTGTTTGATCTGTGGGGTTTCCCCCAATTGTCACGACGAACCACATGTGACTAGGGCTCCTACTAGAATTTCATCAGCTGGATTTTTACAATCATCTTCACTCCGACCTTCAAAAGGAACGATGAGTTAATTCCTGCGGTACTAATCCTCCCCCCCCCCGGCCCGCAGGCCGAGCGGGGCGCGGCGCGGCGCCGGCGCAGCGCCTGCCCGACCTGCACGCGCCGCCGCAGCTGGCCCCGCCGCGTGAGTGCACTCACACAGACACACCCTCTCACAAACACACACACGCACACACATACATACAACCGGTAATAACAATTGGTCCTTCAAGCCAGACGTCTACGACTATTTGTCAGAAACATCCAGTTCGAAGGACCAATTGCACACTTTGGAAACTGATATGTCTCATGATCACATTCGTGGTTACAGTTCACACAAACGGCATACATGCAATCAAAACTATGCTTTTGACCTTAGAAAATGTTTGTCCACTATTGGGCAGTGAGCCGCGTGAGCAGCGTGGGCAGTGGGGAGCGCCCCGGGACATCCCGCAGCCCCAGCAGCAGCCCGGGCCTGAGCCCGCGCCGCCCGCACGACTACCTGTACCGGCGCCACCAGCCCCACCACGACTACAGGTACACTCTCCACCACGCAAAGCAGCCTGAGCCTGAGTCCAACAGGTGTTACCCTAAATCTAAGAAAGTGACGCAACATATTATCGTTCTCCGAGCCTTTCCCAACTCACTTGGGGAAGAGTCTCAGTCCAACTACGAAGACACCTGAGCTCCACAACCCACTGGCGACATCAAAGTTCTGTAGTTGACCAGCTGTCGGACTGTTTAGGGCCCAACTACCCGTAACGACTGTCATAGATTTTCTTATGACGATTAGGGTCGTTGACCCTAGGGGTGCGAGGGATATGCTCTATGGGGAACCTTTACACCCATCTGTAAACCCGAGATGTCGTGCGGTTTTAGTCGGTTCAAGCCCGACATAACCAGCGGGGTGGTATCCGAGGGGATTTACGCACGAAAAAAAAAGGGTCGTCGACCTTAATCGTCGCTTTACGTACTCTTCTAAAGGAGTCTGTGTGACGAGTGGTCACCCATCCTAAGACTGACTTCTAGTACTGCTTAACCGCGCAATATGCTGTTCTACTCGGTTCCCACTTACAAAGCGACAGATACACAGTGAACGGCGCTTTGGTTGCCACGTCCGGAAGCGACAAAACCGAAGCCATTCTTGGCCCGACACGTTTCCTGCTTCTGTAGTACCTTCTACAGTACTATTATAACATATGCTCCCCCCCCCCAGACTGGAGGCGCAGTACGCGCCGAGCCCGGGCTCCGCCAGCCGCGGCCACAGCCCCAACACGTACGCGTGAGCCTCCGCCGGTGAGTACTGACCTCCTGCATTTACTACTCCACTTTATGACTGGCCTTGACTCATCTATACTTCTACTCTATAATATTATGACGAGAGAAGCCTAATTTTGTTTATATGTTTGGGGGTAGATGGGGGGGGGGGGGGTTCTTTGGATAAATGGATTATCTTTGTATTGAACAAATTCATCCACCATTTAAAAGGTACATTACGAGGGTTGTTTGATAACTACCCGTTTATGAAAAAAACAATCAGTCGTTTTTGTAAATATGCATTTATTTTTCTACGTAGTCTCCTTTTAACTCTATACATTTATTCCACCTATACTCAAGCTTCAATAAACCATCTAAAAAGTATGATTTCGGAAAGTCATTAAAATAGGCCTCTGTGGCGTCATTTGATCTAAATCGCTTACCACCGAGCCATTTTTTCAGGTTGGGAAACAAAAAGAAATCGCATGGGGCCAAATCTGGAGAATACGGGGGGGTGAGGCAATAGTTCGTATCGTAATTGTGTAATTTTGGCTATCACGACTCGGGACGAATGAGCTGGGGCGTTATCGTGATGAAACAGTACTTTTTTCTTCTTTAAATGGGGTCGTTTTTCCTTCAACACAGCTTCAAATTCATCCAATAAATTGGCATAGTACGGCCCTGTTATCGTTCTTCCCTTTTCTAAGTAGTCAATATGTATAATACCCTGCGAATCCCAGAAAACGGTGGCCATGACCTTTCCAGCCGATGGGACGGTTTTTGCTTTCTTTGGAGCATACATATTTTCGGCCAGTGATATTAGTACATTTAGAAAACGGCTACATATCAAACAGCCCTCGTATGTGTAAACTGCGATGGCTTGAGTTAAAAAAACGAAAACTGAAGCGAAGCGTGGGCGGGTTGCTAGTATTATTATAAAGCGCGCTAATCTCAGGAACTACTGGATGAATTCAAAAAATATTTTTCTGTCAGATTGCCTTCTCAAGACAGGGCCGCGTTTCGAACCGGTGCGGTGGTCCATTTCCCAAACATTTGTTTAATTTTTTGACGTTTTGTAAGTTCCGTTTTAATGGTCAATATAGAATAAGTGAATTTTGATTTTGAACATGATGTATTGTTTTGTTTGCAGAGCGAGTGACGCGGTAACCCATCGCGTGTTGGCGGCCGGGAACGCCAATGTTCTGTGACGAGATATTCTAAATGTTACCCCCTCTATATAACCCTTCCCTCTGACATCCCCCCCCCCCTGCCTCAGTAAATCACTCGCTGAGAGGAGTCGTACGTTTAACTATTACCGTTTAATAGACAAATGTAAGACCCATTCTATCGGTAGCAGGATTTAGAACGCAGGGCATATAAAATGAAGAGAAAGTGTTACTTTCATTCAAAGTACATTGTCCAGCTCCTTAGAAGTTAAAAAATTCCGCTCACTTCGAGATTTAAGGCCTATTCACACCTCACAGCGGGATCGCTACTGTCTGCGGTAGAGACAACCGAGTGGGTATGCGGTTATATTACTGTTCACACCAAAGTGGATTTCGCTATACTTGTGTGGTAAATATCGCACGAAGGTATGAAGTTTTCGCGAACAATTAAATACCTTTTTTTTTATTTCGATCGTTTTTGTCGGACTTGAACGACTCAAACCGCACGCCGTCTCGGGTCTTCAGGCGCCGGGGGGACGCTCTGGTTTGGGAACCACGCTGTTCCCGTCTAGCCCCGGTTTGAGGCAGGGGCGCTAGTCACCATCCCGGTCTGCTTCTGGTGGGGTGACAGGCGGCCTCACCTCCCACCCCTAACAATTAAAGATCTATGCGGTATTATGGCATCGAATATCCAGCTCTAGTCGCGCATTTGCATACTGAACTCCTGAGCGAAACCCGCGCGGTGTGTCCCGCTACCCACAGCGGCCGCGAATGCCGCTCAGGTCTGAATAAGCTTTTATACCTACAAGAAAAGCCATCAGCAAGTTGAAAATACTCTCAACACTCTAGACTCAAACCTGGGGCCCGATTCAGGAAAATTTAGGTTTTTTAAACGTGTTTCAAAGAAAGTCAAAAAGTCAAAAGTCAAAAACCATTTATTCTGCATAGACCATTAATAAGGCACTTACAAAACGTCATAAAAAAATAAATAATCTAATGTTTGGCAAATGGACCACCGGTTCGAAACGCGGCCCTGTCCTGAGAAGACTCCGGCAAGAAACTCAGCGGGCTGTTTTTTTTTGGTCTATTTACAAACATATTTACTTAACCTAAGTACAATATTCCATTTGAGTAGCATAGAGAGAGAGCAAACAGTTCATATCCAAGCTTGTTTATCGTCTAAATAGTCTTGAATTTTATAGTAGCCTTTTTGGCAGAGTTTACTTTTAATTTGGCTTTTAAATTTATGAAGAGGTAGATTCTTCATTTCACTAGGAAGCTTGTTGTAGAAGCGTATACAGTTACCCTGAAAGGAATTACTAATCTTGTGGAGTCGACTATTACAAACCACAAGATTGTTTTTATGTCTAGTATTTACGTTATGTATATCACAAAGCCTTAAAAAATTGGAAATGTTTCTTCTAACATACAAAAGATTTTCAAAAATATATTGGGAAACTACAGTTAGAATGTTTATTTCTTTGAACTTTTCTCGGAGGGAGACTCTTGGGCCCAACTTATAAATTGCCCGCACCGCCCGCTTTTGCAGTACAAAGATTGTATTTAAATCTGCGGCATTACCCCAAAGGAGAATGCCATAGCTCATAATACTATGGAAATAACTGAAATAAACTATTCTAGCGGTATCTATGTCTGTAAAAGTCCTAATCTTTTTCACAGCGTAGGTAGCAGAACTTAACCTACTAGCTATTTTTTCGATATGTGATCCCCACTGTAATTTAGCATCGATACTTAAACCTAAGAACACGGTTGATTCCACAAGGCTCAACAACTGTCCATTAAGTTGTACATTGGTTTCCACCTGTGTAACATTAGGTAAGGTGAATTTAATACATTTGGTTTTTTTTTCATTAAGGCAAAGATTATTTATATTAAACCAATGAACCACTCGTGAGATTGCTTTGTTCACTTCGTCATAATTATCTAATTGTCTTTTAATTTTAAATATCAAGGAAGTATCATCAGCAAACAAAACAATACTATTTTTATCCCTTACGTAGTAAGGGAGGTCATTTATATAAATTAAAAATAAAAATGGTCCAAGTATCGAACCCTGCGGAACGCCCATCGAAACCAAAGATCCTACCGAACGTGTACCGTTCACATCGACCTTCTGAATTCTATTGTTTAAATAAGAAGTCAAAAGGTCGAGAGCCTTGTTCCTTATTCCGTAATAATTTAATTTCCTGACCAATGTATCATGGTGGACGCAATCGAAGGCTCTGGATAGATCGCAGAAAACACCTAATGCATCCTGCTTATCCTCCCAGGCCTCGTAAATACATTTCAATAACTCTATACCAGCATCCGTCGTTGATCGTCCTTTAGTAAACCCAAACTGTTTATCATGAAATAATTTATATTTATTAAAATGGGTTAGCATTTGGTCTAGAATTAATTTCTCAAATACTTTACTCAAGGTTGGCAACACAGAGATGGGTCTGAAATTCGAGGGATCTGAGGCGCTGCCTGCCTTGAACAAAGGTATGACTTTACTGTGTTTCATTAAATCAGGAAATATACCGCAACTGACGCAGTCATTAAACACAGTTGCTAGATGGGGAGCAATGACATCAATGATGCTTGAAACAGTTTTGACTGATAATCCCCATAGGTCCGCGGTCTTTTTAATATCAATGGATTTAAACGATTTTGTGATGTCCTTGCTATCAACAACTGAGAATCTGAAAGCGTCCTCACATTTTGTAATTGATTCCATAAGCAATGACTCAGCGGAAGTGGAAGACGACTGAAGAGTTCGGGTAGTGGCTACAGGTATATTTGAAAAAAAGTGTTCAAACTCTGTCGCAACTTCCAGATCCTCCGTGACATGGCGACCGTCTATTTTTAAATGGTAATCTCTTACAACTGCTGGAGATTTACCACATTCGGAATTTATAATGTTCCAGGTAGTCTTAATTTTATTAACAGAATTTGATATTTTGTTTTTTATAAAGTTTGATTTAGCAAAGGAACAGGCTCGCTTAAATGTTTTAGAATAGTTTTTGACATAATTCTGAAAATCAGGGTTGAAATTGTATGATTTTTCAGAATATAATTCATACAATCTCCTCCTGCTATTATAAATCCCTGGTGTTGCCCAGTCACTGAAAACAGGACGGCTGCCAATCGATAATGTCTTTGGGGTAAAAATTCTCCCAAACTCAGTATTGATCAGGTTAATTAAGTCTGCATAAGACTTATCTACACTAGTGTACAAGGGCAAATCAGGTAGTTTATTAATTATATTAATTTATATTTCAAAGAAATTATATAAAACTAGCATCGCCGCGCAGTTTCACCCGCGTCAGTCTTGATTCCGTGGGAATATCGGGATAGAAAGTAGCCTATGTTACTCAGGGATAATGTAGAAAATGGTGAAAGAATTTTTGAAATCGCTCCAGTACTCTTTGGGCCAATTCGTTACAAACATACTTACATACAATGGGAGAGGCCTATGTCCAGCAGTGGACTGCAAAAGGCTAATTGATCGATTGATTGATTGATACTTACAAATCTTTCCTCTTTATAATGTTAGTATAGATTTAAAATTCAAAATCTAATTGAAAACGAATCAAACTATGAGTGATTTAGAAAGTTTAATAACGTCACGAAAACGTACGTAGGTTTTCTTTTGACAAATCATATTGAATATTATAGGCATTTTTAACGTTTTTTCTTTCTGATCGAATTGACATCACGCGATTTGAAAACGTGGCCTTACTGATCTGGCCCCAGGGCCAGTCGCAACACTGATATGTTTTACCCAGAAGCTGCTTTTTCTAAGGTTTTCAATTTAATCGTTATACTTCTTTGGCGTCACAAGATAAAAATCTTTCAGAAAATATATTCTAAGACATGTTGACAGTGTTATGGGTTCCAGAATGCATATAAACATACTTATATACTTTTTTTTTGTAAATACATACATATTATACATAGAAACACCCAGACCAATGCAAATAGACATATTCATGTATACAAATATTGGCACTGAGCGGGAATCGAACCCGCGCCCCATGTTGTAGCAGTCGAATGCACTACCGCTACGCCACAAAGGCCGTCGAACAACAGATTGTTGAGTGCTTTAGGTGATAAAATCTCGGAAGTAGCAGGAAGTGCCGTTTCCGTACCTCTCTCACCCCCCCTCCTCCCCCTCAATTCCTATGATCTCATAAAATTAAACGTGGAACATGTGTGAAATGTAAAATATAGTTGTGTTAAGATTTGTACGTAATACAATAATTATTATTATCTTGTATAATATAATATTATAATTTCGGGATACCACGATTTTGTTAGAAAGGCATCCAGTACTTTGGGAGGTTTAAATGCAGATAAGAGTCCAATAAGCAGAGGTCCTGAACTCTAAGCGGCGATAGCCCAGTGGTGTACGTAACGGACTGCCGAGACGAGGTCTCGAGTTCGATCCCCAGTCCCCCGGGCACACACCTCTGACTTTTCGTAATTATGTGTGTATTAAAATGTTGATTATCGCTCGCTTAGTAATGTGCCCGGTAGATGGCAATAGGCTCGCCCTCTATTACATTGGGACCTAAACATAACTGGCGAATCGTGGGTGTGCAATACACCTCTGCCTACCCCTTCGGGGATACAGGCGTGAAGAAGAAGTTATGTTATGTTACTAACTCTTTTCCGAGAGATACAGGCAGGAATCTATTCTCAGGATAAAAAGTAGCCTATGTGTTATTCCCGACTATATATCTATCTATGTGCTAACTTTTACTCAGATCTGTTTAGCCGGTTCCCATGCGAGAGTCCCAAAAGACCGGATGTCTTCGTAACAAAATGTGGAGCACTGAGATTAAAAAGAAATGAATAATAACGAATTTGTTTCGGTGTACTCGATGAATGTGTAATGGATGATGGAATGCAGATGAAAATACACATGGCCGCCATTTTGTTGTGCATCTTGAGAATACAAGATGGCGGCCAGTAGATTAGTGAATGAATGCTAGTGAGAAATGAAATTTATAACTCAGTGAGTCATTGCATTATGGGTTCTTTAATTAGGGTTCTCTTCTAACTCATCAATAATAAAGAATATTAGTAATCGAAATTACTAATATTCCCCCTAACCCCTCCAGCTAAGCTTAATTGCTTGTGTTAGGAGTGGGTTCACGTCAGTAGCGTAATGGCCAGGATTCGTACCCGGGACTTCTCGATCGTCGAAACCTTAACCACTAACCTACCGACGTTTCATTATATGCAACGTTGGTAGCTTAATAATTACGGAGTCGGCTTTACAATCTAGACGTCACGGGTTCAAATTCTGCTACACAAGTAGCTTAGCTTAAGGGGTTAGCGGAAATACTAGTAATTTCGGTTAATACATAATTGAGCCTTTTTTAAAGAAGCCAATAACTGTATTTGAAAAAAAAAAGGTGACAGTGTGTGAAATTATGCGTCTGTTGAAAGTTTGATTTTGTCGCGAGCGAATCCCCTACCATTACACATCCAATGACTACAGTATATAATATACACGACGGATATTTAGAAATAATACTGTACATACATATATATATATAGTTTAATTATAATATTTGACTACTTAACTACACTTTACAACTGTTCAATGGAATTTGACTGGGAATCTTGTAGTTGGCTGTATCTTACCCGAAGTTTCGCGCACATAGCATTGACTTATCAAAACTTGAAGTATTGTCAGGTTACTATTGGGGAAGATTCCTCCTGCCAACCCCACCAGCCAGTCTGTACACTTGTGGACCGACGCATGGCGCTCTGGTGTAGGCTGCAGGCTGCAGGCTCTCCTTTCGTGGTTGGGTTTGTCTGACGGTAGTCGCCCCCGTAAAAACTAAGATAAGTAAAATCATAAAAAGAGCAGATGCGACCGTGACTAACGCCGTCCGCTGCTGTTTCGTGCAAATCGTATGTATTTTCTGCACGACTTTTGTGCACATTTTTGCACGATATTCGCTCCATATTATTTGCACGAAGCGCAGGCGCCGTGCATACACGCTGGAGGCAGCAGACGGCTGCCGCTGCGATAATGATTTTGTTGAGAAATAAAGCAATATTATTGGAAGTTGTAAGTGTAGTTCCGTAGTGGGTCGCCGTCAGTTATCGGTTCGTTATATTATTGTGAGCGTTCTGGTTAGCTGTACGAGCTGCGCAGGCGCAGTCGCGGTGCGCAGTACGCACGTGGTGTTTGATAGGCGTCGCCATCTTATTTTGGGGTATACAGTGTGTCTTTTTTTAACTGGGACAGTATGGGGAGATCCGAAATCATCGCAGATACAAGGAGAATGTCTGAAGAACCATTAGTTACTTTTGTGTGAAAACAATTCTGGCATACTTAATTTGTTGGTCAAGTGTGAGCTCTCCATAAAAATGAGTAATTTCGATGTTTTTTTTTTCTTTATTGCGGATCGACTCGAGTTCATGTAAGAATCATTTAATTGTATCTGAATACTCCGTGAGTGAAGCCTCGCAGTAATTATGTTAAAGACGCACGTACACTCGGAATTGAACGTTAAGTTAATTTATATTTTAGTTACAAAGTAACTTTAAACATTATGTTATGTTTATTGATATTATGTATAAAGTTAAAACTCTTGTAAATAGTACGCCGAGGCCGCCCGCCCCGCCCGGCCCGTGTTGTTGCGACAGATCATTATTATGTATAAATAAAATATTTATTCACAGGAAATTCGTTTCATTTCGTTCTAATACACACTGCTCCTGACGACCTGGTAAAGAGCGCAGGGACTCGGTGGATGCAGGCCGCTACAGACCGGTCGAAATGGACGTCGATGAGGGAGGCCTATGTTCAGCAGAGGACTTACTACGGCTGATATGATGATGATGACACCGCTGCTTCTGCTATGCGTTTCAAATGAGTTGATAACTGTCAATGACATTTTGATACGTGTCGATAACTTCATTGTGTAACGTAAGGTAAGCAATAGTAGTTTATGCAACTGTCATATAAGAAGGGGTATTTAAACACGAGAGTCTGTTTACCGCATGAAGCGAAGCCGAATGCGATAATAGGTTGACTCGAGTGTTTTAATACCTAAGTTATATGCAGTTTCCTACACTACTTTATCTTCACTCATAGGAAAAATTGAAATTAAACAAAGTAGGTATATATAAATATCAAATAAACCGCGATAGAATCCGTTAAAAATAGTTTTATTTCAAAGTAGGTAGGTTACAAGGAAGTAATTTAGCGTGCGCCATTTTATTCACAGTTCGAACTGCGCATGCGTGCGCCTTTTTTTTCATATTCAGCCTAACACCTTAGTTTAATGAATAAAAAAAGATAGCGGTGCTAAAATGAGTTTTATGATACAGTTGGCGTAACTATAATAAGTTTTATTTTTAATTTTATGTATATGCGTTTATAAAGTGCGTATGTATAGAATCGTCTTTGAATTCGTAATTCGAATTTTTCGATTTGACTGTAGATAAATACATTTTTATGGTTCACTATTGCTCGACAACAAGAAACACACAAAGTGTATGTACTCGGAAGCGCATGGGCGTAGCTAGTGGCACACTATGACACTATACAAAACTGTGTACTGCCAAAATGGCCGCCGTAGGCCACCAGGGTTGCCAGGTCGGTAGGTTTTATTTATTAATATATTATTATAATTTTTAACTGACATTAAATTTAATGCACTGATGTGATATCGATTGATAATAATAATTTATTGTTTTAATCTGTTGACATATGCTAACCATAATATATGCAAGTCGAATATTGTTACTAACGGACGGACAGACAGACATGACGAATCTATAAGGGTTCCGTTTTTTGCCATTTGGCAACGGAACCCTAATTAAGTCGTTGTTACCATACACGTATGAACCTGTCCGAAATGGAAATTTTATTGTTAGCTGTACAATTTTGATGAGTACGGAATGAAGTTGCCGCGATCGCGATTATCTTCTCAGTTGAAACGCATAGTACTGAGAAACGTAGGAGGGGAGGAAGGAGGGGCTCCGGCGCAGGCCGTCCTCTCGGGGTCAGGACGTCCGACGGCCGTGGCTCTCGTAAAAGCTGAAATACCAATAAAAAAAAATTCCCTGCAAAGAATTTCCTAACAGGTAAAACCACCAATACTACTTTGCTCGACCTACGAACTTCAGAACCTCGCCCAACAGTACCACCGGCACATATTTGATGATTAATAAAATTTATATTTATTTTTCACCAAATCCGTTCACAGTGGAAAATATCTTTATGGCAGTCGGACATAAACTCGAACATTTCGTTTTGAAATAATTAATCAATTTGTAGGCCAGTTGAACTTCTAAGCATATTCCCAAAGTTCAAACTTTGGATGCCACTGCGGAATCGCTATGTGGGTGATGATACGGTTTGATACCAACCAAGTGAAGGCGCCTTCACAGGTAGCTTAACATATGCCAGTGTGTCGATCTTCTTAGCTCTATATAAAACCTTTTGTCAAATAAAGTATGAAATAATAGGTCTTTACCTATGAAATTTCCGAAATTTTCTCACAAATTCATGAGTTCGTTATTCCTGTAATTTAATAGCTATTTCCATTATTTATATTTTGTTTCAAAGTTGATATCAAGATTTTACAACTCTGTATTAAATTTTGTTTTTATTGGCCGCTCGATAAATTAATTCGATCTTCAAAAACAGTACTTCCTAAATGCTATCCATTTTGATGATAAATTTCGTATTGCTTAACAGCTGTCACATACGTACGTAGTGCTTGTTTGTGCAATGCAATGTAATGCGTCATGCGCTTGCAGAATGTGCAAGCTAATTATGTTCAAAACACAGGCCAAGTGCGAGTCGGACTCGCCCATGAAGGGTTAGCAGGAAGGGTTAGAAGTAGCAGCAAGTAAAATGTTTATATTTCAGTTGATTGAATCAAAGGTAAATCGCGGTTTACGATTTGAGGTTTTAAAAAAACTACTTACTAGATCTCGTTCAAACCAATTTTCGGTGGAAGTTTACATGATAATGTACATCATATATATTTTTTAGTTCTATCATTCTCTTATTTAGGAAGTTACTCAGTTTACCACTTTGGAAACTATTCAGTTTAGAAAAAAATGATATAAGAAACCTCAATATCATTTTTGAAGACCTCTCCATAGTATACATTAGATACCTCACACGAATGGGTTTGAAATTTTTTGAGTTTCAGTTCTAAGTAATGAGTCATGTAATAAGTAATGAGTAATGAGTCTAAGGTATGAGGGAACCCCCAAAATTTATTGTTTTTTTTTTCTATTTTTGTGTGCAAATCTTAATGCGGTTCACAGAATACATCTACTTACCAAGTTTCAACAGCATAGTTCTTATAATTTCGGAAAAAGTGGCTGTGACATACGAACGGACCGACAGACAGACATGACGAATCTACAAGGGTTTCGTTTTTTGCCATTTGGCTACGGAACCCTAAAAAATACATACGATTTGCAGTGCGGATGTCCGCTAGCGTGCACACGCATAAGGCAGCGGACGCTGTAAGGGCTTATGATGTATCATGATTTTATGGGGTTAAAGAAAACAAGTGCTATATTGTTAGAATTACATTTATTTCAATTAATTATTCACCGTCCTACTCTAGCACCAGCTCTCTCCCCCCCCCCCCCCTCTTACGTCATACCAACTGTACATACATACATTTATACACTCCTCCGCTCCATGCAAACTTAAATACAAACATATCATAAGATTGTACACTGGACGAGACAACACTACACGACTGTTGTCTCACAAGTAACATTGTACCCGACCACGAGGATCTGATCGCTCAGTCTACAGGGTTAACTAATACCATAATGATCGAGAACGGAGCGAGTGAGGAACAGCTTGACATGGGATCCTTGTGGCATGATGGAAGATGTAGTGACCAACATTTAGTAGTAAAATTATAGTAGCAACCAACTACAGATAGAATTCGTTTATACGGCGAGCGAGTAAGAGTATAAACGATCGCTTTAGGCAATTTTTTTTTTTAAGAATATTAGTAACCGAAATTACTAATATTCCTCCTAACCCCTCCAGCTAAGCTTAATTGCTTGTGTTAGGAGTGGGTTCACGTCGATAGTGTAATGGCCAGGATTCGAACCCGGGACCTCTCGATTGTAGGGTCGACTCCTTAACCACTAAGCTACCGACGCTTTTCAAAATTCAAATTTGATATATTTCATGCTAGTATCGAACCTGTGAGACGGGTGCTCAGTCTGGATTTTTTCTTGGATTTTGACTAGTTTTAGTGAAGTAACGCACATGTATATTCATATCTTTCTTCTCACAGATGATGGGTGTAACCTATTTTTCACTCATATTATTTTGTTCAACTCTGTTCTCAGACATCTGATATTGTTCTAAATCTATTCGTGGAGACCTATAATTGGCTCTCTGTCACTTATTGAGCTGAGTGAGACGAAGTCGAGCGAAATTTCCTCATACCAGACTTCAGGATTTTCTTTGTCACAGGTCTCCTCCTAAACTACTAATCCAATCAGAACCAAATTTGGCATGATTAAAGAGGTCAATCAGAGGAAGGTTTATGGATATATTTTGAAAAAATTAATGCTACCACAGAGGAATGATCACCGTTAAAAAAATTCCAGATGGAATTACATAATAACCGCTCGAGACACTGTGACCAAACTTTACACGCTCAGAAAGCATGTCCAGAGTTGTGACTTTCAAAAAGAATTTTCAAAATCGGACTTGCCACGGAGGAATGATCACTGTTCAAAATTTTCAAAATCTGATTCACGATGTCTCACTCAGCTCAACATTGCAAGCAGCGATTCGCCTTGCAGACCTAGTTTTTATAAGTACCTATTTTGTTGTAACTTGGCTGTTGGTTTCCCAAATATAAATAAATAAATAAATAAATAAATAATAGTATATTATGCAACTAGTGAATAAAGGACGGATTTAAAGCGAGGGCCGTAGATGAGTCACGAGCAAGAGAAGGATTCTAATGATTGAATCACGAGCGCAGCGAGTGATTCAACTGTTAGAATCCTGAACGAAGCGAGTGATTCATGGCTCTCGATATAAATTCGTACTTTATTCAGGAGTTGCATACTATACTTTATACCATGACTACGAGAAAAGACATAATTTTAGCGAAAATAGAAATTTAATCAAGAAATAAGAACTGTTACATTAATTGAAATGGACATTAAAATTAGAGCAATGACTGAAATTAAGCATAATTTTCTTATTATTATCATTAGAGTGGTCAACTTGTGAAACAATATTTATTTCTTATAAAGGCAGCAAAGAACACAAAACAGTTCTTAATCTAATGCCAAACTCCTTGTCGCAAATATCGACCAATCAAATCTCGAGAATTTATTTGCACCAAAGAGTTTTGAATTTCGAATCTTAGCGCAAGGAGTTTGTGTAAGCATTGAAATAGAGACCGGATATATTTTTGTGTTCCAAATTCAAACACCAAAATAGTGAATAAAAACAAAACCGTGAATAAAAGGCCTTTTTATTCACTGTTTTGCGTGAATAAAATAAGCTTTTTAGAGTAGGTATGGTATAAATAAATAAATAAAAATAGAGAAAGGGATGTTTCTAGATGGTTCGGACACGTAGAGAGGATGGTCGGAGGAGATTGACGAAACAGATTTATAAGGCGAGGGTTCACCCGCAGCAGCCTGAGCCGATACATTCTCGTGGTCCGATATAACACTACAATAATAAACGATAATATGGCCGAGATTCATAAGTGTGTTTCGTTTCGACTAAAATACATACACAAAAGTTATAAGTACTTAGTTAACTAAAAATACAATATGTAACAAAACCTGTATCTGATCGCATATCGCAATAAGATCGTAAAATTAATACTCCATAGAAACTGCAATAACATTTAGTTCAACGAGGAAACTAGCCAGCGGGAGGCAGCGCTGTGGGCCGCCGCTAAATGTCATTGGATATCTATTGGGTGCTGTTGTCATATTCTTAGATTCGGGGCGATAGTGGGTAATTTTGATACTAGAAAATAGCATTTTAAATTATAACTAGGAATTCAGTACAGGGTGCGACTGAAATAAATTGAGCTGAGCGAGCAGGAATCTTACTTGACAATAGGACATCTTACTACGGTCGCGCGCTTAGCTAAGGCCGCGCGCTCGTGAAACTGTTTTTCGGTGATTATTCCTCAATGGTACATCGGACATAACCATCTCGCTTCGAAACACTCCTCAGTGTCCACACTATCGCCGTGGTACATTTGGTCAAGATCGCGCGAGTGGTTACGGAGGAGTTCAGCCACCAACAAACGGCTATGCCGCGTATAAGAGCTTCGCTCGCTCAGCTCAATAATACATTTATTTTCATTGTTTTTTTATTTCTGATTATGGTGTATTCCAAATACCTATGTGCCCATTATCGATCGGACAGGCGTTTCGCTACATACTGTTTTACACACTACAATTTTAAAACTACTGTTATTAGTGACACGCCGACATATTGTCACTTCGATAATCAACTTTATAATTTAACAAATAACATATTTCATTCACAAAGTCAAAGTTCGACCAAAACATCTTTTTATTCGAGTTGACACACCATCACTGCGTAACATAGGCTATATTTATTACTACTATGACGGTTACCAGCTTCGCAATCAACCCAAACTTAAGCGTAGCGAGATTTGCCTATCCAACAATAGGTCAACGTGACCGGTCGACTTTTTTCCATTGATTTGGTTTTTCGGTGATTATTCCTCGATGGTAAGACCGATCTGGCCAAGAGGCTCATCAATAACGATGCACTCGTCGAGAAAAGGCTTCAGAGCCTTGAACATCGACGCAAAGTTACAGGCCTATCGATCTTTTATCGGATGCATTTCGGAGAGTGTGCGCTGGAATTGCACAACTTGATACCTCCAAGCCCTTTCCACCAACGAACGACCAGACGCACAGCGACGCGCCACCGGTACATGGCGGATATTCCACTCATACGCACGAAACGTTTCGGCGACACATTTATTATGCGTACAGCTAAGGAGTGGAATTGCCTGCCTGAGTCTGTGTTTCCGGAAAGCTATAACCTTGGAATCTTCAAGTCTCGAGTGAGTAGGTTCCTTCTAGGCAAACGTGATCCATCGTAGACCACATCGTCACTTACGGTCAGGTGAGATAGAGGTCAAACGTGAGCCTATCATCCATAAGAAAAAACCCACTTTACCCGTTTTACATCGATTATATTCATAGCCAATTAAAGTATAATCAAAACATTAGTTTCTCACGGCCCACTTTATTCACCTATGATTTCAAAAGTCAGGTGATTTAAGTCCACCGGTTGGGGACACTTAACTCACCTAGGTGATTTAAGTGGAATAAGCGCCCTTCAAGACTGTAACCACGGCTATACTATTACGAGACATATGCACTAACGTCTGTACAATATAGTGTGACACATAACATATATCGGGGGGGGGGGAGACACATTCAGCAGCGAGCTATTTTAACATTACATACATATTTATATTTTACTAACGAGACTCGCTGCGGTACGCTCGCGAAACAATGCGGTTATGATATACTTGTAGGTAGGGTTGCCAGGCGTCCGGATAAAGCCGGAAATAGGTAGGCTTTTTGATTGCGTGTCCGGCCAAAATAAACGTGGTTCGGCTAGTCCGGCTTTTTACATTTCGCAAACGAGCGAGCGCCGAGCGTGGCCGAGTATTATTTCATTAGTATTTAAGAAGAATTTCAAAATGTTGATAAATGTTTAAGCATCTAGAATTAAATTTTGTATGATGACTATTTGACTGATTAATAATAAAGTCCCTACTTAAGACTGATTTGGCATTCGATTTTATTTATTATTTCATGACAATTTAACAAGATTTATGACATTAATAATAAAAACTTTATTTGACATAACAAAACATTGTCGTACCTATTATTGTCGTACATATTACACAAAATCCTCAATAATTTAGGGTGTCCGGCCTTTCTACCTAAATGTCCGGCCAAACTGGCTGGTCTGTCCGGCTATTAGGTTTGGCGACCTGGCAACCCTACTTGTAGGTTCCAGAGACGGAATGTAAAATTAAGAGGAAGCGCCCTCGCTAATACAGATACTTGTGATTGTGAACGAGAACAAACTATGACTACTGTTATATGAAAACAATACACTTTTGACATCGCGATGTGTTATCCATCATGTTCTATACAAATAAATAAAAATTTAAGTGTCCGTTTGTAATTTAATATAACAGATTTTAAATAAATGTCTACCAAAGTGGCTGGAGCCGATTTTGATGGGATTTTTACTACAGATAGCTGATGTTACAAGGCGTAACTTACGCTACTTTATTTTAGAATTAACTTTTAACAATTAAAGATAACAAACAAGTACGTGGTCTACTTGGTGTTAAGCGGTCACCGTAACCTACACACGCTTGTAACCATTCTAAAACATTTTTCTTAAGAATATACTAACATTTGTGAATTTTTTAGCAATTGGTATGCTAACTTTTCTTATAGACTTATATCGGAAAAAGAGCACATCCAGGACGGGACTTGAACCCGCGACCTGTCGCTTACAGGGGGAATACTCTGACCAACTGAGCGACCTAGACATGTCCCAGATATTCGAAATCCTGATATTATATAATATATTATACGTCTCCAGGCGACGCTGGAGCCATCTACCGTAATTCTTGCGAACTACGGAAACAATGAGCAATTACAATCATTTTTAAACATTGTTTTGAGATTACTCCGATTCAATTTTTTTCCGATATAAATGTTTGTTGAGAAAACCAAGGATCGTAAATCATTCGCGATAGTACCGCAGCGCCCCCTACGCTATGAAACAGCCCACAGACAACACTTAGAGCTAGAGAAACATCTTTCGATGGGAAATGTGCCCTTAGGAGGAGTTCACATGTCACTGACCGGACCAGCTTGCTAGGGCTCGCGTCTCACAAACAAATGTTCGGTCCTTCCGTAGTGTGTGCACGCCCTCTAGGGGTATTTAAGATGGAATTAAGCCGTGAGGGCAACAATCTTACCGGGGCAAGACGGGGACACCGTGGTCCCCAAACCCGAGGGGGCCATCTCGAAACCGGAGATGGCCCAGGGTCAGTCGGGGTGCGAGGGATATACTCTATGGGCAACCTTACACCGGGTCTGTAGACCCGAGACGGCGTGCGGTTTTAGTCGGTTAAAGCCCGACATAACCACCCCCGCTGCCTGGCGGGGGGGTAATCCGAAGGGATTTCCGCACGAAAAAAAAAAAGGGCAACAATCTTATAGCTATACTCAGATGGTGGTATTGATAGACCCTGATCTGCGGGGGGGCACACCATAGGCGTGTTGAGCACTCCATATAAGCACTTTTTAGGTGAAGAAAATCATGAAACTTACGTTTTTTTAATCGTTACGTCACCTCGAAATCCTCAGGAATGGCCGGCAGGATGGAGGGAAGGAAGGAGGGAGGTCGTGAGGGATTATGGATGATAACGATTAAAAAAATACACGTAATTGTTCAAGATTTCACTTCTGTTGGCACTCTTGGAGTGCCACTGTTTTTTTTTTGTTTAAATAGTAAACTCTACTATTCTCGTAAACTCTGCAGCTAAGCAGGAGTGGGTCCACGTCAGTAGTGTATGGATTTGAACCCAGTACATATTTTTTTGCGTGCGGAAATCTCCTCCGGTGCCAAACTGGCCAGAGGGGGCGGTTATGTCGGGCTTGAACCGACTAAAACCGCACGCCGTCTCGGGTCTACAGACGCCGGGGTGTAAGGTTGCCCATAGAGCATGGACCTAGTACCTTTCGATCGTAAGGCCGTCTCCTTAACCACTAAGTTACCAGGGCAGTTGCTCCCGTACAAGTCAATTTGAATCTAATTATGGTAGAGAAGAGAAGGAGATAGGACACTGGGTTTCAAAATGCAAGCTTTGGAGCTTTTATGGAGAACAGGGTAGCCGGTCGCGTGAAAGTCAAGATAAACTTTATCATGGAATGCAGTTGTAGGAAAGAGTACATCGAACTCCAAAGTGCCTGCTTCGAATGCAATCGTAATATTTTACAAACGGTTGCCCTTTCATTTTCGCGCGGAAATCCCTTCGGATACCCCCCCGCCAGCCAGCGGGGGCGGTTATGTCGGGCTTGAACCGACTAAAACCGCACGCCGTCTCGGGTCTACAGACGCCGGGGTGTAAGGTTGCCCATAGAGCATGAACCTAGTACCTTTCGATCGTAAGGCCGTCTCCTTAACCACTAAGTTACCAGGGCAGTTGCTCCCGTACAAGTCAATTTGAATCTAATTATGGTAGAGAAGAGAAGGAGATAGGACACTGGGTTTCAAAATGCAAGCTTTGGAGCTTTTATGGAGAACAGGGTAGCCGGTCGCGTGAAAGTCAAGATAAACTTTATCATGGAATGCAGTTGTAGGAAAGAGTACATCGAACTCCAAAGTGCCTGCTTCGAATGCAATCGTAATATTTTACAAACGGTTGCCCTTTCATTTTCGCGCGGAAATCCCTTCGGATACCCCCCCGCCAGCCAGCGGGGGCGGTTATGTCGGGCTTGAACCGACTAAAACCGCACGCCGTCTCGGGTCTACAGACGCCGGGGTGTAAGGTTGCCCATAGAGCATATCCCTCGCACCCCGACTGACCCTGGGCCATCTCCGGTTGCCCACCTGCCGCCCCTGCCGGTCTCAAACGGTTGCCCTCACGGCGAAGTTTCAAACTGTATACTATAATGTGAAGAAGCTTTAGTTTATTATACAACAGGTCCTGGGCGAGCAACGCACGCGCAACAGATCGACCTACAGATAGTTGACACCACTCCGAGTGATTGTACATAACACGTATTTGTACTATATATACATACATGCATAACTTCACGCCTGTATCCCCGAAGGCGTAGGCAGAGGTGTATTACACACCCACGATTCGCCAGTTATGTTAAGGTCCCAATGTAATAGGGGGCGAGCCTATTGCCATCTACCGGGCACATTATTAAGCGAGCGATAATTAACATTTATTAATGCACACATAACTACGAAAAGTCAGAGGTGTGTGCCCGGGGTGACTGGGGATCGAACTCGAGACCTCGTCTCAGCGGTCCGTTACATACGCCACTGGGCTATCGCCGCCATTTACTATATGTTTAAAGGATATATTGGCAACCATAATAATTGTTGTTGTTCTGCCTACCCCGGAGGGAAAAGGCGTATATGTATGAAGCCAGTCAATGTATATTGCGGTCCAATATCGTGAACCGGCGCAGGACCGACCGCGTTTGTTTGCACAACAATAGCATCGAACCTGCGGCGGAGCGGCAGTGCGTGCGACTGTTCAGGGGAGGTTCTGAAGGGAGGGAAGGGGGGATTTTGTTAAAATGAGATTTTCTTAAGTTTGCCGCACAATATTACTTGCCAGAATTCGTTCCTTATTAGCGATACTATCGAATGGTGTAATAATACAGGGTGTATTATAACTTTTTTTTTTTTTTTTTTTTTTAAATATTAGTAACCGAAATTACTAATATCCCCCCTAACCCCTCCAGCTAAGCTAAATTGCTTGTGTTAGGAGTGGGTTCACGTCGGTAGTGTAATGGGCAGGATTCGAACCCAGGACCTCTCGATCGTAAGGTTGACTCCTTAACCACTAAGCTACCGACGCTTCAATATTCAATAACTGGCGAATTATGGGTGTGTAATACACATCTGCCTACCCCTTCGGGGATATAGGCGTGAAGTTATGTATGTTGTTTTTTCTTTGTCTTCAAAATTAACAGGTTTGATTTCTGGCTAAATAGATTGAGATTTCAAAATCAAAATGATGCAGTTTTAGTTTTCATCAAAATCGGGCTCGCCAGGAATCAAATACCATTACCCCATACGTTTCATCCTTGCATAAATGAGGTCTGGGAAGCCCATCTCGGACTATACAGTAGTATAGTTAAAAAAGAAAATATTTTTTTTAACTAAACGCAATTGACCAAACTTTTAAATTCGGAATCCTATTCAATAAATTGTCCGCCAGTATCAGATTGTAAAAAGTTCGATTCTCGAATGATATTAGTATTTGGGTGATTTAAAATGATATTTACACAATATGAATGTGAAGCCCCCGCACGCATGTCGCGCGGGGCGGCGGCCGGGGGCGGAGCCCTACAGCGCGGTCTCGCCGGGCGGCGGCGCGTCCAGCCAGTGTCGCGGCCGCGTGCGGGTTCGGCGCCGGGCCGAGCCGCTCTGCAACGTCACAGTACGCTTGTACTACACATTATCTAGTGGGCGCAGGCCCGCAAGGTTCAGCATGACTAGCCAGGTTACTTTTGGTATATCTTCATACTGGTCATCTAGACCCCTTCGTGTTTCAGAGAGCACGGTCGATCCTAGTTGCCATACAAACATCTGTAAGTTGCAGTCGTTACAGGGCAGTTGGAGCCCTAAGAAGTCCGACAGCTGGTCTAATTGCAGAACTTGGATATCGCCAGTGGGTTGTGAACGTCAGGTGGTAGTCGCTTAACGGCAAGTATTGAAGTCCAGCCGTTTGTAGTTAGAATCTAAGACAACTAAGTTGGGAAAGGCTCGGAGGACGGTGAGTTTCCGAGGGCCGTACCTTGCGGTCCTGGGGGGGCGGGTGCGTGGCGGCCCTGAGCGCGTCGTGCAGCGCTACGGCGGCCTCCATGTCGGCGGCCGAACAGCCTCCGCCTGCCTCCGGAAGCTCCGCCTCGTCGATGTCTGCGGACAGGAGGGAGGAGCTGATACACCTAACATAGACGCTGTCGACATTTTTTATTAAGTTTAAGGTTATTGACGATTCAGTGAATTTCGATCGTCGAGTAATGGCCATCACTGTGGTCACAATCGTACACATTTCTGTGAACGTGTTGTTACTGTTCCACTGTGCCCCTAGAGCGCACGTACCGTGGTAAGAGAACAGCTTGGGTGGCTGCGTCCCGCGCAGCGCCACCGTGTCGGCCTTCAGGCGCGCCCTAGAGCGCACGTACCGTGGTAAGAGAACAGCTTGGGTGGCTGCGTCCCGCGCAGCGCCACCGTGTCGGCCTTCAGGCGCGCCCTAGAGCGCACGTACCGTGGTAAGAGAACAGCTTGGGTGGCTGCGTCCCGCGCAGCGCCACCGTGTCGGCCTTCAGGCGCGCCCTAGAGCGCACGTACCGTGGTAAGAGAACAGCTTGGGTGGCTGCGTCCCGCGCAGCGCCACCGTGTCGGCCTTCAGGCGCGCCCTAGAGCGCACGTACCGTGGTAAGAGAACAGCTTGGGTGGCTGCGTCCCGCGCAGCGCCACCGTGTCGGCCTTCAGGCGCGCCCTAGAGCGCACGTACCGTGGTAAGAGAACAGCTTGGGTGGCTGCGTCCCGCGCAGCGCCACCGTGTCGGCCTTCAGGCGCGCCCTAGAGCGCACGTACCGTGGTAAGAGAACAGCTTGGGCGGCTGCGTCCCGCGCAGCGCCACCGTGTCGGCCTTCAGGCGCGCCCTAGAGCGCACGTACCGTGGTAAGAGAACAGCTTGGGCGGCTGCGTCCCGCGCAGCGCCACCGTGTCGGCCTTCAGGCGCGCCCTAGAGCGCACGTACCGTGGTAAGAGAACAGCTTGGGCGGCTGCGTCCCGCGCAGCGCCACCGTGTCGGCCTTCAGGCGCGCCCTAGAGCGCACGTACCGTGGTAAGAGAACAGCTTGGGTGGCTGCGTCCCGCGCAGCGCCACCGTGTCGGCCTTCAGGCGCGCCCTAGAGCGCACGTACCGTGGTAAGAGAACAGCTTGGGCGGCTGCGTCCCGCGCAGCGCCACCGTGTCGGCCTTCAGGCGCGCCCTAGAGCGCACGTACCGTGGTAAGAGAACAGCTTGGGTGGCTGCGTCCCGCGCAGCGCCACCGTGTCGGCCTTCAGGCGCGCCCTAGAGCGCACGTACCGTGGTAAGAGAACAGCTTGGGCGGCTGCGTCCCGCGCAGCGCCACCGTGTCGGCCTTCAGGCGCGCCCTAGAGCGCACGTACCGTGGTAAGAGAACAGCTTGGGCGGCTGCGTCCCGCGCAGCGCCACCGTGTCGGCCTTCAGGCGCGCCCTAGAGCGCACGTACCGTGGTAAGAGAACAGCTTGGGCGGCTGCGTCCCGCGCAGCGCCACCGTGTCGGCCTTCAGGCGCGCCCTAGAGCGCACGTACCGTGGTAAGAGAACAGCTTGGGCGGCTGCGTCCCGCGCAGCGCCACCGTGTCGGCCTTCAGGCGCGCCCTAGAGCGCACGTACCGTGGTAAGAGAACAGCTTGGGTGGCTGCGTCCCGCGCAGCGCCACCGTGTCGGCCTTCAGGCGCGCCCTAGAGCGCACGTACCGTGGTAAGAGAACAGCTTGGGCGGCTGCGTCCCGCGCAGCGCCACCGTGTCGGCCTTCAGGCGCGCCCTAGAGCGCACGTACCGTGGTAAGAGAACAGCTTGGGCGGCTGCGTCCCGCGCAGCGCCACCGTGTCGGCCTTCAGGCGCGCCCTAGAGCGCACGTACCGTGGTAAGAGAACAGCTTGGGCGGCTGCGTCCCGCGCAGCGCCACCGTGTCGGCCTTCAGGCGCGCCCTAGAGCGCACGTACCGTGGTAAGAGAACAGCTTGGGCGGCTGCGTCCCGCGCAGCGCCACCGTGTCGGCCTTCAGGCGCGCCCTAGAGCGCACGTACCGTGGTAAGAGAACAGCTTGGGTGGCTGCGTCCCGCGCAGCGCCACCGTGTCGGCCTTCAGGCGCGCCCTAGAGCGCACGTACCGTGGTAAGAGAACAGCTTGGGCGGCTGCGTCCCGCGCAGCGCCACCGTGTCGGCCTTCAGGCGCGCCCTAGAGCGCACGTACCGTGGTAAGAGAACAGCTTGGGCGGCTGCGTCCCGCGCAGCGCCACCGTGTCGGCCTTCAGGCGCGCCCTAGAGCGCACGTACCGTGGTAAGAGAACAGCTTGGGCGGCTGCGTCCCGCGCAGCGCCACCGTGTCGGCCTTCAGGCGCGCCCTAGAGCGCACGTACCGTGGTAAGAGAACAGCTTGGGCGGCTGCGTCCCGCGCAGCGCCACCGTGTCGGCCTTCAGGCGCGCCCTAGAGCGCACGTACCGTGGTAAGAGAACAGCTTGGGTGGCTGCGTCCCGCGCAGCGCCACCGTGTCGGCCTTCAGGCGCGCCCTAGAGCGCACGTACCGTGGTAAGAGAACAGCTTGGGCGGCTGCGTCCCGCGCAGCGCCACCGTGTCGGCCTTCAGGCGCGCCCTAGAGCGCACGTACCGTGGTAAGAGAACAGCTTGGGTGGCTGCGTCCCGCGCAGCGCCACCGTGTCGGCCTTCAGGCGCGCCCTAGAGCGCACGTACCGTGGTAAGAGAACAGCTTGGGCGGCTGCGTCCCGCGCAGCGCCACCGTGTCGGCCTTCAGGCGCGCCCTAGAGCGCACGTACCGTGGTAAGAGAACAGCTTGGGCGGCTGCGTCCCGCGCAGCGCCACCGTGTCGGCCTTCAGGCGCGCCCTAGAGCGCACGTACCGTGGTAAGAGAACAGCTTGGGTGGCTGCGTCCCGCGCAGCGCCACCGTGTCGGCCTTCAGGCGCGCCCTAGAGCGCACGTACCGTGGTAAGAGAACAGCTTGGGCGGCTGCGTCCCGCGCAGCGCCACCGTGTCGGCCTTCAGGCGCGCCCTAGAGCGCACGTACCGTGGTAAGAGAACAGCTTGGGTGGCTGCGTCCCGCGCAGCGCCACCGTGTCGGCCTTCAGGCGCGCCCTAGAGCGCACGTACCGTGGTAAGAGAACAGCTTGGGCGGCTGCGTCCCGCGCAGCGCCACCGTGTCGGCCTTCAGGCGCGCCCTAGAGCGCACGTACCGTGGTAAGAGAACAGCTTGGGCGGCTGCGTCCCGCGCAGCGCCACCGTGTCGGCCTTCAGGCGCGCCCTAGAGCGCACGTACCGTGGTAAGAGAACAGCTTGGGTGGCTGCGTCCCGCGCAGCGCCACCGTGTCGGCCTTCAGGCGCGCCCTAGAGCGCACGTACCGTGGTAAGAGAACAGCTTGGGCGGCTGCGTCCCGCGCAGCGCCACCGTGTCGGCCTTCAGGCGCGCCCTAGAGCGCACGTACCGTGGTAAGAGAACAGCTTGGGCGGCTGCGTCCCGCGCAGCGCCACCGTGTCGGCCTTCAGGCGCGCCCTAGAGCGCACGTACCGTGGTAAGAGAACAGCTTGGGCGGCTGCGTCCCGCGCAGCGCCACCGTGTCGGCCTTCAGGCGCGCCCTAGAGCGCACGTACCGTGGTAAGAGAACAGCTTGGGCGGCTGCGTCCCGCGCAGCGCCACCGTGTCGGCCTTCAGGCGCGCCCTAGAGCGCACGTACCGTGGTAAGAGAACAGCTTGGGCGGCTGCGTCCCGCGCAGCGCCACCGTGTCGGCCTTCAGGCGCGCCCTAGAGCGCACGTACCGTGGTAAGAGAACAGCTTGGGCGGCTGCGTCCCGCGCAGCGCCACCGTGTCGGCCTTCAGGCGCGCCCTAGAGCGCACGTACCGTGGTAAGAGAACAGCTTGGGCGGCTGCGTCCCGCGCAGCGCCACCGTGTCGGCCTTCAGGCGCGCCCTAGAGCGCACGTACCGTGGTAAGAGAACAGCTTGGGCGGCTGCGTCCCGCGCAGCGCCACCGTGTCGGCCTTCAGGCGCGCCCTAGAGCGCACGTACCGTGGTAAGAGAACAGCTTGGGCGGCTGCGTCCCGCGCAGCGCCACCGTGTCGGCCTTCAGGCGCGCCCTAGAGCGCACGTACCGTGGTAAGAGAACAGCTTGGGCGGCTGCGTCCCGCGCAGCGCCACCGTGTCGGCCTTCAGGCGCGCCCTAGAGCGCACGTACCGTGGTAAGAGAACAGCTTGGGCGGCTGCGTCCCGCGCAGCGCCACCGTGTCGGCCTTCAGGCGCGCCCTAGAGCGCACGTACCGTGGTAAGAGAACAGCTTGGGCGGCTGCGTCCCGCGCAGCGCCACCGTGTCGGCCTTCAGGCGCGCCCTAGAGCGCACGTACCGTGGTAAGAGAACAGCTTGGGCGGCTGCGTCCCGCGCAGCGCCACCGTGTCGGCCTTCAGGCGCGCCGCGTGCGCGCGCAGGCGCGCCTCGCCCTCCGGCGCCCAGCGGCCGCACGGCACCCTGCGCACACGCACCACTTCTGTACTCAGATGACAAAGAGGTTGTAGCAGTAATCTCTGAATCTGCTGAATCGATTTTGCGAATTCCCTTACCAATAAAAAAGCCACACTATTTGTGAGTATCTTAAGCTATGCATGTAGTTGTTGTTAATTATTATAAATGTTTTAGTTTGTAAACCAATAAATCTGTGTAATAAACTGAGTATGTGAACACTGTACGACGAATGTAGTAAGTTTAATTTCTGGCAACACTCGCTCCCTCTCTCGTATCTGTGATCCGAACTAAAACTGTTTACTGTACGCTCTGATTGTTTTAAAACTAAATTTTCGTAAATCTTCCGAAATCGTTTCTTTTATGCTAATAACCCAATACTCAATACTCAATACTCAATACATTTATTGCGTTCCATAATGTGATACAGATGTCATGTTATTATTAATTAGTTACAACCCATCAGGTTATGCGCCCAGGCACGGTCCTGGATAATAATTTAGTAGTATTTTCCAGAAAAAGTATAAAAACAAATAAACCATGTCGCGGCATCGTCGACACATAGCAATATGGCGGGCATGGCGTCAATTAATTCATCGTCCTTTACTATGGACAAGCTTCGAGGTATCGAAAACTTCACATCTTGGAAGTTTTTAATGAAGATGGTTCTGATCCATGAGGATCTTTGGGACTTCGTGGAAAACGAGTCGACGAAACCGGAAGATGGTAAGAAGGTCCAAAAGGCGCTTTGTCTGTTCAGTCGTCAGCGCTTGCGCACCAGCCGCGAGGCGCGCGGAGAGAGGCGCTGCAGGAGTTAGCCTTACTGCGGACTTTGTTTGGAACAAAGTTGACCGAATGTCCAAACATGGAGAGCTATATTCTGAAGATCACAGAGACATCACAGCAGTTAAGTAACATTGAATCACCACTTGAAGACGTCTTCATTGCTGTACTCATGTCGAGCGGACGAACTGAGGATTATGATGCCCCTAATTATGGCCATTGAAAATTCCAACATTAAGTTATCCAGTGAGACAGTTCAAGCGAAGTTGATGCAAGAGAGCCTGCGGCGTGATGACAAAGTCACCTTTGTCATCACGCCGCAGGCAACGTGACGGCACTGCAGCTATGCGGAAGCAGCCTAGATGTTTTGCCTGTAAGAAAACTGGTCATTTCATAAAGGACTGTCCGAGCAAGTCTACTAAGAAGACAAAGACGGACGTGCCCAAGGGGCAGCTCGCAGCTTTACCAGTGAACGTTAAAACGGATTCATGGTAGCTTGACAGTGGTGCAACTAGCCATATGTGTCATGATAAATCTGTCATGAGTGATTTCAAGGAGACGAAGAGACTAGAAGTGAAAGTGGCTAATGGACACAAGTTGTTCACGGCTGGACCAGGAACTGTTCGAGTGCAATTAGCAAATGGTACTGAAAGGAAGATTAGTGATGTTTATTATGTACTAACCTTAGTGCAAACTTGTTGGCTGTAAGTTCTATGATTAATAAGGGTTTCAAAGTTGTGTGGAGGAACAGGTTGTGATGTTCCTCCAACACAAAGGGAGGATCCTCGGACCAGGCAAGGTGATCACGCCTGGCGGGCCGCGGCCCAACGGTTGTCGTTGGAATGTTGTATATATGCTATACCAGCGCGCGAACATCACTTTCGCGATTCAGGATTGGTATTGATGTAGTCGTATCCAAGTAGTTCACCTTGTTGTCGCTAGATGGCGCTGGGTATATGTGGTATCGCCACAGTTGTATTCAGCTCCAGTGGGTATCAAGTCTACGACAATGGGGTAGTGGCGGTCAGTGCTATTCTAACAAATGGTGTATACCGACTCAACACTGTCGAGACAGTGTCTACCACATGTAGCAATGTTACAGTGATTCCACAGGTTATGAATGCAGCAGTCGAGCATGAGGCTGGTGATGAAGAGTATCAGGTAACTACTGATTCCTCTGAAGTGGTATGGCATCGTCGGCTTGGGCATCTCAACAGACGAAGCATTTCCATGCTCTTGAATCAAGGTAGGGTTTCTGGCATTTCGTATAATAGTTCTAGTTTTAAACCTTGCGTAGCATGCATAGAAGGAAAACAAACTAGGTTACCTTTTCCTAAGAAATCATACAGTAGGGCTACTGAAGTGTTAGGGCTTGTACACACAGACCTACGCGGTCCAATGCCCTGTCCATCTCTTAGTGGTATTAGATATTTCTTACTTTTCATAGACGATTACACTAGAAAGACTTTTGTGTATTTTCTAAAACATAAGAGTGAAGTGTTTGAGAAATTTAAACTCTTCAAGGCCTTGGTGGAGAACCAGACAAATAAAAGATTAAAAATTCCAAGGAGTGACAATGGTGGTGAATATATGAACTCTAATTTCTAGATATTTTTGAAGAACAGAGGAATCCGACCCCAGACAACTGTTCCTCAGTCACCGCAGCAAAATGGGGTGGCAGAACGAGCCAACCGAACGACAATGGAAGCGGCGAGGCGTTTGCTGCAAGATGCTGGTCTGGGACAGGAGTTCTGGGCGGAAGCTGTTAACACAGCGGTCTACATAAGGAATCGTTGTCCTACAAAGGCGGTCTTGGGGAGCACTCCAGAAGAAAAATGGAGTAATAAAAAGGTATCAATCAAACATTTTCGTATTCATCGTTTCATACATAGTTTCCTGGGAAAGTCGTAAGCAAAAGACAGTAGCTATGTCAAGCACTGAAGCTGAATACAAGTCCCTATCTGATTCATGTAAAGAAGGATTGTTTACTCGAAAATTTTTGAAAGAAATTGTGGATAAAGCTTTTGTAATGACTATTTTCAATGATAATCAATCAGCATTGAAGTTGTGTAAAAACATTCTTTATCATGCCCGAACTAAGCATATTATTATTTATTTATTCAGTAACAATTTACATTGTGTTTGAACATACATAATAGTGAAGCCAAAGATATCAAATTAAAATATTTAAAACATAAACATAAACATAAACTCACGCCTATATCCCCGAAGGAGTAGGCAGAGGTGCTAGCACCCACATTTCGCCAGTTTATGTTTAGGTCCCAATGGAATAGGTGGCGAGCCTATTGCCATTAACCGGGTACTTAAACCTGCGATAAATACACACATAACTTCGAAAAGCATCTATTTAAAAATAATGACGTTAAAACCAATGCTCAATAAAAATATGAATATAAATTACTTCGTACAATAATTGATCATTTCAAACCTTGTAACAATGCACATTGTACTTTTAAGAATATTAGTGGAATATGTAGTCGATTCCTTAGTTGATATCGATTCATAGTCTACTAATATTATCTTTATTCTTTCATCGACTCTGTCTATGTTAGCTGTGGTCAACCCTATCGGCTGTGGTTCATTATCTATGAACTCCCACCAAGTCGCTGCTTTCAGCCGACGTTATAAATTACGGTGCAGCGGTTTTGCGAGCCCCTAATTTTCTGCATAGCTCTGGTACTGAGCCGTTGGTCCGCCGAGCGAGTCACACAGCGGTTGGTGCCAGCGCGACACGCCGGGCGGATACTGCGTCAGAACTAAGTGCAGACTCCTAGCTGCCGCGGGCCGTCCTTCACGTCTTTCACATCTCTTAACTTCACTTCCTTAACTTCCATCTTAATAAAAATTATGCGTACTCACCCTTGAGGTCACATACAATTTATTACATTTAATATATGAAAGGTAAAACTAGTCTCATGTTTGATTTGCTATAACCTTATAAACCAACTACTAACTTCTAATAACTTGTAACTTATAATAAACCTTAAATTCAACTATCCCTGTTACAAATGGCGCCCAACGTGGAGCTCGATAAAAAAAAAAGGATTAAACAATAAGAAACTATATAAATGTCAAAAACAAAACCAATGAACTCAGTAATTATGAAAATAAGTTAGTTCATAAAATCAGATTTATACATGTCAATATCTATTCATGTCAAGTTATAATTAACTCATGTCGAATTGTCATTAATCAAGTCCAAATACCAATAATATGCCAAAAAGAAATCCAAATATACCAAAATGACAAATATAAATTAAAAATTGACAAAAAAAGAAGAAAATTATAGATGTTAGACATCATTTAGACAAGCGTTAGACAAGCTTCGGTAGCTTAGTGGTTAAGGAGTCGACCCTACGATCGCGAGGTCCCGGGATCGAATCCTGGCCATTACGCTACCGAAGTGAACCCACTCCTAACACAAGCAATTTAGCTTAGCTGGAGGGGTTAACGGGAATATTAGTAATTTCGGTTACTAATATTCTTTTTAACAAAAAATAAAAAAATTCTTTAGACAGTATGTTAACAATAAAACTGTTTTGATAAAATACTTGTGTACTAATGAAATGTTAGCAGATATACTGACAAAACCTTTGTGTAAAGAAAAAGATTAGTAGATTGTTCTACAAGGAGCTAACATGACCCATTATATACGAGGTAGGTTTACTCCCGAGCTTTAGCGGGGTAGTAAATAGAAACCGAGTTTTAATGGGTTTTAGCGCCGTGTGTTTTCACTACGCTTGCGAGAAAATAAAACAATCCAATACAATATGAAATATGAAGTTTATTTTATTATCTTTTCGTAAGTATTTAAATAAATGCTTTGTGACCTTGACGGCAACAGATTCAAAATTATTTCTTTTCCTTTCTCTTCTATTTGTAAATTGGGGTCTCCATTCTCACTAGATGATGACATGTTCACTATTGTAAAATTAATTACGGTCACTACCAATTCAATTTGCAATTAGAGAAAAATTACAAAGATTTCGCGCCAATGTCTTTTTTTTTGTTTCTTCAGAGATCGCCGATTTTAGTTCCATTTTCAAAATTAAAATGAAGTTCTTTTTTTATGAAACAGTAATAAGTCGAGTATTTATTCATGATTATTCTACTTATGACTAAAGACTTTTTCGTTTTTGTAGGCTCATTGTCATTTGACACACAAAAATAAAAAATAAAAAAACTTTTCCCCTAGGGGAAGAATTGCTATTTTTTCTTCGCTCTGGTAGCCACAATGACTGTCTTTTTGAGCAAGAGGAGTGAAAAATAAATTTGTAACTCATTTATTGTCATAATAATATATACTACCTATATATATTATACGTAGCCAGGGTCAGTTTGTGAAGGGTTTGGTAGCCTATTGTAGCCCGGGGATTCTTAGCACCCCCTGCCCCGCCGTTACCATAGCCGCTACCATGACCAGGGATAGCGAGGCGGCCGGGAACTGGGGGCCATCTTTTGGCTGTTTCCTTCATTTGGGACAGCTGAAGACAGGGCGCTATGGCGCTCATTAGGGGAGATCTATGTCCAGCAGTGGACTAGAATAGGTTGATGATGATGATGATGATGATATATATTATATGATATATACATAACATAATCGATTTTGCGAATTCCCTACCAATAAAAAAGCCACACTATTTGTGAGTATCTTAAGCTGTATAGGATGTAGTTGTTGTTAATTATTATAAATGTTTTAGTTTGCAAACCAATAAATCTGTGTATTTTTTTTTTTTTTTTTTATATTTAGGACACGTCAATTTGACTTCACCTCGCCTGATGGTAAGCTGAAGGTAAAGTCCAAGAAAGAGGGTCACCATTACATACACGTACCATGTTAACAATGGTGGCACTCAGCTTGACGGCCTCATCAGAAGAGGATTGTCGTCGCAGCACCGCGTGACACCCACCGGTCCCACTAGTGCTGCGACCATAATAGACTAGTGCTGTGTAATAAACTGAGTATGTGAACACTGTACGACGAATGTAGTAAGTTTAATTTCTGGCAACACTCGCTCCCTCTCTCGTATCTGTGATCGGAACTAAAACTGTTTACTGTACGCTCTGATTGTTATAAAACTAAATCTTCGTAAATCGTTTCTTTTATGCTAATAACCCATCAGTTGTGGAAGGAAGGGAGTGTTGGTGTGTATGGGGGGTGTACTAACTGGTTGTGGTGCTGCAGCCAGGGTCCAGGCGACAGCAGCGGCTCGCCGATGGCGGCGGCGCCCTGCTCCGCGTCCAACCGCGCCAGCAGCTGCCGCGCCACCAGCTCGGCTGCCTCTCTCTGCGGATAGACACGTTTGTCATATACATTATGGTAACGCCATCTGTATTCATATGCAGTAACTAACATGTCATGGTGTCAACAGTTCCTGCTTAATCCCATCCGTCACATTTCTTATTTGTGCACCGACATAGATATAATCGTCGCACGTTCTGCGCTGCCCGGGGCGGTGCCAACCAAAACTATTGGACTCGCCAATCACCCGTCGCGGCGCCAATCACATTTTGTCGTTCCCCGCTATTAAAGGGTATAGGGACGTCGTTCCCTCGTCCCTTACGACCTTAGTCTACTTAGTAGACTACTTCGTGTTGTTGGTGGGGACGTGGAACAGGGCTGATCGACGCCCGTCGCCCGGGGTACCTCGTGCGAGTGCAGCGCGTGGCTGGTCTCGGCGAGCGCCAGCAGCACGTCGTAGGCCTCCAGCGCGCAGCACAGCCTGTGGGGGGGGGCCGGGGGGGTACCTCGTGCGAGTGCAGCGCGTGGCTGGTCTCGGCGAGCGCCAGCAGCACGTCGTAGGCCTCCAGCGCGCAGCACAGCCTGTGGGGGGGGGCCGGGGGGGTACCTCGTGCGAGTGCAGCGCGTGGCTGGTCTCGGCGAGCGCCAGCAGCACGTCGTAGGCCTCCAGCGCGCAGCACAGCCTGTGGGGGGGGCCGGGGGGGTACCTCGTGCGAGTGCAGCGCGTGGCTGGTCTCGGCGAGCGCCAGCAGCACGTCGTAGGCCTCCAGCGCGCAGCACAGCCTGTGGGGGGGGGCCGGGGGGGTACCTCGTGCGAGTGCAGCGCGTGGCTGGTCTCGGCGAGCGCCAGCAGCACGTCGTAGGCCTCCAGCGCGCAGCACAGCCTGTGGGGGGGGGCCGGGGGGGTACCTCGTGCGAGTGCAGCGCGTGGCTGGTCTCGGCGAGCGCCAGCAGCACGTCGTAGGCCTCCAGCGCGCAGCACAGCCTGTGGGGGGGGGCCGGGGGGGTACCTCGTGCGAGTGCAGCGCGTGGCTGGTCTCGGCGAGCGCCAGCAGCACGTCGTAGGCCTCCAGCGCGCAGCACAGCCTGTGGGGGGGGGCCGGGGGGGTACCTCGTGCGAGTGCAGCGCGTGGCTGGTCTCGGCGAGCGCCAGCAGCACGTCGTAGGCCTCCAGCGCGCAGCACAGCCTGTGGGGGGGGCCGGGGGGGTACCTCGTGCGAGTGCAGCGCGTGGCTGGTCTCGGCGAGCGCCAGCAGCACGTCGTAGGCCTCCAGCGCGCAGCACAGCCTGTGGGGGGGGGCCGGGGGGGTACCTCGTGCGAGTGCAGCGCGTGGCTGGTCTCGGCGAGCGCCAGCAGCACGTCGTAGGCCTCCAGCGCGCAGCACAGCCTGTGGGGGGGGGCCGGGGGGGTACCTCGTGCGAGTGCAGCGCGTGGCTGGTCTCGGCGAGCGCCAGCAGCACGTCGTAGGCCTCCAGCGCGCAGCACAGCCTGTGGGGGGGGGCCGGGGGGGTACCTCGTGCGAGTGCAGCGCGTGGCTGGTCTCGGCGAGCGCCAGCAGCACGTCGTAGGCCTCCAGCGCGCAGCACAGCCTGTGGGGGGGGGGGCCGGGGGGGGTACCTCGTGCGAGTGCAGCGCGTGGCTGGTCTCGGCGAGCGCCAGCAGCACGTCGTAGGCCTCCAGCGCGCAGCACAGCCTGTGGGGGGGGGGCCGGGGGGGTACCTCGTGCGAGTGCAGCGCGTGGCTGGTCTCGGCGAGCGCCAGCAGCACGTCGTAGGCCTCCAGCGCGCGGTCGGCGGCGCGCAGCGCGCAGCACACCGCCACCGCCGCGGACTCCTGCACGGCGCACGCGCAGTACAGCCTGCGGGGGGGGCGGCGCGTTACTACGCAGTGTAGTTAGTCGCAGCGGTCGGCGAGTGCCGGCGGTGACTCGTGTTCGAGCCCGCTTGGTATTCTTTGTGTGTGGGAGGCAATTCAGAAAACCTGATGATGATAAGGTGTTTATCTTTGTGTGCCTAATTCGCTTTGAGCCTAAGTCGCGTTATGCCTAGACCAAACGCTAGTTTGGTCAAACGCGCGCAAAACGAGTTAGGCAGAAGGCGAGTTAAACCGAAAATGAGTTAGGCAGAAGGTGAGTTAGACTGAAAAAGAATTAGGCAGAAGGCGAGTTAGACCGAAAACGAGTTAGGCAGAAGGCGAGTTAGACCGAAAATGAGTTAGGCAGAAGGTGAGTTAGACTGAAAAAGAATTAGGCAGAAGGCGAGTTAGACCGAAAACGAGTTAGGCAGAAGGCGAGTTAGACCGAAAACGAGTTAGGCAGAAGGCGAGTTAGACCGAAAACAAGTTAGGCAGAAGGCGAGTTAGACCAAAAACGAATTAGGCAGCAGGCGAGTTAGACCGAAAACGAGTTGGGTAGAAGGCGAGTTAGACCGAAAACGAGTTAGGCAGAAGGCGAGCTAGACCGTATGCGAGTAGTGGTTAGTATCGTTTCGCCTGTTGCACACACTCACCTCACAATATAGCTTCTGGGTTGGGTTAGGTTAGAACTGTGACCCCAACAGAACCACTAGTCCGGCAAGTTGATTTCGATAGCAAGCTAGTGACCTGTTGCGATATGGACGTATCGCTAAACGGGCAATATGAGAATTATACCTATCGCGACATACACAAAGCCGTACTTAGTTGAAACGCTCATTTTAAATGACATTTTGACAAAACGCGAAATTGATAGACTGCGTTTTAGGCACTCAGCGAGATTTCTACACGAAAAAAAAAAAATGGTACTCAGCGACTAAACGATGATAAAACTGGGGGTCGGTCCCCACTCAGTTTGGAATGGTACCGGCAGTCCCGAGGCGGGCGCGCTGAGGCAGCAGCGTACGTACCGGTGGGCCGTGTCGGCGGCGCGCGCCAGCGCGCACTGCAGCACGCGGCGCTCGGCGCGCAGGCGCGCGCAGCGCCCGGCGCACGCGCAGCCCCCCGCGCCGCCCCCCGCGCAGCCCCCCGCGCCACCTGCGCGCGACACCACACTGTACAGCTCGTTACATATCCAATTGCCGATTTTCTTCAACAAATTGGAGGAAACCCAATTTTCAGTATTAACATTTTTGCATTTTTTTTTAGGAATGACAAATCCAAATTTTATAACTTTGCTTGTGTATGAATGAGACAACATTAAGCTAACAAACAGCAACTTTTATTACATTTTTGAAAAGTGACAGCTGTTAAGTAATACGAAATTTTTCATCAAAATGGATAGCATTTAGGAAGTACTGTTTCTGAAGATCGAATTAATTTATAGAGCGGCCAATAAAGACAAAACAAAATATAAATAATGGAAGCTATTAAATGACAGGAATAACGAACTCATGAATTTGTAAGAAAATTTCGGCAACTTCATAGGTAAAGACGTATTGTTACACATGCCAACGGGCACCAGGCTCACCGCGGTGCTGCGCCGCCAGCAGCGCCTCCCGCAGGTCTGCGTGCGCGCACACGTCCCGCGCCAGCCGCTCCGCCGCCGCGCAGCGCCACTGCGGAGGGGGGGGGGGGAGGGTCCATTCAATATCCAAAACTGTAGCGACTTAAGAAAATCGTTTATTGACGGACGTGTCACTAGATGGCGTTATACGTCTTATGTAGATCATATTTTGAAACCCCACGAAGGTTATCGGGACACAAGAAAACCTGCAATTCGGTACATCTTCTGATTGATGAACGAGGCTCTGATGCTGACTCTTCTCTCGGGGTTGCGAGTATAGTATTGGAGCCGTACAAGCCAAACCAAGCAGAGAATAAGTTAGCGAACCTCGGGAAGTGGAAGTCAAACCGACTACTGTACCATACCCCGACCCCCTCGTGCAATGAGGTCAGCTAGCCCTGAAAAGGGCCTGTTGGTCAGACTCTTGGCCGTTGACGTTGACGCCAGCTACTCCAGGGAGCAATCAATGATGCGTCATCGCCCACGTTGCCCAGGGTGCACCAAACTTGGTGATCCAAGCAGTCGCACCCCAACCGACTACTGTACGGTTGCCCCTCCCACTGTTTAGGTGAGCTCCTTACCTCGTCGGCGCGGGGCGAGGGCGCGTCCCCCCGCGCCTCCTCAGTCTTGCGCAGACGCACTCTAGACGCCAACTTCGCTTGCCGAGCCTCGCAGCGGCCTGCGGACCACACCACACCTGACGTTACTGCTAAGAAGACCAGTAAGCACACGGTCCTTGTAGGACATCCTCAATGGCGTACAGCACAAAAAGCAAATACAAAGAGGGGGGCGGCCTAACTCACCGCGCGCTGTGACTCTCGGGGATAGCGTGACGTCATCGCAGAAGGCGTGGCCCTAGTCAGAGTTCTGTCGGCGGTCATTTTGTGCGCCGTTCTTTAAGCCGAGTGGCTCCAAGTGTAATGGGGTGTTTGTATGTATAATATGTATGTATTTACAAAAAACAAGTTGAATTCCTGAGACGAGCTCAGCCGAATACAAGGGATTTTCTTTTTTTTTTTTTTATCTTGCAATGGTTCACCCCAGCACGAATCTATTACCGAAAACAGCAACTCGATAGCTCATCTCCTTCATACCCAAAACCGTGACAGAAAATTGGCAACGACGACGTCGACGACAACTCGATAGCAATAGGGCTTTTCTAAAGAAAATCCCTAAAAAAGTATATAAGTATGTTTAACGAAAGCCCGGTGGCGTACGTAACGGACTGCTGAGATAAAGTCTCGAGTTCGATCCTCAGTCGCCCCGGGCACACACTTCTGACTTTTCGTCGTTATGTGTGCATTAATATATGTTAATTTTATTTTACTGTTCTACGACATTCTACACAGCGCTTTCTAGACCCAAAGTAAGCATAGTTTAACTAGCTTGTGTTATGGGTGCCAGAATGCGGATAAACGTACTTAAATATACATAACTTCACGCCTGTATCCCCGAAGGGGTAGGTAGAGGTGAATTACACACCCACGATTCGCCAGTTATGTTGAGGTCCCAATTTAATAGGGGGCGAGCCTATTGCCATCTACCGGGCACATTAACATAATTAACATTTATTAATGCACACATAACTACGAAAAGTCAAAGGTGTGTGCCCGGGGCGATTGGGGATCGAACTCGAGACCTCGTCTCAGCAGTCCGTTACATACACCACTGGGATAACGCCACTTTTTTTTTTTTATAGAATGAAGTGAGTAATTTTGCTATTGAACCAGTAAATGGGAAATCAAAAAGTGGTTAGGATGTAACCCCTCTTCACCACACCTTCATCACCGCAGGGCCACGCCTCCTTTCAAAGGGAAGTTTAATCACAACCCCTCTCTGTACTTGCTCTGCAGTACCACAAGCCCCTCACCGGTGGAGTGCGTGTACAGCCTCTGGTGATCAGGCGAGCCCCTCTCGCGCTCGCAGCTCCCTCCCGCGCTCGTGTCTCCGCCCCCCTCACAGCATCTATAAAAGGTGCAAATATTAATCAATACTTATCTATACTATGTAATATTATAAAAAAACGGAAGTTTGTTTAGTTTAAAAAGCTAATCTCAGGAACTAGTAGTAGTGGTAGAGTCAAGCGACAGTCATTTTGGCCGTTGCATGGATGGGCCGACTCGACCGGGGAAGCACCACCCTCTCACAGAACATCGACGCCAAGTAACAGTATTTGAACTGTTGCGTTCCGTTTGGTGAGTGACAGTGCCGGAGCCCAAACTCCTTTCCCATCCCCTTTCCTTTACAGGGTCGGCAGCGCGAGTGTGACGCCCCTGGTGTTGTACACGTCCATAGGCCGCGGTAACCGCTCCCCATCAGGTGGGCCGTGAGCTTGTCTGCCACCTGAGTGGTATAAAAAAAAAAAAAAGATCTACTGGTTCGAATTTTAAAAAAAGCAGTTTTGTGTTGGACAGCCCATTGATCGAGAAAGGTTGTGGACCATATCATCACGGTACTAAATCTCAAGCAATTGAATTTGCCGCGTAATAACTTTGATGTATAATTTTTCTGTGATCTTATTTGATGCGTGGAGCTGGTGGGCCATATAACACAGCGCCATCTAGACGCAAACTAAGCAGAGCTTGTTATATGGTTTCTAGAATGCGGATAAACATACTTAGATACCTTTTTTTTGCAAATAAATACATATTATACATAGAAACACCCAGACCAATGCAAATATACATATTTGCAATGAGCGGGAATCGAACCCGCGACCTCAGACTTAATGCATTACCGCTACGCTACAGAGGTCGTTAATTTAACAAGTGACAATTTATTGTATCCCAGTGGCGTACGTAATGAACTCTGGACGTACTGAGACGAGGTCTCGAGTTCGATCCCCAGTCGCCCCGGGCACACACCTCTGACTTTTCGTAATTATGTGGGCATTAATAAATGTTAATTATCGCTCGCTTAATAATGTGCCCGGTAGATGGCAATAGGCTCGCTCCCTATTACGTTAGCACCTTAACATAACTGGCGAATCGTGGGTGTGTAATACACCTCTGCCTACCCCTTCGGGGATACAGGCGTGAGGCTATGTTGTGTCTGAATATTTAAATAATAAGTAAGAACTGGTGAAACGATAGCTTTAAATGTTGTTTCTCTTTTCAGGTAAAATTTGTGATTCGGATTAATGTTCAAGAATGTTTGGTAAAAGTGGTAAAACTAGTTTATGTAAAAAATAAACCTTTCTCTTTTCAGAGCAACTCAATTTTGGTTATAGTGTTACTGTTCACCTTAATATCTAAGGATAATTATAAACTAACACATTACATAATATTTTACTATAAATAACTAGGACGGTTACCAGCTTCGCAATCAACCCAAACTTAAGCGTAGCGAGATTTGCCTATCCAACAATAGGTCAACGTGACCGGTCGACTTTTTCCATTGATTTGGTTTTGCGGTGATTATTCCTCGATGGTGAGACCGATCTGGACATTCGACCCCTTACGCCACTCAGTAATGTCTACTTGATCACCGTGGCAAACTTGGTCGAGATCGGTCAAACGGTCTCCGAGGAGTATCATTTGTTTGAAATGCAACTTTGAAACCAAAGACGCTTCGCTCGCCTTCGGCTCGCTACGCTTAATAAATAATAAAATAAACATTCTACGACATTCTACACAGCGCTTTCTAGACCCAAATTAAGCATAGTTTAACTAGCTTGTGTTATGGGTTCCAGAAAGCGGATAAACATACTTATATACTTTTTTTGTAAATACATACATATTAGACATAGAAACACTCAGACCAATGCAAATTGACATATTCATGCATACAAATAGTTGCACTGAGCGGGAATCGAACCCGCGATCCCTGTGTAATAGTCGAATACACTACCGCTACCACCTCCCTCCACTAGGATCCACAGTCTAGATCCACGTGTGGATCATTGGATACTTTTCACTATTTAACTACAAAACCACCAAAAAGCTACTAGGTTGCTATCGAAATCCAACTTTCCGGGCTAGTGGTTCCGGCGCTTCTGGGTTAGGTTAGGTTAGCACTGTGGCCCCAACAGAGCGCCGGAACCAGCTAGTAGCTTTTTGGTGGCTTTGTAGTTAAATAGTGAAAAGTATCCAAAGATCCACATGTGGATCTAAACTGTGGATCCTAGTGGAGGGAGGCACCGCTACGCCACAGAGGCCGCCAATAGAGAGGCTATACTAATCTATGAGACAAATGGGTTCCACGGAGTCGGAGCACGTCACGGGCGAAGTCGCAGGGCATGGCTAGTTATTAAATAATTTTAAACCAGACAAGTTCAAAACTATCGTTTGGGCAGTTCGTATTTTTGTATTTGTATTTCGTAATTTTGGTAGATGGCTCTAAAGTTGTCCTGAGACGTCTGTAGACAAGAATATCGGCTATCCAAGACGGATAGCTGAGTTGGCAGAGCATTAAAGGGACCAGTACATGTTTCAAACTGGATGTGAACTGTATAAAGTCAAAGTCTTTATTTTTCAAAATAGTGCAACGTAATTACATCTTTTTGACGTCAATAACTGCTTAATACTAAGTTTACCACCGCTTCCTAGGCGCTAGTGGAGAAGAAACGGCGCAACAAACTCCACTGCGGCATTTTCGAGACGTCAGCTTATAATAGTGATTTCTTAAGACTAAATATGGACGAATGTACATTTTTGTCTCGTGTCAAGATAAATAAAGGTATATAAAAAAAATGTTATAATAAAATTTAACCCAAGTTAATCGTTCAAATAATTGAAAAAAGGTAAAATATGGTAAAAAGGTCGCATGCCTACTACAATATTATGCTGTAGTTGTAACATTTTAGCATTTTAGGAGGAGCCTGCACCATGCTCAAGTCAGACATTTTTGTCTTTAAGGTAATCATCTGTCATATAGTATGCTTTTTTACATAAGGTGGTCTTAACAAAGGTTTTAAATGTATTTATAAAAGCGTATATATTCCCCCCTAAAAGAATCACTAACTTTGCTGAGCCGATAACATGGAAGGATCAGTCTATTTTTATTGCGCAGATTTCTGTCTGTAATGTCACTTACTTTTGTGAAATTAGATACATTTTTCCTAACATACAGTATGTTCTCGAATATATATTGGGAAGCTACAGTTAAAATATTAGTCTTTTTAAATCGTTCCCTAAGAGAATCTCTCTTGCCTAAACAATAAATGGCACGAACTGCCCTCTTTTGTAGTATAAATATAGTTTCTAGTATTATAGATGAAGTTAGCACACCAATTGCTTTAAAATCTGTCCTACAATCTCGGGTTCTTCAAGCGGGGTGCGAAAGACCATCTCTCGAGGGCATCAAGGCAGGGAAAACCATTTTGGGATCGTCAGCATCTGGGATGGTGGTCCGTATCTTCTGTACTTCACAATAACTTATTACCATCCAGCAGGCTTTAATGTTAAAAAAAATCGTGGCACTCTGGGAGTGCCGACAGAAGTGAAAACAATTACGTGTTTTTTTTTTGAATCGTCAGGAAATATTTACAGAGAGAATATTTGTCGCTAGCGGTAATAGTGTCGCAAATTCAATTGTTTCTTCCAATCCCAAAAATGTCCAACGCGCCTACAGAAATTTTCCCTTTAAAAATACACTTGGTCATTATCAGAAGTGAGGTTGTAACAAACGTCTACAGAGAGTCACAAATGTGTGTCGGACATGTGGCGGAGCGCGCAGCAGGCCGCACTCACCCGCCGGAGCCCCTCTCGGACAGCTCGAGCGACGCGTCGCAGGCGGCCGCCGCCGCCGCCTCCGCCTCCGCCTCCGCCCCCGCCCGCCCCCCGCCCTCCGACTGGCTGCGCACGAGCAAGAGGCCAATTAGTTTATGTATAACTTTACACGCTCACAGAGCAATACGTAAAGCCTGTAAGAAAGGAACCAGATTACATAATAAACTAAATAAACAATTCTATTTAATAAAAAGAGGCGATAGCCCAGTGACGTACGTAACGGACTGCCGAGACGAGATCTCGAGTTCGATCCCCAGTCGCCCCGGGCACACACCTCTGACTTTTCGTAGCTAGGTGAGCATTAATAAATGTTAATTATCGCTCGCTTAATAATGTGCCCGGTAAATCGCAATAGGCTCGGCCCCTATTACATTGGGACCTTAATATAACTGGCGGATCGTAGATGGGGGCTAAAAAACGTAATTGCATCAGCAATCCTGAAAAGGGTATAGAGTCACCGTCAAAAGTCGATAATCATAAAAAGAGTGCCAAAAGTAAGTAAAATTTATAAGAGTACGAGTACCCAGTGTTTAGTAACTAGGAATTCAGTGCAGGGTGCGACTGAAATAAATTGAGCTGAGCGAGCAGGACTCGCACTTGACCAACTGATTTTCGGTGATTATTCCTCAATGGTACATCGGACATGAACCATCTCGCTTCGAAACACTCCTCAGTGTCCACACTATCACCTTGGTAAATTTGGTCAAGATCGCGCGAGTGGTTACGGAGGAGTTCAGCCAGCAACAAACGGCTATGCCGCGTATAAGAGCTTCGCTCGCTCAGCCCAATGAATGTGCAGAAGCGGGTAGTTGGTCGCACTCTCGTCGCTCGGGCGACGACTTGTTGAAAGGATTCGGTTGCGAGCCGTCGCACGGTTCGGCCGCGCGTGGATTCGCTACAATTGGATGCGATCCTCGCACATTACAATTGATACAGGTATCAATTAATTATCCCTACGGACCTTCTACCGGAGTGTGTTGTGTGTCGGGCAACCACCGCACGAGAGGAATACGGCCGTGACCAGTGGAGCTCCGGGTCCTGGTTACGGGAAACAAACGGGTTGGGTAACCGGTAACGTAGTATATAACATAACATAACATAAACTCACGCCTATATCCCCAAAGGGGTAGGCAGAGGTGCTAGCACCCACATTTCGCCAGTTTATGTTTAGGTCCCAATGTAATAGGTGGCGAGCCTATTGCCATTAACCGGGCACTTATAAACCTGCGATAAATACACACATAACTTCGAAAAGCATCGAAAAGTCATTGGTGTGTGCCATGGTAAAACCTGGGATCGAACCCGAGACCTCGTCTCAGCAGTCCATTACCCATACCACTAGGCTACCGCGGCTTTAGTATATCAAAATATTTATAAACCACATATATTTAGCTAGGGTATATATAGACCCCACCAGGCGCGGCCAAAGTCCCGCCGGTAACCCTGGGGTTATCCTCGAGGATAACCCCGTCGAGGGCTTACCCGGGGTGCCCGGCAATGGACGCTTGGGGAGGACACCGTGTGGTTTTAGTCGGTTCGATTCCGACACGCCCACCCCATCGCTGGCACCGACGGGGTGAAGCCCGAAATAAAACATATATACACATAACAGGGGTTCCAGATCAGAAGACGGATCAGCTGCTTTTGAAGTTGCGGACGATTTCAAAACCTCCAGGTTATACGAGACACGCATGGTACCCCTCAACTATGTTATATTGCTTGCGTCAAGAGTGGGTTCGCGTCGGTAGCGTAGCCAGGGTGCGAGTCCCTTCCTATTTGTGTCTCTGCAGGACATACCTGGCTAAATGTGTGCTAGTATCCGACGTGTCGTCCGGTTCTGGCTCCACCTTCGACTCCTGAGGAGTCGGCAGCTCAGCCGGACTCAACGCCGATGAGGTGTCGTTCTACAAATTGGAAATTATCTTTTAATAGATTTTTTGATTATTCCACTGCGAATTCGCATAAAGCATTTACACTAATAGAGGCAGAATTTCACGCACTATTTTTACATATAGCATTTATTTTAAAAAAAGTTCCCTTTCTATAAGAACTATTATGTGTACGCTGCCATAACGCCAGCTCCGAATTTCATTGAAAAGTCTTGTTCAATATCTCTGTTCCTACAAGAGCAATCGTTATGAAATTTTGCATAGTGGGAGAAGTATTAGAGCACTATTTTTGTGTGTAAACTCTGTTGCTTTACAATTAGCCGTTTTCAAGTACGGCCATGTGTACGCTAGCTTGATCGTGACGCCAGCGTACACAGTCAAATTGGTGTTTATTTCGTAGACTAAAGAGGAAGAGTTTTTTTTTATTTTTACACTAATTAGGCAGTATTTACACAGAGTTTAATGGCATAGTAACCAACTCGATATAGCTCTTGTGTACGCTAACATAACGGACACCAGGATCTTGGGTGCTTAAGCCAACCTTGTTGATTGACGGACGAGGATCTGGTGTGGTCTTTGCTTCCACAGTTGGGACGATCAGACGGTGGTCGCTCCAAAGCCAAGATAAGCTTAGAAAAGCGGCTCCCGGGCTCTAAACCGGGAGTTGAGCTGGGATGATGACGACTAAGATGGAAAAAGTGTTCGCTTAAAGACAGTCGACGGGTAGGTACTAGGGCCTTTTTATTTTTTTTAAATATTCTACGACATTCTACACAGCGCTTTCTAGACCCAAAGTAAGCATAGTTTAACTAGCTTGTGTTATGGCTTCCAGAATGCGGATAAACATACTTATATACTTTTTTAAATACATACATAATTATTATACATAGAAACACCCAGAGTAATGCAAATAGACATATTCATGCATACAAATATTTTCACTGAGCGGGAATCGAAACCGCACCCCTTGTCGTAGCAGTCGAATGCACTACCGCTACGCCACAGAGGCTACTATCTTTAGGCCTTTAAACTTCGACTTTTTCGAGGTGGACCCTGGCTGAGTCCACAGACAATATAATTGACTTTCAAGTGAAGTGGCAGGTGACACTTCGAAGAAAGCTGTCTAGTACTTTTTTTTTTGTGCGGAAATCCCTTCGTATCCCCCCCCCCCTCGCTTATGTTGTGCTTGAACCGACTAAAACCGCACGCCGCCTCGGGTCTTCAGACGCCGGGGTGTAAGGTTGCCCATAAAGCATATTCCTAGCACCCCGACTGAACCTGAGCTATCTCTGGTTTTGAGATGGGCCCCTCGGGTTTGGAAACCACGGTGCCCCCGTCTTGCCCTGGTTTGGGGGAGGCACTAGTCGCCCCACCGTTCCGGCTTGCTTCTGCTGGGATGACAGGCTGCCTCACCTGCTATCCTCAGGCCTACGCTTATGGAGGATTGAAGTAGTACCTACCAGTCATATCTCGACAAGTCCGTCTTAAGACTGACGTGTCTCTAATCTGCGCTCCGCTTAAGATATGAAGAGAAAGAGAAAAGAATATCAGTAACCAAAATTACTAATATTCCCCCTAACCCCTCCAGCTAAGCTGAATTGCTTGTGTTAGGGGTGGGTCCACGTCGGCAGCGGCGCTCACCTGGTCGGTGCGCGAGCGGTCGGCGTCGTTGTCCAGCTCGCCGGCCGGCTGCGTCGTGGACTCGCACTCGTCTGCAACAGCACACACCTGCGTTAGCTTCTCCTGTGACTAGCTCCGTGCTTAATCTCACGCCTGGATACCCTTGCAGGGGAACGTCACAGGTTTGAATTAGACTAGACATCGTGCGTGCATTAAATAGAAGCAGCTGTCGTTTGATCTCCCAGCCTCGAGACGAAAGCCTGCGCCTGGCACTCGGCAGGTGCAGGCTGGCCCGGCCCACCATGCACAGTCCGCCGGGGCTCACCCGACACGTCCTCCTCGGGGATGGCGGCGCTGCGGGCGCGCGCGCGCCGGCGCACGAGCTCGGCGATGACGCCGTGCAGCTCGGCCAGGCGCGCGTCGTGCGCGCGCGCAGCCGCCGCGCCGCGCTGCCTCTCCGCCGCCAGCGCGCGCGCCAGCCCGTCGCGCTCCGCGCGCACCGCCGCCAGCGACTCCGCGCCCGAGCCCTGGCTCGCCACCTGCGCAACATCGTCGACGTACATCATTCGTTCGCATCCGCTAGCTGAGGGTGCGGGGAGCTCAATGAATTTCTAGTCTGAGTGTCTGTGTATAAAAAAGTTCCACTCCCGGAGTGCCGACAGAAGTGAAAACATACAAATAAATATTTACGGAGCCATCTACGTTGTCCATTATGGATCAGTTCGAAACTTCATCGAGTTCAGAGCAATATAGTTCATCAGCTACAACAAAGATGGCGTTGTTATAAAACAATATGGAAAGCGTCACAGTGACGATGACGCAAGTTGCATCATTTTTGTTCACCTAAAACGTGCTCAATGCGCCTAAAGAAATTCCCGGGTGTTTTATGTAATTACGTGTACAGTCAGCGGCGGTCACTCCTCATTCAATGTAACGAATTTTTTTGATCCTATAGTTATCGAGATTAATTCTATTTGGGATGTAACTGCAGCACCGACTTGTATCTCCCCCTTAACGGCCGGTTTCAATAATCCATCTATCCTTTACCAGCAGTTAAAATAGCTACCGTTAGTATCTATCGGGGATTTTTTTCTGTTTCAATAAACAAAGATAAGCAGAAAATGACTTTGATAATATTGAAACCGCAGTTACAGATAGATTAATGTTGACTGTTTATCTGGGATAGCTATCTACCTTTAACTGTAGGTAGATTATTGAGACTGGCCGTAAGTCATCATAGTTTGTTCGAAACATTTATCTATCTGTACAATATAAACAAAATTATATAAACTAAAATAGTTACATCCTAAAAAGAGTATATACAAAGTAAAAACTAAACAGTTTAGGTGTGAAAGAATTCCTCCCCATCGATGTCGACTGGTAACGTACCTAGAAGGCTGGCATTGCCATCTAGCGTGGCAATGCCGATTCTTTGCGCAATTTTAGTCACGCGAAGCGTCGACCAATCACTTAACGATTTCTTTATAGAGCGACCGTGCACTCGGATTGCCTCCCACTATGAAAGCTCATTTAAATGCACGTCAAAGTAAAGAGCAAGGAGCGGTAATAATTCTACCATCTACAACCGGAGTTTCAGACTATTATCGTCTTCTCCCCGACCTACAATATTTACCATGTCTACGCTCTGCCACAGGGATGGAACTGTTATCGGTACACTTCCTCTGATATTTTTGGTACCAGACTCATTCACAGATTAATATTAAAACTTCAAAACCGTACACCACATTTTCAACAAATACCAACCATCATATGAATTCCATTCTGCCCCGCAATCGGTGGCGCAGTCACCGGCCTCAAGCTAGAATATCTCCATGACGATTCCCTCGAAATCTCCTCCTCAGCCACGTTCGGACAACACAGGTACCAGCTCCTACTCCTTCTGACTCCTGACGTAGACTCCAGCTGCGTCAACGGCAGCCGCCCTACTACCTCCAGCTCAGCTAAGAGCGGCTCTTTCTCTTTCGGTTCAGGCATAGGGAAGGTGCCAGCTGTGGAGTACGTTTCTTCGATCTTTCTGATGTTTTCTGGCGTGTTGTACTCTGGGAGGCTCCACTGTCGGGCCCTGTCTCGTAGCGGAGGTACTTCTCGGACCGCTCCATCATTGACGACCTCGTTGGTGTCAACATACTCGCTTAACTCGTCACGGTTCTGGACTATGACTTCCTGGATCGGTTCCTGTCCATTCTTCCGCTTGAGTCGCTCGATATCAGCGTAGTAGTAAGCGGTGGAGCGCGGGGGCTCCCCGCTCAGCGTGCGAGTGCCCGCCAGCGTTTGGATTTTCATAGCATTGTTTTAACTTTGTCTAATACATTTTGAGTTGTTCAGATAAAACCTTTAAGGTGTATTGTCACGTTCTGTGTTAAATGAGGAATGTTATTAAGATATGTAGAATATACTGCTTCCGGGCTGTTTGGCCGTGGTCCATCGGAAACTTGTATTCCAGACGTTTCGTCGATCACTGCGGTCGACATCTTCAGTGGAATACGTCGGGACGCCGTCGAGTGCGGAGAACCTTCCTCGGTGATGACGCGCGGCTCTCAGCTCTCAGATTGGTATCCAGTACTGAGAGCCGCGCGTCATCATAATTCAAACATGACGAAGCCGCCACCATCCCCGGTATCCCCCTTGCTAAGCCTCGACCAATCAGTATCGAGCGCATCGGTTGCGCAGTTCTCAACCAATCAGGAGCGATCACGTTGTTTGCCCCCTCCCATTGCGCCTATAAATACGCCAGTGACTCGGGCCTTTACATCAGTCGCACCGAGTTGGTTGGCCGTTGGTTGGTTGGTTGTTGTTGGCCGCCGAGGAAGGTTCTCCGCACTCGACGGCGTCCCGACGTGTACCACTGAAGATGTCGACCGCAGTGATCGACGAAACGTCTGGAATACAAGTTTCCGATGGACCACGGCCAAACAGCCCGGAAGCAGTATATTCTACATGCAACGCCGGCCGTGAAAGCCTTAAGATTTATGTTATTAAGATATGTTCGAATTGTGCAAATGGTTTGCGGTGAACTGTTTGCTGCATAAACTACGGTCAACTACGGTACTATAGTTTCTACATGTATTTATAGACACATTAATTTTGTATGTATCTTTACTAATGCTGATAGATGACTATACCAAACCTTATGAATGAAGTTTTGATACTGATATTTTTGTGTTTAGTAATATTTTATTCTATAATATAAAAATGAATCGCTGAATGTGTTGCTAAGCGCAAATCTCGAGAGCAGCTGAACCGATTTCGATAATTATTTTCTTATAATATTCCTTAAAGTACGAGGATGGTTCTTGCGGAGAGATAAATTTAAAAAATTGCCTGATATTTGGGATAAATAGGTGCCACGGGGCGAAGTATGCCACGGGCGAAGCCGCGGGGGACAGCTAGTTTATTATATTTTTATTGCGTCTTCACTGAGATATGAATTTTGAAGTAACGAATGTGGAAAGTGCGATTCATTGTTTTGTTTTTTAAGGCTGTATTTAAAAAATCAAATATGTAAAGGTCTCACTTTCGAGAGAGACCATCTCATATGTGAAGTGCTCTAGGTTGGGAACAGACTTCGGACTCAGATGCAACCGTGAATACCGTGATACGCGCTAGGAGGATTTATTGACCTGAGAGTGAGACAAAGTCGAGCGAAAAGCTCTCTATACTCCACTCGGTGTATTTCGGTTGTGACGCTACTCCTCCTAAACTAATCGACCAATTTTGACAAAACTTGGCATGTAAATACAACTTGATACCCGGAAGGTATAGAAAAAATAAAATTGAAAATCGAACATACCATGGAGGAATAATCACCCTTCAAAAATTGTAAAATCTGATGTCTCCAAAATTATCAATGTTGAGATCATGATTTGGCGCCAAAATGTGCAACTTAACTATTGGCTTAAGACAGAAAAAGAAAATAGAAAATCGGTCTAGCAACGGAGGAATAATCACCGAAAAAACAATTCAATAGTATTCAATTTAAAAACAAGTTGAATTCCTGAGACGAGCTCAGCCGAATACAAGGGATTTTCGATTTTGCGTTTTTTTTTTTTTTTTTGCGATTTTTTGTGATTTTTTCTTTATCTTGCAATGGTTCACCCCAGCACGCATCTATTACCGAAAACAGCAACTCGATAGCTCATCTCCTTCATACCCAAAACCGTGACAGAAAATTGGCAACGATGACGACGTCGACGACAACTCGATAGCAATAGGGCTTTTCTAAAGAAAATTCCTAACAAGTTGAATTCCTGAGACGAGCTCAGCCGAATACAAGGGATTTTCGATTCTGCGATTATTATTTTTTTGCGATAATTTTTTTATCTTGCCATGGTTCACCCCAGCACGCATCTATTACCGAAAACAGCAACTCGATAGCTCATCTCCTTCATACCCAAAACCGTGACAGAAAATTGGCAACGACGCGACGACGTCGACGACAACTCGATAGCAATAGGGTTTTTCTAAAGAAAATCCCTAAAAACAATTGCGCCAGAATTGTAGGTAATCCTGTAGTGCACTCTCAGCTCAACATTGCAACAGCAGAATGCATTGCGCCGCTAGTTTATTGGCTATAGATATTATCAAAAAAGTACGAAGCGTTTCAATGCCAGCATGTACAAATCTAATTATACCCGGCATAGCAGTTTGTTGGTGGCTGAACTCCTCCGTAACCACTCGCGCGATCTTGACCAAATTTACCACGGTGGTAGTGTTGACACTGAGGAGTGTTTTGAAGCGAGATGGTTCATGGCCGATGTACCGTTGAGGAATAATCACCGCCAATAAGCTAATAAGCGCGTGACCGTAGTAAGATGTCTTAGTTTCAAGTAAGAGTCCTCCTCGCTCAGCTCAATTTATTTCAGTCGCACCCTGCACTAAATTCCTAGTTCTAGCTAACAGTCAGCCACAAACCGTTTGCCTAATACGAACATATAATAAACAAGCAATTACTAAACAACGGGATGTTTGTGTCAATTGCTAATCTCATTTCGTGATCGGCGCGGCGCGGGGCGGTGCGGGGCGGTACTGTCCGGCGCGGGGCGGTGGGGGCTACAAACACAAACAGACGCTTGTCGGTGAGGTCTTTGAGCTAAATTGATGTGAACGTTTCGAATTAAGATGGCGTCTGTGATGGTCCATGCGTAGACGGATGCATTCCGACACGCGTGATTCATCTTTGCTATAAGTTGGTGACGGCGTGGCGATTGAGCGGTCGACTGCTAGATTCGATTTCGCGCGTTCGATGTTCACTTAGTGCAATTCTTGTAGGGATGAATGTCCATTTGCATGGTGTGGGTTTTTCTATTTGTGATATGCGTATTTAAGATAATAAATGTATTTACGTGTTTTTAATGTGTGATATGATATTATACGAAAATTGTTTATGTTATGGGTTCTAAAATGCGGATCAAAATACATAGATAAGTTTTCTTTTAACCGCCCCCGCTGGCACGCGGGGGGGTATCCGAAGGGATTTCCGCACGATAAAAAAAAAAAAACAAAAGGTAGATTTCGATGAAATCGATCTACCTATTGGTTTCTTGACTACTGTCGAATTTAAAAAAAAATTCTTCATAGGAGGTCTAGTTATGACCCCCTGAGTCCGAAATGACCACTGGTCAAAAAGTTTATATATATATATATATATATAGATGTGTATGGTTCCACTTCCCAAAATTTTGCGGCGGTTGCTTTAGTGGAAAAATGATGGCAGGATCATAGCAAGTGGAAAGATGATGTCTCCGCCTACCCCACTGAAAAACAGGCGTGATTGTATGTGTGTATGTTCCTAGCGCGTCGTGAGCTCGTTTAAATAACGTCGTATACCTTGTTTTTTTTTTTTTCGTGCGGAAATCCCTTCGGATACCCCCCAGCCGGCCAGCGGGGGCGGTTATGTCGGGCTTGCACCGACTAAAACCGCACGCCGTCTCGGGTCTTCAGACGCCGGGGTGTAAGTTTACCCATAGAGCATATCCCTCGCACCCCGACTGACCCTGGGCCATCTCATCACTAACAGCATTGCTCATCCTGTCTCCTCTGAAAGCAGAGGAGTACGGAGAGCTTAAATATTATCAGTTATCAGCCTCAAGTTTATGAGCAAATAGGAAGGTACTTCGATCTACCATAGACAGATATCGTTCGCAACAGCTGCCTTGATTAGTAATTACAGCAAGGGCGTTTTGTCGATGGTGCGACCCTGCCCCCCGCGCAAATCACTGCGACTCTCCCCCGAGTGTGTACTGTGAGGTTGTAATGACTGATACTTAGCGAAATATGATGATGAAAGGAAGTTTACTCGAGTCATCAGCGGTTGCCGAGTTCCGTCTAAAGATAACATAACATAACATAACTTCACGCCTGTATCCCCGAAGGGGTAGGCAGAGGCGTATTACACACCCACGATTCGCCAGTTATGTTAAGGTCCCAATGTAATAGGGGGCGAGCCTATTGCCATCTACCGGGCACAATATTAAGCGAGCGATAATTATCATTTATTAATGCACACATAACTACGAAAAGTCAGAGGTGTGTGCCTGGGGCGACTGGGGATCGAACTCGAGACCTCGTCTCAGCAGTCCGTTAAGTACATTAATTTGATTAGTTTGCTATAAAAAAACATAAATAAATATTCTACGACATTCTACTGAGCGCTTTCTAGACCCAAAGTAAGCATTGTTTAACTAGCTTGTGTTGTGGCTTCCAGAATGCGTATATGCGGATAAACATACTTATATACTTTTTTCAGGGATTTTCTTTAGAAAAGCCCTATTGCTATCGAGTTGTCGTCGTCGACGTCGTCGTTGCCCATTTTCTGTCACGGTTGTGGGTATGAAGGAGATGAGCTATCGAGTTGCTGTTTACGGTAATAGATTCGTGCTGGGGTGAACCATTGCAAGATAAAAAAAAATCGCAAAAAAAAAAAAACGCAAAATCGAAAATCCCTTGTATTCGGCTAGGCTCGTCTCAGGAATTCAACTTGTTTTTAGTAAATACATACATATTATACATAGAAACACCCAGACCAATGCAAATAGACATTTTCATGCATACAAATATTTGCACTGAATCGGGAATCGAACCCACGCCCCTTGTCGTAGCAGTCGAATGCTGTACAGCTACACCACAGAGGCCGTCATATGCGATGGCAATGGCGATAGCCTAGTGGCGTACATAAGGGACTGGTGAGACGAGGTCTCGAGTTCGATCATCAGTCGCCCCGGGCACAGACCAGACAGCCCCAAATTTTTTTTTTTTTCGTGCGGAAATCCCTTATTACATTGGGAGCTTAACATAACTGGCAAATCGTGGGTGTTTAATACACCTCTGCCTACCCTTTCGGGGATACAGGCGTGAAGTTATTTTATGTTGGTTTGCTATATTTTTGACGTTTGTCAGGTTTTCCGGGCGCGACTGTGGTCTGACCCCCCCAATCCAGAGAGCAAAGCCGTCGCTAGACCCTTGTCCATTGTTTAGCAGGTGCTACGACTAGCATGTGAGGTTGGTTTGGACCCCCAAGGAATTGGTAGGGCCCTACCCAAAGGAATTAATTCGAGGACAATTTTTTTTTTCTTAACTTGTGAAAAACCCCACGGGCTTTACCCAATCGGTACCAACGATGTGATGGGCGTGGGGAGATCGGACTGACTAAAACCACACGGTGTCCTCCCCAAGTGTCCATTCCGGGCATCCCAGGTTAAGCTCTCTAAAGGATAACCTCAGGGTTAGCGTAGGTTGGTTTCGTTTTTACACATTATACGGAATAGAAAAGAATGTGAAAAGTGCCCGGTTAATCGCAATAGGCTCGGCACCTATTACATTAGGACCTAAACATAAACTGGCGAAATGTGGGTGCTAGCACCTCTGCCTACCCCTTCGGGGATATAGGCGTGAGTTTATGTTATGTTTTGTTGGAATACAAAAGTCGTTTTTATTTTAATTATTCTGTGTAAAATTTTGCAAATATTACAATTATAACTAAAAGTAAACTTACTAAACTCATTTTTGTATATTTTCCAACGATAACACATTTGTGTAAAAAAAAATCGGGTACTATGATGTAAATAAGTTTGAATATGATTGTGAAGACCAGCTTCGATATTCGGGTCAGTTAAAAAAAGTATCTAAGTATGTTTATCCGCATTCTAGAACCCATATGAAAAGCTCTGCTTAGTTTGGCGCTGTGTAATATGTCATAGAATATTTATTATTATTATATTTATTTATAATTAACTAGTTATTCATAATTTTCAGCTTTCAGATTTTCCCTTTGTATATGCCACATAGTCTGCCTTGATGCCAAATATCAAGTTTTTAGGTCATCTGTAAGTAGGTTAGATTTTACGGTGTCGGTTTTTCTAAGCGACAATGTGCACGCGCATCGTAAAAATTAACTCTCATAATTTTACCCTAACGCGCTAAAAGAAGTATAACTTCAAAAATACAACAGTATATATGGCGTTTAAAATATTTCAACATCTTCGTAACCAAGGAACTCCGAAAACTCCACTGCTTAAACATGTCCTGCTGACCTAGCAAGCGATCCTCTGCAAACAGAACCATTGCAGCAGTAACAGTTCAAACAAGCTGGCCCGCTGATATAATCTCTTTAAACGCTTACTGTGCTCTCAATGCGTCATTGTGGACTGTTGCCAAGCACACGCGCATAATGCAGGGCTGACATCTACGTATAACGTCTTTGTAATGTCCAGGATTCGAACCTGAGACCCCTTTGTGATAAGCTGATTGGCATATGAGGGTTACAAAGGTAGCTAGTTTTTTTAAATATTTAAGACACGTCAATTTGACTTCACCTCGCCTGATGGTAAGCTGAAGGTAAAGTCTCAGGAGAGAGGGTCACCATTACATACACGTACCGTGTTAACAATGGTGGCACTCAGCTTGACGGCCTCATCAGAAGAGGATTGTGGTCGCAGCACCGTGACACCCACCGGTCCCACTAGTGCTGCGACCACAATCCCCCTGCCCGGCTATGCACTTGCTGACCCCTGAACGCAATCAAACCGAAATTGGATTACTATGGAGGGTTTTTCGCAATCGTGCACGGTGGTACCCACCCGGCCGAATTTCGTAACAAATTTGTGTCATCAAATTTCTACCACCATTAAAAGAAAGTAGTTAAAAGCGCAAGGCACCAGTTGGCACATGCTGAACCAGGTCCTAGGCACGCCTGCAAAGTGCATGCCTACCCACGTGTAGTTAGTTCAGGCACTTACCCTATGTAGGTAACAAAGACTGGCCATCTCATAAGGTGGACTTAGTGCTGAATGTGGTTTTTTTTTAAAGGAAAGGGGATGGGAAAGGAGTTTGGGAGGGAATGGGAAAGGAGTTTGGGAGGGGATGGGAAAGGAGTTTGGGCTCCGGCACTCTCACTCACCACACGGAACGCAACAGTTCAAATACTGTTACTTGGCGTCGATATTCTGTGAGAGGGTGGTGCTTCCGCGGTCGAGTCGGCCCATTCATGCAACGGCCGAAAAGACTGTTGCTTGACTCTACCACTCTATGTGGTGTTAAACTCAAACTTGACGAGTTGTTTCTTATTGTGTTTGTAGTCCGCAACATAAACCTACTTCCTATCATATAATAATGTCCTCCTAATATTATAATTGTGAAGATGTTTGGCTGTTAGGTACTTAATCACGCTCGCAGGCGACTCAGGCGCCGGAGGTCGCTTAACGACCTCCGTCTTCCATGAGCGCAGGCCTGGGGGTGGCAGGTGAGGCCGCCTGTCACCCCAGCAGAAGCAGGCCGGGGTGGCGGGGCGCTAGCGCTCCCCCAAACCGGGGCAAGACGGGGACACCGTGGTTCCCAAACCCGACGGGGCCATCTCGAAACCGGAGATGGCCCAGGGTCAGTCGGTTGCGAGGGATATGCTCTATGGGCAACCTTACACCGTGACACCCACCGGCCCCACTAGTGCTGCGACCACAATCCCCGTGCCCGGCTATGCACTTGCTGACCCCTGAACGCAATCAAACCGAAATTGGATTAGTCGGTTCAAGTCCGACATAACTTTCGCGCTAGCCGGGGGGGGGATCAGAAGGGATTTCCGCACGAAAAAAAAAAAACTTAATCACGCTCAAACGGCTGAACGGATCTGGCTGAAATTTGGTACAGGGATATATAATAGTCGGGAATAACACATAGGTTACTTTTTTTCTCTTGAATGGGTTCCCAATTCGTCGTGGGAAGGGGATCAGAAGTCCTACTGAAATATATATAAAAGGAAATGCTACAAAATCCATATAAAAATTCGACACCCGGGTGACGCCGGGCACAAGTAGCTTAAAATCCCTCCTGATCTGCAACTGACACGCAAGAGCCTGGATCAATATTATTTGGCATGAGGTTTTCTCGCAGTGAGTTGAAGGAGTACAAATCACGCGAGCGCGGCTTGCGAGCGGCTAATGCTTGCCTCCCTGGTAATGAAGTCAAATTTATGCTTGAAATTTCGGCGACGTACAAGGGCCACGCCATTCTTGGCATAGGTGTCGTTGGCGTACAAGGCGACTAAGGAGTAGGGCTGCATCTACTCCATGTAACAGGAAACATACAGCTGGCCCTTGGGTTGTGGGGCCAGGAGGAGAACAGGGAGTTCCTACGGACAGCTTCCGACACTATCATCAGATCAGCTTCATAGCACCATATTATCGCTTTGTCACGCAAGTATCAATGCAATTTGAGTCCAATCGAATGTCAGAAAGTGGTTATAATTGGGCATCCAAAATTTGGCCCATACTAACTAACAGACTATCAGAGCCAGCTAAATAAATTAATAAATAAATAAATATTCTACGACATTCTACACAGCGCTTTACAGACCCAAAGTAAGCATAGTTTAACTAGCTTGTGTTATGGGTTCCAGAATGCGGATAAACATACTTATATACTTTTTTTTTTGTGAATACATACATATTATACATAGAAACACCCAGACCAATGCAAATAGACATATTCATGCATACAAATATTTGCACTGAGCGGGAATCGAACCCGCGCCCCCTGTCGTAGCAGTCGGATACACTACCGCTACGCCACAGAGGCCGTCAAAAAATGCTTGTAAAAACCGGGTCCTGCGCAAGTTTGAAAGCAAATAGTGTGTTACATTTTACTTTAAATGTGGGAGTGGAAGAATGTATGCAGTGGTTACTAAACGTAAGACGAAAGAGTGAAAGGTGATATGCGAGTGTGAGCGAGACAGCACGAGGATGAGTGACCGGAACTGGTGCGGGAGGGAGTGAGGGAGAGGGGAGAGAGAGGGCGATACATGTGCAGTGCAAGGCGACTAAGTAAGAAGCTCCGTAAAATTAATTTACATATAAAGGATTTTCGAGTTATATTTGGCTTTTTAATTTTTGCCCCACATCTCACATAAAGACCGATATTCTTAGCAATCCATGGATTCTCCGTGCGGGTGCCGGGTCCATCGCGTTGCTGAGTTGGGAACTCGGGACAGTGCCTGGGACTATCGACTCAAGTGTAGGTTTAGAAGGGGCCCCTTTTGTTGATGTACATCAACACTCACCTTCACTACCCAAGTTCCCCTCCCTGCCTAACCAAATTTGATGCGAACCTACTAGTGCCGCTTTAGACATTCGTCCTAGTAATGAGCTTATTGTAGCTCTCGATAGGCCTAGATCTTTAAGTAGGTTATAGAGAGATTTTGCTGGTATACCTCTCGCTCCCACTTCCACTGCATACGAATTAACCACGTAACCGTTTTTGATTAATTCGTTTGAGATCATAGTACCTATTTATTTTTCTTTATTGTGTGGTCCTTCGGAATATTTGTTTCCCACGGTACGGTAAGTTCCACAAGGACGACATGTTTTAACGTTTTCGATTAAAGAAATATGTCAGGTCTAGATGACGAAACCCCAACTCAAATATAATTAATATATATGATAAATTCTAATTAATTTCAATGGCCTTCATGTCTAGGTGGCAACCCTGCGTTAAATGGCCGCGGATATTAGCACTAAGTAAGGAAGGCAACACCGGTGAGTCACAATTAGCGCGCAGGTAATCAGCATAGTTGAACCTTATGTGTTCGCGCTAAGTGTGTGGCTAAACAAGATTGCGACATACGAACGTATCTCTACGGGGCCAGCCATTCCTTACGTGAGGAGTTTAGTAGGTGGTAGACGACAATGTCTTGTTTTTTTTAGGTTTCCGTAGCCAAATGGCAATAAACGGAACCCTTATTGTCATGTCTGTCTGTCCGCCCGTATGTGACACATGCCACTTTTTTCCGAAACTAAAGAACTATGCTGTTGAAACTTGGCAAGTAGATGTATTCTGTGAAACGCATAAAGATTTTCACAAAAAAAAATGTTTTCATCAAACTCATACGTAGGATCGGTCTTCAAAAATGATATTGAGGTTTCTAATATATTTTTTTTCTAAGCTGAATAATTTGCGCGAGAGACACTTCGAAAGTGGTATAATGTGCCCCCCCCACCCCTGAAACTTCTAAAATAAGAGAATAATAAAAGTAAAAAAATATATGATGTACATTACCATGTAAACTTCCACCGAAAATTGGTTTGAACGAGATCTAGTAAGTAGTTTGTTTGTTACAACGAACTACAAGACATTTAATATTATGTTACTTGCTGTTACGGAACCCTTCATGGGCGAGTCCGACCCGCACTTGTCCGGTTTTGTATCGAATTGCGTGAAAACAGGCAAAGTAAACAGTGTTTCACCATTAAAATATTTTTGTTTCTCGATTTCAATCGCTTGCAACACCTATGGTGAAATCTCTGCCTACGTCTTCGAATTTATACAGTCGTGAATATTTACTAATTAGGAAACTTGTGATGTGTACATAATGTACAAGTCTATAAAATACTCAGTACTTTTTTTTTAGCGTGTGGAAACCCCCACGGGCTTCGCCCCGTCGCTGCCGACGATGGGGCGACACACGGTGTCCTTCCCAAGTGTCCATTGCCGATAGTTCGTTGTTTCGTCCTATGATAATTTCGGCCCATGGGACGAAACAATACTTTTCTAAAATATAATAATTTTCATTCGTTGATTCGTCCTATCGATTTAATTTTAAAGATATCTGAGTTTTTAGTATCGTCAACAAAACAATGGTGATTACTTTAAAAAAAAAAAGTTATTAAGTAAAAAGAAATATAGATTTGTAGAATCATCTTTTATTAAAATAACAAATGACCACTAGTTTGACAGATATTTTTAACATTCTCCTAAAACCGTTGTCATATCCACGGTACAAGTTTAGCTTGTTTTAGAACCAGTTGGTGCAGTATATTCAATATAGCTTCTGGGTTAGGTTAGGTTAGAACTGTGACCCCAACAGAGCGCGAGCCGAGCGAGCGTAGCGAGCGTGCCGCGGCAGCGGCCGGCGAAGCGGCGGAACGACATCAAAAACTACTGGACGGATTTTTATGCGTTTTTTTTGTTAGAAAGGGCTTACTCGGACTTAAAATCTTACGTTTGTTTGATCGCAATCGGTTGAGTAGAACCTAAGATATGAGCAAAGGTCGCGTTAACCGAGATGCACGCGGGCGGAGCCGCGGACGGAAGGCTAGTCTTCTATAACATAATACTAATCTCTATGCAATATTATTTTAAGCATTTTCCTTGCTGACGTTACTTCATACAAATTTTGTATAAAATGAAGAAAAAAAAATCAATGGGACGAATCACTGAAGGAAAACTTTAATTATTTTTAATTTCTGTGATTCGTCCTATTGGGACGAACCCCTATAGGACGAAACACAGAACTACTCATTGCCGGGCACCCCGGGTAAGCACTTAACTATACTTCTGAGACGTTCACAGCAAATTCCTGCAGTATACAGGTAGTTCCCCTTTTGGATAGCTCTATTTCTGAACGGGATATCCCATACCTGCCTCTCTTGAATTATTTATGGCGACCCCTATAGTCCGTCACATCCACTTCCTATCGTCCGCCGTCTCTATTAATAAACTGAGTCGTACATTTGCGCGGCTGCCCTACAAGCCCCCTCCACTCTTCCCCCAATGGGCTAACCTCGCCTCGTCCCAAGGGGAGGATGTTAATACAATCGGCACGCTTCGGTACTAAGCTTCCCCCTATGAGGTGGGGCTTCAGGATAGCTTAAGCGCTAGCGATTTTAAAAATACTTTCTAAAAGATGAAATTCCTTCTCCAATGATACATTACGTTCATCTGCGTGTTGATCTATGCTGAACTGCCTCGGTGGCTAATGTGGCTGCGATACATAAGGTTACGGATTCGATTCCCGGGATGGTTAGTGTTATTGTGTTTTCTGATCACATACTCCGAATAGTGCTGGGTTCTTGGTAACATAATTGCCGATTTGGTGTGCCAAGGCCCTTTCACAATACAAGTATTTTGACCAATTTCAAAATTCGTTAATAATTTTGAGGACTCTTACACTCTATCGAATGTATTTATCATAATAATTGAAGAGTGTGTTTGTTTGAACGCGTTAACCTTTGGAACTACCCGTGCAAGTTGAAAATTCTTTATAGATTTGATGGCTCAGTTCTTGGATACGTTTATATGCTATTTAACATCGCTTTGGAACCGGTAGATGGCAATATATAGGCTCGCCTCCTATTGCATTGGGACCTTAACATAACTGGCGAATCGTGGGTGTGTAATACACCTCTGCCTACCCCTTCGGGGATACAGGCGTGAAGTTATGTTATGTTATGGAAACCTTAGGAGCCGATAAAAGGTCAAAAAGACGCGGGTCTCGCCTGAATAGAGCTGAGTACGGTGCGCACGGCTTTTTTTTTCTTTCTTTCTTTCTTTTTTTTTTCGTGCGGAAATCCCTTCGGATACCCCCCCGCCGGCCAGCGGGGCGGGTATGTCGTGCATCGACTAAAACCGCACGGTGTCCTGCCCAAGTGTCCATTTGTAAAATCTGGTGGGGCGGAAATCACACAGTCAGTGAAACTTCGGGCCAAACTTAGATATTTTTGTTGCAGTATTTTTGTTTAAAATTACAGACCTTAGGCTTTATGCATATTATTCGACGCGCCTTTATATATTGAGCAATAAATATGAAGAAAATGAAATCAAATCAAACGTCCTCGACGTCAAAAACACAAAAAATGATTTTTTAGGGACAATTTGTATGGTAGGTACCCGAAACCTTGAACGTACAAACCCCAAAATCTAATCAGTTCTTCCCATTAACCAAACAAGACGATTGGCGAAAGATTTTTTAAATCGGATAAGTGGTTCTTGAGTTATTGCGTAAACAGACATCCAGACATCCAGACCAACAGACAGACCGACACAAAAATTTTTTTTGCTTAATTAGACTTAGAATCATGTGAAACGTTGAGAAAGAGTCTAACCAACCGGCCCTTTTCAGGGCCAGCTGACCCCATTGCACGAGGGGGTCGGGGTATGGCGGGCCTGCAAGGTTCGCGGGGGGGGGGGGGGGTCGCTGCAGGTACCCCTCTGCTCTTATCAGAGGGGACACTGCGAATGGCCCAGGGTCGGTCGGAGTGCGAGGGATATGCTCTATGAGTAACCTTACACCCCGGCGTCTGTTGACCCGAGACGGCGTGCGGTTTTAGTCGGTTCAAGCCCGACATAACCGCCCCCGCTGGCCGGCGGGATTTTTTTTATTGTGCATTTTATTTCCGCACAATAAAAAAAAAAAAAAAGGAGCTAGTGGTGTTATATAACACTTATGAGAAGCCCGCTGCAAGTGTGACCGCCCCCCGCCTCACCTCAAGCGCCAGCCTGACCTTGACCTACCCAGCTGAGCGAGCAGACAGACACCGCTTTATTGCCTCATTGTTGTACCGACACGCGTTTGTGTGTCGCTAGCTCATAAAAAGCTAGGCCTAACTCGGTTATACAGCGCATATAAGGTTTGCTATGTTGTATTGTATTGTATTGTATTGTATGCTATGTTGATGACATGTGGTAGGTAATACGATGGTAATACTGGTGTATGGAGGCCCGAGCTCACGTGCCACCTGATTGACGGACGATTGGATTGGTGCACGTTTACCCGTCGGGGTGGAAGGGCAGACGCCGAGCTCCATGGCTGCGACTGGGACGGACGTAAGTCGGAGGTCGCGTGTTCGATTCCCGCTCATTGAATATTTGTATGCATGAATATGTCTATTTGCATTGGTCTGGGTGTTTCTATGTATAATATGTATGTATTTACAATAAAAGTAATATAGTATGTTTATCCGCTTTCTAGAACCCATATGACAAGCTCTGCTTAGTTTGAGTCTAGATGGCGCTGTGTAATATGTTCTAGAATATTTATTAGATATTTTTACGATATTTTTTTTTGTTTCAAATAGGTAGGTACATGTTTTGTCGATACCAAGTCATCTCACCATATTCAGAGACCTAATTTAGTAAAAATCAGTTATTTCAATATTACAAACAGACACTCCAATTTTATTTATATGTATAGATTGAACCTGACGTTTCGGTTGCTTTTCAGCAGCCGCGGTCACGGGGAGACTAGGCTATTATGCACGGGGGTGTGTGTTGGGTAACCTCCTCGAGTGTCGCTCCGATTCCGATCCCGCTGCAGTCCGGGGGGAACGGAATCGGAGCGGCCGGTACACCCTGGGCGGCGGTCAATGGCTTCCCCTTCACCCCTTCATAGGGTTGGCATTGATCGTCGGCCAATACCCAACGTGGCGGGAACACATCGCTCTCCGTACTCCTCTGCTTTCAGAGGAGACAGGATGAGCGATGCTGTTAGTGGTGAGATGGCCCAGGGTCAGCCGGGGTGCGAGGGATATGCTCTATGGGTAACCTTACACCCCGGCGTCTGAAGACCCGAGACGGCGTGCGGTTTTAGTCGGTGCAAGCCCGACATAACCGCCCCCGCTGGCCGGCGGGGGGGTATCCGAAGGGATTTCCGCACGATAAAGAAAAAAAAAAAAAAAAGGCTATTATGCATTACTTGAATACAAAATAATTTCGTATATTCGAGCATTATTGGTTCGTACACATTTTCGGTAGATGGCTCCGGTGTCGCCCCCAGACGTATGCACAGGAAAATTTCGAATATCCAGGATGTGTGCAAGTAGCTCAGATGGTCAGAGTATTCTTTCTAGAAACAGACCAGGCAAGGTTCGGGTTGTCCTCCATGAGTGCAGGCCTGGGGGTGGCAGGTGAGGCTGCCCAGGGTCAGGGTCAGTCGGGGTGCGAGGGATATGCTTTATGGGTAACCTTACACCCCGGCGTCTGAAGACCCGAGACGGCGTGCCGTTTTAGTCGGTTCAAGCCCGACATAACCGCCCCCGCTGCCCGGCGGGGGATTATTCGAAGGGATTTCCGCACGAAAAAAAGGCACGTTTTCTCTTATATATAAAAATGAATTGCTGTTCGTTAGTCTCGCTAAAACTCGAGAACGGCTGGACCGATTTGGCTGATTTTGGTCTTGAATTATTTGTGGAGGTCCAGAGAAGGTTTAAAAGGTTTGTCATCGATTGAGGCAGTACGAAGTCTGCCGGGTCAGCTAGTAAAAAAATAAATATTCTACGACATTCTACACAGCGCTTTCTAGACCCAAAGTAAGCATAGTTTAACTAGCTTGTGTTTTGGCTTCCAGAATGCGGATAAACATACTTACATACTTTTTTTTTGTAAATACATATTATACATAGAAACACCCAGACCAATGCAAATAGACATATTCATGCATACAAATATTTGCACTGAGCGGGAATCGTACCCGCGCCCCGTGTCGTAGTCGAATGCACTACCGCTACGCCACAGAGGCCGTCAAGAGGGTTGTTTGAAAGTTGACTTTTTCCGATTTAAATCCATTAAAAAAGAATATTCCGCTGTAAGAAAAAAAAAACAAAAAGGTATGGCACATACAATAGCCGCTCAACACACACAGTAGAGCACTTTGTGTGTCGTGTCGATACGGAGCGTGGAGGGTGACGTGCGCCCGCGCACACCTACTGGTAACCAGATAACATCGGGCTCCGTTTACGATTACATACTTTACATATTTTATTGTAGATCGGCGAGTTTTAATGTGTCGTAAAGTGTACAAATATTTGTATGTGTATTAATATGTGATGAAATTTATAACGCCCGGCTAGTACACTCGGCTGCGGTTTTTTGTTTTTTTTTTTTTATATTTAGGACACGTCAATTTGACTTCACCTCGTCTGATGGTAAGCTGAAGGTAAAGTCTCAGGAAAGAGGGTCACCATTACATACACGTACCATGTTAACAATGGTGGCACTCAGCTTGACGGCCTCATCAGAAGAGGGTTGTGGTAGCAGCACCGCGTGACACCCGCCGGCCCCACTAGTGCTGCGACCACAATCCCCCTGCCCGGCTATGCACTTGCTGACCCCTGAACGCAATCAAACCGAAATTGGATTACTATGGAGGGTTTTTCGCAATCGTGCACGGTGGTACCCACAAAACCGAATTTTGTGACAAATTTGTGTCATCAAAGGAGAATGCCCATTCTTGGTTGCGCTTTTAGACGTTCGCGTCAATATTTCAAATGTTAAAAAATAATATTGATTATAGTATGACTTTTCAACACTAAATCGCTTCTAAAGAACTTGGGGTTTCAATTTAACTTATAAAGATATGAAAATTGAATGAATAATCGTTTCCATTTTAATTTAATTGTTACCATTATATAAAATAAACCATTGGCGGTAGAATGCAAATCTTTTTAAAATAAAATGGTTAAATAATAATACGTGATAATAATTCGCAATGTGACATTCAAATATATTGCAGTTATGAAATCTTAATATTTCGTGTATGTATTCGTAAATTATTAGTGATAATCAGTTAAAGTTGTAAAATATTGTGTGCTTCAGTGGTAGTTTTCTCTTAATTTATACATGGTATCCCTGTCTTACTAAAACGTCAGTGCAACAGTCTGTGTCACAATATTTTCTTGTTTGTTGTTTTTCTCGTTGTAATAATTTAATTTCTCAATATCCCCAAGTTCTGTTACAATATGCGTTTATATTTCAGATAATACTTAATGCAGGCTATTTAATGCAGTTTATACTTATGTGACATAGCAAAAAACCGTGTGCAACCGATTTCCATACTGACATGGGCATTGTCCTTTCTACCACCAGTAAAGAGTTGTAGTGTTTTTCCATAATGCCCGCCAATTCTACAAATGATTTAGTGGTGGGTTTATCGGGCGTACATAGATTCACCATTAACTCGTATGCCGCCGAACCCACCAACGTAATCAATGTCGGTACTCTCAGCTCCGGTTTTACGGCATTCACAACAAAATACTGCTCCATCCTTACTTCTTATTTTTTTTTTTTTTTTTTTAAAGAATATTAGTAACCGAAATGACTAATATTCCCCCTAACCCCTCCAGCTAAGCTAAATTGCTTGTGTTAGGAGTGGGTTCACGCCGGTAGTGTAATGGCCAGGATTCGAACCCGGGACCTCTCGATCGTAAGGTCGACTCCTTAACCACTAAGCTACCGACGCTTCAATGTATAACCGCCAGTTATCCGTTGTCACATCAAACGCCGAAATCTTCCCAATCGACATTGTTCGTCCTTAATATAAAGTCTATTTACTGTTATTACAGTAAATAGAATAGAAACGCGATTTATTGCTTTTTACTCGTCGCCACTGAATAATATTACGATAATTATTTAAATAAAACAGCGAAACGTCGAGTTGTACACCGATCTAAACGCGACAAACTTTTTTACATGCCTACCCTAACTAACAACCGCGGTAGCCTAGTGGTATGGGTAATGAACTGCTGAGCCGAAGGTCTCGGGTTCGATCCCAGGTTTTACCATGGCACACACCTTTGACTTTTCGATGCTTTTCGAAGTTATGTGTGTATTTATCGCAGGTTTATAAGTGCCCGGTTAATGGCAATAGGCTCTCCACCTATTACATTGGGACCTAAACATAAACTGGCGAAATGTGGGTGCTAGCACCTCTGCCTACCCCTTCGGGGATATAGGCGTGAGTTTATGTTATGTTATGTTACCCTAACTTATATTATAATACCGAATACCTTACAATGTGCACCATATTTTTAGGTTGACAGACCAATCTGGTAAGGGTCTACCTAGGCGCACCTATCAGATTGAGGATATTTTAAGGATACCTTTTTTTTCCCTTCGGCCAGCGGGTGCGGTTATGTCGGGCTTGAACCGACTAAAACCGCATGCCGTCTCGGGTCTACAGACACCGGGGTGTAAGGTTGCCCATACAGCATATCCCTCTCACCCCGACTGACCCTGGGCCATCTCCGGTTTCGGGATGGCCCCCTCGGGTTTGGGAACCACGGTGTCCCCGTCTTGCCCCGGTTTGGGGGAGGGGCGCTGGTCGCCCCACCGTCCCGGCCTGCTTCTGTTTGGGTGACAGGCGGCCTCACCTTCCACCCCCAGGCCTGCGCTCATGGAGGACGGAGGTCGTTGAGCGACCTCCGGCGCCTGAGTCGCCTGCGACGCGCGGCGAGCATGTTGCGGGCTCGGCGGACCGGGAGAGTTCTAAATCTCTCCCGGGCGCGCTCCGCCACCTCCTTCGCGAGCATTACATGCTCGCAGAAGGAGGCGGCGGCGGCCCTCGCGCTCGCGCTCCGCACCATTGCCGCAATCTTGCTGCCGAGCGAGAGGACTCCCACCCCGATGGCTGCCACGAGGTCACGCCTCGGCGCCTCCCACGCCGGGCAGTCCGCCAGCGTGTGCAGCCCTGAGTCCTCGCTCGTATTTTAAGGATACCTACAAACTAAGACCATGTATGAAAACCTCTGTGGCGTAGCGGTAGAGCATTCGACTGCTAAGTCAGAGGTCGCGGGTTCGATTCCCGCTCGTTGCCAATATATATTTATTTGCAAAAGTCTGGTCTATAACTCCGAGCCTTTTGCCATCCGGTAGATAGCAATAGGCTCGCCCCCTATTACATTGAGACCTTAACATAACTGGCTCCGGCACTCTCACTCACCAAACGGAAGGCAACAGTTCAAATACTGTTACCTGGCGTCGATATTCTGTGAGAGGGTGGTGCTTCCCCGGTCGAGTCGGCCCATTCATGCAACGGCCAAAATGACTGTTGCTTGACTCCACCACTACCATTAGCTTGAAGTTGACATGCGTGCCGATGGTCTCAATGCCAGGGATGATGAAGACAGCGCGAAGTGGAGAAGGAACAGCCGGCACCGAGTTGGAAGCCTCAGATGCGCCCGGGACTCAACGATCAGACGATGATGATGAGAGTATTCCTTCAGAAAAATGGTTCATCTAAATATTTTTTTTTTTTAAAAAGAATATTAGTAACCGAAATTACTAATATTCCCCCTAACCCCTCCAGCTAAGCTAAATTGCTTGCGTTAGGAGTGGGTTCACGTCGGTAGTGCAATGACCAGGATTCGAACCCGGGACCTTTCGATCGTAGGGTCAACTCCTTAACCACTAAGCTACCGACGCTTCAATGTAGTGTTGCAGAATTCAACATATAGATGTCTTTTTTTTTTGGATGTGGAAACCCCAAAGGCTTCACCCCACCCGTGCCAGCGATCGAATCGGACCGCCTTAAACCACACGGTGTCCTCCCCCAGCTTCCATTGCCAGGCACCCCGTGTACGCCCTCGAAAGGATAACCACAGGGTTCCTGGCGGAAACATGTACAGATGTTTAATTTATTTTTCTTTTTAAACGCAGATACGTTACTAAAATGAAGCTTTAGTGTTGGACTGCTCTTAAGGTCTGTAGACCCGAGACGACGTGCGGTTTTAGTCGGTTCAAGGCCGACATAACCGCCCCCGCTGCCCGGCGGGGGGGTATATATCCGAAGGGATTTCCGCACGAAAAAAAAAGGTACCTTCCTGAAGCTCTTTTTTTCAAAAAAAAAAAAAATTGTACTATATTATAATGTAGTTTTGTGAAATAAATAATTTAAAATATAAACTTATAACATAACATAAACATAACTTCACGCCTGTATCACCGTAGGGGTAGGCAGAGGTGTATTACACACCCACGATTCGCCAGTTATGTTTAGGTCCCAATGTAATAGGGGGCGAGCCTATTGCCATCTACCGGGCACATTATTAAGCGAGCGATAATTAACATTTATTAATGCACACATAACTACGATAAGTGAGAGGTGTGTGCCCGGGGCGACTGGGGATCGAACTCGAGACCTCGTCTCAGCAGTCCGTTACGTATGCCACTGAGCTATCACCGCCTAATTTGATGATTTAATAGTTTAATTTTAATACATATATATATAGCAGACGCGCAATAAAAACGAATCTAACGACAGCCCAAGTGTCCCCATTGTTAGGTGCAATAGGAGGGCAGAACCCACTCGTCGGCAGTCGCCCCCATAAAAGCCATAGTAGCCCAGTGTTAGGTGCAATCGGCATCGTAATCAACCGTCGGAAAAGAAAATAATATTCAAAACGACAGCTCATGAGACGCGGTCGATTTGAATTTTTTTAGGCGGCAGCTATTTAACTGTCAAAAACAGCGTTTCATTCATTCTTACGCCGCGCCGGCATCGATTATCAATGGGGCGGTACAAAATGGCCGTCGACCTTGACCAGCGCAACATTTCGACGGCTGTGATATCGACGACACTTGGGCGGTAGGCCCACTGTTTAGCCGTTTCATAGTTACGAGGGAACACATAAAATCTCTATTGTGGTCACCGCAGTCGCTGATACACACCGTGCCGGCTACGTCCCGTGGCCGTCCCGTCGCGGTCGATTCCCTCTGGATGTGCGCACTTAGGCTCCAATGAGGCGACGCGAGACGTCCACCGATCACTTTGAACGCGTTCAACGTTACGTTTGGGAGCGTAAACCGTGACCAAGGCCAATGCAATTCGTCTGGCAGTAAACTACTATGTCAATCGTGAGGAAGTGAAAAACACATACCTACGAGCAACACATTGACGAGCGGGGGGGGGGGGGGTTAGGGGGTATATTAGTAGGGCATATCCCTCGCACCCTAACTGACCTTGGGCCATCTCTGGTATCGAGATGCCGGCGTCTGTAGACCAGAGACGGCGTACGGTTTTAGTCGGGTCAAGTCCGACATAACCGACATAAAAAAAAAAGGGGTAAGTGGCCAAGTGCGAGTTGGACTCGCACATGAAGGGTTCCGTAGAAGCAATTTTTTTTTTTTTAATTTTGATATTTTGAGAGATTGAATGAAAGGTAAATTGCGGTTTACGATTTATGACGTATTAAAAAAAAACTACCTATTTGCTATATCTCGTTCAAACCAATTATCGGTGGAAGTTTACATGGTAATGTACATCATATATTTTTTTTAGTTTTATCATTCCCTTATTTTAGAAATTACAGGGGGGGGACACACACATTTTACCACTTTGGAAGTGTCTCTCGCGCAATTAGAAAAAAATTCTATTACAAACCTCAATATCATTTTTGAAGACCTATCCATAGATACCCCACAGGTATGGGCTTGATGAAAAAAAAAGTTTGAGTTTCAGTTTCAAGTATGGGGAACCCCCATAATTTAATGTTTTTTTTTTCATTTTTGTGTGAACATTTTAATGCGGTTCAGAGAATACATCTACTTACCAAGTTTCAACAGCATAGTTCTTATAGTTTCGGAAAAAAGTGGCTGTGACATACGGACGGACAGACAGACAGGCATGACGAATCTATAAAGGTTCCGTTTTTTGCCATTTGGCAACGGAACCCTAAAAAGAAACAATATATATAGTCGGCTTTACGACGGAGACGTCCCGGGTTCGAATCTTTACCATAACACTACCGTTTATCCATAACACTATAATTTATAAGATTTCAGCCAGATCCGTTCAGCCGTTTAAGCAACAAACTTTCGCATCTAATCTATTTATACAAATAAATAAAATTGAAGTGTCTGTTTGCAACGTATAACATATTTTTTTAACTTTTGTCTCTTTTTCCGTCTGTTTAAAAGAGGTATTCTCTGGAATGGCTGGGACGATGTTAACGGGACTTTCACTGGTAGATAAGCAATATTAAGTATATGGCGTAATAAAGGCTACTTTTGGTTTAGAAAGAGAATTGGGGTTCCGCGTTGGAAAATTTAAATCTACGCGGGCGGAGCTTATCAGCTAGTATATACTATTAGTAGGGTTCCTTGGCTAAAACAATCTCCGTTTCGAATCAGGCGACAGGTCGCAACCCTATTTCGTCAACCTGTGCGCCCCCCTGTCGCCACTAAATAATATCGTTCTAAAGGGGAGGGGGTGGCGATGACGTCACCACAGTCGTCCCGCTACTGGTGCCACTAACAAAGTGTTTGAATGCTCTCCTCGAGATAATATTGTTACGGGTAACTATATATATGGTGTCACAAAGGTCTCTGAATTTGGTGAGATGACTTGGTATCGACAAAATATGTATTTGAAACAAAAAAAATATCGGGTAAAATAAAAATAAGAAAAATAAAAATGAACCAAAAGACACCATCAGCGACCAGCGTCACGTGACGGGACGAGCCCGTGACGCACGTGGTAGGCGTGCAGTCCTTCTCGCAGTATTCTCCAAGCGGATGTGTGGGAAATACCTTTTTTTTTTTTGTTTTTCGTGCGGAAATCCCTTCGGGTACCCCCCGCCGACCAGCGGGGGCGGTTATGTCGGGCTTGAACCGACTAAAACCGCACGCCGTCTCTGGTCTACAGACGATGTGGGAAATATCTAAATCGCGACCAGCGATCTTTTGTTTCATTTTTATTTTTCTTATTTTTATTTTACCCGATATTTTTTTTGTCTCAAATACATATTTTGATACCAAGTCATCTCACCAAATTCAGAGACCTAATTTTGTGACACCTTATATATGGATTCTATAATTATCCATTAGCTGGCAAACTCCACCGAGGTTCCACTCGCTCCAAGGCAATCTAACTTGCAAGGTTCACCCGCTGGCTGACGGACGCGGCTACGACGCACGCTTTATTCTCGGGGCCGGGCCGGCAGATAGCAGTCGCACCCATAAAAGCCAATATTAGCCTTTTCTTTCCGTGCGAGAATCCCCTCGGATACCCCCCCCCCCACCTCCAGCGGGGGTAGTTATGTCGGACTCGAACTGACTAACGCGCCGCCTCCCCGGCCTGATCCTGTTAGGGTGACAGGCGGCTCCACCTGTCACATCCAGGCCTGCACTCATGGAGGAAGTCCGGGCCTCGGGGCTCTGCGGATCAGGAGAGACCTGAGCCAAGGTTAGCCTAGTAGTTAAGGAGCCATCCTTACGATCGAGTGGTCCCGGGTTCGATTCCCAGTCATCACACTACCGACGTGATCCCACTCCAAACACAAGCAATTTATCTGAGGTAGAAGGGTCAAGTTACGTACGAAGTCACAAGCTCAGCTAGTAACAACCTAACATAACATAAATTTACGCCTGAATCCCCGAAGGGGTAGGCAGAGATGTATAATATGTTGTATGTTTAATACATCTCTGCCTACCCCCAGCTAGTAATAACTATAAAATATCCTACAATGTCTACCTTTAAATTTCAAACGTGGCATCCCTAGTCGCCCCCGCCGCCCCAATAGAGGGAGGGAGGTGACATCACTACAATATCCCCAGTATCAACGGCTGGATAAATCGAAAGTGGTTCTGTCTAAGGAGCCGCTCATCCTCATAACGACTTCCCAGTGGCATTCAAAGTTCGGCTAAGGTCTGGACACATGCCATTAAAGAAGCTTGCCTTCTTAATGGGACATGCAGACTCCCCAAACTGCGATGTATGCGGCGTAGTAGTGATGTGCGCCACCTGTTAATGGACTGCAGGGGGGTTGTGGTCGCAGCACTAGTGGGACCGGTGGGTGTCACGCGGTGCTGCGACGACAATCCTCTTCTGATGAGGCCGTCAAGCTGAGTGCCACCATTGTTAACATGATACGTGTATGTAATGGTGACCCTCTTTCCTGAGACTTTACCTTCAGCTTACCATCAGGCGAGGTGAAGTCAAATTGACGTGTCCAAAATGTAAAAAAAAAAAAAAAGTGGAAAATGTTGCTGGTCTCACAAAGGTATTTCTTTATGGTTTATAATCATTTGTGTGACTGTTTATTTGTCCAAATAAATAAATAAATAAATACCCTGTTGTCACTTCATTGGATTTTTGTAAATTAATTGAATACAATCAATATTTTTTCATATTTTATTTGTTGTTTCCAATAAAACATTATTATGTCGAGTATAGATCAATTGGGCTTACCAATTTAAAAACTACTTACATTTAACTAAACATTGAATAATAGTCGGAGATATGTTACATAGTTTTTTTTGTTATTTAATATTTAAAAGCGGCCAAGTGCGAGTTGGACTCGCCCATGAAGGGTTCCGTAGCAGCAAGTAACATAATAATGTTTTTTCTTTTAATTGTTATATTTGAGTTGATTGAGTGAAAGGTACATTGCGGTTTACAATTTATGATGTATTAAAAAAAAACTACTTACTAGATCTCGTTCAAACCAATTATCGGTGGAAGTTTACATGGTAATGTACATCATATATATTTTTTTAGTCTTATAGTTCTCTTATTTTAGAAGTTAAAGGGGGTGGGACACACATTTTACCACAGGTGAGTTTAGAAAAAAAATATATTAGAACGCTCAATATCATTTTTGAAGACCTATCCATAGATACCACACACGTATGGGTTTGATGAAAAATTTTTTTTCGAGTTTCAGCTGTAAAATTTTATGTATTTTTCTAATTTTGTGTGAAAATCTTAATGCGGTTCACAGAATACATCTGCTTACCAAGTTTCAACAGCATAGTTCTAGTTTCGGAAAAAAATGGCTGTGACATACGGACGGACAGACAGACAGACAGACATGACGAATTTATAAGGGTTCCGGTTTTTGCCATTTGGCAACGGAACCCTAAAAAAGCGCAACGGACTTTCAATGCAAGCGTCGGCAGCTTAGTGGTTAAGGAGTCAACCCTACGATCGAGAGGTCCCGGGTTCGAATCCTGGCCATTACACTACTGACGTGAACCCACTCCTAACACAAGCATTTAGCTTAGCTGGAGGGGTTAGGGGGAATATTAGTAATTTCGGTTACTAATATTCTTTTTAAAAAAAAAAAAAAATTCACTTGATTCATGAAATTGGTGGTTCAGAGTACCTTTTTTTTTTATTTCGTGCGGAAATCCTCTCCTCTCTAATGTGTACCCATGCGTAAGCTATTTGGTTCAGCAGGAGAGGCTAAATAGATTACATTTATTGTGGGTAATTACCAAATGAGTGCATGGGTCTCCCAAGTATTAAGGGGCCCAAGTCCATCGCACCAGCTAACGGGTAACCTACTAATTAACATACGAGTCTCAGGGGCACGTTATCCAGGTTGGAAGATAAGCCAAATCAAGTGCAGGAGAGTGCATGCCGTGTTCCAAACTGCAAGCTTTGGGTGTGAGCGGATTAATGTTGTGATGATGATTTCAGGTACCGAATAGTACTTGTCTGTCCCTTTACCCCGTTTGAGCTAAACCAAAAGGAGGAGCAGGAGTCACCAGACCCCGGGCTCGAGGTAAAAGCCTCAGATGCAACGGGAAACAACACTAAGATGATGAATACCACACATTTTCTTCTTCCTATAATAATAAGACAATTTCTTACTATCAAATGTCTCTTAAATTTGTAATTGCTTCATTGTTCTTCTGGGTCAGACAGTTGTTCTGTACAGTACATGTTATTTGTAACTGTTATTGGGTACTTTTCTGGTTATATAAATTAATTCACACCTTTTTTCTCTCCAGAGTAGGCACAGACTACAGCCTGCCATAAATTAACTAAGCTTCTATGTAAAATTGTAAGTTACTTGTGTCTTTACATTGAAGATATAAAAAAAAAAAAATTGGGTTAAGTTAACTGAATGGTCAGAAAAAAATAATTAAATTCATTTCTGTTTATTCGAGATGGACATGCAAACTACTAAACAGATTTCGATGTGCTTTTTCTAATTAGAAAATACTGCAGACCTTTTGAACATGTAGAGAGGAAGGATGAATGACGATTGACAAAACCGATTAATGAGACGAGGGTGAACAGGCAATACGGTAATGGGCGACCGTATGTACATAATTATGTTAATCAGTTGAAGATGTCTTAAGGAAACGCCAGGTTGAGAGAACCGCAATCAGCAAAACCATAATGAAAGCAAGAGAAGTGAAAGTGAAATTTTTTCATCAAGTTTATGGTGATATTATTCATCTCTTAATCTTATGTAAGGTTATCAAACATGATAGTGATATTAACTGTTTGAAAAAATGGGAAGATCTGAGGGCATGGGTGAATTTTGGAACAAAATGGCAATACCGAAGAATAGTAAAAGCAGAATGGATATTAATTTTGAGTAGGCGATCTGAAATATCGCAAAGATTTTAAATTTTCTCCTCTATAAAGGAGTTATAGGCGTCTTCTAAAATTGGGGACCCAAGGAGGCGTAGTGCATCTTTTAACTTAATTTGTATATTAATGTTCTACAATATATACATAACAGCAATATAGCATAATTAATAGATACATTTTGTAATACAATGTTATGTTTTTGGTGAAGGTTTGTTAGAATTATATTTGCTTTAATATATCAATAGTAGAATGGTTTTTGGTAATAAATCATGCTTATATATTCCCAAAGGTAAAGTAAATAAAGTATTAATTTAGAGTGCACACTATCAAGTAAATAAGACATTACTTGTCTTATAATAATCTTAAAAACCCATAGTCCATGGTCAATGATTAACTGTTATTTTCTTTCTAAACTTCTAACTTTACAAGCTAATATTCACTGATTTTCTTATTAAGCTTTACTTTCTTTGATTTTGTTTTTTATTTTTATTACTGTACTTTGTTTAAATAATAATATGGCCATTTTAATGTTATTTTCGTATCCCTATAGGCGGAGCATAGAAGAGCGTATATATTTTTGTTAATGTTAGACCTATAGACAACCTATGTTTACGAAATAAACAGATTACTGATTTTATTTTGTTTCTTATTTACAGCTCAATTTAAAACTTTAAAAATATATAATCGGCCTAAGTTACCATAAGTCTGGGAAGATTATATACCTACATACTTCAAAAGAAAAATTGTATTTTAAATAAAAAAAATAATTAAAATAGCCACAAGACCTCACCGCCAAAAATCAAAATTAATCGCGCCAAATAATGCATCCAGTATTCAAAAACGGAACGCTGAAAGCCAGTGACGTCACACTGCATTACCGTCAATAAAGTAGGTCATCCCAACTGCACATTTAACACAATTAACTCGCTGTCCACTGCCCAGCGATGGGCTTAGCTACTTAAACCGCCGTTGCAACACTAGAGAACACTATATTTAGACCACAATAACGCCATAAAACCGATATCGGCACACTTTTTTTTTCGTTGCGAAACACAACAACAGGTTTTCGAAATTTTCAACACTATTTTCTACGTCTATACTCACTGTAACACGTTAAATAAATTAAAAATGATAATTTAATGTCCGTTTCAGAGTACATGTATTCCGAATGTTATTAGTTGCGTTTATTTTGATGACGTAAACGTACACAGCCGTACGTGACGTATCAAGCCGTGGAATGGCGCAGTTTGACTGGGTTACCAAGTCATAAAGTTGGACTTACCCGATCGATACAAATTTGATTATTAATTAGTGTTATAATAATAATAATAAATTTATTTATTTCAAAAGTTACCTTATTATGAACACAATTCACAGTACAATGTATACAGTTGACTGTTTTGTTTGATGAAGGCTAAGATAAGACCCAAGATAAGATTAAACTTGTGTTTAGGTTTCCAGGGCTCCTGCAGCTTGTCATAATAAATTATTATTATTTTATTATTGAGTTATTATTTTTGAATTGTGTTTTTATTTATTTATAATCTTGAATTTAATCCTACACTATTAGGTTTAATCTGTAATGATAGTGTACGCTATAGCAAATAAATAAATAAAAAATATTTTCAATTAAATTATAAGCCTATTTGGAAATAACATAATCAGTGTGCATAGTAAATCAGATATTATTATTGAAATAAACAAGCAAAACGGTTGATTCCTTTAGTGAATTTTAAATTCAAAAATTGGAATTACAAGATACACTATACATTTACTCATTTATATATAATAAATATAATAGGTTTGTTTGTAGTGTTTAAATTACAATACATTAAGTAACCATTTCATTTGGAATATATTTTAAAATTACCCTTATAGTGAGGACATACTGGAACTGTAGCAACACTGTGACATAAATGTCATTTGGTCCATGTGGCAGTACTTTGATTTTAAAACTCGAAGTTTACTCGCTCACGAAAAAGCTCACTGAAGCGTTTCTTTTCCATCAAGAAAAAAGAAATTAATATACGTATGTATTTGAATAAGGAAATACAACTATGGTCGGAACTACGGACATCAAAGGCAGGGTATGATAGAGCATTATAGGTTAGCACAATATTATTTCAAGGTGACATTTTATAAAATGAAAGCCTTAGACATGTTTCTGTAAGTATTCTTTAGAATATGCTTACGTTACCACGTACAATTATGGGAAAAAGGTTTAATAGAAAAGCCGTTTGAATATTTCAATGGAAAGAAATGGAGTTGTAAACAAGATTTACTTACTAACAAAATAAATATCTATACACAACCCTACTAGAACTTTGAAATTTCAAATAGCCGAGTCGAATTTTGTGTTTAGACACCAAACCAGTTAAAATTGTTGTCCGAGTAAGAAACTAAACGCAAAAACCGTACCGTAAATACATTTTAAGATAAGAAAAAACTCATAGCAAACAAATTCGAGTAACATTAGTATCCGTCTGAAGTGGAACCTTATTCCAGGGCTACCGCATCCCACGCGGTTTGAATTATTAAAATAAATAAATGTCTTGTTACGACGGCGGCGCCATGTTTGTTTTAGTTATAAGTTAACGCGGGAGTTAGTGCCTGCGCGTTTGAATTTGGAATAGAAGTGGGTCACTTCGTATTGTACAGGTAAACATCACACCGAATATGTATTTGAATAATTTGGTTTTGGTAACATTTAACAATTTTTTTTAATTTCTTGATTATTTTCCTAGCATTTAAATTATTGTAGGACATTCTACACACCGCTATCTGGACCCAATGTATTATATCCTAACTAGTTTGTGTTATGGGTTCTAGAATGCGGATAAACATACTAAGATACCTTTTTTTTGTAAGTCCATATTCATTATACATAGAAACACCCAGAACAATGCAAATATTCATATTCATGCACACAAATATTTACATTGAGTGGGAATCGAACCCGCGACCACTGACTTAGCAGTCGAACGCTCCACCGCTACGCCACAGGGCGTCAACAATTGCTCCGGCATCATCATCAGTTTCATCTAAAGCTTGCAATGCAGAGCCTTAACCTTGGCTTTTACGGGCGCGACTACCATCTGAACCCCCAATCTCGAGAGCAAAGCGAGCGTTCGCTCCCTATTACTGGGTTAAATTTTGCCCATATTACGCGGGACCTACTAAAAACATGTTGATACTCTTCTGTCCATGCGAGGGGCTTTTGGCTAAGTTGTTACCTAGTTGATTAACACAATTAAGTAAAGTTAAGCAATTCTGGCTAGATTAGTCTTAGGATGGGTGACCATTTTAAGCACATTTTTTCAATAGTGCTTCTAACCGAAATTACTAGCATTCCCCCTAACCCCTTCAGCTGAGCTAAATTGCTTGTGTGCGGCGTGGCTTCATGCCGGTAGTGTAATGGTAAGGATTTGAACCCGGGACCCTTCGATCGTAAGGCCGGCTACCAACGCTTTTGGCACACCTCAAAGGACTCGTGGCATAGCAACAAGCTATGCACCATAGTGTGAACACTTACGTGATGATGGCCACAGTTGCGCATTGCGGAGCATGGCCCATCACCGGCCACTGCGTACCGGGGCCAATATATAAAAAGCCAACAACCATGCGTTTATTTACCGCGCAATGTCAATACATAGGTAGGTATAGGTATAGGTTTTTAATTAATGGCTTCTGCAGTAGAATCACCGCAATTTCGCCAATGTCAAGTAAAATATAACAAATGTTTATAAAATTATTAATGGCGAAACGCCAATGTCAAGTTTTTTGGTATCACCACCAGTATGTTGCGCCAGAGCCTCGTCCGTTGTTTAGCAGGTGCACCGACTTGCAGGTGAGGTTGGCTTGGGCCTCGAGGATGTTGATGGGCCCTATACACCCAATGTCAATACAAATCTCGCAAAGACCCCACGTCAACGCGACACACTTTCTCCCTGTCACCTGGCGCCGTGTCCCTTGTCATTACTGTCAATATGACAAGCTGTGCACACACCCACGCGCGTGTGTGGGTGCCAATCAGTTACAATTTATGCTTGTGTGAGTAGGCGTACGTGTCACTGTTAACTAATAAGCGTCCGGCAGGTTCAGCAACCGTACCAATACATCAATTCAAATAGGAAAAGCCAATATTCAAGGTGGGACTTAAATCCGCGAGCGGTCCTTCTAAGGGGAAGCCTCTGACCAACTGTCTGCTTGACTGAACTAAAATTAGTTTAAATTTGTCACAGATAATAGTCTAAAATATTTTACGACACTTCAATTAGAACTACCATGTCGCTTTCATTTGTGGAAATTTAAGCTATGTCTCAAAGGAATAAAACCTGCGAGGATAATAGGATTCGGCCTCTCTCTTTAAAACATTTATATGAACGAGTGAACTACAAATTTGGTTGTGCTTAAGCACTAAATGTTTTAAAGAGAGAGGCCGAATCCTATTTCCTACTAATATGATAAATGTGAAAGTTTGTATGTTTGGATGTCGCACTAACGGCTGTACGGATCTGGCTGAAATTTGGTACAGGGATAGACTATAGTCTGGAATGACACATAGGCTACTTCTTATCTTGGAATAGGTTCCCATGTGAAGCGGGCACGGGAATAGAATTCCACGCGGGCGACAGCTAGCAGCCACAGCACCTAACGGAAACATTCTTAAATATCCTCGATGGACGTAGGTTATATACCTATCATCTATAATTTAAGTTGGCTTGAGTTAGAAAAACCTCACATAAACTGAAGCAAAGTCAAGGCGGGTTGCTAGTTAAGTAGTTATATTTTTAATTAGGACCGGAGTCCTCACCACTACACGCCAAAAAGAATTCAGTTCCGGGCCGCTCAGCTAAGGGAGAGAGATGGAACTCACTTAGTTGAGCGGAGCGAAGCGAAGCTCTTATACGTGTCTAAGCCGTTTGGTCGAGACTGTACTGCTCCGGAACCACAATACCGATCTTGACCAAATTTGCCATGGTGATAGTGTAGACACCGCTGAGTGTTTAGAGGGGTCAACTGTTCAAATACAATGTACCATTGAGGAATAATCATCGAAAAACAGTTTCACGAGCGCGCGGCCTCAGTTATGCGCGCGACCGTAGTAAGATGCCTTATTTTCAAATAAGAGTCCTGCTCGCTCACCTCAATTTATTTCAGTCGCACACTGCACTGAATTCCTAGTTTAACTAAATTAAGTTATAGATATTATTTAAGTTTTCTAATTTAATCTTCCAATTGGTGTGTCTGACGTCTTACATTTATTCCCTCTAAACATCAAAGGAATTTTACCAAAGCACGTTTTCTTAACCCAATTACAAAATAAAAAACGACGAACGTAACTCGTAACGATCAAAAGACTAAAATGTTAATTACTGTCGCGCGCCAGCCCTAGCGCCATATTGGAGACGAAGGAAGCGCCGCATACGGCCACGAGCACACAAATAGGACGTCACGACTCGCCACTAATGCAGATAAAAAATCACTTCCCGTTTCACTTTATATTTTTAATCTGTAACGGAATTAGAATGCGTTTTATATTGAAGCCATGGAGCGGGCCCGTATATCACTTGGAATAAAAACAAAACGTATTCTATCGTTGTCTTATGCGGTCGGATATTTGTGGATGGACCATAAATTTTCATTTCATAGGATAGGATTAGGATTAGCTTATCTGTAGTGAAGTCCCTGCAAGCTAGTACACCTGCTACTTTAAGGGTTGGACAGTTTCTCTCGTAAAAGCCAAGATAACAGCAATTATAGTTAACTAGCTTTTGCCCGCGGCTCCACCCGCGTAGATGTCGGTTATCGCGACAAAACATAGCCTATGTCCTTTCCCAAGGTCTAATCTACCCCTGTACCAAATTTCAGCAAAATCGATTCAGTGGTTTAGGCGTGAAAGAGTAACAGACAGACAGACAGAGTTACTTACACATTTATAATATTAGTAAGGATTAGTTAACGGTTTATCTACTCTATAAAGGTGTCAAACAAAACTGACGCAAGTCAATTTTAGTTGGATTCTCACTCTCTTCCGTCGACGAGCAAAATAAGACGCTGGGAACGGTAGATATTTTTTTCGTGCGGAAATCTCTTCGGATACCCCCCGCTGGCCAGCGGAGGCGGTTATGTCGGGCCTGAACCGACTAAAACCGCACGCCGTCTCGGCTCTACAGACGCCGGGGTGTAAGGTTACCCATATATCCCTCGCACCCCGACTGACACTGGGCCATCTCCGGTTTCGAGATGCCCCCTCGGGTTTGGGAACCACGGTGTCCCCGTCTTACCCCGGTTTGGGGGAGGGGCGCTAGTCGCCCCACCGTCCCGGCCTGCTTTGGAAACGGTACCTTTTTTTTTTCGTGCGGAAATTTCTTCGGATACCCCCCCGCCGGTCAGCGGGTGTGGTTATGTCGGAAGCGAAATACCTCCTATTAAAAAAGAATAGAAAAAAAAACGAAATTCTAACTGTACCGCAATAATGTCAATATTAAAGTAGGACTCTAAATTATCGTCAAATCTATACCTGTCTATTTTTACTATTTTAAAATTGTAAATCAGCTGTGCCAAGTGCCAAGTATTAGAGAATTAAAAAAAAACAGTGTTCAGAATCGTTCCATTGGTGATATTTAAAACATGATATTTAAAACGAAATACTTGGGGTGATACTTAAAACGAAATACTTCGGATAATATTTAAAACGAAATACTTGGGATAATATTTAAAACGAAATACTTGGGATGATACTTAAAACGAAATACTTGGGATAATATTTAAAACGAAATACTTCGGATAATATTTAAAACGAAATAATTGGGATAATACTTAAAACGAAATACTTCGGATAATATTTAAAACGAAATACTTGGGATAATATTTAAAACGAAATACTTGGGATGATACTTAAAACGAAATACTTGGGATAATATTTAAAACGAAATACTTGGAATGATACTTAAAACGAAATACTTGGGATAATATTTAAAACGAAATACTTGGGATATGGTATCATTGGTATCCCAAATTTTTCGTTTCAAATATCTCCAATCGAACGATTCTGAACACTTTTTTTTTTAATTCTTCTCTGTGTGTCTGTTTCTTCAAAAACCACTGAACGGATTTTGATGCGGGTTTTTCTATTAGAAAGGTATTGGTGAGACTTAAAATTTGCCGTATGTTTGATTGCAATTCTTTAGGAAGAACCGGAGATATGATCAAAAAACGATAACCGGCCTCCGCGCGGGCGGAGCCGCGGGCATCAGCTAGCACTTAATAATATTCTAATGCTGAAGACTTTGCTTGTTTGCTTGTTTGGTTGAACGCGCTAATCCCAGGAGTATGTCCAGAGATTACCGCGTTCGCGTTCGATTTGATTCGATAAATCTTTTTATGTTAGATAGCCCAATTATTTAGGAAGGTTATGGTATATATATCATCACGCTACTAACCAGGAGAGCAGAGCAGTAACCATAAATGTCAGCAAATTCCATCCATTATTGTAGAACTAACAAGTTACAGGCATGTTTGGTATAAATGGGTACCACGGTGCGAAGTATGCCACGGGCGAAGCCGCGGGGGTCAGCTAGTTCTCAATCTATGTAAATTGGAACTGGTTTCTTGAAATTAAACAGAGCCACTTTCGTTGGCAGCGCCAGTTCCATTGACAAAATCTGGTCATTTCAAAATAAGTATCATTGAATTTTGTACTTTCGTCCAGGTAACACAAATTTTCTCGTTCTGTCCCCGGATTACAGGACAGGGACTACTCCCACCCTGTACTTTTACTTCCCAGGACCATTCCCACTACTGTCACTCCTGTACACCCCGGATTACAGGACAGGGACTACTCCCACCCTGTACTTTAACCACCTTGGGCCATTCCCACTACTGTCACTCCTGTACACTGTTCACTACTGTTGAGCCTGAAAACAATAGTGGCCCACGAAGGTTTTAAGAAATTGTATTGAATTTTAAGAATTTTAAGATAAAATTGGAAATCCTTCTTGTAGACAAATGATATTTTATTACATATATTATTATAAATTACCTAAATGACCACTCAATGAAATTATCAATCAATCAATCAATAAGCCTATTGCAGTCCACTGTTGGACATAGGCCTCTCATGTTGCACGCCATAGCACCCGATCCTCCGCCTCGCGCCATCCAGTATGTAATGTAATTATAATACGTCTTTACCTATGAAATTGACGAAATTTTCTTACAAATTCATGAGTTCGTTATTCCTATAATTTAATAGCTATTTCCATTATTTATATTTTGTTTGAAAGTTGATTTCAACATTTTACAACTCTGTATCAAATTTTGTTTTTATCGGCCGCTTGATAAATTAATTCGATCTTCAAAAACAGTACTTCCTAAATGCGGTTTCGAGATGGCCCCCTCTTTGTTCATGCGTTTCTCGATGGTTTTTCTTTCGCCTGTATACTGTCGGCGATACAAGCGGCGATAGCCCACAGGCGTACGTAGCGGACTGCTGAGACGAGGTCTCGAGTTGGATCCCCAGTCGCCCCGGGCACACACCTCTCACTTTTCGTAGCTATGTTTGCATAAATAAATGATAATTATCGCTAAATGTGTAAAAGATGACAATCGCCCCCTATTACATTGGGACCTTAACATAACTGGCAAATCGTGGGTGTGTAATACACTGAAGGCTTAGTCACCTTTACCGGCACCCACACGGGAAGAGATGGGAAATCTTCCAGTGCCACGTGAGCCACGCGAGTCATTTTGTGGTCGTGTGTCCGCCCCCCACGTGATCAGGAAATAAGGGCAGGTCAAAGCACTTTAATTATATGATAGTTTATCGATATTAAATTAAGAGACCTACCAAACGCAGCTAGCGTACATTGTCCAAAAGTTTGCGGGCCATTATAATTTATAGTTAAGATATTTCGACGCGGGATGCCTTACATCACGGAGCACGTTCCTCGGAGTTAACGGCGTGACCCAATTAACGTCGGAATTGGTCTGAACCGTGCGTTTAACGCGGAAGACGACGCACGCGCACTATTTGGGGCTACACGCGCCGGGAGACAGCTTTACGACCAACCGTTATATTCGTAGCGAGTCTAGCAGTTAGGGCTTAAGAATGTATATATTCACGCTGTAGCATATCGTCAACAGAGTAGGTAGACGCGTAGCTGTGTGAGGCATAAGCTAAATTCAAAGTGAGTAGATCCCGGGCTCCGAGAAGATGATGTTGATGATAAATGAAGTGATGTAATTACTCTCTAATACAAGAGAAGTGAATACTCAAAAGTTTACGCGAATATTACATATTGAAACTAAAACAGCAAACAAAACGCGATTTAACATAACATAACTTCACACCTGTATCCCTGAACGGGTAGGCAGTGGTGTATTACACACCCACGATTCGCCAGTTATGTTTAGGTCCGAATGTAATAGGGGGCGAGCCTATTGCCATCTATCGGGCACATTACTAAGCGAGCGGTAAATAACATTTTTTTATATATATACGCAGTATTTATTTATTAAAACGCGCTATAATCCGTTAAAATTATAACTAGGAATATAGTGCAGGGTGCGACTGAAATAAATTGAGCTAGGCGAGCAGGAATCTTACTTGAAAATAAGACATCTTACTCAGTGCCGTAAATAGGGCGGTGCCACCGGTGCCCCGGCACAGGGCGTAGACTCTGGGGGGCGCAAGAACTAAATGACCAGACCGCAGGCAGGACTATTATTTCTTCGGTTTGCTCCTGATAAGTTCCCGCTGCTACCATCCTTATTCAAAACCCTACCATACCAAATACTTAAAATTAAATTAATCTACAGTTAACTTTGCAGGGTGTTATTTTATTATAGAAGACCATAGTGGCCCAAAATTTAAATCTTAAGCATCAGGGTGGGCAACGCATTTGCACTAGTGAACTTGCGTTTGAGTTTTAGTGAGTGAGACACAGTGGGTGGTATAATAGGCGAAGGGTCCACTTAACATCAGATGGCTCGTCTGTTTGTTTGCCCACATCAGTTCTTTAAAAAAAAAAGGATTTTTCTTCCAAAACATTATATAATTATATTTTGTCGTGCGGAAATCCGGGCGTTTGTGTTGGGCTTGAACCGACTAAAACCGCAAGCCGCCTCGGCTCTGCACTAGGGTACCTATAATATCTAAAAACAAACACAAGAGCGCAGTTATAGAAGCTAGCACAGGGCGCAGAAAAGGCTATTTACGGCACTGATCTTACTACGGTCGCGCGCTTGGCTAAGGCCGCGCGCTCGTCAAACTGTTTTTCGGTGATTATTCCTCAATGGTACATCGGACATGAACCATCTCGCTTCAAAACACTCCTCAGTGTCCACACTATCACCGTGGTAAATTTGGTCAAGATCGCGCGAGTGGTTACGGAGGTGTTCCAGCCACCAACAAACGGCTATGCCGCGTATAATATAGCTTCGCTCGCTCAGCTCAATTATATTTCAATTCGTGTAACTTTGATAAGCGGTTTAGTAGCGTTATTTCAAACATAGAGCCGGTTCTTTTTTTTTTTTAACGTGCGGAAATCCCTTCGGTTACCCCCCCGCCGGCCAGCGAGGGTGGTTATGTCGTGTCTCGACTAAAACCGCACGGTGTCCTCCCCAAGTGTCCGTTGCCGGGTACCCCGGGTAAGCCCTCGAAAGGATAACCCCAGGGTTGCCGGCGGACTTTGGCCGCCACCGCGGCCTCGCCTGGTGGGGTCGGGTTTTATCCCGCTTCGGTGAGTTGGCAGGCGTGTGTAGGGCACACATCACGACACGCCTCCGCCACGGCCTGCTTCTGTAAGGACGGCGAGTCGGCCAACTGCCGTCCTCAGGCCCCGATCATGGAGGTCGGTGACATAGAATCAAACCACCGATAGTATCGTGTCGATTCTCAAATCGAATAATAACGGTACGATAGGTATAGGTATTGCGCTTCTAAATATCAAATCAAATAAGTATTAACATCGAACTGCGAGTAACGAGTACTAAACAGTAACTAGAGACTTACCTCTTCGACCTGACTGAGAGAAGATCGGCTGCCCCAATCGTCCCATGTCTCCCTCTCACCTGAAAAAAAACACAGCATTTCAAAGAAGGGTAGGGCTGAGTTAAATTCAACTTTGACATGCTCGCCGCGCGTCGCAGGCGACTCAGGCGCCGGAGGTCGCTTAACGACCTCCGTCCTCCATGAGCGCAGGCCTGGGGGTGGTAGGTGAGGCCACCTGTCACCCCAGCAGAAGCAGGCCGGGACGGTGGGGCGACTAGCGCCCCTCTCCCAAACCGGGGCAAGACGGGGACACCGTGGTTTTTAAACCCGAGGGGGCCATCTCGAAACCGGAGATGGCCTAGGGTCAGTCGGGGTGCGAGGGATATGCTCTATGGGCAACCTTACACCCCGGCGTCTGAAGACCCGAGACGGCGTGCGGTTTTAGTCGGTTCAAGCCCGACATAACCGCCCCCGCTGGCCGGGGGGGGGGGGGGGTATTTCCGCACGAAAATAAATAATAAAAAAAAAAGGTTACGGGTAGTGGGAGCACTAAAAGTCCAACAGCTGGTCTACCTACAGAACTTCGATGTCGCCAGTGGGTTGTGGTGGTCAGATGGCAGTCCGAAGACATATAGAAGTTCAGCTGCTTCGTAGTCAGACTGGAAGCCGACCTCACCTCAGTTGGGAAAAGACTTGGAGGATGGTGAGAGCCAAATAAAAACCCTTGAGAGGTGTCAAGGGACACCCGGATGGAGCGAAGTTCCTTACATACACACACATATATATATATGCACTCTGTCTGTCTATTCTTTCGTACACGTCATAGATGCGCGGGACTTAATTTAACTGATAATTTTTACTGATCATAAGCCGCTGACTTACGCGCTTTTGAAAAGTTCTTCAGAAACTGAAACTCCTCGTCGTACTCGTCAACTCCTATTCATTAGCGAATCCACAAATGATATCCATCACGTCGGGATCACCATTTTTACGCCTCAAGGAAACACATTAAAAAAAATCCGTTCCCACAGGGGGAACGCACAGGTAGATTTCGTGAAGCAATTAATATTATTTTATTAACATGTTTAATTTCTTTTTCTCGAAAACGGTAACTTTTAGCGAATAACTTTTCAGACATTTATTTTAGACTTAAAAATGGCCTATCGATTAAAAATGTTTCCGACGGCAAGAATGTTCACCGGTTAGAAGTTATGATTTTTTTCCCGAATAAATTTTGGTTTTTCCCCCCTCCACTTTTAGTTAAAGTTTTAATCTTATACACACACCGGCAGAATTAGCGGAACACAAAAAAAAAGGAAGAATTAATATATTTTTTTCGTAGCACTGGCCGGTTACATTACTTTTTTATCAATATTTTACATAATTTTTTTAGAAACGTCTAATTTGAAAATGGAACATATGTCAACAGTCATTTTTTTCATTCGTTTGCTTTAATTTTTCATTCATACATCTCTATCGACTGCTTCGAAGTAGATTTTCCATTTTCGTAAAGTTCGTAAATTCCACTTGAAAAACATTGTATTGCAGTTTTATGAGACTTTTGTGTTTTCTCGCTTATTGATAAGTTACGAACATCTAAGTATGCCTGATTTAACGCTACCAGAAATCATCAGGGCAGATGAAATGAGAAGAAATGGTCAATCCTACAGATCGATTGCAACAAGACTTCGTCGACCGTTATCAACGATTCATCGTAGCATCAAACGGTACAGATTGACGAATTCTCTAGTGAGGAGAAGAGGGCAAGGCAGGAAAAGGTGTACTTCAAGGAGAGATGACCGTTTTCTACAACTTCAAGTTCGTTGGAACACGAGACTTACGGCGGTGCAGGCCCGAAATGCATTGGAGGAGGTTCGAGGAGTAAGAGTGAGTGAGCGGACAGTTCGCAGAAGATTCGAGGAAGTTGGTATAGGCTCATTTATACCCGCCAAAGCACCAAAACTTGAGAGACACCACCGCACAAACCGACTATACTTTGCTCGTGAACATCGTCATTGGGACTTTGACGAGTGGGGACAGGTTCTCTTTACTGATGAATGCAGAATTCTGTTAAATCAGATTGATGGAAGGCAGCGAATATGGAGACGCAAAGGAGAGCGTTATTTACAGTCTAATTTTGAAAATACAGTGGCATATGGCGGCGGCTCAATTATGGTCTGGGGAGGGATATGTTTAGGAGCTCGCACGGAGTTAGTGGTAGTCGACGGCGGAAATCTGACTGCTGATCGGTATATCAGGGAGATTTTAGAGGAACATGTTGTGCCATTTGCCCCATTTATTGGTAACGACTTCATTTTAATGCAGGATAATGCTCGGGCTCACAGTTCTCGCTCAGTACAGGCATACCTAAACCATGTTGGTGTTACGGTGATGGAGTGGCCAGCACGGTCCCCGGATATGAATCCGATTGAACACGTTTGGGACTTGCTAAAGAGGAGTGCCAAATCAAGAATGCCACCTCCTAACAATCTGGGCGAGCTGCGAAACACATTAGTTGAAGAATGGCAGAGGTTGCCCCTAGAAATCATTGACAACATCATTCGCAGCATACCCAGACGGATGGAAACCTTAATCAGGGCACGAGGGGGAAACACTCGTTATTAAACATTCATTTAATTAATTTTAAACCGTCATTAAATCTAAAAATTTCAACTGTTTCTCTGTTACTACGAAATCTAAGAAAAATACATTTTCTTTAGTAAAGTTTTTTTTTTATTAAACTTTAAGTATGGTGTTGTAAATTAATGTCAAAACATGTTAATTTAACTGTTGTTTCATGTTTAAATATTATTTGTTTAAAAATAAAGCTAACTATACTGTCCTTTTTTTGTGTTCCGCTAATTCTGCCGGTGTGTGTAGTTTTATTATTAAAAGTTGTTGGTATTCATGTATACTATGGGATAAAATTAGAACGGTTCGAATATCTTTCATGGAACGTGAAATTTTGAGGAAAAACTGATTTCACAAAAAGTGAGGCCCTACCGTCCCCTTAGGCCGGATTCCACCCGTTCACGAACTTAAACTAAGTTTACACCCAAGCAATTTTTGACCGCAGTTTGAAAGCGATCGGGGCAAAAATGCGAACCATACACATATATATATATATATATATATATATATAAACTTTTTGACCAGTGGTCATTTCGGACTCAGCGGGTCATAACTAGACCTTTTTTTAAAATTCGACAGTAGTCAAGAAACCAATAGGTAGATCGATTTCATCGAAATCTACCTTTTTTTTTTTTTTTTTTATCGTGCGGAAATCCCTTCGGATACCCCCCCGCGTGCCAGCGGGGGCGGTAATGTCGGGCTTGAACCGACTAAAACCGCACGCCGTCTCGGGTCTACAGACGCCGGGGTGTAAGGTTGCCCATAGAGCATATCCCTCGCACCCCGACTGACCCTGGGCCATCTCCGGTTTCGAGATGGCCCCCTCGGGTTTGGGAACCACGGTGTCCCCGTCTTGCCCCGGTTTGGGGGAGGGGCGCTAGTCGCCCCACCGTCCCGGCCTGCTTCTGCTGGGGTGACAGGTGGCCTCACCCGCCACCCCCAGGCCTGCGCTCATGGAAGACGGAGGTCGTTAAGTGACCTCCGGCGCCTGAGTTGCCTGCGACGCGCGGCGAGCAAGTTGCGGGCTCGGCGGACCGGGAGAGTTCTAAGTCTCTCCCGGGCGCGCTCCGCCACCTCCTTCGCGAGCATCACATGCTCGCAGAAGGAGGTGGCGGCGGCCCACGCGCTCGCGCTCCGCACCATTGCCGCAATCATGCTGCCGAGCGAGAGGACTCCCACCCCGATGGCTGCCACGAGGTCACGCCTCGGCGCCTCCCACGCTGGGCAGTCCGCCAGCGTGTGCAGCCCTGAGTCCTCGCTCGCGTCGCAGTGATGACACTCAGGCGTTGGCTCCTTCCTGATCCGATGCAGGTGGTCCCCGAAGCACCCCTTCCCGGAGATCACCTGCGTCAGTCGGTACGAGAGGCTTCCGTGTCGCCTCTCCAGCCAATCCTCCATGATGGGCCTTACCGCCGCTATTGCGGCGTGCCCTTCATCGAAATCTACCTAATTTTGACAATGACACCATACGTTTCCACAGCAAAAAGTGTCGTTGCAGTCTTAGTTTTGTCCGTCTAGCCCCCTTTCGTAACGCGCGATAAGGAACTTCGTTCCAATAATATTCTACTAATATTCTCAATTATGGCGCTCATTGGGGGGGACCTATGTCCAGCAGTGCACTAGCATAGGTTGATGATGATGATGATCTTGAATATTCTACGACATTCTACACAGCGCTTTCTAGACCCAAAGTAAGCATAGTTTAACTAGCTTGTGTTATGGCCCTGGGGTTATCCTTTCGAGGGCTTACCCGGGGTGCCCGGCAACGGACACTTGGGGAGGACACCGTGCGGTTTTAGTCGAGACACGACATAACCACCCCCGCTGGCCGGCGGGGGGGTATCCGAAGGGATTTCCGCACGTTAAAAACAAAAAAAAAGTTTGTGTTATGGGTTCCAGATCGCGGATAAACATACTTAGATACTTTTTTGTAAATAAATACATATTATACATAGAAACACCCAGACAAATGCAAATAGACATATTCATGTATATAAATATTTACACTGAGCGGGAATCGAACCCGCGCCCCCTGTCGTAGCAGTCGAATGCACCACCGCTACGCCACAGAGGCCGTATGAGGCCAAATGTGTGAGCAAGCGTTGAACGAAGAAATGATAACAAAATTGTACTAACAGTAGCTGGCGTCGCTGGGCGCCTCCATGCTGCGTCGGCGAGCCTGCAAGGTGCACTGCATCTAGCTGTTGCGCGCCTCCGCCGACATCGCTGCAAGTTGCTGCAACAATGTCGCAACATCTATAGGTACTATTATAAAGGGGTTCTTGGTTGGGGAGGGGTGCTTGGTTGGGGACCTCCACGCGGTGCACCCTGGGCAACGGAGACGGCGGCGCCTCTCTCCTAGGGCGGGAGAGACGCTGCCGCCTACGGCCAACTCCGACCGAGGCGAGGACGGCCCTGTTGAGGGCTGATCGGAAGCTTTCCACGTGTCCCTCTGATTAGCAGATGGCACAGTGGAGAGCAAGTAAGGGGGCCATCTCGAAAACGGAGATGGCCCAGGGTCAGTCGGGTTGCGAGGGGTATGCTCTATGGGTAACCTTACACCCCGGCGTCTTAAGACCCGAGACGGCGTGCGGTTTTGGTCGGTGCAAGCCCGACATATCCGCCCCCGCTGACGGCGGGGGGGTATCCGAAGGGATTTCCGCACGAAAAAAAAAAAAAAAGGTACTATTATAAAATTGTAAATTACTTGCGACTGCGCATTGGAGATAAAAATACTTGAGTTACGTAAAATTAACGATTCTGAACATAAAAATATTTTTCTTTGGAATTCTTGCCTGTTTGTTCGCGGTGAACGCAAAAACTACTGAACGGATTTTGATCTGGCTTTTCCTATTAGAAAGGGCTTGGTCAGACTTAAAATCTGCGGTATGTTTGATGGCAATTGGATGAGTAGAACCGGAGATATGACCAAAACACGATAACCCACGTGGGTGAGCCGCGGGGGTCAGCTAGTCATTAATATCTAGATTCATGCTCCACCTACGCGACCGCCTGCCGTCAGGCCCCTGACCACGAAAGGTGAACTTGCCTCAGAGCCTCATTCGTTAACCAGCAGGTGTAAGCTTGCTCATTATCTCGATTTTGAGTAAATTAAAATGCTGTAGAGGGGGACTTATAGCGTTATATATATGTTACAGCTTTTAGGGGAGTAGGAATTAATGCAAAGCTTTCCAAGACTCTCACATTCTACAACCTTCACAGACAAATCCTTCTCCGTTCAAGCGGTTCGTTTGTGGAATGTTCTGTCGGTGGATATTAGACGCGCACAATTCTTGTCGGTGTTTAAATAAAATTATTAATTTAAGAATCAAAAACCCGACTTCCCTAAAAACACCGAAACAAGTTTGATAGCAGGCAGGACCCAATAGGGGTGTGTGTTGGGTAACCTCCTCGAGTGTCGCTCCGATTCCGATCCGGCTGCAGTCCGGGGGGAACGGAATCGGAGCGGCCGGTACACCCTGGGCGGCGGTCAATGGCTTCCCCTTCACCCCTTCATAGGGTTGGCATTGATCGTCGGCCAAAACCCAACGTGGCGGGAACACATCGCTCTCCGTACTCCTCTGCTTTCAGAGGAGACAGGATGAGCGATGCTGTTAGTGGTGAGATGGCCCAGGGTCAGCCGGGGTGCGAGGGATATGCTCTATGGGTAACCTTACACCCCGGCGTCTGAAGACCCGAGACGGCGTGCGGTTTTAGTCGGTGCAAGCCCGACATAACCGCCCCCGCTGGCCGGCGGGGGGGTATCCGAAGGGATTTCCGCACGATAAAAAAAAAAAAAAAAGGCAGGTCCCAATAATTTTCTAATACTTCTCCTAATACATGTATACTTTTTCTCTTCATTTTGATACCTTACTCAATCAGTTTGAGTGAATATATTTTTTAAGCTACATACATTTTAGCACCAAAATTCCGCCATTTCGTTTTATTTTTATTTTGATATACCCAGTGTCACTCTCACACACACGTAGTATCCCTACATAGTCTGTGCTCTCACAGTAAAGTCGAATCCAACGACACCTCTCAAGCTGAAATTCATGGAGCCGTTAAGGCCGCAGAGCCTTCCAAACAATTATAAATAAACATAACATAACATAACTTCACGCCTGTATCCCCGAAGGGGTAGGCAGAGGTGTATTACACACTCACGATTCGCCAGTTATGTTAAGGTCCCAATGTAATAGGGGGCGAGCCTATTGCCATCAACCGGGCACATTATTAAGCGAGTGATAATTAACATTTATTAATGCACACATAACTACGAAAAGTCAGAGGTGTGTGCCCGGGGCGACTGGGGATCGAACTCGAGACCTCGTCTCAGCAGTCCGGTACATACGCCAATGGGCTCTCTCACTTACTCTCGAAAAACATAAACCTCCTTCTGGCGCAGTCGAGTGAAAATCCGTTAGCGACCACTATCAGCGAGACATCGGCTTTATCTAGTACGTGTGTGCAGCATTTATAAGTAAGTATTGCATAGTTTTAAGATACTGTTTAGTTCGGCACACTTCTGAAGTGTATCTATATATAGGGGGGCAGGACCGAAACGGAGATGGAACAGGGTCAGTCGGGGTGCGAGGGATATGCCTTATGGGCAACCTTACACCCCGGCGTCTGAAGACCTGAGACGGCGTGTTTGGTCGGTTCAAGACCTACATAACCTCACCCGCTGGCCGGTGGGGGAGGTTATGTCGGCAGGGTATCCGAGGGTATTTCCGAACGAAAAAAAGACTACCGAAATACGCATTCCGACTTGTTTCTCCATTCAATGATTGCCTGTAGGAGAGTACCACAATGATAAGGCCGCCGATTCTATATCCCTCAATTTATTACTTTTTTTATACCACTAAAGTGGCAGACAAGCACACGGCCCCCCTGATGGGAAGCGGTGACCGCGGCCTATGGACGTGTGCAACACCAGTGGCGTCACACTCGCGCTGCCAACCCTTTAAAAGAAAGGGGATGGGAAAGGAGTTTGGGAGGGGATGGGAAAGGAGTTTGGGCTCCGGCACTCTCACTCACCAAACGGAAGGCAACAGTTCAAATACTGTTACTTGGCGTCGATATTCTGTGAGAGGGTGGTGCTTCCCCGGTCGAGTCGGCCCATCATGCAACGGCCAAAATGACTGTTGCTTGACTCCACCACTACCATTACTTATATTACATTTGTCTACTCTTGGTGTACAATAAACAGATATACACTAAGTTGTATGGAAAGTGGTGTACAATTAATTCAATTAAATTTTTAGGCAATAATTTTTCTATAGGTTTAGATCGGAAAAAGAGAACATCTAGGACGGGACTTGAACCCGCGACCAGTCCCTTACGGGGGGAATGCTCTGAGGACCAACAGAGCACCACGTCCCAGATATTCGAAACTCTCCGATATATTATATACGATTCGAGGTGACGCTGAAGCCATCTACCGTAATTCTTGCGGAAACAATGATGACTTTACAATAATTTTTTGACATTGTCGACGCGGTTTCGATTCCCGCTTAGTGCAAATATTTGTATGCAGTATTTGCATTGGTTTGGGTGTTTCTATGTATATATATATATACTGTTTCAATGTATGTTTATCCACATTCTGGAACCCGTAACACAAGCTAGTTAAACTATGCTTGCTTTGGGTCTAGAAAGTGCTGTATAGAATGTCATTGAATATTTATAAACACCCACGAAAGTAAAGAAAGTGACAGGTGTAGTTCAGGACTGTAACAAGTGGCATCATGAGGTCTCTGACTACCCCAATGGGAACATGGGACAAGCCTCCGTGGCGTAGCGGTATTGAAAGCGGCCGCTACGAAGGAGGCGCGGGTTCGATCCCCGCTCAGTGCAAATATTTGTAAGCATGAATATGAGTATTTGCATTGGTCTGGTCGTGCCTCGGAGAGCACGTTAAGATGTCGGTCCCGGTTGCCATACGAATATGTATGACAGTCGTTATAGGGAAAATGGGTGAAATCGCCCTACATAGAAGGGCTGATCATCCGTCTGGTCAAACGGCGTCCCCACTGGCAGTATACCCCAATGGGAAAGAGGTATGACTGTATGTTTGTATAAAAATGTAGTCATAAATATCAGCTATCCAGGACAGCAGAATATACTGCTTCCGGGCTGTTTGGCCGTGGTCCATATGAAACTTGTAGTCCAAACGAACTTGTGTGGAACACAAGTTTCATATGGACCAAGGCCAAACAGCCAGGAAGCAGTATATTCTACATGCAACACCAGCCCTGAAAGCCTAAAGATTTATATATCTAGGACAGGTTCAGTCATTAGAACTATTAACAGCTGGTCAATAAATTATATTGTATTGACTCTGCTGAGTAAGTAGAGAATTATCCTTAGAAAGAGGCCATCATGTGTCATGTCCAGACCTGGATTTTGACTTATTCCAATGTGAATTTATAACAAGTTAGTGTAATAAAAACCAAAATCTGATACCTTTAAATGATAAATGTTTGACTATATTTATGTGAGTGATAAGGGGTGGTATTTAAGTTGATCTGGGTTGGTTTCATTTTTAGAAAACATCTAATAATAACCGAATAAGCTCGGTCACGCTGATCTTTTTATATCTATTCAACCAGCTTACAGTTACTTAAAATCATCATTACGTGATACAGGGGTCTTTCATATTCGAGCTAAATTATTTGTGGTCGGAAAATATAATATTATCATCATAAAACAGAAGATTTTTGTTTTTTTTTATTTGTAACTCGCTTAACGACCTACGTCCTCCATGAGCGCAGGCCTGGGGTGACAGGTGAGGCCGCCTGTCTACTAGCGCCCCTCCCCCAAACCGGGGCAAGACGGGGACACCGTTGTTCCCAAACTCGAGGGGGCCAACTCGAAACCGGAGATGGCCCAGGGTCAGTCGGGGTGCGAGGGATATGCTCTATGGGCAACCTTACACCCGGCGTCTGTAGACCCGAGACGGCGTGCAGTTTTAGTCGGTTCAAGCCCGACATAACCGCCCCCGCTGGCACGCGGGGGGGGCTGGCAATCCGAAGGGATTTCCGCACGATAAAAGAAAAAAAGAAAAAGGTACTATTTGTAACTATATTCAATTGAAAGTGCATTACATACACTGCTTATATCTCGTCCTTTTATTTATTCGTGATCATCAGAAAAGATGTGATCTACAGTCGCAAGGGTTGTAATTTTATGGTTGAATCGTCAATAAACTAGCTACAGTCTTACATATAAGTACGTAAAGTTAAAAAGTACTCACAACGAGATTAATTAGTATTATCACTCGAACTTCACTTTGTTACAACAGAAACTGCACAGACGCACTATGAATCACTTATACTTGAACTTGTACATACGTTTTACTACTTTTTACTTCACTTTAAGTCCAAAAATAGCCGAAATGTACAAGTTAACACGCCCATACCGACACACGGATAATATTCTATACTTACAACGTAATTACGCGAAAACTTCACAAGGGAGGGCTTGAAATACTGGGTATATGTGTTAGGAGTCACTTTTCATGCACAATAATTCGATTATCAGTGATGTTTGTGTAAAAATTGAATGGGTCATTGTCCTTTTATGTTTACAACATACTGTCAAATCGATCTGTTCTAAGACGTTTCATTAAACGCAAAATACTTATGAGGGGTGCAAACCTTTTAATAAATATATTCTTGCTAAAATATCAATATTAAATATAAAAAAATAATTTCTAATATATATCATGCCGATGGCGTAATCTATAATCCAAACTATTATTTAGTATTTATCCATGACGAAATAAAATTGAAACTACTGTTACTAGTTCGTGTAGAGAAACGTATTAAGTTAAAGCGACATTCTACTAATATTATAAACGCGAATTACGTTTGCTGCGATCGGAGGATCGAAAAAAAACCGAAATGATTTTAAATAAATTTAATTACTGAATTAGTATTACAAAATTAATCCTATGAATGATGATTCTAAATCGAAGTAGGACAATAGAATGATCATTCTTACAATTTATTGAACAAACAACAACTTGCGAAATCGATTGACGTCATAGGTGCATCAGCGATTAAGTAAATTTATAAGTAGAGCGCGAATGCAACGTCAGCGATCTTCATATAGTGGCGCTATGTAATTCCTCCCCCCTTAGAACGGCGACTATTTTAACACATTGAGTGAAAATGTTGCCGGGAGTTCGTCAGGACTTTCATCCTTTTTCAGGGTTGCGGCTGGTGGTTGCTGATCCTTTTTCATAGTGTTAGTACATCTGCGTAGGTAGCGCCGGCACATTGCGATGATAACGAGTACGCTGGCACTCAATAGTATTCCATAAAATGGGATTGTAGTGTGGTAAAGTGCGTCTGTCTGCACGTTCTCAAGTTGAACCGGATTCTGGATCATAAGTTGGTCCTGAAAGCTGTGTAGGCCTTGGAGATCAATAGAGTTCAGGTTAACGTGGGTAGCTGTAGTGGCCTGTTTCTCCGTGTCATAGGGTATCTTTAATAACTTCAAGGGTTGGCCGTTAATTTCGTCGTAAACGTTTGCAATGGTGAACTCTTCAGATTTCAGATAACATCCAATAGGAATCGTAGCAAGGTAACTACCCTGGAGCGATGTGTAGTCTTTCTGGTTGCAGGTTAGTTGTACCTTCGTTTCTTGAGGAAAAGATAAGACGTAATGTTGGTCATCGAGCTTCTCCATGGCTTCTCTCATCAAGGTGATTGTGGTAAACTTGCAGGAGTCTTGTAGAACTTGGTTTATGATTAACTCCTGGATACAGTCAGCTTTGGTGCGAGTCTGGTGGGAAATATCTTTCTCACAGAGGTACCAGTCCTTCAACTTCGGGCATTCAGCCTCTATGTACACATGTAACATCTCGTTTGTTGCAAGGAAGGGAAAGGGTGGAATAAGGGCTTGTGCATGTCTATTAGGTACTACAGAGAGTCTATAAAAATCGTAACTAGTTTTAGAAAAGATTGGAAATTTAAATACGAATACTATCTGCTTATCTACATAATATGATCCCGGTTTTATAATATCATAATAATCTCTAAGTTCTAGATCTAAGATTTGCTCTTCGGCGTATGTAGTCCGAAGTTTTCTTATCATTGACTCTAATATCTCTATGTCTGTCATAGAGTGGTGTGTACTACTCGCACGAACGAAAGCTAAACTATTCTCTATCCTAATTAATTCCTGAGTTAAATCCTCTACATTATCGCTTATAACTTCTAGTAGTTGGGCAAAATGAGCATATTTTATTAAACTATTTTCTCTTAATGCATTACTTTGTAATATAGTCTCTAAGGTAGTGTTAATTTTATTCTGGTTTTGTACTATCAGTGTAATTACGCTATCGTATTTGGACATCCACTCTTTACTTATACTGATATGATCATTGAATTCGGTTACTAATTTGTTTTGGTTACGTTCTAAGATTTTAATTGCCTGATTATATTTTAGTGCGTCCTCGTGATCTAGGTTCCCGGTTAGGCTTTTTATTATTGAACCTAGTCCGTCCACAAGACCTCTTTTGGCTCTATTAGGTTCTAAGGATCGTAATTGTTTTAGGACATTGCCAAGTTTGCTAGCAAGATACTCCAATTGAATTTCATATAGTGCATAAGTGTCATTAGACATTTGATTTTGACAGATCGTTAGTTGAGTCTGTAGGGAGTGAATATTGTTTTCGATATTACTTAGTTGTACGTACTGAATGAAGGTATGATGATGAGTCGTAATTTTCATTTGTCCAAGTTTAAAGGGTAGAAGTCCCGGTCCGTCATCGAGGCTTTTCGAGTCTTATCTCCTGAGGTCGCGTCATTGGGAGAATTGTTATCAGTAGGATCCTGTAACAATTTTGCTGGTTTAGGTACACGCTTAAGTCTTGACTTGGCTATGGGGCCACGTTTTTTTGAAGTATAAATGTGAATCGGCAGGTCTGCTAAAACTGTGTCCTGTGTATATCGTGGGGCCGTCTTTTGTCGACTAGCAAGAGGGTTTCTTATAAATATTTGCTGTTGGGGTGCGTATTCTATCTCGGGTTCACGGGTTTCATTCCTTTTCTCAATTATCGCAGTGCGATTAGCAAGTGATGACGAGTTAATGATGTCATAAACATGTTTCATTTTATCTCTATGGATTTGCGTGTACTGTTGTAATAAATGTTGTGTAAGGTCAATGTCTTTACAGTCTCGGGGGTCAAAATGACCAGTCAGTAAGTCAAAGGGTCGACATTTTGTGAAACTATGTATAGAGCTATTATAAGCTATTAGAGCATAGGGCACAAGGTTGATTATTGGTTCGTCTTTGTTCTTTAACTTAAGGAGTCTAAGATGTTCTAAAAGGGTTGAGTGAAATCGTTCGATATTTCCGTTATCGTTAGGAGAGTGAGCTAATACTCTATGATGGATAATTTTATGAAGCCTCGTAAATTCCATGAACAGTTGGTTTGTAAACTCAGTCCCGTTGTCAGTGATAATAGTCATAGGGACGCCGTGGTGGGTACAGTACTGCAAAAGGGCTTGTAATATGCTAATAGCTGTTCCGTCACGTAGGTGATAAGCTTGTCCGTACTTTGTAAATACGTCGATAAATGTTACGTATTTTTCACCCTGTGCAGTGAATAGATCCATGTGGATTGTCTCAAACGGCTTGGTAGCCGGTGGTACAACGTTAAATTGGGGTCTTATTGGATTTCTATCGTACTTGGCTTGACCACAAATCGTACATTCATTTATAAATTTGGTTATCTGGTCTTTCATTTTTGGCCAGTAATATTTACGAGATAAGGCTAAATGACACTCGGTAATTCCACGATGGTTAGTTTTACCGTCGTGATAGCATCGTATTATCTCCTGTTGTCGAAGATAATCTTTGACATTTTCTAGTTCAGATTTAGCTAAGATGAGATTTAAGGATGAGCTTTTGAATTTGTCCTGTATAATCGGTATAATTGAATACATGGCTAGGGGTGGATTAATTAAAAAAGCTGTCTTAACCTTGGGGTTAACGTACTCTTTTACGGCACAGATCACATCTTCCTCTAAGTTAGATTCCGATAGCTGGATACTTATACGTGTATGGGTGTCAAATGGCTTAGTAACTACAGGCCGTTTTTTAACGTCATTTACAATAGTGAAACATATCTGTCTGGTAAACTTATTTAATGGCTCGTCACTTATGGGGATTTCTAAGATAGGGTTCTCAGCGCTTGTATGTATTGTTTCGGTTGAGGAATTTGGTTCACCAATGATAGTTTCTGATGGATTACCCATTAAGGAGTTAAGTTCATCAATTTCCTCCATTAAGGACACGGCTTCTTTAGTGTGAATTTCAATACGAGAAAGGGCATCAGCATTTGTATTGGATTTCCCTTTTATATAAATAACTGAAAAGTCATATTCACTGAGTCTAAGTCTCCACCTTGTCAGTCGGGAATTGGGTTCTTTCATGTTTAATAGCCATTGTAATGGTTTATGGTCAGTGAAAATTTTGAATTTACGTCCGAATAGATAAGGTCTAAAATATTTCGTAGCCCAAACTATAGCAAGTAATTCCTTTTCTATCGTGCTATAGTTCATCTCGCTTTCATTTAAAGTTCGAGATGCATAACAGATAGGTTTGTCTGAATTTATAGGTCCTTGGGATAAAACAGCGCCAATGGCTACATTCGAAGCGTCTGTCGTCAAGTTAAATTCTTTACTGAAGTCTGGATATTGTAAGATGGGGTCATTAGTCAAGAGCACCTTGCATCTTTCGAAACAATTCACGTTTTCGGAGTCAAGCGTGATTTTTCGTCCTTTTTTCAAGCATTGAGTAAGTGGTTTGGTAGTTCGGGCAAAGTCAGGAATAAATTTTCGGTAATAACCGAGGAGGCCCAGAAACTGTTTGATTTCTTTCGATGATTTTGGAATGGGATACTTCTTAATTGCGGATATTTTATCGGGATTTGGCTTAATGCCGTCTTTACTGATAATGTGGCCTAAATACGCTGTTTCAAGTTTAAGGAATTCTGATTTGTCCATCTGGATTTTAAAGTTGGACTCTCGAAGTTTCTGGAATACTTTTTCGAGATTAATTATGTGTTCCTGGAGGGATGTACTGAACACTATTATATCATCCAGGTAGACCAGGCATATCTCGTTTTGGAGTCCTCTAAGGACATTGTCCATCACACGTTGAAATGTGGACGGAGAATTTTTTAAACCCATCGGCATTCTTAGAAATTCAAAATGACCGTGTTCTACATTGAATGCAGTCTTTTCTACATCCTGGGGGTGCATTTCAACCTGATAAAACCCGCTTGCCAAATCTAGGGTCGTAAAATAGTGGCATTTACCTAATTTGTCAAGAACATCATTTATGTTAGGTATAGGGTACTTGTCGTCCAGTGTCTTTTCATTTAACTTACGAAAATCAATTACGAGACGCCATTTTTGCTTTCCTGAGGCATCTATCTTTTTTGGGACTACCCAAATAGGGGAGCTCCATGCAGATTCTGATGGTCGTATGATACCCTGATCAAGCATTTTAGTTATTTGGTCCCTAACTTCTTGGCGGTGTACGAATGGGTACCGGTAGCTTTTTGAATGCACTGGAACATCGTCGGTAGTTGTTATGCGATGCTTTATTTTATTTGTAAAAGTAAGTCCTTCACCTTCAATATAAAAAACGTCCGAATACCGAGAACAAAGAGCTATAAGGTTAGCCTTTTCCTCCGGGTTTAGGTGATCAGTTCTTAAACGCGATACTACTTCCTGAGCGCGTTCCGATGTTTGTTGAGTACTACTGCACTCAATGTTAAATAATTCCGCGTGCGCTGGGCGATCAAGGGAAAATATTACGTCATTTAGTGTTGGATTTTCGATTTCCAAGTAGCCACGATTATTACTTACGGTAGTAATACATTCATGAATTATGCAATTGCAAAGAATTTGTTCCCGAATAAAAGCGTCGCCTTCTGGCACATCAATAGGGATACGAATAACCTTAGTACTTCCAGCCGGTATAATATCCTCGTATAAATTTACGTTACACGAGTTATACATTACGATAGGGTTTATAGCTGATCGAGTTACTAACATATTTTCTTTTAAATCTATGCGAGCTTCCCAATTATTTAGCAGATCCAAACCGATGAGGCCATCGAAGTAATCGTGAAACCGATAGACGAATAACTTCATACTATTGGCGTCGTTAAACTCAGCAAAACATGGTAAGGTTATAGAGTAGTCGTTCCTGCTTGTTGCGTGTATATTGGTTATCTCAAAAGGATCGAAATTCAAGGGATACTCGGCGAAATATTTCTCGACAGCTTCGGGGCTAATGAACGATTGATTGGCACCTGTGTCTATTAAAAGTTTTAAAGGCGGGTCTCTAATTTGTATGTAGGGAAGTTGCCTCTGTGTCTGAAGGTTTAGTTCTATTTTGGTCTTTGTGATGTCGAAGCCTCCTGAAAATCCTGCTGGGCATAGTTAGTTACAACCGCTTGCGATTCATCAAATACTTGGTCGTCCGTTGACACGTTATAATAAATCGAGTCAGCGGCGAGACTCGGGTCACAGTCACTGTCATTGTTAGCAGTATAGTAATTGTACTCCGGTTCGTAGTAATAGTTGTAATACGAGTCGTCATATGTCATGCACTCATTCATATTCATTTCATTGGATTTAAAATAATTTGAAGGTGGTGGATTGCCAAACCTATTCCAATCATGGACTGCTGGCCTATTTATTGGAGGTAGAGGTTTGGGTGTAAAACGTTGAACACCACTCATAGGCTGAGGGCCTTGAGGTACATTATTCCGGGGTGATAATCTAAATATGTTACTACGGGGGTTGTAGTTAGGAGGTGCCGCACTGAACATTCTTTGTGTGTTCGTTGGCATACGATGCTGATACTGTGCTGGTGCAGAGAATTTAAAAGGTTGCGGTGAGGGTCCCGCTGGACGCTGTCCCATGGGTAATGGCCAATTAGGTACTGGTGCCGAGAAGTTATGAGGTCGTGAGGTAAACACTGCAGGTGTTGAAGTGGGCTGAGTGACTTTAGAGGGAGCTTGGGCTTTAGGGGTCTCACGTTGTTGCAAGTACATTACATTGAGTTCTTCCTGAACGAACTCAAGTGCCTTTTCTATTGTTGGTGGGCGCATGCAACGTATACGGGATCCTAAGGGTTCTTTTAACCCTCGAACGTATGCCTGCATGGTAACTTTTTTATACAAGTCGCGTTTCGCTTCGATAGTCGTCGGTACAGTCTCATGTAAAGTCACATATGTCATAATCGTACTAAATAACGTTTGGCAATGATCATAGAATTCTTGTGGCGTTTTATTACTCTGAGTAGCTAAAGAGAGGTCGTTGTAAAGTGCGGTTTCGTCACGTTGATCTGAAAAGTTATTAATCAGGGCAGTTCGAATACCTAGCCAGCTCTCTGGTATTCCATTGGCGTTAATAGTACATGCCGCGGTCCCAGTTATTTTATTAAGTATACCGTTTAGTAAGCATAAGTTGGAAAACTCGCTGCCAGGTGTATTACTTAAGTATTGCGCAGCTAATGAATCACAAATTCTAATGAAACGGGTAAGAATGTTTGGGTTGCCGTCAAACTCTGGAACAAGGCGAAGAGCCTTGTAGATAATATCTGGGTTATTCTGAGCTTGAGTCATATTGTCTAATTCTAAATTATCTAAGGTGATATATCTATTTATATCTACTGTACGTTGGCGAGCCTGTCGTGATTCAGGCTCCCGCGCACTGGAGGCCCTTGGATGGTAAATCTTGAGGTTTAAGATTCAAAGGGTGCAACACGAGAATGATTCAAGTGTACTTACAGGTATCTCATATCTGGTTCCTCTCTGTGAATCGATGGCTGGATTCTCCTTCTGATCTGCAGCAGGTCCGTAGGTTCAGGATACCCGGAACGGTGCTTGATAGCCACCCGAGTGACTCGCGACGCGATAATCGATGTGAGATAGAGTCCCGATGTCTCTCGCGGATATCCTACCGACTGCGCCAATTACGTTTGCTGCGATCGGAGGATCGAAAAAAAACCGAAATGATTTTAAATAAATTTAATTACTGAATTAGTATTACAAAATTAATCCTATGAATGATGATTCTAAATCGAAGTAGGACAATAGAATGATCATTCTTACAATTTATTGAACAAACAACAACTTGCGAAATCGATTGACGTCATAGGTGCATCAGCGATTAAGTAAATTTATAAGTAGAGCGCGAATGCAACGTCAGCGATCTTCATATAGTGGCGCTATGTAATTCGCGAAAGTTTGTGGTGTATACATACATACACCACAAACTTTCGCGTTTTGTTTGGTTTGTTACTCTTTCACGCTAAAACGGCTGAACGGATCATGCTGAAATTTGGCACAGGGATATAATTATAGTCTGGAATAACACATAGACTACTTTTTATCCCTGGAATAGGTTCCCATGGTACGCGGGAACGGGATCAGAGTTCCACGCGGGCGGATCCGCTGGCAACTGCTAGTTATTAAAATAATTCTATTGCGAGTCGAAGGTTGTTTATCGTCTTTCAATAACTCATATATAGATGAGATAATTTAAAACAAGGAAATCTTTTGTTAAGATGCAGATAGTATATTTTTAGATTTCATTATCGATGAAAGCATTCTTATTAGGAATGTTGCTCGCAATTAAACCAATAGGAATAGATTGTTTAGTAGTTTTACTTGCAGTTTCCCTGAGCCACTTAATAATATTTTTCAATAGACGATAGTCGACTTAAAAAACATTTTTTTTTAAATCGTCTATTTTATACTCGGCATAGCCGTATGTTGGTGGCTGTACTCCTCCGTAACCACTAGCGCGATCTTGACCAAATTTACCATGGTGATAGTGTGGACACTGAGGAGTGTTTCGAAGCGAGATGGTTCATGTTCGATGTACCATTGAGGAATAATCACCGGAAAACAGTTTTACGAGCGTGAGGGGCACTGAGGGTGAGCAGTGAGTGCTATTTAAAGAATGGAGGTAGCTACCAACACTGCAGTTTGTATTTAAGATCTTAACAGAATATCTGAAATGTCAAGTCTAGACTTTGAATAGTATCTATACCTACTTTGGAAAACCACAAAAAGTATCACTAAGGACTGTGAAGCTCCGTAAAATACAGAAAATAAGAAGCCATAAAATAAGACAAAGAACAAAAATCACGAATGCACTTACACAAGCACTGAATAGAAGTGGCGATGGGCAGGTCATATCTCACGCTACATTGATGAACGGTGGACCATTGAAACCACACGTTGGATGGGACCGTTGGGCAAAAGGGATGTTGGCAGACCAAAACGACGGTGGGCTGATGATATCACAGAAGTAGCAGGAAAAGAATGGCTAAAAAAAGCCAAAGACAGAGAGTTGTGGAAGGGAATGGAGGAGGCCTGAACCAAACAGGGGTCCATATCTCAGAATTTGAAGAATAACTAACAATAGTAACCCTTAGAACAAGAAAGCAAACTAACAACTAACTTTAATACACATATGTAATCATGGCATATGGAAATAAATGGCTTATTATATTATAAGGACTGTGAAGCTTCTGTCGGTGACTATAGAGTTATCAGAACGTCGAAAGCATTCAGTAATCCTGCCATGACACTATGCATGAAAGGAACTTAGTTGCGGACTGGAGTTTGGGCCAATTTGTACCACAAAACTCATTTTTATTCCACAATTGGTTTCACTTACCTACCGATTCTTCCGAAAAAATTTGGAGTACCTAACTATATGGTACCTTTTTTTTTTCGTGCTGAAATCCCTTCGTAAATATATATATATGCTGAAATCCAACCCGCCGGCCAGCGGGGGCGGTCATGTCGGACTTGAACCGACTAAAACCGCACGCCGTCTCGGGTCCACAGAAATATGTAAGGTGTAAGGTCGTAAGTGGTAACCCATAGGGCATATCCTTCGCACAACTATATGGTACCTCATGGGTTGGGGGTTAAAGGAAGGGGTTGAACCTAAAAATCCACCGTATTGGAGGATAAACCTCTCCCCCCTGCCAGATGTAAAATATTTTTTGTTACATGAATAACAATAGAATTTCATGCACATTTTTGTAGTTTTTTAAAAAAAAAACTCACCACCTTCCACCCCTCCACGGAACGGGCCTAAAGTTTCGCATCTAATTGATGGTAGCCCTCAGAATCCTACAAATATTAGAAATGTGCGAAAGTGTGTGAAATGTGTGAAAGTTTGTGAAGATGTTTGCATGTTTATTACTCAATCACGCTCAAACTACTGAACGGATCTGGTTAAACTTTGGTACAGGGATAGATTATAGGTTCCCATGGGTTGTGAGAACGCGATCAGAATTCCTTGCGGATGGATCCACTAGAACTGCTAGTTAAAAAATAAAAGCAGCACAAGACTGTTTAGTAAGTATATTTAATTTAAAGATTTAGATCGGAAAAAGAGAACATCTAGGACGGGACTTGAACCCGCGACCGGTCCCTTACAGGGGGAATGCTCTGACCAACTGAGCCACCTAGAAACGTCCCAGATATTTGAAATTCTCCGATACATTAATACGTCTTAAGGCGACGTGTCTAGGTGACTCAGTTGGTCAGAGCATTCCCCCTGTAAGGGACCGGTCGCGGGTTCAAGTCCCGTCCTAGATGTTCTCTTTTTCCGATCTAAATCTTTAGAAAAAAAGTAAGCATACAAAATGCTTAAAAATTTAATTGAAATATATTTAATTTTTCAAAATAAATGCATCGTTCAGATCACTCGCGGGCTTTCTTAGCGGGAGACTCATCGTGGCCGCTGCTCCTCCTCTTGCGAGACTCCCCCTCTTCCCTAGTCTCTTGCACGCACTTCTTGACGCGCGTCCCCTCCGGGGAGTACGCCCACAGAAGCATTTGGAGGTGCTCCTTTGTAGGCTCGTCTTTTTCATTGAACAGCTTGGCGTCCGCATACTGTTGACAATAAAGACATATAGTTTCTACGAGGGTACAGCCCCCGCCGCAGGAGGGCGCGGCCTCGCCGGGAGCTGCGGCACAACGGACGAGGTTCTGGCGCAGGCGCACCTCTCAGGGTTGACCAAATCAAGAAAACGGACCCTGAACTCCAAGGTCCCGGGAGTAACGCAGCCATCGTCACCACATCGTTAGATACTCCCGGCCGCGTCTATAGCCTATGCCTTGGAACCTGGGGTCTGCAATTCCACCTTTTTTTTTTACGTAGGGAATGCTGTTACGCACGGCACCGCCGGCCACGGGGTGGTAGCCGGAGATCGTGTGTGGGACTCTCCCGTCCGCTAACCAGATGGGTATACCCACTAAACCCCACGGTGTGCCAGACTCTGCGCCTTGTCGTGGGGGGGGGGGGGTCATCCATCCCCATTGCGGGTGGCTAGATCAGCGGGCTTACCCCGTCCCTCACACCCGCAGCCACACTCAGGGCGGTATGGGGCGCAAGTACTCGCTATCCCACTGATCCAAGCTGATAACACGGTCACCGGGTCTATCGAAAGCCTACACACACAGACCGTTCCTTGCACAAGGACTCCAACCACCATCCCAGACAGAAAATGTCAGTCATCAAGACCCTGGTCCACCGAGCTAAGAGCATCTGTGAGCCCCAATGGATTCTCTGCCCGGGAGATATGAAGAGCTCTTCATCCGAGGAAATCTTCTCTTACGAACCAGGATGAGGAGAAACCTGCCCCTCTAGGGAAGGCCTTTTTGCCATACATTTATGGTACAACGGATTGTATCGGGAGACTGCTAGAAGCTTACAACATTAAGCCTATTTTCAAGCCCACGACGGCGACGCAGTTACGTAATCTTCACCGTTCCGTCAAGGACCCTCGTGACCCACTATCTTCGGCTGGAGTTTACCGAATCCCCTGCTCGTGTGGCTCGGTATACGTGGGCACTACTCAAAGAAGCGTCAACACCCGCCTTTCGGAACATGAACGAAATTGCCGCCTCGGCCACTTCGAAAGTCAGTGGTTGCGGAACACACCCAGAAGGATGGTGAATTTCAGAACACGAAGGTTCTAGCCACCACTTCACAATTCTTCCCACGGCTATGTCGAGAAGCCATCGAAATATTCAAGCATCCCAATAATTTTAATAGAAAAAACGAAGGTTTTCATCTCCAAAAAGATTGGTATCCAGCACTGACAGCCGCGCGCCATCACAATTTAAACATGACGAAGCCGCCACTAACCCCGGTATCCCCCTTGTTTAGCCTCGACCAATCAGTATCGAGCGCATCGGTTGCGCAGCTCTCAACCAATCAGGAGCGCTCACGTTGTTTGCCCCCTCCCATTGCGCCTATAAATACGCCAGTGACTCGGGCCTTTACATCAGTCGCACCGAGTTGGTTGGCCGTTGGTTGGTTGGTTGTTGTTGGCCGCCGAGGAAGGTTCTCCGCACTCGACGGCGTCCCGAGCTGTACCACTGAAGATGTCGGCCGCAGTGATCGACGAAACGTCTGGAATTCAAGTTTCCGATGGACCACGGCCAAACAGCCCGGAAGCAGTATATTCTACATGCAACGCCGGCCGTGAAAGCCTTAAGATCTGCCGTATGTTTGACTGCGATTGGTGAAGAAGAACTGTTGGAATGATCCAAAACGATAGCCGACATATTATTATTGTTTCCGACGAGCCCAATACCTAGGCCGGGTACCAAACCTGTATCATCGCAGACAGTAAGCCAAAACGCACCTGTTCCTTGAGTCCCTTGAGCGCCTGGTTCCGCAGGACGTCCCAGCTCCTCAGGCCCTCGCCCGCCGGGACGGTGCGCAAGCGCTTGTACTCGCCCCGCACTGAACTGTACGCGGCTATGAACGATTTCTGGAAACGGATGGGTGACCATTATAGCAGGGGTTTTATTGAACATTCAGTGATTTTTTTAACTATAAAATAAAAAATACAAATTAAAAATTCGAAAAACCCCTGACGTAGCTAAGCTGTTACAACTTTTTTTTTAATAGTAATAATAATAATTTATTTCCAAAAAGCATGACACATGATTTATACCTTATAATAAATTCTTAACATTCTTACATTCTTCATTCTTATGCATACGTACGCAGAGTATTATATAAGGTGTCACAAAATGAGGTCTCTGAATTTGGTGAGATGACTTGGTATCGACAAAATATGTATTTGAAACAAAACAAATATCGGGTAAAATAAAAAAAATATAAAAAATGAAAAAAATTAAAAAAAACACCCCCAGCACACGTGACGCTGGTCGCGATTTAGGTATTTCCCACAGATCCGCTTGGAGAATACTGCGAGGAGAAGGACTGCACGCCTACCACGTGCGTCACGGGCTCGTCGCGTCACGTGACGCTGGTCGCAGGGGGTGTTTTTTTTTCTTTTTTTTCATTTTTTATATATTTTTTTTATTTTACTCGATATTTATTTTTTGTTTCAAATACATATTTTGTGGCTTTAAACCCCCAACGTAAAAACAACGGGATCTTATACTTTTGACGTGCCTGTGTGTGTGTCTGTCTGTGGCATGGTAGCTCCTGAATGGAGGAACCGATTTTGATGCGGATTTATTTGTTAGAAAGACCGTATGATCGAGATCGTTAAATACTTAATTTAATGTTTTTAGTGCTATCGATTGCGATGTAATTTGTCCCACTTCAACTTCGTCAGCCCAATCATAGCTCCTGGAAAAGCTAATAATATCGTTACTTCCCCACAGACCAACTAGCATGCACAACTAGTTGTGCAGTCGGGAATACTAATCGAAAATCCTTCCCCACGGCACTACCAGTTGTGTAGTGAGGCTGACCTGCTGCTCGCTGACGTCATCGCCCGCCAGTTTCTCCGCGGTCCGGACGAGGCCGAGGCTGAGGTAGGCGTTGTTCTGGCGACTCAGATGCTGGCTGTCGAAGTCGTCCAGGAACTGTTCGAAGGTCGCCATCGCCTCCTTGATGTTGGACAGCTTGGTCTCGTCGCGGGTGCCTGGGGGAGGGTACATTCATCATCCGTGTTTGTGGGCTCAATATCCATGTGGCCATGTAAATATGAATATTTCTAAACGTGTTTAGTTAAAAAACCGTGGTAGCCTAGTGGTATGGGTAAAGGTCTGCTGAGACGAGGTCTCTGGTTCGATCCCAGGTATTACCATGGCACACACCAATGACTTTTCGATGCTTTTCGAAGTTATGTGTGTATTTATCGCAGGTTTATAAGTGCCCGGTTAATGGCAATAGGCTCGCCACCTATTACATTGGGACCTAAACATAAACTGGCGAAACGTGGGTGCTAGCTCTGCCTACCCCTTCGGGGATATAGGCGTGAGTTTATGTTATGTGGTTAAAGTTTTCGAACGAAGTGTATGTAGTAAGGACAGGGAGGTTGTGAGGGGCAAGAGGAGTCGCCGGAGGTCGCTTAACGACCTCCGTCCTCCATGAGCGCAAGCCTGGGGGTGGCATGTGAGGCCGCCTGTCACCCCAGCAGAAGCAGGCCGGGGTGGCGGAGCGACTAGCGCCCTCGCCGAAACCGGGGCAAGACGTGGACACAGTGGTTCCCAAACCCGAGGGGGCCATCTCGAAACCGGAGATGGCCCAGGGTCAGTCGGGGTGCGAGGGATATGCTCTATGGGCAACCTTACACCCCGGCGTCTTAAGACCCAGACGGCGTGCGGTTTTAGTCGGTTCAAGCCCGACATAACCGCCCCCGCTGACCGGCGGGGGGTATCCGAAAAAAAAAAAAAAAAAGGTAACTAATGACTCCGAGGGGAGAGCCTCGGATGGACTAAAGATTTTGTTTTTTAATATTTAGGACACGTCAATTTGCCTTCACCTCGCCTGATGGTAAGCTGAAGGTAAAGTCTCAGGAAAGAGGGTCACCATTACATACACATACCATGTTAACAATGGTGGCACTCAGCTTGACGGCCTCATCAGAGGAGGATTGTCGTCGCAGCACCGCGTGACACCCGCCGGTCCCACTAGTGCTGCGACCACAATCCCCCTGCCCGGCTATGCACTTGCTGACCCCTGAACGCAATCAAACCGAAATTGGATTACTATGGAGGGTTTTTCGCAATCGTGCACGGTGGTACCCACCCGGCCGAATTTTGTGACGAATTTGTGTCATCAAATTTCTACCACCAATCTGGACTAAAGATGATGAAGTATACTCACAGGTGAGCACCCTCTTGGCCCTGCCGATGAGCCCTTTCACCGCCAGCTTCTGGTAGTCCGGGTCCCTTCCCTCCAGCTCCTTGAGAGTGGCGCGCGCGGTGTCCTGGTCCTTGAAGCCCAGGCCGGGCACGCTGTCGGCCGGTAGCGGCTTCTGAGGCTGCCTCTCCTCCTCATCCATGGACACGTCTGAGGAGGAATCCTGGAATAGAATACTGCTGATGTAGGCATAAGAAAGGAATATTCTAGGACATTCTTCACAGCGCTATCTAGACCCTAAGGAAGCTTAGCTTAACTAACTTGTGTTATACATATAACATACATAACTTCACGCCTGTATCCCCGAAGTGGTAGACAGAGGTGTATACACACCCACGATTCGCCAGTTATGTTTAGGTCCCAATGTAATAGGGGGCGAGCCTATTGCCATCTACCGGGCACATTACTAAGTGAGTGATAATCAACATTTTAATGCACACATAACTACGAAAAGTCAGAGATGTGTGCCCAGGGCGACTGGGGATCGAACTCGAGACCTCGTCTCGGCAGCCCGTTACATACGCCACTGGGCTATCATATTATTTATTTTTGAATTTTAATTTATTTCAATTTTATAATAGTGTAGATGAGCGTAGTTAGGAGAGAGGACTAAGGAATTAAGATCCCCTCCTGCGTGGACCACGGGATATCTTCGTCAAAGCGCCTATCCCTTTTGCATGTAAAGCTTACCATTAGCAGCTCCAGGTCTGCTTCTGATGGGTAGTGATACCGCAGCGTATGAAAGTGAGCCTCCAGGAGTGTCCCACTCTCGCTGCCGAACGTAAAGTCGGCTTTTATGGGAGTCGTCTGACCTTCCAACCCTGAGAGAATAGTCTGAAATTTCCAGACAAGTTCTGAACCATACATACCTTATCGCTACTCTTCTCTTTCCTTTTCTCTTCTGTCTTCTTCTCTTCCTTCTTCTCCTGTGTCTTCTCAGTCTTCTTGGTGCCGTTGTCCTTGGTCTCCTTGCTGGCACTGAGATCTGCCAGCCACTTGTCGAACACCTCCATGGCCTCTTTGATGTTTTTTATTTTGTCTTCTGCTTTCGTCACTGCAAGAAGATTGTCCCTTTAGTTAGTCTCATGGAAACCAAACCATGGGGAGTATTTTTGGGGCGTAACTTTTTTTTTTTTTTTAAACACGTCAATTTGAATTTACCTCGCCTGATGGTAAGCTGAAGGTAAAGTCTCAGGAAAGTGAGTCACCATTACATACAGTACCTTACTTAGATCTTCTGGGCCCAAACCAACCACACCTGCAAATCGGTTTACCTGCTGATTAGCGAATGAAACTCTGGTGCAGTCGTTATTTGGGGGGGGGGGATAAACTGCAGTCGCTTAGGCACTGCTGAACATAGGCCTCCCCTATTGACTTCTATTTCGACCGGTCTGTAGCGGCCTGCATCCACCGAGTCCCTGCGCTCTTTACCAGGTCGACTGTCTACCTTGCGGGAGGCCTTCCTACGCTGCACTAAATAAATATTCTAGGACATTCACCTGGATCACAGTGCCTGGTCGGTCGTCTCTTTGTGTCAGAGGAACACCACTCCTCAGGTATACTCACTCGATAGCACCCTCTTGGCCCGCCCGAGCAGCCCCCGCACGGTGAGCCGCCTGTAGTTCATGTCATGTTGCTCCAACAGGCGCAGGGTCTCCTCGGCCTTCGCCTTGTCTTTGAAACCGAAGCCAGAATCTTCTTTGTCGTCTTTACCCATGGTTCTGAAATGTGCATTTTCTTTGAAAAAAATGTGTGTTGGGGACAAACAGTAATGGGTCGCGAAGGCGACTTAGGCATCGGAGGTCGCTGAACGACCTACGTCGTCCACGACCGCAGGCCTGGGGGTGACAGGTGCAGCCGCCTGTCACCCTAACAGAAGCAGGCCGGGGCGGCGGCGGCGCGCTGCACCGTGGATCGCACACCAGAGGGGGCTATCTCGAAACTGGAGATGGCCCTCTGTCAGCCGGGGTGCGAGGGAAATGCTTTAGGGCCACCATACACCTCGGCGTGCGGTTTTATACGAGACGGCGTGCGGTTTTATTCGGTCCGAATCCGACATAACCACAACCGCTGGCCGGCGGGGTATAATCGGGGGGAATCCCGCACGAAAAAAAAACAATGTATCTGAGCAGCGCGTCGTGTCGTCCTGTTTAGCATCCAGTAATGACATAGCTGATTTTTGGTCAAATCTAACGAAGGTCTCCGTAGTATTACGTGAAAGTATGGACGCAATGGATTAGCACACGCACATTGCAAGCTTGCTCATGCCCCCTTTTTTTTTTTTTTGTGCGGAAATCCCTTCGGATACCCCCCCGCTCAGCGGGGGCAGTTATGTCGGGCTTGCACCGACTAAAACCGCACGCCGTCTCGGGTCTTCAGACGCCGGGGTGTATGGTTACTCATAGAGCATATCCCTCGCACTCCGACTGACCCTGCCATTCGCAGTGTCCCCTCTGATAACAGCAGAGGGGTACCTGGAGCGACCACGCCACCCCGCGGGCCTTGCAGGCCCGCCATACCCCGACCCCCTCGTGCAATGGGGTCTGCTGGCCCTGAAAAGGGACGGTTAGTCAGACTCTTGGCCGTTGACGTTGACGCCAGCTACTCCAGAAGAGCAATCAATGATGCGTCATCGCCCACGTTGCCCAGGGTGCACCAAACTTGGAGGTGATCCAACCAGTCGCACCCTTTGCTCATGCCCCCTAAGCACTGCTTTTGTTAACACTTTAACCCTGACCATCTCACGCAGTACCTAATGTCTTATGAAACCTTTGAATAACACCATGATGACCTTTTTCTGCCTTAATCATCAATCCAGCCCACTGAGCCCCGCGAGATTGAGTTGAACATCCACCAATATACCCCGATTATGTACACCCAGACCAATGCAAATAGACATATTCACTCTTACAAATATTTGCAGTGAGCGGGAATCGAACCCCCACCCCCGTCGTAGCAGTCGAATGCACTACCGCTACGCCACAAAGGCCGTCAATAGTAGTAAGATGGTTTGGGAGGTTAAAATGTTTGCAACACTGAAAATTTATTAGAATATACTGCTTCCAGGCTATTTGGCCGTGGTCCATAGGAAACTTGTGTCCCAAACGTTTCATCGATCACTGCGGTCGACATCTTCAGTGGTCCAGGCGCCGAGGAGTGCGGAGAACTCTCCTCGGCTCCTTAAGATTTACATTGATAATTTTGTTTAAAGAACGAACGTTTAGCGAGATATCTGCAGTTTTATAATAGGAAAGTAAACCAGTATGAGGCGAGGCACAAGTGGGCGTGCGACCCACTTATAGAAATATCCCACATGACACATACTGTCGGCGGGTTGACGGCGGTGGCGCCATTGTAGATACGGACTTTAAAATATCTGGGACAATTATTTTATACCAGCTGATGCCCATGGCTCTGCCTACGTGTAATTCTGTTCCGGTTCCCGGTTCCCATGGTAATCTATTCCAGGGATAAAAAAGCGGCCAAGTGCGAGTCGGACTCGCCCATTAAGGGTTCCGTAGCAGCAAGTAACATGTTATTTTTTAAATCTTATATTTGAGTTGATTGAATGAAAGGAAAATTGCGGTTTACGATTTATGACGTATTAAAAAAAAAAAAACTAACTAGATCTCGTTCAAACCAATTTTCGGTGGAAGTTTACATGGTAATGTACATCATATATTTTTTTTAGTTTTATCATTCTCTTATTTTAGAAGTTACAGGGGTATGGGGGGAGGGGACACATTTTACCACTTAAGAAGTGTCAAACTATTCAGTTTAGAGAAAAATGATATTAGAATCCTTAATATCATTTTTGAAGACCTCACACGTATAGGTTTGATGGAAAAACATTTTTTTTTCTGCTACGGAACCCTAAAAAGTTATTCTCGTAACAAAATTTTCTATATTTTCAAATTTTTTTGGTATGAAACACCTTTTTAAGATATTCCGAGTTCGACAAGAGATCGAGACTGAATGTTGAACATCTTATTATTACGAGAATTGGCTCTCAGTTCGCCCAAGCACAATATTTTGTTTGTACCTATTGTACAAACATTACATCACCGTCATGAATAATTTTTAAAAATTAACGTAAAAGTACTAACAGTTGACCTTACGCGGTAACACTCTTATGTATTCTGTGGCGGTACGTCATCGACAAAAATGGCGCGAAATGTAGCTATGAGCATAGCAAATGAATTCAAAGAAAAAAAATCTTTCGGCAATTTTTTTGCGAGCCAGTGATGCCGAAAAGGTATGGGAGAGGCCTAGCACCTAGCACTCACCCATGCCGTAGAAGGCGCGCCGGGCGACGGAGATCGCAGAACGATCGGCGTCCTCCATGAGCGCGGGCCTGGGGGTGACGGTCGGGGCTAGCCGTCACCCTGGCAGAAGCAGGCCCAGGGTGGAGGCGCGTCGTGTTTCCGCGGACGCTTCTCTTTAGGGAAGGGAGGATTAGATCCCCAACAATACGTCGAGTTCGCCAGCGCTGGCAACCGGAGCCGATCTGGGTCTCAGGGATATCCTTTCTAGGGCACACCAGATTCCCCGTACCACATGGCTGACGCAAGAAACAGCGGTTTTAGTCGATTCATGCCCGACACACCAACCTCATCGTTGGCTTCGGTGGGGTGAAGCCCGAGGGGGCTTCCGCACGTGAAAAAACAACATACTCGTTTCGGCAGTTTCGGCACTCAGAATAAGTACTAGTTTTTTTTTAATACCACTCAGGTGGCAGATTAGCTCACGAACAGCAGAACGAACGCGCGTCCTAGACGTGTCTTTGTAACACCCCGCGAACGAGTGAGCGGAGGGATTCAGGGTTGCGCGGGGTGTTACAAAGACACGTCTTGAAACTTGACTTCCAAACATTGGAAGGTCGAGATGTTATTAACCACCGACACAAAACCGCCGGGGTGTTAGAAGTTTAACGTGTCTGTGTGTGTCTGTATGTGGCATCGTAGCTCCCGAACGGATGAAACGATTTTTTTTTTGTTGTTTGTAAAATGAATTAGTCGGGATTATACGATACAGGCTGGCTGTGTGTGTTCAGTCAGCCTGTGACCACGGCCAGTGTAACCTGGTCGAAACGTCAGGCAATCCAAAGGTATGTAGGTATATACCTTTACATGATCGCGTTAGCTCCCGTTAACATTATTGTATATCATGGAACGCGCAACTTTAAAAATTAGTCGGGATTGCTCTTAGCTTTGTTTGATGAAAAAGGGTCGGGGATTTTTAAATTTTAATTGAGTAATTCTAACTGTTAAAGATTGATTAGGCCAAATCGATAGGCCTGAAGACGGCAGTTGGCCGACTCGCCGTCCTTACAGAAGAAGGCCATACCGGAGGCGTGTCGTGTGTGTCCTACACACGCCTGCCAACTCACCGACGTGGGATAAAACCCGACGACGACAGGCGAGGCCGCGCTGGCGGCCAAGGTCCGCCGGTAACCCTGGGGTTATCCTTTCGAGGGCTTACCCGGGGTGCCCGGCAATGGACACTTGGGCAGGACACCGTGCGGTTTTAGTCGGGAGTCGCCTGGCCGGCGGGGGGGTATCCGAAGTGATTTCTGCACGTAAAAAAATAGCAAAAAGGCCTAATCGATACTAGGCCGAATGTTTAGTTTCAATAGCCAAATGTGGCAACATTAAAAAATTAAGAAAATAAATTATGTCTTCTGAAGCGACCATTGAACTGAGGTGCTGTTCTTTTATTTCCAAAATCCCTGCGAACCCCATCACCAAACACTACCATGTTATGTTCAAAGACTTCGAGGTCCCTACACTACTAGAATCTTCTTTACCTTTTTTTTTTTTTTTTTTATCGTGCGGAAATCCCTTCGGATACCCCCCCCCGCCGGCCAGCGGGGGTGGTTATGTCGGGCTTGCACCGACTAAAACCGCACGCCGTCTCGGGTCTTCAGACGCCGGGTTGTAAGGTTACCCATAGAGCATATCCCTCGCACCCCGGCTGACCCTGGGCCATCTCACCACTAACAGCATCGCTCATCCTGTCTCCTTTGAAAGCAGAGGAGTACGGAGAGCGATGTGTTCCCGCCACGTTGGGTATTGGCTGACGATCAATGCCAACCCTATGAAGGGGTGAAGGGGAAGCCATTGACCGCCGCCCAGGGTGTACCGGCCGCTCCGATTCCGTTCCCCCCGGACTGCAGCGGGATCGGAATCGGAGCGACACTCGAGGAGGTTACCCAACACACACCCCGGTACTTACGTACCTATTATCAAGTAGGTAGGTACAAGGTTGTACATATTCTGAGCCTTGGCACGTTTTACAATGGTCATACTCACAGGTAATTAATTCTCAAGTTTTTACACGTTTTGGTAGATCATAGAGATAAACAGATGTTTGATGTTACGCTGGCTGATTGCAAGATAAAAATACTTACCTACTATGCAGAACAAAATTCGCGTTCCAAATAAATTATAGTTTTAAAAAAAGCGTGTTTTTTAGTCTTTTAAAACTAGGTATTATTCATTTTCTACTTTTTAGTTTCTAAAAATTCTCTTTGGTGTTCGAAAATTTGTTAATATTAGGTAGATAAATCGGTTAAAGATAATGGTTGGAAATTAAAATCGACTATAGATGAAAATTATACAAATTAACAAAAATCTTATTTTGCAAATTGAAAAATGGAATAATTTTATCAAATTAGTGTATTGTCATCGGTCCTTCCGAAACGAACGAAATCTGGCCGTTAAAAGTGGGTCAAAATCGCGCCCAAAGGAGTCGGTTATAAACAAACATACAAACATACAGGTGAAGCTAGTAAAAAGCGTATAAAAAGTATAACCTGTGGTATAACTATGGGCCAAAAATCTTGACCAAGCCTTAAAAAGTTGGCTCCTGCCTTTTTTTTTAGCGGCCAGTGTATACGAGGGTCAAACTGAAAGTTCTTAGAACTGGCCACTTATAAACAATATAATAAAAAAATAATTCTAAAATTTGAAAATAGAACTCTTTGCCAATATTACTGAGTATATATTTCATTCATTTATCATTTGTTTTACGATTTGGCGGCAAATTGAAAATTGTCTGTGTCACGTTAACATGAATTTAACACGAGAAAATTTTCGTGCAATGATTTTTTATGACTTTCGATGTCATTTAAGTCAACAAGAAAGTTATGATAGACTACGATTGGCCTTTCACGATGAAGCCCCATCTCGTGCGACTGTTTACAACTGGTTTAATGAGTTTAAACGTGGTCGCACTAATCTCTCTGATGATTTACGTGAGGGACGGCCTTCTACGGCGACGACTGAAAATAACATCTGTGTTGTGCGGCGTATGATAGAGACTGACAAAAGAGTGACCTATCAGCAGATTCGGACAAGCTTAGGCATCGGTATGAGTCAAGTGCACAAAATCCTCCACGAACATTTAGCGGTCAGGAAGCTTTGCGCCCGGTGGATACCTCATAATTTGACTGAGGCTCAAAAACTCCATCGTGTGGATTGGTGCCGTAAAATGATTGAAAGATTTAACGGAGGTGACTCTAATGCTGTGTTCGACATACTAACAGGTGACGAAAGCTGGATTTACTGTTATGATCCTGAAACCAAAAGACAATCTGCTCAGTGGGTGTTTCCTTTCGAGGAGTTGCCAACTAAAGTGAAGAGAGATCGAAGTGCGGGAAAAAAAATGGTGGCCTCGTTCTTTGGAAGGATAGGTCATTTCGTAACAATTGTGTTAGAGGATCAAAAAACAGTTTCTGCAGAATGGTACACTACCAATTGTTTGCCACTTGTCTTGGAAAAAGTTCGAGAGAATCGACCTCGCAGTAGGATCCTCCTTCACCACGACAACGCCTCGTCGCACACCGCCAAGCGAACGATCGACTATTTGGCGACATCAAACGTTGAATTACTGGGTCACCCGCCGTATAGCCCCGACCTCGCGCCTTGTGATTTTTATTTATTTCCAAAAATTAAAGAAAAACTTAAAGGAAAGCAGTTTATGAATGCTGAAGAAGCGGTGGCTGCGTATCGCGATGCCATTGAAGAGACCCCTAAGGACGAGTGGGCAAAGTGCTTTTCCCAGTGGTTCCATCGCATGCAGCGGTGTATTGACGTGAATGGACAATATTTTGAAAAGATATAATAAAACTAATAACTGGCTAATGTAATCAGTTTTTGATTTTCTAAGAACTTTCAGTTTGACCCTCGTATATACGCTGGCCGCCAAAAAAAAAGGCAGTGGTACTTTATGAATCGTCATCATCCATCCCTGCCTCCCGCCCTCTCTCCCTCCCACCGTCCCTCTCAAGCGCTTCAAGTTGGTATTTAGCTGAGCGGTCACAGAGGTGCGAGCAGTACTCCGCCCACGATCGAACTAGCGCTTTATAGAGGTTGAGCAACTGGTCCGGTGTGAGGTACCGTCGCACCTTCCACAGAATGCCCAGCTTTTTGGCAGCTACTTGAGCCTTTGCCTCAATCACAGATTCCATAATATTCTTCTAATACTGACGACCTCTGTGGCGTAGCGGTAGACCATACGACTGCTAAGTCCGAAGTCGCGGGTTCGATTCCCGCACATTACAAATATGTATATTTGCATTGGTCTGAGTGTACCTATGTATCATCATATCAGCCGTAGGAAGTCCACTGCTGAACATAGGCCTCCCCTAATGACTTCCATTTCGACCGATCTGTAGCGGCCTGCATCCACCGAGTCCCTGCTAGGTCGTCTGTCCACCTTGCGAGAGGCCTTCCTATGCTGCGCTTACCATCGCCTGGTCTCCACTCAAGAACCTTTCTGCCCCATCGGCCATCGGTTGTCCGAGCTATGTGCCCTGCCCACTGCTACTTCAGCTTGCTGACTCGCTCTGCTATGTTGGTGACTCTAGTCGTCTACAGATCTCCTCATTTCTGATTCGATCTCGTAGAGAAACCCCAAGCATAGCCCGTTCCATAGCTCGCTGTGTGACTCCGAGCTTCCTTATGAGGCCCATACTGAGAGACCACGTCTCGGCTCCGTAGGTCATCACTGGTAACACGCACTGATTAAAGACCTTTGTCTTCAAGGACTGCGGTGTTCCTATTTATAATATGTATTTATTTACAAAAAAAAAAGTATGTTTATCCGCATTCTAGAAGCCATATGACAAGCTCTGCTTAGTTTGGGTCTAGATGGCGCTGTGTAATATCATCATCAATCTATTCTATGCCACTGCTGAACATAGGTCTCCCCCAATGAGCGCCATAGCGCCCTGTCTCCAGCTTGCCGCATCCAGCATCTGCCCGCAGTCTTTCGCAGATCGTCATCCCATGTGTAATATGTCCCGGAATATTTATTTATTTCATCAATCAATCAATTAGCCTATTGCAGTCCACTGCTGGACATAGGCCTCTCCCATTTAACGCAATAGCACCCGATCCTCCGCTTTGCGCATCCAGTCTATCCCAGCTACCTTTTTCTGGTCGTCCGTCCATCTTGCTAAGAGAACGTCCCCACCTTTCGTTTACCGATTGGTGGTCTCCACTCTATTTATTAGGTATTTATTAATACCTCAATGTGTGGGACTAAGTTGAGGCTAGAAGTAAGAAGCTCTAGGTTATAGGCACGGGAACACTTCGGATACGGCTACACAGCCGCTGTGATAACGAGTTAGTTATCATAGCGGCCCCAGTGCGCGTGCGACCCAGTTGGCACACCCGTGCAGCGAGTGGTGAGTGGGTACGTGACCCGCCAAGGCCGGCCATTCATAAATCAAAACGATACACTGGATATAATGACACTATTCCACAACATAACTTCATAAACATACCTTTTTTTTTTTTTTCGCACGCCGTCTCGGTTCTACAGACGCCGGGGTGTAAGGTTGCCCATAGAGCATATCCCTCGCACCCCGACTGCCCCTGGGCCATCTCCGGTTTCGAGATGCCCCCCTCGGGTTTGGGAACCACGGGGTCCCCGTCTTGCCCCGGTTTGGGGGAGGGGCGCTAGTCGCCCCACCGTCCCGGCCTGCTTCTGCTGGGGTGACAGGCGGCCTCACCTGCTACCCCCAGGCCTGCGCTCATGGAGGACGGAGGTCGTTGAGCGACCTCCGGCGCCTGAGTCGCCTGCGACGCGCGGCGAGCAAGATGCGGGCTCGGCGGGCCGGGAGAGTTCTAAATCTCTCCCGGGCGCGCTCCGCCATCTCCTTCGCGAGCATTACATGCTCGCAGAAGGAGGTGGCGGCGGCCCACGCGGTCGCGCTCCGCACCATTGCCGCAATCATGCTGCCGAGCGAGAGGACTCCCACCCCGATGGCTGCCACGAGGTCACGCCTCGGCGCCTCCCACGCCGGGCAGTCCGCCAGCGTGTGCAGCCCTGAGTCCTCACTCGCGTCGCAGTGATGACACTCAGGCGTTGGCTCCTTCCTGATCCGATGCAGGTGGTCCCCGAAGCACCCCTTCCCGGAGATCACCTGCGTCAGTCGGTACGAGAGGCTTCCGTGTCGCCTCTCTAGCTAATCCTCCATGATGGGCCTTACCGCCGCTATTGCGGCGTGCCCTCCGGTATAATGTACCTTTTTTTTTTTTTTTTATCGTGCGGAAATCCCTTCGGATACCTTTCAAATGGTGAAATAAATCCAATAAGTGCAGTGGTTCCGAAGATATCCCTCAACACGAGTACAAACTCACAAAATGTGGCCTCTCTCTTTATAACATGAGTACAGATTTATCTATATTTAATTTAGTGTAATATCAGCTATGACTGTATGTCGCGTCGTGACGTCGCGTCGTGACGTCACGACGCGACGACGCGACGACGAGGGGACGGATCCGTTACATCATCGCTGAATGTTGAATTGTTGAGTTGTCATAAATTCATACTAATTAATCTATAAAAAAAAAAAGAAAAAAAAAGGTACTAATATTATCGCTTAACGACCTCCGTCCTCCATGAGCGTAGGGCTAGGGCTGATATTAAAGGATTAAAGCGCCCGCCCCACGTTTTTTAGTGTTGGTGAGAAATTTATTTTCTTCTTGTTAGTTCGGAAGAAAAACGTGGTTTTTAAAAAGTTTTTTTTTTTTTGTTTATTTCTGATGATTAAATATGAAAATGTAAGGTGGCATTAGCCTACATAATAAATTTCAGAGCTTTAGGGTGATCAGAAGTGGTCGAAAATTAAGTGCCAATTTTTGGCTTCAGAGGGAAAGAAACAGACACGAAGTGAAACTAAGAAAAACGTGGTAAAAAAAGATCATGAAAATCGGTCCACCCGTTCTCGAGTTCATCGCAGTCATAACTAACACGACTTTGTTTTATACGTATACAAATATTACTTACTAATTATATTGGGGTTATGGACCCACGGAGGCCCCACTGCGAGAGCACACCGGTCGCTAATTCATTGGCAGCGATATTTCCTAACCTATTCACTAATATTATGAACTAGTGTTGCCCGCGGCGAATTATATCCCTATTTCAACAACCCACGGGAACCTATTCCAGGGATAAAAAGTAGCCAACGCGTAATTCCAGGTTATAATCTATCCCTGCACCGAATTTCAGCCAGATACGTTCATCCGTTTGAGCGTGATGGAAGTAACAAACATCGTAACATACAAATGTCTTAGTAGTATAGGATTAGAAGTAGGATTTGAATATCAATGCATCATAACTTCATACGTAACTTCACGCCTGTATCCCCGAAGGGGTTGGCAGAGGTGTATCACACACCCACGATTCGCCAGTTATGTTTCGGTCCCAATGTAATAGGGGGCGAGCCTATTGCCGTCTACCGGGCACATTACTAAGCGAGCGATAATTAATATTTTGAATGTCAACGACCTTCTTTTTCGCCGGGGTGTAAGGTTACCCATAGAGCATATCCCTCGCACCCCAGCTGACCCTGGGCCATCTCACCACTAACAGCATCGCTCATCCTGTCTCCTCTGAAAGCAGAGGAGTACGGAGAGCGATGTGTTCCCGCCACGTTGGGTATTGGCCGACGATCAATGCCAACCCTATGAAGGGGTGAAGGGGAAGCCATTGACCGCCGCCCAGGGTATACCGGCCGCTCCGATTCCGTTCCCCCCGGACTGCAGCGGGATCGGAATCGGAGCGACACTCGAGGAGGTTACCCAACACACACCCCAATCCCAACACACACCCCAATCGTTAAACCCTGTCTTAATAATTGTCTTCACCATCATAGCGATTTCTTAGCTGCGTTCAAAGTCATCACATCACATTTTATTATAAACTATTGATTACGTACAGAATCCTTACAATATCACTAAACTTGCCACAAACTTGCCACTTTTGAACAACACTTAATTACTCATTCGGTATCATATATATTTTGTATAAATTATGAACTTAAGCTCAAACCAGAGGTACACGTAGATATTAGTACCTACGCAGCAACCGCCTTGAGGAAAGTTGGCAGTTTAAAGCTCGAGGTCAGCATATGGTTTTTTTGAGCTGAGTTAGACGAAGTCGAGCAAAAGCTCCTCATACCAGACTTCAGGATTTTCTTTGTCACAGGTCTCCTCCTAAACTACTAATCCAATCAGAACCAAATTTGGCATGATTAAAGAGGTCAATCAGAGGAAGGTTTATGGATATATTTTGAAAAAATTAATGCTACCACAGAGGAATTATCACCGTTAATAAAATTACATAATAACCGCTCGAGACACTGTGACCAAACTTTACACGCTCAGAAAGCATGTCGAGTTGTGACTTTCAAAAAGCATTTTCAAAATCGGACTTGCCACGGAGGAATGATCACTGTTCAATATTTTCAAAATGTGATTCACGATGTCTCACTCAGTTCAACATTGCAAGCAGCGATTCGCCTTGCAGACCTAGTATACTATTGATTACGTACAGAATCCTTACAATATCACTAAACTTGCCACAAACTTGCCACTTTTGAAGAATACTTATTTACTCATTCGGTATTATATATATTATGTATAAATTATGAACTTAAGCTCAAACCAGAGGTACACCTATTAGTACCTACGCAGCAACCGCCTTGAGGGAAGTTTGCAGTTTAAAGCCCGAGGTCAGCATATGGTTTTTTTTTAAGAATATTAGTAACCGAAATTACTAATATTCCCTCAAACCCTTCCAGATAAGCTACATTCCTTGTGTTAGGAGCGGGTTCAAGTCGGTAGTGTAATGGCCAGGATTCGAACCCGGGACCTTTCGATCGTAAGGCCGACTTCTTAACCGTTAAGCTACCGACGTCTGACCCCCAAACCCTGAGATGTGCGCTTGCGCCAGAGTATCAGCAGGTGAACCAACTGGCAGGTGAGGTTGACCTGGGCCTCAAGCATGTTGATAGTGGGCCGACTGGTCGGAGTGGTAATAGAGACTATATATATACTGGTGGTAGAAATTTGATGACACAAATTTGTCACAAAATTCGTTCGGGTAGGTACCACCGTGCACGATTGCGAAAAACCCTCCATAGTAATCCAATTTCGGTTTGATTGCGTTCAGGGGTCAGCAAGTGCATAGCCGGGCAGGGGGATTGTGGTCGCAGCACTAGTGGGACCGGTGGGTGTCACAATCCTCTTCTGATGAGGCCGTCAAGCTGAGTGTCACCATTGTTAACATGGTACGTGTATGTGATGCTGACCCTCTTTCCTGAGACTTTACCTTCAGCTTACCATCAGGCGAGGTGAAGTCAAATTGACATATCCTAAATATAAAAAAAGAGACGAAAAGGCTCTAGGCGTAAATTTTACTTAACACTCAAATCAATGTAAATAAACCATACACTGAGCGGGATTCGAACCCGTCACCACTGTCGTAGCACAGCAACGCTCTGCCGTTACACGTGTCCATAATAATAAGAGTAAAAGTTTATCTAAATATCTAAAAGAATGGTCTAGAGTGAGAACAAATAAAGATAGATTTTTGTTTTCTACAATAGTCAACTTTGGCTAAACTTTTTGCTGTCATAGCCACAGGGTATATTAAATTTATTTTATACAATCTACATGGAGTCTTCTTATCATTATCTGTAGTTTAAGAGCGCCAAAACTATGAATCTATGGTGAGGTCGGTGAGGGGTCGCGTACCCCTCCCCCGTTCCCGCCCACACCGAGTGACACACTTTTTGTTCTGAACTTCTTGTCTTGTCTAGTTTACATAGAAGTCATTGATTTTAGCTAACTAAAAGAGATCTACATACGATTACGATGTGCCGAAAATACGTATAATAATCAAGTACATTAAATAGGCATGACTGAAAAATATCACGGAAATGTTAAACTCAATTGGATACGGTAACCTTCGCATAACAAAACAGTTTTTCATTTATGTATTTGGAAATGATGTCACATAACAAGTATTAACTGACTAACTAAATAGTTTTACAAACACTGAGTATTATTATTTATTCAAAGATGGCGGCAGGCGAGCAGGCCTATTTGGAATTAAATTATTATCATTAATAATAATGGAAAACTCACGATTAACTTGAAATATTAAATGAAATCCTTAAAATAAATCGACTAGCACAATATCACGCGACACTTATTTATTTACTAAAAAAAACACTTGCTTCTCTTGGAAAGATGTTAAATTGACTAGAGTTCGTTTAAAAACATCAAGGCGGGAATGCTTCGATATAATCCTACTTCTTAAAAAGGTTACGACAACACATATTAGACACTGAAATAAAACTGATATTGAACATTGTCGTATTAGCCCGCGGAAATATTTTGGTATTAACCGGCTAAATTAAATAGCAACTTTTTATTAGAACGAGTGGGCAAGTTAAGATAATATTTTATTTAGTAGTGTGATCATAAAACAATTTCACTAAAATAGCGTAGTGACGTAACTTATAGAGTATACAGTTGTGAAGGTTATGTTTATATTTTTATATTGTTGGGTGACATCATGCAGTCAATACGATTGACGCCGGCATCGGCAGATAGTCTTAACCTTCGAATTTCTTATGATAATCTTTCGTTAGCCCATTTATTGCCTAACATGCGATGCGTGGCGCGCCTTTTTCCTTGATGATGGGTGAAGGTTTTACTTTAAAGTTATTTTGTTAGTAGCTATAAAAGCAAGAATTAGTGACAATGAAATTCCGGAAACTCGTCATTAATAGCTAGGCTAGTATCACTCGTTTACCTTAAAATTTAATTAAGGGGCTATATACCTTTTTTTTTTTTTTTTTATCGTGCGGAAATCCCTTCGGATACCCCCCCGCGTGCCAGCGGGGGCGGTTATATCGGGCTTGAACTGACTAAAACCGCACGCCGTCTCGGGTCTACAGACGCCGGGGTGTAAGGTTGCCCATAGAGCATATAGGTTTCGAGATGGCCCCCTCGGGTTTGGGTACCACGGTGTCCCCGTCTTGCCCCGGTTTGGGGGAGGGGCGCTAGTCACCCCACCGTCCCGGCCAAGGGGCTATATACCTATATAGTACTAGCAATCAAATTTTTATTGTTTAAGCTATCAAACATACTTTAGTTTCACTGAAAAGCTGTTATTTTATATCATTAGTGATGGGTTTAGGCGTCTTTCCAATGCTGTATAGGGAGTCCTAACTAAGACTAACTGGCCAATCAAAAAACAATAAAAGGACTGATCAACCAATGATGCGAGCGAATGATTTTAACATTTAAATCATCTATGATTGGTTGATTGACGCGCCACCGCCGCAGTCGTGCCCTGCGCTTAGCACCAAAGAGATCTAAAAGTATGAACTAAGCAATTGTCAAGATTTTTGACTTGACCCTATACACCAGGATCAACATTAGTGACCCACGAACACACCGAGTGATCAGTGCGTGAACCGAGCGAGCGCAGTAATAAAAAAATCAATTAACAGCTCTGCTACCAGTCTCCTTTAACCCGGAGACAAGGGTGAGGAGTGAGACCACGAGCAGGTAGTACACCACTCACTTTCACACAATCACTACTTCGTTCCGAAGCGTGATCTTAACCGACAGTGGAAACGCAATTAAAACTAAAACTTAATATCTAACTAAAATAAAGTGTCTAATGATCCGGATCTACGCCAAGGTGCAGTCAACAAACGGTCCAAAACCATTAATCAAACACAGGAAGTCGGTACGAATATAAAACCGGTTAATAAAATTTTATAAAAACCGGTTAACCGAACCTACTAAAAACGCACGAAGCATTCGAGGAACCGCCCCTAACTTAAAACAAATCAAACATGAGGAATATCAAAACTTCCCGGGAAGTTGAATTCCCGTTACCGTGAACCGGTCAGAATCGACCACCAAAAAATTACCCGGAAATCCCGAGAAATATTGAACTATAAAATTAGCTATTTTGAACGCTCGGATACAAACAAATCAAATCATACATTACTTTCAATTTTATAGCAAGTAAACACAAATAAATATCTATTCAGACCTCCCGGCGGGTCAACTCAAACATGAATAAACAACAATTCAAAGTTAAACAGAATTTTAGCATTTTAGTATTAAAACTAAACACCGAGTAATGACACTCGGGAAGTCCCAGGGAATTTTAAACTGAACCCGCATCGACATTAATCAGAAGTATATTGGAGAAGTTAGAAATATAACAAATCTACTTTACTCCTCAGCATACGGGAGACAATGGAGACAAATTAATTCCAAACTATTTTAACTTTAATAAACATCACTTAATATTCAATGAAATTTTGAAGTAATTACAATGCTAACTTTCAGAAAAAGCAAACATCCAGGACGAGTCCCGTCCTGGATGTTCGCTTGTTCCCGCAAGCCCGCTACCAGTCCCTTACAGGAGTAGTACTCTGACCAACTGAGCTACCAGGACGCGTACTAGATATTTGATCATTTTTAAACATTGTTTTCTGATTACTCCGCCACATTCATTCAATGAAATCCCTCCACTGAAACTCAACCGATACTGGACTTTATTTGTATGAACAGAGTAATCGGTAAACTATCGGTCAATTCATAATTCAGTCGCAATTCAATCACATTTGGTTCTGTGATTATTTAACAACAAACATAACATAACTTCACGCCTGTATCCCCGAAGGGGTAAGCAGAGGTGTATTACACACCTACGATTCGCCAGTTATGTTGAGGTCCCAATGTAATAGGGGGCGAGCCTATTGCCATCTACCGGGCACATTATTAAGTGAGCGATAATTATCATTTATTAATGCACACATAACTACGAAAAGTTAGAGGTGTGTGCCCGGGCAACTGGGGATCGAACTCGAGACCTCGTCCCAGCAGCGAGTTACGTATGCCACTGGGCTTAATATTACGAGAATTGGCCTACTGTGGTTAACAACAGATACAGTTCGACTGAGTGCGATGCTATTGCTTAATCCATTCTTTTAACATGAATATTTGACAGACTGTAAGCAGCTGAACAGGGGGCTGCCTGTGAATGATGCGCAAATTTAATAATTTAAATTTGTCAAATTTGTGAAATCTAGCAAGGAACTATTTCAGGTACAAGACAATATAAATAAGCACAAAGTTACTCAAATGCATCTAAAAATGCCAGTACCTCGACTTGAGATGTTTAGAGCGAGTTGCGGATATATGGCACCACTTATCTATAATGCGTTACCAGAGGAAATTACTATTCTCCCGCATCGAAAATTCTATCCCGCTTTACGGAAATGGCTGATAGAAGAAAGTTTCTACTCCGTCAACGAATTTTTAAAAAAGTTCGCCTCTCGCTCTTATCATTTTAAAAATGCATTATAATATAATAAGTACTGGTAACTGGACAATTTATAATTATGCATGTGTGTCAATTTTAATTTATGTCTATTTTATAATTAATTGTCACAATAATTCAATTTTCAAATTTTCATTTCAATTTTCAATTCAAAAAAGCGGCGATAGTCCAGTGGCATACGTAACGGACTGCTGAGACGAGGTCTCGAGTTCGATCCCAAGTCGCCCTGGACACGCACCTCTGACTTTTCGTAGTTAAGTGTGCATTAATAAATGTTAATTATCGCACGCTTAATAATGTGCCCGGTAGATTTCAATAGGCTCGCCCCCTATTACATTGGAACCTTAACATAACTGGCGAATCGTGGGTGTGTAATACACCTCTGCATACCCCTTCAGGGATACAGGCGTGAAGTTATGTATGAATGTAATTCTATTTAATTTAATTTAATTTAATTTAATTCTTGATTTGATTTGATTTGATTTGATTTGATTTGATTTGATTTGATTTGATTTGATTTCATTTCATTTGATTTCATTTGATTTCATTTGATTTCATTTGATTTCATTTGATTTCATTTGATTTCATTTGATTTCATTTGATTTCATTTGATTTCATTTGATTTCATTTGATTTCATTTGATTTCATTCGATTTCATTTGATTTCATTTGATTTCATTTGATCATTTGATTTCATTTGATTCCATTTGATTTCATTTTATTTCATTTGATTTCATTTGATTTCATTTGATTTCATTTGATTTCATTTGATTTCATTTGATTTCATTTGATTTCATTTGATTTCATTTGATTTCATTTGATTTCATTTGATTTCATTTGATTCAATTTGACTTAATATGATTTCATTTGATTCAATTTGGTTTAATTTAGTTTAATTTAGTTTAATTTAGTTTAATTTAATTTATTTTGATTTAATTTGATTTGATTTGGTTTAATTTAATTTGATATTATATGTACCTGTTTAATGTTTGCATGTCACGACAAGTGGCAAAATGTGTCTTTAGCTCATACATTTTTTGTCACCTTTGTACTTAGGTACCACATTTTATGCAAATAAATCTAATCTATTCTAAATCGAAACATCTTAAAAGAACACGCACTTATTATTTACATAGCCCAATCTCGTGACTCAACAATATTCATGCATACAGTAGGCCCATCATGAACCGGCGAGCCCGCACGAAACACGACAGAAAGAAGGGTCATTTAGGTACCATGAAGTTAGTGCCATAAAGTATGTTCGGAAGTGAATCAAACATATCAAGGAGCTTGAAATAAATCTATTTTGAACGGATTCTATCGCGATTTAGCAATCTATCGAGATTTTAGCAACCGAAACGTCGGGATCAATTTAACTTATAAAATAGCATCAAAGAAATCGCAATAGAGTCCGTTAAAATAGTTAAATGTTTTATTTCAATGTGTGACATTCGTGTAAACTTCCGACAGTATACACATAACAAATAAAGGAGGTATTCGTTTCTATTAAAAAATAAACTATTATAAGCCAACATATTGAAAAATACATTATTTTGTATTGGATTATGATAGCCATATAGATTTTAGATCGGAAGAAGAGAACATCTAGGACGGGATCGAAAATTGAAGTGGTAGAGTCAAGCAACAGTCATTTTGGCCGTTGCATGAACGGGCCGACTCGACCGGGGGCACCACCCTCTCACAGAATATCGACGCCAAGTAACAGTATTTGAACTGTTGCGTTCCGTTTGGTGAGTGAGAGTGCCGGAGCCCAAATTCCTTTCCCATCCCCTCCCAAACTCTTTTCCCATCCCCTCCTAAACTCCTTTCCCATCCCCTTTCCATTATAGGGTCGGCAGCGCGAGTGTGACGCCACTAGTGTTGCACACGTCCATAGGCCGCGGTAACCGCTTCCCATCAGGTGGGCCGTGTGCTTGTCTGCCACCTTAGTGGTATAAAAAAAAAAAATCTTATGACTAAACCTATCGACTGATGCCATAAAAGTACAGGAATTTTATTTAGTTCGATTACCGAGTATGGCAATCGATTTTTCGGAAATCTTTGCATGCAGTTTAAATTGTTTCTGAAATCAAATTGAACTCTCCTTTCAGTAAAATTTTCTATGTACAAATAGTAGAATAGAATAGCCTCTGTTCAACACCTTAATTCCCAGTATACGAATACTACTTATTTGTAAAGTTTTAATGTGTGCTCGGTAGATGGCGTTGTACCGATCGCATGCATCGCGTTATGGTTTCGTTACACCGAAGTCTATAAATAGTTTGAAGGATTTCAATTAAATTGTCTCAATGCAAGACTGTGTTTCATTATACTGTGCTCGCCTAGTGATTGGAAATCTAGTACGAAGTCGTACATGGTCCTCCAGAGCCGAACGCATTTTAGGTTGAATTTGTCTACGCCACTCGCCGCTGTGTCGCTAGTGGTATGAGATTGTTGAAAATAAAAAAGATTGCTGATGTGAGTGATGGGTATTCTGTTGTGATAACTAGACGTGATAACCGGACAAACTGTGAGTACTCTTGTGTTATTGGTTAAAGTAAAGTTTCAAAAAGTAAAGTTAAAGTAAATGCATGAACTTTGGACTTAGAAAATTTGGAAAAGATCTGGACTTAGAATAACTTGCGAAGAATTAGGACTTAGAATAATCGTAAGAAAAACGACCAGACGGGGAACCTATGCCCGATTTCAGATCGAAATACTTTTAGCCAAACACTTAGAAAAACTCTGTCTACACGAGACTTAGAAAAATTCCGACTGCACGACACTTGTAAAAATTTGTCGTCCTAACATTTAGAACTTACTACCACTTGAAAAAGCAATACGAAAATGGACAAACATATTAGAGTCCTAGAGGAATTTAAAAGACAGATAGAAAAATGATTAACAAATTTTAAGAAGTCTCCAAGAGATAGAATTTCTCAACATTATATAGAAGCGCGGCTGAATACGTTAGAAAATCAGTTTAAAGGTTTTACATCGAAGCACGAGAGTATCATAGCTGAAAATGGAACTGAACAGCTTGCCAAACATTTTGAAGAAGAAGATGTACATGAAACGGTCTATGAGATCTATCTTACCTATAAAGTTACGCTTAAGGATGGATTATTTGTCCAAATTAAAGTCTGTTATTGTTTCTTCTGAAAAAGCAGCCAGCTCTGTTGCTCCTGACAATTTAGTAAAATTGCCCAGAATTGTTTTACCGACGTTTAGCGGTGATTACGCGCAGTGGTCAGCATTTAGAGATTTATTTGTATCGCTAGTCCACAAGAATACAAGGTTAGACGACGTTCAACGTCTGCATTATTTAAAAACTCAATTGTCCGGTGAAGCAGAGCAGCTTATAAGACATGTACCTATCGCAGAACACAATTACCAAAAATGTTGGCAAACGTTAGAGCTTAGATATAATAATAAAAAGTTTATGTCAAATAATATTTTAAAACGCCTATTTAGTCAGCGTAGTGCGAATGTCGAAACATCAAGTGCTTTGAAAGGTTTTAGGGATGTAACGACGGATTGTTTACACGAGCTCGCTAATTTAGGTATTGATGTTAGCACATGGGATGTTATTATTATATATATCATAAGTTTGAAGTTGGACGGGGAAACTCGGAAGCAGTGGGAGCTACATGTTAATCAAGCATCCGGTGAGTTACCGTCTTTTGATCAATTTTGTACCTTTTTGAGGACGCGATTTCACGCTCTAGAAAGCATAGAGCCCAAGTTAAAGTCAAAAAATACAAACACTAACACATCTACAAAGGTTATGCATAGCGTTGCCAAGTCTTCATGCCCTCATTGCTCAGATAGTCATAAATTATTCCAATGTAAAAAGTTCTCTAAAGAAGATATTGATAAGCGTCGTAATATTGCCCAGTCTTTAGGAGTATGTTTCAATTGTTTAGGTGTTAACCATCATTCACATGAATGTCGAGTGCTCACTAAATGCCGTATTTGTAACCGTAAGCATCACACTTTATTGCATTCCAAATCATTTAACGCAAGCACAACTACTGCAGCATCCTCAGAACCTAGAGAAATTCATGAACACAATCCAGAACCACAAGAGCAAGAGACCACTAATACAATTGCAACCCATTTTGTGAATGCACATGAACAAGTTCTGCTGGCCACAGCGCTGGTCAGAGCTAAGTCAAGATATGGGTCATCTCAAATCCTTCGCACCTTGTTAGATCAAGGTTCGCAGGCGTCGTTTATAACAGAGTCAGCAGCACAGTTACTTCGCTTGAAAAAAGTAGGTACAAAAACTACAATTACAGGTATAGGTGGTGATCGCAATGACACTGTCTCTAGACATGTGGTTAAGGTTAAAATACAGTCATTGCATGATCCATCCTTCACCATCGAAGTAACCGCGCATGTTTTGAGCTCGCTGACTTCCGTAATGCCGGATACAAAATTTTATATCCAGGATTGGCGCGAAATACATAAGGTTAAACTCGCTGATCCTAAGTTCAATTCCCCGAACAAGATTGATCTCTTGTTAGGAGCTGAAATTTATGCGCACATTTTAAAGGAAGGGTTGATTAGGAGCCCTACAGGCTCACCAGTTGCTCAAGACACTCATCTGGGGTGGATTGTGTCTGGACAGGTAAACAAAGAAGCAAGTTCACACAACCATCATAACTTGATCGTTTCTATGCATGCTAAGGTAAGCGACAATGACATCCTCAAGGGATTGTGGGAACTCGATTCCGAGCCTTCTACTCGTAACACTAGGAAGATGTTCACCCCGGAAGAACAAGCCTGTGAAGATTTTTATAACGCAACTACACGGCGCGACAAAAGTGGTCGCTACGTGGTGAGATTGCCCTTTAAATGTGAAGACCCAACATGTAAACAAGGCAATTCTAAAGCAATAGCAATAAAGCGAATACATGGTTTAGAAAGGAAACTATCAAGGGATGTTGAATTAAAACAACAGTACACAGATGTGATTAAGGAATATTTATTACTTGGTCATATGGAAAGAATTACTGACGTGATACAAAGGAACCAAGAGGACGCCGTGTACCTGCCACACCATGCGGTGGTTCGACAAGATAAGTTGACCACAAAGGTCAGAGTGGTGTTTGATGCGTCGTGTAAGGGAACAAACGGTGTTTCGTTAAACGACGCTTTAATGGTGGGACCCACTCTCCAAGCTGACCTACGTCACATAGTGTTGAGATGGCGCCAGCACCCTGTATATCTTGCGGCAGACATTACAAAAATGTATCGCCAAATAAAAGATCAAGATCAAGACTTTCAGAGGATTGTCTGGAGAGAGGATCCCACCCAGGAGTTTCAGGACTTCCGGCTGTTGACGGTCACGTTTGGTACTTCTAGTGCACCTTACCTTGCAGTCAAGACATTGCAACAGATCGCTATTGATGAAGGCAAGTCGTACCCATTGGCCGCCCCTAGAGTACTGTCGGATTTCTATGTTGATGACCTGATGACTGGCTGCCAATCGGAAACAGAAGCTATAAAAATATATAAAGAAATTAATGAATTGCTACAAAGGGGTGGTTTTAAATTACAGAAATGGACAAGCAATAGGATTAATTTGTTGCAGGAATTCAGAGAGGAATCGGGTAAGGATTTAGAAATAAAATTAGATAAGGCAACCAAGGTCTTGGGACTTACCTGGAACCAAACTACTGATGAATTTGATTATTCCGTGAAGGCGTTATCCGCGGCTGTTCCTGTTACCAAGCGAACTGTCATTTCTGACATTGCACGTCTCTATGATCCACTGGGTTGGATAGCGCCCTGCATCATCACCGCCAAGGTACTCATTCAAAGGCTATGGATTGCGGGTATTGGGTGGGATGATGAGCTACCACCAAACCTACTACAGGAATGGTTATCATACAAGGCGGAGCTTGATCAACTCAACATTTTCACATCCCAAGATGGATTAACACAATGGACGATGCCATTGTGGTTGAATTGCACGGATTTGGTGATGCGTCAAATCTGGCTTATGCGGCAGTTGTATATTGTCGGGTCATAGACTCCGAAGGTGGTGTTCATTCGCATCTCTTAACTGCAAAAACTAAGGTGGCGCCAATAAAGCAAATATCTATCCCTCGTTTGGAGCTCTGCGCTGCTGTTTTGACTGCTAAACTGTTATCTGAAGTAGCTGAGGTGATAAATATTTCAAAATCTAAGCTGCACGCATGGACTGATTCGTCAGTTGTATTGGCTTGGTTGAGTGATCACCCAAGTAGATGGAAAACGTTTGTCGCCAATCGTGCTTCAGGGATTTTAAGTTTCATTGACAATACTCAGTGGGCGCATGTCAAGTCCACCGACAACCCTGCAGACATCGCCTCTCGAGGTGCATCTCCGACTGCACTTCGAGAGAATGAACTTTGGAGACAAGGTCCTTGTTGGCTAAAGAATGATCTGATAGATTACCCAAGACCTGCGTCCATCTCCACTAATGAGGAGAAGAAACAAGTTAAAGTTCATTTAGTTAGGCCAAACTCTGAATTAGATGACGCATTTTGGTCTCGGTTCTCATCATTGCGAAACCTCATGAGAGTTGTGGCTTACTGCAGAAGGTTTTTGATGATGGCAAAATGGCGTAAGAATGCTACAAAGGTGACATCCTACTTGTCAGTTGACGAGCTTCGTAAGGCGTTGTTGATTTGCATACTGAGTGCTCAGCAACATTCATTCAACAACGAAATAAGTGTGCTAAAGAGCAAACAACTTCTTAATAAAAAGAGTTCCATATTTAGGTTGAACCCCTTTCTCGATGAAAATGAGCTGTTGCGTGTCGGGGGTAGAATTCGACACTCTCAATTACCTGATAACGCAAAGCATCCAGTGATAATTCCACACGACTCAGCTCTAGCAAAGTTGATTGTAGCAGATGCTCATGAAAGGACGTTTCATGGAGGGCAGCAACTGGTGCTTCATTTCATTCGCAGCAGGTATTGGATCAACCGAGTAAAAGGTATGATTCGGGAGCATATACACAAATGCGTTCGTTGCATACGATATGCAGCTTCAACCAGACATCAAATGATGGGTGAGCTGCCAGCGTGTAGAGTGACACCTGGTAAAGCGTTTATTAGTTCGGGTGTTGATTTTGCAGGTCCCATAAACATGCGTGTATCTAAGGGACGTGGGCAACGATCTTACAAAGGCTATATCTGCCTATTTGTGTGCATGGCGCGCTGTACATATCGAGGCCGTTTCGGATTTAACGACTGAGGGTTTCCTAGCAGCATTTAGGCGCTTCGTCTCCAGGCGTGGTCACTGTCGCCATATCTGGAGTGACAATGCGACTAACTTTGTCGGTGCTTCTAAAGAATTGCAGGTACTTTTTAAACAGGAAAGTGCCATGTTTAATGATATTGCAAAAGCTCTTGCTAACTCCCAGACTGAATGGCATTTTATCCCTCCCCACGCTCCCAATTTTGGTGGACTGTGGGAGGCAGGAATAAAGAGTGTAAAGCACCATCTGAAGCGTATCGTAGGAGACTCCACGCTCACATTCGAAGAGATGACGACAGTTCTTTCTCAAATCGAGGCTTGCTTGAATTCAAGACCATTGTCTCAGCACAGCAGCGATCCAGACGATCCCACACCCCTAACTCCCGGTCATTTTTTGGTGGGACATTCATTAGTTACACCACCTGATTATAATTACGAGAGTTCTACTCTTAGTACACTGCGCAGGTGGCAATTAGTACAGCGTATGGTACAAAACTTTTGGCGTAGGTGGCAAAAGGAGTATCTTTCCCAATTCTTTCAGAGATATAAATGGGCTGCTCGAACGCCAGATTTAAAGGAAGACGATGTAGTTTTGGTTACCGAGGACAACTTACCTCCTTCTAAATGGCTTTACGGTAGAATCACACAACTGCATCCGGGCAATGACGGCTTGGCGCGCGTTGCTACCATCCGTTGTAAAGGTAACACTATTAAACGTCCCACTTCAAAGTTATGTTTGCTTCCCGTGACCGAGTAGGTCAATTGTTATGTTACATTTTGTCGAACTATTGTTATGCATATGTACTTTATTTTTTTTGTGCGTTTGCTTGGGGTATTAACCCTGTCGTTTATTTGCCATACACGTTGTTCTTAGACTGTGTTAATTTGGTTTGTTTTATTTGTATTCGGTCGAAGCTTGAGCTTTATACCTATTTGATGAAACTATAACTGAAAGTGTATTTCCATTTGTATGTTAAGAGTGTTAATTTTAGTTCTTTGTATTTGTATAACCGCAGTTAAACCGTTCACTATTATACCTATTGTGTTATATTCATACAGTCCACTGCTCTCCACTCGTTTATGTCTTCTCATGGTGGGCGGTTCGAAAAGGATTATAATCCTTTTGGTGGGCGAAATGTTCAACACCTTAATTCCCAGTATACGAATACTACTTATTTGTAAAGTTTTAATGTGTGCTCGGTAGATGGCGTTGTACCGATCGCATGCATCGCGTTATGGTTTCGTTACACCGAAGTCTATAAATAGTTTGAAGGATTTCAATTAAATTGTCTCAATGCAAGATTGTGTTTCATTATACTGTGCTCGCCTAGTGATTGGAAATCTAGTACGAAGTCGTACAGCCTCTGTGGCGTAGTGGTAGTGCATTCGACTGCTACGACAGGGGGGCGCGGGTTCGATTCCCGCTCAGTGCAAATATTTGTATGCATGAATATCTCTATTTGCATTGGTCTGGGTATTTCTATTTATAATATGTATGTATTTACAAAAAAAAAAGTATATACGTATGTTTATCCGCATTATGGAACCCATAACACAAGCTAGTTAAACTATGCTTACTTTGGGTCTAGAAAGCGCTGTGTAGAATGTCGTAGAATATTTATTTATTTATTTATTATTATTTATTAATGTAAATTATTTAAGATACTTTCCCTCCATGTAGCATCACCGTGGGATGTCCTGTTTATCTATACTCTATACATACTCTATATACATATAAATAAAATTGGAGTGTCTGTTTGTAATATTGAAATAACCGTTTTTTACTAAATGAATATGAATATATATACGGTACTACACCAAAATAACATTTTTTTCAATTTTAGTCTGTCTGTGTCGCGAACAACGAGGCATCTATACCATGTCGCGAAGCAACGTGGCATCTATACCATGTCGCGAAGCAACTAGGGTTCAATGTAGTAACTTAAATCTGGCTCACCAAATGGGGAATACGGGTGAGCACGCGTTTACAGCTGTTCCTGTCGCATCTCTCCAGCTTTACCTGTAGGCAAAAGGATATCTCTTATTCCAAGATATATAAGCTGAGCAATGGTTTTAGGATCTCTCAGATGTCTCCATTAGACACATTTTGAGTGAACTTGCAATGTCCTCTTGACATTGCTGCAATACAAGCAAATGCTGACGGTTCAATATCTCATACGAGAACAACAATCACACAATACCTCCGTTCCGCGACGTGGCCCGGACGGAGGGTTCCGATCCACACCTCTCGAGAGGCTATGAGTGTGGCCAAATACCAGCGCGTGACAGAATCTGTCACGCGCCTTGTCGCGGAGATTGCGCACATCGTACCCTGCTCCAGAACCTTCCTGAACCAGCATGAAAATCCAGGAAAATCAGCTGGACGCCTTCGTCAGCTAGAAACCAAACATTAGATCCAATAAAACACTATACTCAGCTCGTCTATCCCACGCAGAGCGCTTTCGGCCTCCGACGTGCAGACAAACACGTTACGTCTCCAACGTGTAAACGAACAGGCCACGTTACGGCTCCCAACGTCTAAACAAACACGTTACGTCACGTCTCCAACGTGTAAACAAATACACTTCACACTCGCGATTATAACGTTTCTTGTTACTTTAAGAAAACTTGATTACACGCGCACTTCTAAGGACTCTTGGGAATTTTAGGACTCTTCATGACGCGTTGTCAACGTTTCAACTGGAACAACACCTATTGACGTTACGAAACTAAATCAAATCCAAATTCAAATATAGAACAGAATTGTAGATCATAAGATCGATGATCTTACCAGGTGGTAGGATTTATACCTTGAGTAGAACCTCTTTGGAGTAGAACTCGCGGTAACTTCTGAAACCTCGCAGATCGTCCGATCGTAGCGACAGTCTGTCTGTCTATCGGTCTGTCTGTTTGTTCCGGCTAATCTCTGAAATGGCTGGACCGATTGTGACGGGACTTTTATTGGCAGGTAGCTGATGTAATAAGGATTAACTTAGGCTACATTTAATTTAGATTGGTTAAGTAGAACTGGAGATATGACCAAAAAACGATAACCGACCTCCGCGCGGGCGGAGCTGCGGGCATCAGCTAGTCTTCTTATATCTATGGCAACATCCGACACTGACAACTGACATTACTGACAGCTCTTGTGAAATGAAATCATTAAAAAAAAATTAGGTTAAGGAATTCTCTCTGTGAGTGTGGTCTGGATGAAGGTACGGCGGATCATTTGTTCTTCAGTTGTCCTAGAATGCTCTATTCTCTATGATGTGCTCCCTCCTCACGTCCCTCGTCCTAGCTCCATCAAACTTCTACTATTCCTTGTGTACACTCCCCTAGTTTATATTTTATGTAAATTTATTAAAACTAACAAGTTAAAATTGTAAATATGTATTTTTTATTTCTAAGTGTAGTCTTATAATATGTTTGTGTTATTTGTTTGTGTATGTATTATGTGTATAAATATGTTTGTATTTGTAGCTGTAGATCACACTTCAACTCTGCTTGAGAACCAAGTTTATTGATTTTTTTTTTTGATCGTACAATTTCATTCAACATTACAATCTCTCAGTTCCGAATGACTTTTCACAACACTCTGACATTGGCAAGTTGTGGCATCACACAGAAGCCATCAATCAAGAATTGAATTGAATTTAAAAAAAATTGCGGAATTAAATATAACGAGTGAAAAGCTCGCGTTGCTGCAATATATATTCTACTGTCCGTGCTAGTTGACCCTGACCATATAAACGGTGACAAATGTGACAATATATAAACATGGCCAACAATTTGTTTATCGGATGACACTCCATTGCGTTCGCTTGTGAACACGCACCTACATGATGTACGAAACTTTGACTTTGATGCCGGTAAGTAATCCTACCATAATAAGACAATCGGAAGGTTGATACGAGCATCTCTAGCGGCCTCACAATAACATAGCAATAAAACACTGAACTCACCTCAACTTTACTCTCATAGCTATCCATGCACTCCGACTGAATAAGTGACGTAGTACTTATTCAGTCGGGGGTGTGTGTTGGGTAACCTCCTCGAGCGTCGCTCCGATTCCGATCCCGCTGCAGTCCGGGGGGAACGGAATCGGAGCGGCCGGTACACCCTGGGCGGCGGTCAATGGCTTCCAGATGGCCCAGGGTCAGCCGGGGTGCGAGGGATATGCTCTATGGGTAACCTTACACCCCGGCGTCTGAAGACCCGAGACGGCGTACGGTTTTAGTCGGTGCAAGCCCGACATAACCACCCCCGCTGGCCGGCGGGGGGGTATCCAAGGGATTTCCGCACGATAAAAAAAAAACAAGGTACTTATTCAGTCGGAGTGCATGGAAAGCGAAGACACTAGATCGGGCGGAAGCTTCTGCGGTGGAACACCAGCGAACCTGAGTGATTTGAATGTTGAAACGATTGTAAGATTTTGCTAGGAGACAAGAAAAGAGGCTGAATCAACCATATGCTCTCCAAGAGATCTTCTTATTTAGATAACAGTGCATCAGCACATCAGCCTATAAACAACAAGAACATATTGTTATTGTTTTGGTGTATATGATACTGCTATGTGCATACATTGGTTAGAGTGCAGATTAGCAGACTTATGGCCATGCATCTGGTAAAGTTAATAAAACAGGTTCTTTGCTTGAATAAAACAATTTAATTGGTTAAGTGCATATGCCAAGGCAGCGAGCATAGCTAGCTCGTGGTCACCGCAGTTATATGAGAGTTAGATTACTTGTGTTAATACACAAGTAACCTAATAATGCACAAGAAATAGGAGTCTTGACTAGCGTGGCATCGTCGAGGTCTCTAATTCACAAGATAGAAAAGAGCTATTACTAACCAAGAATGTTAAATAATGTAGCATCCGTTAATAAGAAGATTAACTAGGGCAAAGTGCTACTTTTAATAAATTTTCACATTTAACAATCGCAGGGTCAGGAATGTCTGTGTACTAGTAAGTGTCCCACATCAATGGTGTAAGTCTGAAATAGTACAGCTTTATAAAAAAGGAGATCCAAGTGACATAAGCAATTACAGTCCAATTAGTTTGCTGTCCAGTAATTATAAAATCTTCTCATCGTTGTTATTAAGCAGAATATCAAGCCAAATAGATGGCATGCAGAGAATAGAACAAGCCGGCTTCCATTCCAGTTTCTCAACAATGGACCACATTCATACAATAGAACAACTTTAAGAAAAATGCAAAGAAATAAATCATCCTCTCTATATTGGTTTCGTAGACTATCAAAAGGCATTCGATAGTATTTCTCACAGCTCCATATGGGATGCATTAACATCATGCAGTATGGACTAACTGGTACATAAGAGTAATCCAAATTATCTATTCACAAAGTACGAGCAAAATACATCTGGAAAACAAGGGGGAAGCAATAAAAATAGAAAGATGTAAGACAAGGTGACCCGCTCTCACCTAAACTGTTCATAGCAGAGCTGGAAAATGTTTTTCATGGACTGGATTGGGAGTATAATGGCATATGAATTGGTAAGGGATACCTGAGCCAACTCAGATTTGTTGACGACATTGCTTCAGAAGTCGAGCGAATGATGCAGTCTCTGAACAACAGAAGCAATAAGGTTGGCCTTATTGGAGGCCTCACTATGTGGAGAGGTCCACCGGGAATGAGAAACCAAGGCAGACCAAAAATGAGGTGGATCGATGACATTGTCACAGTAGCAAGCGAAAACTGACTGGAGAGTGCAAAAAATAGGGAGACTTGTAAGGAGATGGTGGAGGCATACACCCAGATGGGATCAAGGCTATAAGATAAAATAAAACTTACCAACAATAGTTTAAGAAATTTATTAAGTAGTAACATTGTTTTATGGAATAATATGTAAACAATAGTGTCTTGTATATAAATCTTAAGGCTTTCACGGCCAGCGTTGCATGTAGAATATACTGCTTCCGAGCTGTTTGCCCGTGGTCCAACAGAAAAAAAAATAGTGTCTTGAATAAATATGCTTTATTATTATTATTTCCTTTACTAAACTTTAAATACATATGAATTATATTTTTAAATACATTCTATATAAAACAAAAAATAATATAAAAAATAGTGACCCAGCGGCATCGGGTACAGGGACCATGCTACTGGTGGCTAGGGCTCCTGAGAGAGGAAGTTCCTCAATACGTTATTATTATTGCTACAAACTTTGAGTTGGAGTGTGCGTTACGGGAAGCTATGAAATAGATATAGAACAATTCCAATCAAGAGACTGCAGGAGATCCTGTCATTGACCTTGACCTCTTGTCCATGACCTGGGCAGTGCGCCGTGGTTCTCTGCCATTATACTTTCCCATCCCACTGGAACCCGAAGGTATGATGAGGCAAAGTTATTTTGGTAGAAATTTTTTATTTTTATTTTTTGTAGTCTTGTTTTAATAGCATCCCATTGCATATCCGTCCACCAAATTTTCCCTATATTTAACCACGGATGTTGAAATGTGGTAGAGTAATTATGTGTAACAGTTGATTACAGAAGACAGCACACACACTTTTCACGCAGTTGCTGAGACACAAAGTGGTAAGTGGTTCAGAAGTTCCGATCCTATCATTGTATAATGCAAACAAGAAAGTATTAACGCAAGAAACATTGTTGTGAATGATCCACGTTTTATTCACGACAACCTGCATGGTGGGGGGTGGCAGGACAGCATTCAATGAGTACGTCAGATCAAGTCCTGCTCAGTGCTAATATTTGTATGCATGTATGTGTCAATTTGCTTTGGTCTGGGTGTTTATAATCAAATGAATCCTGGAATATTATTACTGTACACTTATTTTTTTTTTTTTTTTTTATTCCACTCAGGTGGCAGACAAGCTCACGGCCCACCTGATGGAAAGCGGTCACCGTGGCCTATGGACGTGTGCAACACCAGGGGCGTCACACTCGCTCTGCCGACCCTAAAAAAAAGAAATTGCAAAGCAGGAATAGTCTTTAGTCTTCCGGGAAGACCAAAGGCTACTCCCGCCTCTCCCTTCTTTTTTAGTTTTTGTGTTGTCAGAAGGAAGACTCTTCCCTCTGACAGCACAAAAACTCTCAGTGAGCTCTGGCTACCCTACTCACCGCCGGGAACACAACACGAAGTTATTATGGCCGCGGTATTCTGTAGGGCGGAGGTACTTCCCCAGTCGGACTGCTCAGTTGGACGGGAATACCGTCATGTCCTACCTCTCATGGACGGATGAGGATTCTTGTTTGTGTACTTTAATTACTATTATCATAGTGGTCTCATATTTCCCGCGCTACACATGCAGGTGATATAATCGTCGTCATCATCTCAGCGTTGTGTCCATTGCATCTGCAGCATCAGACCTCGGTGTACGGGTCCGATTTCCTGCTCTTCCATCTCCACTTCGCATGATCTTGGGAACTCATGGTAATGAGACCATTGGCACGCATGTCATCCCTTACGACTTCAAGTCATTACTTCGTGGGTTTCCCCCTCGGGGGAGGGTCGGTGTTTAGTCCTTAGTGAGGTGACTTCTGCCAGGGAATTTACCTTTCACATAAATGCTAAGACGACAATAGCGTACGCCTAGGTGAGCGAAGCTAGGCTATCCGGCGCGCACCGGCAAGTGCTTCATATACGTCCCCGCCGCTCCCAGGCTGCCGCCGCGGCCTGGGTGCGGGCTCGCTTGGATCCATCCAGGCGGGTCGTCTCCTCTGGGCAATGCTATGGTTTATAACGAGCCTCGCTCTTTCCACCTACCTCGGAACTGTAGTAGCTAAATATGATGCACGAGGGCGAATCTCCGGCGCCATAACCGGACCATCTGGCTAGGGGAAGAAAACCCCGAAACAAAAATAACCCATTGTGACTGGGCAGTCACCTGCGTCATGGACCTGCGCAGTTGAGCACCGTACGCAGGGATGAAGGGATCCTGGGGGGTTGAGCCAAACGGCGCTGGCGGTTATGCGTCCGCGAGGCAACACGCCCTCTTTGGCCTGGATTTCAGGCTAAACGGTAGCCCCAAACACTAGCCATGGTTGGGGAAATTAGGTCAAGGTGTCCCATTAGTGGGCCACCGGCGAGGAGTGTAGGGTCCACGATAACCGTCTTTGGACAACTATCGTGGTGGGTAAAGGTCATGCTGACGGGGTAAGTGAGGGTTGACCAGCCGTTGTGGGTAGGCCATTTCAAGCCCCCAACGCCAACCCGATCGAGCCCCCGATGTCGCACTGTAAACCAGCCTTGCACTCCTATATCTCTTTGGTAGTCCTAGTGCCCCTCGAATTAAGTCGAGTAAGGCACTCCCAATTGCGGGCTCCGTGGAGGGTGGGAAGCCAAAGAGACGAAGTTTAAATCTAACACACTAACATGGATAGGCCAACTAAAATTAAGAATACGGGTACCAGTCAAGGAAATGATTGCACATGCGCTTTCAGCGCACACTTGGCCCGAACCGGCAGCTCAGCGGCCTCGGCTGCAGGCACCGGGAAAGGCACCCTCATAACTTACCACACTGCCCAAACTGGCAGCTCAGTGGTTAAAACTACGGGTACCAGGGAGGGCGGAAGCACCACACGCGCCTTCAGCGCACACTTGGCCAAAACCGGAAGCTTAGTGGCCTCGGCTGCAGGTACCGGTGGAGGCAAGCACACAAAACAGCGACTCACAACCTCAGCCCAAACTGGAAGCTCAGTAGTTTTATCTACGGGTACCAAAGCGGGCACCGAAACTACCTTCACGGGAAGCTCAGTGGTTCCATCTACGGGTACCCGCGAAGGTAATCATACACATGAAGGGGAAACCCCTTTGTTCCACAAACTTCCCCCCGGGGAAGGCCCCCGCAGTGTCAGCCCGGTAGCTTCCTGCCAACCGGAGGACGCTTTCTCGGAAGGCTGGCAACTGCCTAAGAGAAAGGGGTCTAACAGGACCAGGGCACGCACCCAACCGATTGGCGTGGATGGCAAGGCAGCTGCCAAACCAGTCAAGCTCAAAAAACGGAAGGTCCGAAAAACGAAGAAGGAGAGACGTATGGCGGCCATCGCGGCCACGTCTCTGCCTTCTTCCCCACAACCCTCTGTCTCGGCAACGAAGACAGAGGCCATCGGCACTCTTAGCTTCGCCGCTGGTAGACGGAATATTCTGCCTACCAGTGACAGAGCGAAGGGGGCCAAACAGCGACCGAATGGGAACGGTCAGTCCTCTGCCAAACGTGCTCTCAACGAGACGACTTCGCCTCGCGGGGAGTACAAAAGGCAGAGGCTGGACCAAACCAAAAAGGACGCCAGGCCAACCTACGCCCAAGCTGCGAGTACGCTTCTTGACGTCGCAATTACATGCGCACGCACGGGGCGTATCGGCAAGGACGTATCTGAGGAAGTACTCACCGGGATACAAAATCGTATTTTCGGTGATGCCTTGGCTCAGAAACAAGTTCAGCCCCCGAAGTTTAAAGCCAAACCGCTCTATGCTGAGGGGGTCCTGAAACTGTGGTGTGCGGATGAACATACACGCATATGGCTACAGCGTGCCGTAAGTGAGATGGTGCTCGCGCCTAACATCAAGTTGGTCGTGAGGAACCAGACTGATATTCTTAAGCGGGCACGCTGTGGCATACTGGTCCCTGATCCACAAGGGCTTCTGGAGGACGCGCGCAATATTGGGCGAGTTCTGTCCTTCCAGAACCCCGAGGTGGAGGTCGCAACATGGACCCTGGTAAACGCAACCAAACAAAACAGCGCGTGGTTCCTGGTAGTCGGAGTCCCAGAGGACCAAGTACCGACCCTAATGAAGGCCGGACGCCGTCTCGCTTTTGGAGTGGGAACGGTATACGTTAAGTTCCAGGGTCGGTCCGGCAGGTTTACCGACGTCCCTCTGGGTTGGGACCCATCCACGGCCACCATGAAACAGGAGCTCAAGCAGCTGCCTGCGAGAGAGGAGTCCGATCCTCTCTCAAACGCTTCCGAATCAAGCGGGGAGGTGCCTGCAACGGCACCACCAACAGCCCCCGCCAGTGTCGAACAGGAGGGTGCACCTATGGAGGCAGAAGAGGCGGAGGACGCTGTGGCCTCAACCTCCGGCCTCATTTGGGCCGATGTCGAACCGGGTGGCTTGTTCGTGGAGCTCAAACTTGCGGGGGACGAAGAGGGAACGACCAGTGATGGCGTCCCCTTCGTCGAAGATTAGCGTCCTCCAAGTGAACCTTCAGCACAGCCGGGATGGGACGGCTCAGTTGCGTAAATGGCTGGATGTTCAACAAACGGCCACTGCTCTGATCCAAGAGCCTTGGATCGGAGGAGGCCACATCCAGGGGCTCTCCAGCTTAAGAGGTAAGCTTATTGTGACTTGCGAACATGATCTCCCCAGATCGTGTATATATGTCACAAAAAACCTAAAAACATAGGTCCTCACAGAGTTCTGTTGCAGAGCCTACATGCCCGAAAAGGAAGAGCTGCCCCCGCAAGACCTCATCCGGCTGGTGGACCACTGCGAAAGGGAAAGGATAGAGGTCGTAATTGGGGCCGACACCAATGCTCACCATCCTATATGGTGCATGAGCACTCAAAACGACAGAGGTAAGTCCCTGGTTGAATATTTTTTCACTACTATCTTTACCTTACTAAACACCGGCTCTGAACCGATCTTCGTCACCAAAAAGAGCCGTACGATTATTGATTTAACACTAGCTACTGAAAACGCGGCGGAAGCCATCATGGGCTGGCACTTCTCCAAGGAGGCATCCTGTTCAGACCACAGGTGGATTCGCTTCGATCTACAGGCGGGGACACTACAAACTCTGCCAATACGCAACCCGAGGAAAACCGACTAGGTCAAATTTGAGCAGCATCTAACAAGTAGACTTGCTCAACAGCGCTCGCCACAGATTCTCGATAACATCATACAGCTTGAGGAACAGGTAAACCACCTAATCAAATCTATAATAGACAGCTACCACATAGCATGCCCAGAAACCCTACCTCCCAAAACCCCCAGGCAAACAGCCATGGTGGGGCCCAGAGCTAGAGCTTTCAACAGGATGAATACTTGTGCAGATGTAGACTGGGACTCCTATCGTTCAGCCAAAACCAGCTACAAAAAGTGTATTAGATACCGAAGCAAACAGGGATGGCGAAAATTCTGTGAGAACATAGAATCATGCCAGCAAGCAAACAGGGTAAGGAAAGTCCTAGCACAGACAAAACCGATGGCACTGACCGCCCTTAAAAAACAGGACAACACACTCACAACATCGCCAGAAGAATCTAAACGCTTACTTATTGAAACCCACTTCCCTGGATGCGTCTTCACGACACTAATCAACTGGCATGATGAAACCATAACAGCTACTGCCCGAGACTGGCAGTATGCAAACAAAGTGGTCACACTGGAAAAAGTCCAGTGGGCCATCAGTAGTTTTCACCCTTATAAGGCAGCTGGCCCCGACATCAAAAGAGCTTTCGACAAAACCAGCTTCACCAGTATTAAGGCCGCCCTGTCAAAACATGGAGCGGAACCGGTACTATCAGATTGGATAACAAACATGCTCAGCAAAAGAGTAGTTCGCCTTGGGGAAGAAGATCAGACAGCTCTGATACCCAAAGGCTGCCCGCAGGGTGGAGTTATCTCTCCCCTCCTGTGGAATTTAGTGATAGACGACTTAATCACAAGGCTGAACAAAAACCGAGACTACCATAGGCTACGCCGACGACCTAACAATCCTTATCTCAGGAAAGGTAGCGGGAACGGTCTGTAACCTAATCCAATAAAAAAATGGTGCGGTGAATTCGAACTATCGGTGAATCCGAACAAAACCGAGTTAGTCATGTTTACGAACAAAAGGGTATTAGGCGAATACCGATAACCCAAACCCTTTGACACGGAACTCCAACTGTCAAAAGAGGTTAAATACCTTGGCGTTATACTTGACAGCAAGTTAAAATGGAGTAGCCACCTAGACAATAAATTTGAAAAGGCCGGGATTACCTTCTGGCAGTGCAGAAGATTGATTGGCAAAAAATGGGGGCTAACACCGAAAATCATCCTGTGGCTTTAAGAAACAGTAATCCACCCCATGATAGCGTATGGCGCTAACGTCTGGTGGCCAAGGACCGAAAACAGCACAATAGCGGCTAAACTACAACGGACCCAAAGACTAGCCTGCATGGTAACAACTGGTTGCACGAAATCTACCCCCACCGCGGCAATGGAAGCCATGCTCTGACTCCCACCCTTGGATCTGTTCATCCGCCAAGAAGCAACAGCTGCGGCTATACGCCTAAGGGCACTCAACCTATGGAGCGAGAGAAACACACGACACACCTCACTGCTCACAGATCTCACAAAGGAGATACCTATGATAGGAGCAATAAATGATCGTGTACCCAAACAACACTTATTCGACAAAAAAGGCTTTATGCCCAACGGAATTACGCATCTTCACAGATGTATCTAAAACTGGTACAGGCACTGCGGCTGGCATCTTCACGGAGGACCTTAATATATCCATTTCAACACCGCTGGGGACCCATAGCACAGTATTTCAAGCTGAATGCATGGGGATTACCCTGGCAGCTTCAGCGGTAATGGCCAGGAGAGTGGAAGGCCACTCAAAACGCATACTCTCCGACAGCATGGCCGTGCTGCAAGCTTTAAACAGACACACTATAAACTCGGGACTAATACTGGAGTGCCATCTTAAATTGAACCAAATAGGCCACTTCAACAACATAACCTTGCAATGGATTAAGGGCCACAGCGGCTCGCGCGACAATGATGCAGCAGATGAGCTTGCCAGGAGAGGATCTGACATGGTGGTAATGGGACCTGAGCCCATAATACCGATCCCCTTTGCATACCTACGAACCATAGTAAACAAACGAACGAGAGATCAACACAACAGCTATTGGATAGATCTGGAGGTTTGCAGACAGGCGAGGGAAGCATTCCCTGTGCTTGAAAATAGACTGACCAGGCGTCTTCGACAACTGACCAAACGGCAACTGCGCACGGCCACAGCTGCCATCACGGGGCACGGCTCCTTCAATAAACACATTATTTTAGGAAACACCGACAGCCCTCTCTGCAGAGCCTGCATGAGAGAGGAAGAAACAGCGGCACACGTGCTCCTACACTGCCCTGCAACCGCCACATACAGGGTTAAGTACTTCGGAATCACAGGTACGCTCCGGGAGATCGCCAGCAGCGTGAATAGCTTGCTAGCTGGATCCATCGCGCGTTGGCATTGTTTAAATAAGTGTCCTTTAAACTTGTAACTGAACTGAACCATATATTCAACATACCTAGTTCCCGATGTGGTTGGCCACAAAACATCATTTACTTTCGATTTTATAGTCCGTGCTCATAAACAATGACACGACCTACAGATTATGCGCGAGATGACTGCGGCGCATCTTCACACTCAGAAGTCGATACTGTAACGTGCCACGTTATAAAAGCGGATCCAGAAGTAGACGATTTAGCGCCAAGTAAGTGTTTGTACTCGTAACCAATGTATTTTTTTTTTTTTTTTTTTGAATAGGGGTCCGCTAGAATATTATATTGTAGCGAGACCCCCCTTGTGTACCCGCGCGTTAGGTTCGCGCGGTCCTTATTTACGGATTAAGTTTTTATTAAGATTATGTTGTGAAAATGAAGAATAATGTCTGAAGGTTTTATACTTTATGTAGAGCTTTAATTTTTCAGAGTAAAATGCGAAGTTGAGAATTTTAAGTATCTGAATGTATTGACTGGACTGAACTTTAATAATAATCATGTAATAGTGTTTAATTTTTTGAGCCATTTGGGCTATTCTATTGGGACAATTTAGTAGGATTCCAAATATATTTGTTGAAGTCGAAAAGGGGGTTATTGCTTCGATTTGTGTCGAGTTGAATAAGTTTGTGTTCCATGTGTGCTTATTATTCTAACAGTTTATTGAGCGGTTTATTGTATAATAAACTACAAAATGCCCGGTTTGTTAAAATGTACGTGTGTCTTAGTAATGTAGTGTAACTGTAGATGTGTGGCGTGTAACTATTTATATATATTATTACTATATATATTATTTTAGTATCGAGAATTGTGTTTTTAATGCTGGTACTGTGTAGTGATACTTTGTGTATTGGATAGTATTTTTGTGTCTTAGTGTATTTGTTTTTCTTTATTTATTGCCAAAAATTCTTTGAGTTAGGAAGTACAAGTTTAGTTTTACGTGGTTTTAAATTGAATGATTTGTTTATTTCTGTTATATTATTTTAGTGTTTGAATGTTACAATGCATATTTTTTAAAATACCATTATAGCATATCAATTTATATTAAGAGGCCTAAAGTGAATTTATAAAATTGGTTTGTAATTAAATTTTCTAATTAATTTGTTAACTTGTACTCCTATGGAGTGCGGTGCGATGGCTGGATCACTCTAGCAATAGGCTACAGCAGCTCGAGCCATCGCGTCCCACTTCCTCCTAATGGGGCAGTCGCTAGAGAACGCGTTATGCTGTACGAGCGGCAGTTTAGCACGTGCGCAGTTAATGCAGTTCAAGTGCTCGGGTGCGTTTGTTTCGGGGCACTCCTTCTGGAGGTGCTTATCCCCGCATCCGCTGCAAAGGTCATTGGGTTCCGAGCAGAACTTCCGCGTATGACCGTAACCCAGGCAGCGGGTGCATTGGATTAAGGGCGATTGGTCCTCCACAGAGACTCTTTGGAGGTCTACGTGAAGTTTTCTCGCTTCAATCGCCCTTTTCCAAATTGCTGGTGATACGCTTAAAACGTAGTGGGTGGTGAGCGGGTTCCGGGCTTTCTTTTTATACTTCACCATCATCCTGTTGTCTTCGTCCTTGAGGTCGCCAAACACCCCCCGGTTCTGGTTTCGAAGGGCTGCTAGGACTTCGGTATCACTGTGTACCAATAGCACGCCTTTCAAGACCAGAAGCGGGTCCTTATTTTTGACAATCTCAACGACAAGACAATCCCCAGCTTCCTCTATTATCCTCTTCTGAACTTTGTTCCTTTCCTCTTGGGTTCTACAACTCATGATGATTTTCCTATCTCTACCCTTCCGGACTCGCTCCACCGTCACCCAACCCTCATTTGCCTTCATAACTTTCCTTATTTTTTCTAATACCCTATCCCCTGTTTCTATTTCATCCCTCGAGGAGACAGCTCCACAAAGCGCCTATCATATGGTAGCCTGGCTGGCTCACCGTTCTTGTAAGACACAGATAAACCAGTAGACTCGTGGAATGATGCCGATTTGAAGCCAGCTGTGGCAAAAAAAGACGTCTTTTTACTGAAATTGACGTCATAAAGCTGTTAGAAAATTCATGCAAACTCATTACTTGCACAACTTGAACAGAATTTTGAAAGAACGAGCGAAGAGCTCCTTAAGTTTGTCGTATGTCATTATTTCCCAGAAATTCGTTCCTTATTAGCGACACTATTGAATTGTTTAAAAATACAGCATGTATATTTTCTAAATTTTAAAAAATCCAATGACGCAAATTTAGTTTGAAACAAAATCAAGCCCGTGACTCCTTTGAGTACTTTTTACTATTCCTTGTAGTTTCGAATTTCGCCGTTCTCGTCGTTTTGACCATGTCACCTGTCAATAGTAGCCAGTGCCCTTACACGTCGGCTGTAGACTTGGTTTGAACAAATCACACGGTTACAGATTTATATGTAGGACGAATGAAGGCAGTATCTATTGCACTGGTTTGCAGATGATGTCGCGGTAGAGCAAGATGGCGCAGACCTGTATCATACCGCACTAGGCATACACACGGAGTGCGACATACCTGTGGATATTGTGAAGGAGGAACCGGATGACGTCGACACTGGTAAGTCGTCGAGTCTAGCAGAAAATCGTGAAGAAACATTACTACGGCTTACTCAATGACACACATTTAAAATCCTTGAGGTCGTCAGAATCATTGGTATTGGCATTACCTTGAGATTCTACGATTTTTTATGACAATGCGTTCAATGTACAAGCGGTTCAGTTATGGAATGCGCTCCCATTATCGATTAGACGGCCGGGCACAATCACTGGCCATCTTCACAAGAATGGTGAAAGAGCACTACCTGGGCCTATAATCTCACCCATTCTCCAGCCCCCACAACTTTCGTGCGAGAAATCAAATATAAATGTAGGTTTAGTATGTATGTAAACATGAATGATTTATATTATGTACGATTATATATAGATGTCATATTTATGTTGTAAGTACGTATATTTCTGTTCAAACTACAAGTCAACAACCATCTTTAGTTCTCCCCGTGACCATGGCTGCTGAAAAGCAACCGAAACGTCGGGATCAATGTAAAATATAAAATAACATCAAATAAACCGCGATAGAATCCGTTAAAAATAGTGTTATATCAAAACATAATGTGTTTTATTTCTTACATGGGCATATAATGAGAAGTCTACACATTAATTGTAGAACTAAACTACACAAACACAACCAAGCTTAAGTTTCTCCTTTACAAGTTGAAGGTTTCTATTTTAATATTTCTGTCAACCCCTTTAAAGTTACAATGAAGCGACATGATTTATAAATTATTCAGGTGCTCGTCGACTTGCCGCGCAGAAGGACTGTAAAGATACTCTTTTAAACAGCCTCAAGAGAACTGACCAACTAATGGACGAAGTTGAAGAACCGAAAAGAGGGACTGAAAGAGCTGTTGGAGACAAACCAGTTAATAAGATATTAGAAACCCGCGAGGAAATAGCCATCAAATTACGTAACAATAAACAAAATAATAGCACATCCAATGATAATGGCACTCACACAGAAGTGTCTGAAAACAAAATCAGTGCAGACCGGAGTATTAATAGTAGCTCAAGCAACAAACTTAAACCGTTGTTATGTGACACTTGCCAGAAATTCTTTAGACAAAAAGTGATTTATTAAAACATATTCGTTTACACTCTGGCAAGAAGCCTTATCAATGTAATCTATGTAAGAAATATTTCAGTTATAACAGTACTTTCAAAAGACATGTTCGTACTCATACTGATGAAAAACTTAATGAGTGTAAGGTATGTAAGAAATGTTTCAGTGACAAGGGGAATTTAGATAGACATAGGTATTCGTTAAGACGCGGGTGTGAAACCTTACAAGTGCAATGTATGTGAGAAATGTTTCAGTCAAAAGGGTCATTTAGATAGTCATATTCATACTCACACGGGTAATAAACCTTATGAGTGTATGTAAGAAATGTTTCAGAGATAAGAGGACCTTAGGAACACATACTCGTTTAAGCACTCATTAACAACTACAGTTGCCTACTTGTTAGAGAACCCTGAGATTACTTTCAGGATCAGCATTGAGCTATGTGAATAAGGTGTTGTTTTAAGGGTATATATTTAAATTTTCCAACATTTACAAGTTGCACAAACTGCGAGCCACTCGCAGCCGACAATAGGGTATTTGACTACTGCTAAAAAATAGTTCTGTATTATGTATTACACCATAAAAATGCAGATGGTATCAATATTTTTTTGAGAACTGTTTTATTTACGATAAAAATCGATATTAGTTTGATTTAAAAAAGTACGCGCCATTCACTGAAAAGCTGTTTTACTCCTCAGCAAACGGCAGACAATAGAGACAAATTATTTATTCCAAACTATTACTAAATATTACTTAATATTCAATGAAATTTTGAAGCAATTCGAATGCTACCGTTTCGAATAGACTTAGTGCGGAAAAAGTGAACAGCCAGGGCGGTACTTGAGCTACCTAGACACGTCCCAGATATTCGATCATGTTTAAACATTGTTTTTAAATAGGCTCGCCCCATCGTCCCAACGCATTGGGACCTAAACATAACTGGCGAATCGTGGGTGTGTAATACACCTCTGCCTACCCCTTCGGGGATACAGGCGTGAAGTTATGTTATGTTATGTGTATTATAAAATTGAAAATTGATTGTGTATGTATACATTGGAGATATTTAATAAAAATTCTTGGGTAATAATAAATGAACGATTCTGAAAATAAAAATATTTATTTTTTTAATTCTTGTTTTTTTTTTTCGTTTATCTTTGTTCGCGATGGACGCAAAAAGTACTGAACGAATTTGTATGCATTTTTTTCTATTAAAAATGTCTTGGTAAGACCTAAAATCTACCGTATGTTTAATTGCAATTGGTTAAGTAGAACCGAAGATTATGACCGAAAAACGAACGAACGGCAACGCCGGACATCGTTTTAGCCCTTTCGGCCGCCATCGCAACTAAACTTCGCAACCGGTTGTGAAAAAGTTATTCATTTGTTGACAATCTTCGCGGTCTATATATATATATCTTTATATATAAAAATGAATTGCTGTTCGTTAGTCTCGTTAAAACTCAAGAACGGCTGGACCGACCGTCTTGAATTATTTGTGGAGGTCCAGAGAAGGTTTAAAAGGTGAATAAATATGGAAGTTGTTATCGATTGAGGCAGTACGAAGTCTGCCGGGTCAGCTAGTATATATATATATATATATATAGGACACGTCAATTTGACTTCACGTCGCCTGATGGTAAGCTGAAGGTAACGTCTCAGGAAAGAGGGTCACCATTACATACACGTACCATGTTAACAATGGTGGCACTCAGCTTGACGGCCTCATCAGAAGAGGATTGTGGTCGCAGCACCGCGTGACACCCACCGGTCCCACTAGTGCTGCGACCACAACCCCCCTGCCCGGCTATGCACTTGCTGACCCCTGAACGCAATCAAACCGAAATTTGATTGGCTACGGTTATTTTTCCTCTAAATATTATACTCGTAAATGATATTGATTTAATTATATGAATTAAATAAATGTGACGTTGGTATTAATTCTCCCTGTCAGTAGTAAGACATATTTTGTCCAGAACCGGCCCTGGTCAATGAAGGTGTATTTAACTATCTGTTGGTACGTAATTTGTGCACAAAACTTAAACAAAAGTAATATAATTTCGTTAGTGATGTCTACTTCAAACATTTATATAAATTCCTTTACAATAGAATTCATAACAACAAGAAGAGGAAGTATATCTATTTTTTTTTTATTCCGCTCAGGTGGTAGACAAGCTCACGGCCCACCTGATGGGAAGCGGTTACCGTGGCCTACACGTAAGGGTGGCCTATGGACGCGCGCAACACCAGGGCGGGGCGTCACACCTCGCGCTGTATGAAGGACGCCGCGCCGCAAAAAACCGGCCAAGTGCGAGTCGGACTCGCACACCGAGGGTTCCGTACAAACCTGTAGGTATATAATTAAAAGTTTACCCATCACGACAATCGAGTCATAGTTATGGTAGTAGTAACTTTAAAATTTTCAAAAATATTTTTTATTATTAGTCCAGTTAAAATAAGTCATAACTAAGGAATAATTCGCATAGAGCTGAAAATTGGCAGAGAAATTAAATACATCGTTATAAATAAAATGTCAAAAATCCCCATCGATCCTACTTCTGCAAAAAAAAATATTCAAGGTCAAACGTACAAAATTTTTTTCCATTTTTCTCGAAAACGGTAAGTTTTATCGTGAAAATAGGTCAGACAAAGTTGTAGATCATACAATTCTCTACAAAAATGGTACAGTCACTTTTTCTCTTACGACTCACCATTCGTGAGATATCGCGGTTTTAATAATTAGAAAATAATATTTTACATACGAGTAATATATACACTAAAACGCAGCCTGTACACGTCATCGGACGTTCAATATAAATGAAAATAAAAAACTATTGGTTTGTGTTACTTACACAATAAAACTTGTATAAATTGAATGAGTATTTTAAAATAAATTAATGAATTTTCGGATAGGATCACTTCGTTGTCCGTCCGACAACGAAGTGAACCTATAAGGGTTCCGTTTTTTTCCTTTTGAAGTACGGAACCCTAAAAAGTATATAAAAATGGAGACGCATTTTATAAATGCTATGCTAAAAACGGATGTAAAGGAAATTCAACACTAAATACCTACACGAAATGACATAAAAATCACAAAGGAACACGACGCTGGCTGAGAAGCGGACATCGGAAAGAATCAAACTTTGAAAAAAAGTAGACAATCTGAAGAAGACGAGCAGTTGTAATTTTATATCAATTCAAACAGTATGAACACGTTATTAAGGGACTCAAAAACGACGGTTTTCAATTTACAAATAACATACCACAGTTTCATAACATAAAAACGGAATATTTTTTTTTTTTATACCACTCAGGTGGCAAACAAGCTCACGGCCCACCTGATGGGAAGCGGTCACCGTGGCCTATGGACGTGTGCAACACCAGGGGCGTCACACTCGCGCTGCCGACCCTAAAAAAATAAATTACAAAGCAGGAATAGCCTTTAGTATTCCGGGAAGACCAAAGGCTACTCCCGCCTCTCCCTTCTTTTTTAGTTTTTGTGCTGTCAGAAGGAAGACTCTTCCCTCTGACCTCACAAAAACTCTCAGTGAGCTCTGGCTACCCTACTCACCGTCGGGAACACAACACGAGGTTATTATGGCCGCGGTATTCTGTAGGGCGGAGGTACTTCCCCAGTCGGACTGCTCAGTTGGACGGGAATACCGTCTGTTTATACTGGAGATTGATGGCACTTGGTGGAACTTGCTACACATATTGAATAAATCACTTGTACTTTTCCACAATTATTTATTTATTTGAACCTTACCGGTTTCACCTTACGGCCGTAATGGGAATACCGTCCTCTCTTAATTATAATTATAATGAGAGAGACAAAGTTTTAGATGTTGCAAATGTTGCAATGTCACGTTTTAATCATTCTCATGATCTAATCGTACCTACTAAATTTTAAAAAATTTGTGTCGTACGTGGATAGCGATAAGCGAATCATTGCGTTCTGTTCTAATGAAAACAGACATGAGATGAGTAAGTATCATTATTTTTATGCTGACGGCACTTTTAAGTGCTGCCCGAAAGGGTTTTATCAACTTTATTCAATACATGGATACAATAAGCATAACAATTCCATAGCTTCTTTAATTTTTGCTCTTTTGCCGGATAAAAAAAACAGACACATACAAAATTTTGTTCAACTTAATCAAGTCAAGCATCGACTGGAACCAACAAAAAATAACCCTTGATTTCATTCCCGAAAATCATATTCAAAGGCTGCTATTTTTATTATAATCGTTGCTTGTGGAAAAAAGCAAAAGCTTTAAAAGTAAAATTAAGAACAGCAAAAAGGCATGTTGCAAGGTGCGGTGGCCTAGCTGGTCTTCCTGAACAATACATAGAATAAGGTTATGAGTAGCAAAAACCGTGAGAAATCCATGACCAATTGCAAAAATTTAATAAATACTTTAATAAGCAATGGTTAAAGAAAATGCGGCGATATGTGTACGTAGCGGACTGCTCAGACGAGGTCTAAGGAATAAGCTACACTATTTGGTTGTGTTAATGCACCTGGGTGAATAAGGTACACTATTTGGTTGTGTTAATGGACCTGGGTCAATAAGGTACACTATTTGGTTGTGTTAATACACCTGGGTGAATAAGGTACACTATTTGGTTGACTTAATGCACCTGGGTGAATTATGCAGGTGAATTAAGTCTACGAAAGGTCGAGTTCGATCTCCAGTCGTCCCGGGCACACACCTCTGACTTTTCGTAGTTATGTGTGCATTAATAAATGTTAATTATCGCTCGCTTAATAATGTGCCCGGTAGATGGCAATAGGCTCGCCCCCTATTACATTGGGACTTTTAACATAATTGGCGAATCGTGGGTATGTAATACACCTCTGCCTACCCCTTCGGGGATACAGGCGTGAAGTTATGTGTGTGGGTGTGTGTGTGTGTGTGTAAAGAAAAATGAAATTATGTCTTCTTGGTCTTGTGGTAATGAAAATATAAGAACAAATAATAGTGTTGAAGGATGGCGTGCGAAAATTAATAGATATATAGGAAGAAAATATCCAACATTGCCACAAATTTTGGATAATTCTGCCAACGGAACATAGACCTTATCATTTAAATATCAAAGTAAAAAGAATAAAGAGTACAAAGCAATTGACAAGGAAACTGACCAAGCGTTAAATGAACTAAAAGAAAAAAAAACTGTTGGTCACTTCTTGGAGATTATTTGGTTTTAGTCAGTCCGACTCCGACACGCCCACGTGTAGCCCGTGGGGGTTTCCACACGTATAAAAAGCCCTTTCGCAATTACGTTTTAATTTCATAAATTTTAAAAATAAACTATAAAAAGTACATTTAATTGTTTCAATATACGAGGGAAACCTGAATTAGGCCACTAATGGTGTATTAATTTGAAATACACTTATAGATCAGTGTTTGATATAAAAGATCTTTACTTAGGAAATTTCCGAAATTTTCTCACAAATTCATGAGTTCGTTCTTCCTGTAATATAATAGCTATTTTCATTATTTATATTTTGTTTGAAAGTTGATTTCAACATTTTACAACTCTGTATCAAATTTTGTTTTTATTGGCCGCTTGATAAATTAATTCGATTTTCAAAAACAGTGCTTCCTACATGCTATCCATTTTGATGATAAATTTCGTATTATTACTTAACAGCTGTCACTATTCGAAAATGGAATAAAAGTTGCTGTTTGTAAGCATAATGTTGTCTCATTCATACACAAGAAAAATCTTAAAATTTGGATTTGTCATTCCTAAAAAAAAATGAAAAAATGTTAGTAAGTACTGAAAATTGTGTTTCCTCCAATTTCTTCAAGTAAAACGGCAATATCATATGTAACGACCTAATATTGTTGTATTAGATGAGGACTACATTACTATAATACGACTGCACCCCGCCTGATGGTAAGCTGAGGTGAAGTCCAAAAAGTAGTGGCCACCATTTCCAGAGATTGTGCCTAGAATGGTGGCCCCTACCTAGACGGCCTCAACAGATGTTTTTTCACGCCCCGCTTAATGACCTGTGATCAGAGGAATTTGAACATCCGGTCATCTTGCCGTTTGCTGGTCTTCTTGCAGTCGATCATTAATAGTTTTGTCATTTACGCGGATACCTGTGGTCAGATGTAGGCGGTATTGCAGTTTCATGCCGTCACTGTACGATCATGAAGAGCACTGGACATTGTCTTCACCTGTTGATTAAACTGATTAGTCACACGACTCATTTTAGTATTAACGAGAACCCTCTTCAGGCTAAATACTGTCAAATCTGCCAGCTAATATTGATAAAAAGCCAAATACTACACAATGTCTTAAAAAGTCAATATCCTGCTGGATGACAAAAATTGAAGGTCAAAACTGCTAAAATGGCAGGATCCTCCCACGTATGGTCACACTGGTCAGTGCTCAAAGTTCAAAGAGCGTTGCCAACTCAGTAGTTTTACCACTAAATTTAGTAGTTTTTATTGTTGAACAGTAGAAAAAAAATAACTTTAGTAGTTAGTAGATTTTGTTAGTAGCATGGATGGTCATCAGTACCTATATACAAATTTTTATTTCTTAACCATCGCATGTCAGCATAAAAAGTTAATTACTTTACTTACTTTTCTCATGAATGTTAAAATTAAATATGTATAACACTAGATATTTGAATAGCGCCCTATGCGCGCGCCTAAATTTTAACCAATAGATGAATCGCGGCCCGTTTTTTGCGAGTTTCGACCTTTAACCGCTCGAGCGCACACGCCTGAAAACACCAAACTGCAGTCGAGCGTATAGATATTCACATACAATTAATATAAAAGATAAGATAATCATTTTCAAGCAGATATTCGCACGTAAAATAAACAATATTTTTTTAAATATAATCCCCCAGAGCGAGTTAGTGGTTTTTAGTGGAATGGATTGGTCGTCTTAGTGGGAGAGAATTCAGAATGCTGGCAACACTGGCTCAAACATGCTTCTTCATGCTTCCTTCCTTTCCTATTCCTTCCACATTTTTCATTACGCACGGGTATAAAATCTTTCGCATGTGTTTTTGGAGGTTAAATAAAATAAAATATGTAGTCATAATATATAACAAGTAAATATAAATTTTATAGCAGAAGCCACAAAAAAGAAGTGAATTATTGTTAAACTCATTCAAGGAATTCAATATTTCACAGACAGTTTATAAATTGCTGACGCCATGTGTGAATTATAAGATTGAGGATACTCTACATTTTAAAGCATTTAGTACAATACAAGTACCTAATGCTCTTAATTACCGTTAATCCAAACAATATAAACGGTGTTATTAACCTATCATTAACGTAAACATGTAGAAGTTGTCGATGTGTAGAATTTGTTATTGGTGAATATTCCAATGCGGTCGATAGTCCAGACGCATCTACAAGAGATGTACAAGTCTTTGACCAAGATGCCGGTAAGTGAGCATTCTTTTCATAGGAAACAAATTCAGTGCCTGAGTGACCCTATTGGCTTCATTTTCTATGTTCTTTTCTTTACAACTATTCAAGTTTGGCAAAAGCTTTTATTAAATGTATTCTTACTTTGTGTCGGAAGAATATCACTCCCTGTTCCTCACATGAATGATAATAAAAGAGTTTTGTTTTTTTATCACTGAAAGGCTCACATTCGAACTCTACCTCACCTGGTGGTAAGTGCCCATGTGGTCTACAATGAAACACGTTTGGCTAGAAGACTCCAACAAATCCCTTATCAAACTAGGCAGCCACTGTTGTTGCGAATAACTAGAAATGTTATTATATGTCTGAGTTTGTTATAGAAGACATCAGACTAATACTGGCCTGCAACCTCTTTTGTGCGAGGCTCGAGAACTCCTTGGAGTTTAGGAAGCTTTAACATTTGTAGATCTCTGACATGTAGCAACATAGTATATTTAATTACCTTGTGTTCTGGATATTATCATCTCTATTGGACGCCCCTTAGTCTTTTTTGTAATTTACAGATGCAAGCGATGACAGCAGCACATTTTCAGACTCACAAGATGACGCAGAAAAAGAAAACATAAAGTCGGCCAAGTAAGTGTCTTTCTGGCATTTGAATTTGTATGTCTTTGCTAGTTAGGTATCTACAAATGTCACCAAGTGATTAGAATGGCATGGGTCTATAATAATAAAGCTATTCAAGTGGGAGTCAGACTTGCGCACTAACTTGCAGCAAACTGAAGTGACAAAGGGCCAGCTACACTTGCCAAAGGCTCAGTGATATCAAATGAGTACATATAGAACTCGTTTGGACTTGTATGGATGGTGGGATGCTGGCCAGCCAGAACACCTGAAGACTTCAAAAAGTAGCAGAGTTAGAATACAACTCCAGTAGTAGATTGCAGTAGGCGTAAGTTGATTGATTTAAACAAGATTTCAATAGCATTTCTTGGTGTAACGCAGGCAGCTACGTGTTTACGGTTTGGATGTTCATGTCTAATAAATATGCCTAGTTACCTTCACGGGTGCTAAATGAAAATGTACATTGTGACCTAGTCATATTCTAGTAATAATATGAACCTTAACTGTCCGAGAGTCATCTGCCCCATTTCATAGCGTGTCCATATGCAGCAGTCTGAGCATTCTTGTTTGTGTCTCTAACCTTCAATTATTTTAAATCCGTCTGCAGTTCTCTAAGAAGACCCTTCAAAAGGAGATGACGCCATCCAATCATCAGATTCAGAAGACATTATAAGTCTCGCAGTATTTTAGGAATCACCGACAGCCCTCTCTGCAGAGCCTGCATGAGAGAGGAAGAAACAGCGGCACACGTGCTCCTACACTGCCCTGCAACCGCCACATACAGGGTTAAGTACTTCGGAAATACAGGTACGCTCCGGGAGATCGCCAGCAGCGTAAATAGCTTGCTGGCGTTTTTCAATGAGTTGGGGTGGATCGAGTAAAATGCCCACCCTCACGCAAAAACCGCGCCTTGTCGTGGAGTTGCGGATACCAGCTCGCGAAACCATACCATAAGTCTCGCAGTCGCCAGGGAAGATCAGAGGGACGTCACAGTTAGGGAATGTACTTGTATATACATTTTTTAATATTTGTTTGTTGTAAAACTGATTCGAGTAAATTTGGTTCCAATCGACGATCGAGCTAGGTGCTTCCAAACCTGGGCGGGCCCTGTATGGCTGCCCAACACCTCTCCACTCGACTGGTCTGGGCCATTTCGCTGTACGGTGCTGCGGTGTGATGGATGACTGAAAGCCCTTGTGGTACAGAGGGACTGGGCAATGCTTATCATATAATTTTCACAATACAATGATGTTCTTGTAACGCCGAGCTCCTTACAACTCAGCAATTCTTTGATTTTCAATTTAAATGCATTTGTGCTCAATATACCATATATAGTAGGCAGTGCCCTTGCACGTCAGCAGCAGACCACGTGCTTTCAAACAATCATACGACTACAGATTTATATGTAGGACGGATGAAGGCACTATTTATTGTACTTATTTGGAGATGTTGCCGCGGTAGAGCAAGATGACGCAGACCTGTATCATTCCGCCCAAGGATTACACACAGACTGTGGCATACCTCTGGATATTGGTTCTTCACAGTATCCAGAGGTATGTCTCACTCCTTGTGTAAACCTACCTCCGTGTGTAACCTCCGAACCGGATGACGTCGACCCTGGTAAGTTAGAAGACTGTTGAACGGACTTCGGTGGATATTCAAAACAGCTAACGGCCGAGAGATACATTCTGTACGAAGCATATACAACGAGAACATCACACCCTGGCTACCTTTCGTGTCCAGACGCGAGGGGCGGAGGTCACAGAACAGATATTTAAAAAAAAAAACTTGGGTTATGGTAATGAATGATTCTGTAGAAATTAAAACAATTTTCTTTTTGCAATTCTGGTTCGCGATGGACGCAAAAACTACTGATCGGATTTTGATGCAGTTTTTTTCTATTAGAAAGTTCTTGGTCAGACTTGATTGATCCATCTGCCGTGTTTCAGGCAGACACCCAGGCAGGAAACGGTAACCGACCTCAGCTAGTAAACTAATATAAATGTAAAATGATATTGTGGCATAATATCTGTCCCGAGTGAATCCTGCTGCCGGTATCCACAGATATAACACTAATTGTGTATGTAACCACAGATGTAACACCATCCCCGGTCCATATTTACAATTGATTACAATATATTAGGTCGTTACATATGAAATTGCCGTTTTTCTTAAAGAAATTGGAGGAAATACAATTTTCAGTACTAACATTTTAGCATTTTTTTTAGGAATGACATCCAAATTTTATGTTTTTTTTTTGCGTATGAATGAGACAACATTATGCTAACAACAGCAACTTTTATTACGTTTTTGAAAAGTGACAGCTGTTAAGTAATACGAAATTTATTATCAAAATGGATAGCATTTGAAGTGGAAGTACTGTTTTTGAAGATCGAATTAATTTATCAAGCGGCCAATAAAAACAAAATTTAATACAGAGTTGTAAAATCTTGAAATCAACTTTCAAACAAAATATAAAAGGTCCGTAATTTTACTTCGAGAGTTACCTATATGTTCGATGAATGGAAAGTCGCCTGACGTTTGATCGAATATTGCTATTTCGAATGAACCGTTTATCGCCAAACGCAACTTTGACTTTGACTTTGACTATCGAATATTTATCAATCGATGGACTGATGTCCGAAAATTAGTAAAGTGGGTTAGGTTAGGTTAGAACTGTGACCCCAACAGAGCGCGAGCCGAGCGAGCGTGCCGCGGTAGCGGCCGGCGAAGCGCTGGAATCAGTTTATTATCTTCCTTTTCATAAAATTTCATGTCTAAATCTCATTCGAATCAGCAATCCATCGATTAATAAATATTCGATAAAACGTTCAGTCGAAGTTGCGTTTGGCGATAAACGGTTCATTCGAAATAGCAATATTCGACCAAACGTTCTGTCGACTTTCCATTCATCGAACATATAACTCTCGAAGTTTAGTTACGGACCCAAATATAAATAATGGAATTAGCTAAATAACGAACTCATGAATTTGTAAGAAAATTTCGGCCATTTCATAGGTAAAGACCTATTATCAAGCTAATTTACCGCGAGTAGGTAGGTCTTACAAAAATTCCGGATTGTGGTAGCTAACAGGTTTAGCAGGGTTCAAATATTTCGATTTGACGTTTCTCTAAAATGTAAGGTACCTAGGTACTAACTGTGTTAAGATAATTATTAACATTATTTAAACAAAATTTTGTCCTACAAATTGTATGGTTCGATCATAGCGTCGGTAGCTTAGTGGTTAAGGAGTCGACTCTACGATCGAGAGGTCCCGGGTTCGAATCCTGGCCATTACACTACCGACGTGAACCCACTCCTAACACAAGCAATTTAGCTTAGCTGGAGGGGTTAGGGGGAATATTAGTAATTTCGGTTACTAATATTCTTTTTAAAAAAAAAAAAAAAAAAAAAAAAAAAAAAAAAAAAATAGAGTATCCTTCCCACATGTATTGATGACGAGCCCATCAAAAATGATGACTAACCAACTGATTTTTGTACTGTGGTTTAGTTAATATTTATGTAACTAAACAGCTACGTTTTCCTACAAATTACGTAACCCGTTATCCGTCCTTCGCTCAGAAATTGTTTCGCATGTCATTGCCCTGTTTGCTACCGCAATCGACTATTTCTGTAAGAGAGAAAGTTGGACGTCTCATCAAATGAAACTACTCACGGCCACGGCAAATTGAAGCTAATTTGCCGTGAGTAGCTGCCATTTCAGCTTTTCTCCGCTTTCAGTCCAAGATCTCTGGTCCATTTCTACAATTGATTACTATCAAGCGATATAATCAATTGTAGAAAGGAGCCGGAGATCTTGGACTATAAGATCTTGGACTATAAGATCTTGGACTATAAGATTTGCCGTCGCACATTGTTGAGTTTTGCTCTTACCGGCCGTGTCCTTATTATGATTGGAGCTAGAACGCCTTTGATCTGAAGTATGAGCAGGTACTCATGTAGTTAGTACCTTTCTTTTTCGTGCGGAAATCCCTTCGGATACCCCCCCACCGGCCAGCGGGGGCGGTAATGTCGGCTTGAACCGACTAAAACCGCACGCCGTCTCGGGTCTTAAAACGTGTAAGGTTGCTCATAGAGCATATCCCTCGCCATGTAGTTAGTACCTAAGTATTAACATATAGTATGTAGAATAACGTTGTATTATTCAATATTGTTCTTGAGCACGGCAGTCGCTAACGGCCGAGCCACACGGTGCGGCACCGCACCGCACTGGCGAGCAGCGAGGCGTCGCAATGTTGTTACGGCGCCGCTGCGGCGCCGCACTGCTTGCACCCCTCCCCGCCTCGTCCGCCTCGTTCCCAAGTTTGGTCGGCGCGCCGTGTGGCATACCATACATTTGTATATGTAGGAAACCGTCGCGGCACCGCACCGTGTGGCCTAGCCGTAATGTACGTCTTAATTCCACCACGACATCTACACATAGTTCAGATCCCGTATCGAGACTTCATCACAGCCGACATGTATAAAGCAGTTGCTATTGATGGACTTGTCAGACCATTCCGAGTAAACCTTAGGCATTTGTACTGGTAGATGATAATGCGCTCCTACACCGAGCTCAACGAGTCAATGCTGCTCTCCGAGAATACGACATCACAAGGTAAGACTGGCCTTCCGGCTCGCCTGACTTTAACCCAATAGAGCACGCGTGGGAAGTGAGCTGTTTGGGCCCGTCAGCCCCGTCCCCAGACAGTGCCGGAGCTCAGGGAAGCCGCTGTTCAAGAATGGGACAAGTTACCCCAAGTAATGCTGGATAAATTGATACTCAGCATGCCCAGGAGGATCTCCGCATGTGTTCGAGCCGGGGGAGGAGTTGTATTAAATTGAATATACCTTTTTTTTTTTTTTTTCGTGCGGAAATCCCTTCGGATACCGCCCCCGCTGGATAGCGGGGGGTCTCCAGCGGGGGCGGTGATGTCGGGCTTGAACCGACTAAAACCGCACGCCGTCTCGGGTCTTAAGACGCCGGGGTGTAAGTTTACCCATAGAGCATATCCCTCGCACCCCGACTGACCCTGGGCCATCTCCGGTTTCGAGATGGCCCCCTTCCTTGCTCTCCACTGTGCCATCTGCTAATCAGAGGGACACGTGGAAAGCTTCCGAACAGCCCTCAACAGGGCCGTCCTCGCCTCGGTCGGAGTTGGCCGTAGGCGGCAGCGCCTCTCCCGCTCTAGGAGAGAGGCGCTGCCGTCTCCGTTGCCCAGGGTGCACCGCGTGGAGGTCCCCAACCAAGCACCCCAAATTGAATATACCTAAACCTTTTATTAATAAATCGTTGTTTAAGTTTGGTTACAGTCTTTTTCTTTCTGTCAACAATACTTTGTTTCAAGCAGCGTATTTCTATTTAATTAAAGCATAACTTCATAACATAACATACTACACGCCTGTATCCCCGAAGTGGTAGGCAGAGGTGTATTGCACACCCACGATTCGCCAGTTATGTTAGGGTCCCAATGTAATAGGGGGCGAGCCTATTGCCATCTACCGGGCACATTACTAAGCGAGCGATAATCAACATTTAACTACGAAAAGTCAGGTCTGTGCCCGGGGCGACTGGGGATCGAACTCGAGACCTCGTCTCGGCAGTCCGTTACGTACACCACTGGGCTATCGCCGCTTTTTTAAAATTAAAACAATTCTTCATAAAGTTCAATTTAAAAAATTAAATCAGCTTATGCTTGTTTACGTAGACACCTTTTTAGGGTTCCGTTGCCAAATGGCTAAAAACGGAACCCTTATAGATTCGTCATGTCTTTCCGTCCGTATGTCACAGCCACTTTTTTCCGAAACTATATGAACTATGCTGTTGAAACTTGGTAGATAGATGTATTCTGTGAACCGCATTAAGATTTTCAAACAAAAATAGAAAAAAAACTAAATTTTGGGGGTTCCCCATACTTGGAACTTAAACTCAAGATATTGAGGTTTCTAATATCATTTTTTTCTAAACTGAATAGTTTGCGCGAGAGACTTCCAAAGTGGTAAAATGTGTCCCCCCCCCCCCGTAACTTCTAGAATAAGAGAATGATAAAACTAAAAATAAGATGTAGGTACATTACCATGTAGGGGTGTGTGTTGGGTAACCTCCTCGAGTGTCGCTCCGATTCCGATCCCGCTGCAGTCCGGGGGGGAACGGAATCGAAGCGGCCGGTACACCCTGGGCGGCGGTCAATGGCTTCCCCTTCACCCCTTCATAGGGTTGGCATTGATCGTCGGCCAATACCCAACGTGGCGGGAACACATCGCTCTCCGTACTCCTCTGCTTTCAGAGGAGACAGGATGAGCGATGCTGTTAGTGGTGAGATGGCCCAGGGTCAGCCGGGGTGCGAGGGATATGCTCTATGGGTAACCTTACACCCCGGCGTCTGATGACCCGAGACGGCGTGCGGTTTTAGTCGGTGCAAGCCCGACATAACCGCCCCCGCTGGCCGGCGGGGGGGTATCCGAAGGGATTTCCGCTTCCGCACGATAAAAAAAAAAAAAAAAACATTACCATGTATTGCGCGAGCGCGTGGGCCGCCGCTACCTTCTGCGAGCATGTGATGCTCGCGAAGGAGATGGCGGAGCGCGCCCGGGAGAGGTTCAGAACCCTCCCGGCCCGCCGAGCCCGCAACACGCTCGCCTCGCGTCGCAGGCGACTCAGGCGCCGGAGGTCGCTTAACGACCTCCGTCCTCCATGAGCGCAGGCCTGGGGGTGGCAGGTGAGGCCGCCTGTCACTCCAGCAGAAGCAGGCCGGGACGGTGGGGCGACTAGCGCCCCTCCCCCAAACCGGGGCAAGACGGGGACACCGTGGTTCCCAAACCCGAGGGGGCCATCTCGAAACCGGAGATGGCCCAGGGTCAGTCGGGGTGCGAGGGATATGCTCTATGGGCAACCTTACACCCCGGCGTCTGCAGACCCGAGACGGCGTGCGGTTTTAGTCGGTTCAAGCCCGACATAACCGCCCCCGCTGGCCGGCGGGGGGGTATCCGAGGGGATTTCCGCACGAAAAAAAAAAAAAAAAAGGTACATTACCACGTAACCTTCCAACGAAAATTGGTTTGAACGAGATCTAGTATGTAGTTTTTATTAATACGCCATAAATCGTAAACCGCAATTTACCTTTCATTCAATCAACAAAATTATAAAAATTAAAAAAAAAAACATTGTTACTTGCTTCTACGAAACCCTTAATGGGCGAGTCCCACTCGCACTTGGCCGTTTTTATTTTATATTGAGTGAAGAAGTGTACAGGGCCCAAGAGCTTCGGGCCGAGCCAACCTCTCCTGCAAGCTGGTACACCTGCTGACTACAGTGTTAGTTTTAGAGTTTTCCTGACTAATCCTTCAGTCCCATAGACCGAAGACTAATTAGGTAGGTACTTACGCCGAAACAAACAAATAGGGATGCCTGAAGTTTGTTTAGAGTTTGTTGGATAACTCTAACCACCCGACTAAAAGTGCCAAACATTTAAAAAGTTAAGATGACTATGATTTCACTTGCCTCATACGCTTTTATATAGTCACGTTATCGAAATCCAACTGTTGGAATATGAGTAGATTTATTCTGGCAACACTGAACCTTTAACTGTTGGTTCTGCACTGCGAGTGAGATGATGTCATGTTTTTGATTAAGAATGTTAAATCTGTTAAAATCATTGAGAAAGAGTAATAAAACACTTTTAAATTGAAGAAATCTTTATTATATAATAACATGGTAGCTGAGAGTGGTTGTATTTTGTAAAAATTGTTTGGAGATTGCGAAGAAAATTTTGTTTAAAAAATATGGCGGAACAGAAGACCGTGCCCGAAACAAAGGCCGAAACAAATTGCCCAGAGGAACTAGGACGTATACCAATATTTGATGGTAAAGAATATGAGTGTTGGAAAATACGTTTAAATGTTGTACTTTCATTGAAAAAATGCAAAGACGTTGTCACGAGAAAAAAATTGAGGTCGGATGGTGACGAGTGGGACGAGAAGGATCTAAGGGCGGTGAACATAATTTATAGCGCTATATCGAACAACCAACTACAATTCATTAGAGAAGAAACAACGGCATACGATATAATTAAAAAATTTGACGAAATGTATTTGAAACAATCTACAGCGTTACAGATATGTATAAGAAACAAACTGGAAAAATTAAGGTTAAAAGATTTTGAAAATTCAGATAATTTTTTCATTCAATTTGAAAAATCAATAAACGAATTGAAGAGTGCAGGAGCTAATATCACAGAAAAAGAAAAATTAAGTTATATGATAAAAATGTTACCAAGTTCACTAAGTTACATAGGAGATTTAATTGATGTTTTGCAAGATAATGAACAGACTGTCGAGTATGTGAAAAGTAAAATTAAAATGGCCGAGATAAAAGAAAAAGAAGAAGGATTTAAAACAAATACAAATGTATTCAAGACGGAAAGGAAACAAGGAAAGACATGCTACAGGTGTGGAGGTTATGGACATCTTATAGCGCAGTGTACTAATAAATCAAACAATTCATGGAGACAGAGAGGTGCACAACAGCCAGGAGGTGGATCACAGCCAGGTGGATCACAGCCAGGAGGTGGAATGCAAGGTGGTGGATTTTCTCAGCAACAGCAGTATAGACAATCTCGTGGTGGTTATAATAGGGGTCGTGGTGCGAGTCAGCAGCGAGGAAATTGGCACCAACAGAGACATTTTCAAGGACAGAGTGGTGGTAAATCGAGTGGTTTCTACACGGAGGTGAAAACTTCAAACGAATCGGACATTGAGGTAAATTCTTGTGATTCTAAGATAGATTGGTTACTTGATAGTGGATGCTCTGACCACATAATTAATAATGATTCATATTTTTATGAGTGTGTTGATCTCAAACAACCCGTTAATGTTAAAGTGGGTGACGGGAGAATTCTTAAAGCAACTAAAGTAGGTACTGTATTACACGAATTCAAAGTAAATGGTGAATATGTTACAAATAAGATGTCTAATGTATTTTTTGTAAAAGAGATGGATAAAAATCTAATAAGCTATGGTAAAGTTACTAATAAAAATAAAATTGTGTCATTCGGAAATACTTCTAAAATATATGATTGTAACAGAGATTTAGTGGCAGTAGCATATAAAGTTAATGATATGTATCACATGACAAGTGAAATTGTTTATCCAGAAGTTAATGTATCTAGGAAGTGTAATATGACATCAAAAGAGAAATTGCACAGGACGTTAGGCCATGTTAATTTTAATTATTTAAAAACTATGTGTAATAAACAAATCCTGGATGGTTTACCAAAAGATATAGAATCTGAATATATGAAGTGTGGCATATGTGTAGAAAATAAAATGCATAATTTACCTTTTGAGAATGACAGAACTAGGGCAAAAGAAATATTGGAAATTATTCATACAGATTTAAATGGTCCGCATCAAACTACAGGTTTAAATGGTGAGAAATATTTTTTATCTTTTATAGACGATTATAGTAAGGTAGCAAAAGTGTTTGTAATAAATACGAAAGATGAAGTGTGTGAATGTTTTATTGACTATGTGAATTCAGTTGAAAGTAAGACTGGAAAGAGAGTGAAAAGATTGCGATGTGACAATGGTAGAGAATATATTAACAAGGATATATTTAGATTTGCTAGAGAAAAGGGAATCTACATTGAACCATGTCCACCATATGTTCACGAATTAAATGGTACAGCAGAAAAATATAACAGGGATATAATGGATATGGCAAGGTGTTTAATGGCAGAAGCTAATGTACATAGGAGATTCTGGCCTGAAGTTATTAAAACAGCAGCTTATTTGAAAAACAGGATTATTACTAATACTGTTGAAAGGAATAAAACACCTTTTGAAATAATGTTTGGTGAGAAACCAAGTGTGAAACATCTAAAACTGTATGGAAGTAAAGTTTATGTTAGAGTGCCTGAGGTGAGTGAACTCAAAATGGGATCGAAAAGCAAAGTTAGGAATTTTATTGGGATATGAAAGTGTAGGGTACAGAGTTTTGATAAATAATAAAATAATAGTAGCGAGGCATGTTGATATTGTGGAAGAAGGTACGGATGTTATAGGATTGGAAGAGGTACGAGAAGAAGAGAAAGATTTGCATTTTGTTGTTGAGAATGTGAATGATCAAAGTGAATGCGACAGTATTGTGCAAGGTGAAAATGAAAATTTTGGTGAGAACTTTGAAAATCAAAATGAAAACATGGAGATAAGAAAGTCTACTAGAGAGAGACGAAAACCTGTAAAATTAAGGGATGAAAATTTTGTATATAATAACATTGTATATGTAAACTATGTGAATGCTGAAAGTCCAGTAAGCTATGAAGATGCTATGAATAGTGATGAATCAGGTAAATGGAAGTGTGCTATGGATAAAGAAATGAATAGTTTAGTTAAAAATGAAACATGGGAATTATGTGAAAAACCGGTAGGTAAAAAGACTTTAGATTTGAAATGGGTATACACTAAAAAGGCAGATGATGTGTACAAGGCTAGGATTGTGGTTAGAGGATATCAACAGAATGATTTAATTGATGATATTTATTCACCAGTGGCTAGAATGCAGACATTAAAAATTTTATTATCTTATTGTTGTCTTAATAATATGTTTATTAGACAGTTGGATGTAGAAACAGCATTTTTAAACGGACATGTCAAATCAGAGGTGTATGTCAAACAACCACAAGGTTATGAAGATGGTACCAATAGAGCATTGAAACTAGTTAAAGCACTGTACGGACTAAGAGAAAGCCCAAGAGCGTGGTATGAGTGTTTTGATAAATATTTGAAAGATTTAAACTTTATAAGAAGTGAAAATGATTGCTGCTTATATACACTAAATGATAAAAATAATAAAAACAATGCCTATATAATATTATTTGTCGATGACATTTTGATTTGTTGCAAGGATAAGGTAAAGTTAAGTTATATTAAGAATTTATTATTTAAGAGGTTCCAAATGAAAGATTTAGGTGAAATAAACACATACTTAGGTATTGATATAAACTATAACCAGAATGAAGGGAAAATGACTTTAAGTCAAAGTGATTACATTTTGTCATTAGCTAAGAAATACAATATTGAAAATTCTAAATTGTACTCTACTCCAATGGAACTAAATTTAAAATTGTGTCAAGCAAACTCTTGTAATGATAACATCAAGTATAGAAATTTGATAGGAGCACTTTTGTATATAAGTTCTGGAACTAGACCTGATATAAGTTTCTGTGTTAACTACTTAAGCAGATTTCAGAATTGTTATGATAACACACATTATAAATATGCTCTGAGAGTTTTAAAGTATCTGTATCTGACTAAAGATTTAAAATTAACTTTTTCTAAACATTTAAATTCTGAAATTTTAGAATGTTATGTAGATGCCGATTGGGCAGGTGATATAACAGACAGGAAGTCAACTACTGGATATATCATTAAAATGTATGGAAATGTAATTTTTTGGAAGTCAAAGAAACAAAACGGTGTAGCTAGATCGTCAACTGCAGCTGAATATGTTGCTTTGTCTGATTGTGTAAATGAGTTGAGATTAGTGAAGGATATTTTAAAGGATTTTGACATTGAGATTTGTAAACCAATAAAAATATATGAGGATAATTCTGGTGCGATAAATATTGCTAAGTTTGGCAATTTTACAAAAAATTCAAAGTATATTGAAACACATTATCATTTTGTTAATGAAAATTATATTAATAAAGTAATAGATATTGTAAAAGTTAGTTCAGAGAATAATGTTGCAGACATTTTGACTAAAGCCTTGGGTCGTTGTAAATTTGAGAAATTCAGAAGTTTGTTAAATGTTATATAATTGTATTTGATTGTCAGAATAAATTTAAGGAGGTGTGTTGGAATATGAGTAGATTTATTCTGGCAACACTGAACCTTTAACTGTTGGTTCTGCACTGCGAGTGAGATGATGTCATGTTTTTGATTATGAATGTTAAATCTGTTAAAATCATTGAGAAAGAGTAATAAAACACTTTTAAATTGAAGAAATCTTTATTATATAATAACACCAACTTTCCGACTAGTGGTTCCGGCGTTGGGGTCACAGTTCTAACGTAACCTAACCCAGAAGCGCCGGAACCAATAGGCACTCCCAACGCAACAATGTTTTCCGAAACAGCGTCTTTCGCGACTATTTCATTCGAGTCCATGAGCTTTCGAACCTGTGAGGCAGTGGAAAAATAATCCGCAACAGCGTGTGTCGCCGCAGCGGCGTTCGAAAGTACATTACGGTACTACGGACTACGGTATTTGGTTAGGGGTAGAATTAAATCACGCCATATTAGTACATATGTACCAAAATATATTATTCCTACTAATTGTTTGGTAGGTTTTATTTATTTATTTATTTATTATGATTTACCAGCATTTGTTTACACGGTTACAAGCAACCAAAAATTACAATAAAATTACATACATTTTCGTACAGTATAATGCTGTGCCCATTTTATGACCCTATTGTGGTATCCAAGTTGGGCTAGATACAGAGCCATTGAACCGCCAGCTCCATTTTTAGACAGCATATTTTATGAAAATGATTATGATGGTGATACCTATAGACATCATTGATGAATAAAACTTTCTTTAAAAAATATTCAAGCGTTTTATTTTCTACTTCTTATGGGCTTACCATGAAGTCTTAATTAAAACAGGTCAATAATTGAACGGCTGTCATTTACTTAATGCATAAAAACCTTTGTAATCCCATATAAATATATAGGATTACAATGTTACATTTGCAGTTGGTAGTAAGAGCAGTTCAATTATTGACCTGTGTTAAGCGTTCATGGTACGGGCCCTGTACATTTAGCTTAATCTAGTCAATACTAGCTGACCCACCTTGGTCCACTCGGCAAAATCCCATACCCGATTGCAGTGGCAAATCCAAATTATGCCCACGACTTTCACGCAAGTGCAAGCTATAAGTTTTATCGCAAATCGCAACCAGATGAACGGGTGAAGCGACAATGCATAAAATATACGAATAAACATTGATTTTAATCTAGATTACGTTTTCTTTGTGGTTATCCATAGTTGTGCTAGAACTATGCTGTTACTGCCATAATTGAATTAAATTCATGTTTTTTGACGGATTGATGGACATTTGATTCAAAACCTAGGATCAAGTATACTCTGGATTTGCTACGCAAATAATAATACCGCGTAAGAACGAGACACAACATACAAAGACTGTAAGGAATGAAAAGGCCAAAAACTACATTCTTTGTCTTTGTCAGAGTTTGTGTTTTTTTTGTTGGTCACAGAAGTGGAGGTTGTGACCAGCAAGTCTGTTATGATCGTTGATTGTTGTGAGGATTCTTCGTAATTGACAGTAATTTAAGTGGTGAAACTAAGAGGCAGATAATTGTTGCTTAAAACTCACCTATTTAACATGGTGATATGTTATATATTAGGCTGCAAAAGCCGTAGTGAGCGGAAATTACAAGACATAACCTATCATACGTAAGTACGATTTTTAGATAAAATATCCCGTGCTTTGTAAAGATATTAACAGAATAAGAGCCGTAGCTTATTAAGAAGTTCTTTAAAGTAGAAATAATGGCTCAAAATATTGATATATTATCACCATAATAAGTGTATTAACCAACCAAATAAAGTGGTAAGTTAAAGTTATCGAACTCGAAACGAAAGCCAGAATTGTCCGCCATTTTTTTCTACTTTTTAATTTGTCCAGGTTATAGAATTTTTAGGGATACCAGTTGAAGTACTGGTAAATTACCCATAATGAGGGATATTTCTTATTTATTCTCAAAACTTCACATTAATGAAACTGTTCTTTCAGATTTCCAAAGGACTCTGCAATCCGTCAATTATGGATTCGTGCCACAGGGCGACTAAACTGGCAACCGACCAAATATACTCGAATATGCTCGAGACATTTTGAACAAAGTTGTTTTAGGAAAACTGCCGGCAATATGACATACTTAAAAGCGTTCTCGATCCCTACACTTCATATTGTCGAACAGGTTAGTTACAATTTTTTTGTATTAATGGTACCTACTCTTGTTTTTTTTTTTAAACTACATGCTTTGTAATGGGAAGAGCAGATCGCGCACCTGATGGTAAGCCTCACGTCTGCACATAACAGATGCAGTGCTCCCAGTATAGGAAACCTACCACCTATTAATATATTAGATTTTAGAGTCCGCTGAAATGTGATGATATGACTTCCTTTTGTAGTAACTTGTCCTGAAGAAATGTATTTGTTACAGCCAAATTGATAAATGAGCTATAATTCATTCATTCTTATTATATGGACGCACGTTTTAGTCAATATTTATAATGACTATATAAATATTGACTAAAACGTGCATACAATGTGATAAATTAATGACGTGAGCTGGCCATTATTCCTGATAGGAATATTTTTTCTTGTATTTGGTTCATGAAATATTTATTACAATGCTAATTTATAAAGAATTATTTTGAAAATGATGATTATTATTAAAAAGTAAACAGCATTGTATTAATAATAAAATAAAACAAAAGATAGAGGTAAACCTATATTATCATCTATTTGTTGTATTTATTACCTATATTAATCAAGTTTCACTAAATATTATATAATTAGATAGCGAATTTGATTAATTCTGTGCCAATTATCACTTAGTCTAAATGATGATGAGCTGGACAGTATTACTAATATCTGGATTAATCACTTTGGCTGTAATATTTACATACATAAATATACAGGTTGTCCCGTAAATAATGGATAACCCTGTAACTATCGATAGACTATATCATTTTCCCTCTAATCTCAAATATTGGCCTTAGTAAAAATATACACATAGTTAAAAAAAATATACATACAGTCTCATCTTAAGAATTTTTTTTCGGATATTGTCACCTACGATTGGTTTTATCATGCCATGTATACAAATGAGGAAGGGTTTTTCGGTCCAGTTCTTTTTTCGTTTCACAAGCGTTCCTCATCAACTATGTGTATATTTTTACTAAAGTCAAAATTTGAGAGAGAATAATGTAGCCTATCGATAGTTACAGGGTTATCCATTGTTTACGGGACACCATGTATGTAAGTCATTATCACTATCATGCAGATGTTAAGCTTCTTGTATTTGAGTATCTGTCTATCCACTTTTCACTCCATTCCTGTTAATAATTACTATTTATTCATTTTAATTTCACATCCAGGTACCAATGGAAGACATGCCTACATCTAACCAAGTACCAATGGAAATCGCGTCGACCCCATACCAAGTACCAATGGAAATGCCGTCTATATCCAACCAAGTATCAACGGAAATTGCGTCGACATCTAAACAAGTACCAATGGAAATCGCGTCCATATCTACGCAGGTGATCCATACTAATATTATAATTGTGAAAGTAACTTTGTCTGGCTGTCTATGCCTAAACCACTAAACCGATATTGATTAAATTTGGCACAGAGCTGGAATAGAGCTTGGGAACGGACATAGGCTACCTTTTCGCGATAAAAGGGACCTAAGGGGTTAAATAGGGTATGAAAGTTTGTCATTTTTGAAGATATCCTGATGAAATTTGGTACAAAGATGGATTAGAGCTTGGTGGGAACGAATATAGGCTATCTTTGATCGCGTAAAAGGGATAGAGGGGGGGGGGGGAATGGGACTAGGGGATGAAAGTTAGTATGAAAGTTTATCATTTCGGAAGATATTCTGATGCAATTTGATACAGAGATGGATTAAAGCTTGGAAACAGACATGGCTACGTTTTATTGCGAAAAAAGGGTAGAAGGAGGGGGGAATAGGGTATGATTTTGTAAGATATCCTGATGAATTTGGTACATAGATAGATTGGAGATTGGGGAAGGACATAGTCGAGTAAAGAGTCGTATATAGAGGTGAGTGACGAAGTGATTAGAGGTCATTCTAGAGAGGCGAGTGAATAGGCATGTAGAGTTCGAATAATATAATAATATGCGGGTAATAACTAGTGCATTATAAAATGAATTCTATAAGGGTAAACATAAAAGTAGTCAATATGTTTATAACTGTCTATAGTTTCAATGAATCAAGAAAATGTTTATTTATATTAGTAGCAATTTAAAATCCCCTTTTTTAAATTAATTTTAGGTTGAACACTCAACATTGATTGAAAAGTCCACGGAGGTTGAGATAACACCACGGAAACAGAAACTATTCAAGCAATTAAATCGGCAAACGCTTTTAGCCCAGACACGAAAAAAGAAGTTGGCGATATTACGTTCGAAAAATCAGCGTCTTATGAAGAAAAACGCTGAACTGTCCGCAATCGTAGAAAAATTGCAAAAAAAACGGCTAATTAATCAAGAGACAGCAGATTTATTATCCTCTATGAATCCAGGCGATACGACCTTTTTAAAATTTCAGAGAAGCAAATACTCACCTGAACTGCGCAAATTTGCGTTAAATTTGCATTTCATTAGTCCGCGCGCTTATAATTTTGTCAGAAATACTTTTAATACTTGCCTTCCACACTCTCGTACACTTACACGCTGGTATCAAACTATAGAAGGTGAACCCGGTTTTTCATCCGAGGCACTTGCGGCTCTCAAACTTTTATGTTCGAATTCGTCACAGAAGTGGATATGCGGCCTGTGTTTTGATGAAATGGCTATTCGCCAGAAGGTTGAATGGAATGGAAAAAATTACGTTGGTTTTGTTAACTGTGGTGACCAGCTAGAAACCGATGTTCTACCTGTAGCTAAAGAAGCTTTAGTTTTTATGCTCACTTGTATAAATGGCAGTTGGAAGCTTCCTGTGGGCTATTTTCTTGTAAATGGGACGACTGCCGAACAAAAGGCTAACTTACTCAAAACCTGTATCGATTTGGTCAGCGAGTGCGGTCTTGTTATTTCGTCAGTAACATTTGACGGATGCCCAGCCAACTTATCCATGGCTAAGTTATTGGGATGTCAGGTAGATGGTGATGTCTTAAATCCCGTATTTTTACATAATAACCAAAAAATTGTTATATTCCCCGACCCATGCCACATGTTGAAATTGGTGAGGAACACTTTGGGGGATAAATTGTTTTTAAAAAATCCAGAAGGATCTACCGTATCATGGAATTATGTAAAACTCTTGGTCGAACTTCAGGAAAATGAAGGATTCCATTTAGCTAACAAAGTCAGAAGTGCACATGTTAACTTCAGAAAACAAATTATGAAGGTGAAACTGGCCGCGCAGTCGTTCAGTGAATCTGTAGCAGATGCACTTCAGTTCTGTAATGAGGTACTCAAACTAGAACAATTTAGTAACTGTGAACCAACTGTTGACTTTATTAGAAGATTTAATTCATTGTTCGACATAATGAACTCGCGCAATTTAAATGCATTTGGCTATAAAAAACCCTTGAATCCAGGAAATATTGAAAGCGTGAAGCTTTTTTTGGAAAATATGTTTAACTATATAAATGAATTAAAATTAGATACGTTAAATATAGTACAAACAAATAGGAAAACAGGATTTTTGGGTTTCCTGCTTTGTATAAAAAGTATCTTATTTTTGTACGAAGAATACATAACCACCAAAAAAATAAACTTTTTGTCCACTTATAAACTCAGCCAAGACCATTTGGAAATATTTTTTGGCGCTATCCGTGCAAAGGGAGGTTTTAACAATAACCCCACCGCAAGTCAGTTCCAAGCAGCTTATAAACGAATGCTTGTTCACGGTCAATTAAAACATTTAACTACAGGTAATTGCATTCCTTTGATGGAATTAAATATTTTGACTTGTACGAAGCCCGAAATTGCAATCAACAACACAACGGATCATAATAGATTGACTGAAGATCAAGAGGATCTTCAGCCATCTCTAGAGTCTGATCTTGTTGTACCTAACGATCATGACTATTTAGCTGATCCAACAAGACTGACGGAATTTTCTAGAAACGTGATAACATACATAGCAGGTTTTGTCATAAAAGCATTGGAGGGACAAATTAAATGCGAACAATGCTTAACTTCACTGCAATCCAGCGAAAAAATGAAAGATACTCTTCAATACATGAAAGATAAGGGTGGTTTGCGGTATCCATCGAAATCAGTTATAAAAATTTGCGAAATAGCCGAGGAAGTTTTCAAAAAAAATAAAATAACTAATAAAAAAAATCCATTGCATTACCTTATACAGGAATGTTTGAAAAAATGTATTGGACTCAAATTATTTCCCGATGAACACGATTATTCGGATCGACCTATTGCTGAAAACCATTACTCTCTTTTAATCAAAGCTATATGCAAAAAATATTTGAATGTACGTATTCATTATGCCACAAAATCTTTTTTTAATAAAGTTGACAACATACGAAATATGTACACTAAATTAATTTTATTTAAAGGACCATAAAAACTTTAAAACTTGGAATTTTAAGCAACTTGTTTCATTTTATTTTTATTCAAACGCTGAATAAATTCTGTTCAGCTCCTTGGGACCAGGAGTCCGCAACTTTTTCATTTTAAGCCCACATCTTATAAAATATTTAGGTTAAGGTCAGGTATAATACCAATGCCATCAATCCAATGGAGCGTCGTGTCGATGTCTTGTTGAGATGAGCAAAGCGAAGCTCTTATACGTGGCTAAGCCGTTTGGTCAAGACTGTACTCCTCCGGAACCACAATCAAATACAATGTATCATCATCATCGAAAAACAGTTTCACGAGCGTTCGGCCTTAGCTATGCGCGCGACCGTAGTAAGATGCCTTATTTTTCAAGTAAGAGTCCTGCTCGCTCAGCTCAATTTACTTCAGTCGCACCCTGCACGGAATTCCTAGTAAATTAATAAGTGCACCAGGTAGTGATAGGTTGCTACTCTATATCCTACGCGTAGGACACTGTAAAACCTCATCCCTCTGTAACTCGGGCAATGTAAGTAAGCTGATTATATTCAAAAAATATACCGATGGCACCTTTCGTGTTTGTATAATGTTTTTTTTTTTTAAATTCAACATTATACAGTTATCAGTATTCTTTATGCCTAAATTGTTTTGTATTTGAGTTTTTTAAAGGATTTAATGCCAGAAAACATTAATTCATATACCTAATGGATTTAAAAAAAAGTCGGGTAAAATTTTGTAGCGACTAACAACACTGGTATCATAAGTACTATGTGTTTGTCCCTTTCGGGTGTACGCGCATGGCTAATCCAGAGTATTCTTCATCCTAGTTCAAAACTAACCTCTAATTTGAACAGCAAAACAAAGAATAAGAGAAAACCTCACAAAATAACAGAATAATTTTTATTTCCTTTGAAAGTACGATATCAATCCAATTTATCATCTGATTTTCGCTATCATACAAAATTATTTGCTACGAAACGGCGGCGCGGCGGCGGTCTATTGAAAAATGGGCATTCTCCTTTATGGATGAAAAATGCCAAATAGTGGTCAAAGTTGAATGAATATTAATTTGGTATAGTCGCGAGTCGGTCCGAAACTTATTTTATATTATTTGTATGTATATTGTATTATTATTAGGTATACAATAATACGGGGGTGTGTGTTGGGTAACCTCCTCGAGTGTCGCTCCGATTCCGATCCCGCTGCAGTCCGGGGGGAATGGAATCGGAGCGGCCGGTACACCCTGGGCGGCGGTCAATGGCTTCCCCTTCACCCCTTCATAGGGTTGGCATTGATCGTCGGCCAATACCCAACGTGGCGGGAACACATCGCTCTCCGTACTCCTCTGCTTTCGGAGGAGACAGGATGGGCGATGCTGTTAGTGGTGAGATGGCCCAGGGTCAGCCGGGGTGCGAGGGATATGCTCTATGGGTAACCTTACACCCCGGCGTCTGATGACCCGAGACGGCGTGCGGTTTTAGTCGGTGCAAGCCCGACATAACCGCCCCCGCTGGCCGGCCGAAGTTAAAAAAAAAAAAAAAAAAAAAAAGGTATACAATAATACAATATTGTATAACATCAGTACAAGGATGCAGCTTACTCAACTGAGAGCCAATTAAAAGTTTTCACTTCTAATGTTAGATTAGTAAAATGTTGTAAGCAACTAAATTAAAATCAAACAAAAATAACAAAAAAAAACTAATCACACAGTAGACCTAAATGCCGAAACATTACAAAAACTGAAGAAAAAAAAAGTTACGAGAGCCACACTATTTGAAAAAATTAAGGCTTAGACGCCTTCTTGCCGAAGACACACTAATTTATGAAGTGATCAATGTCGTACTGTTTACACAAATTATTAAGATTTCTGCTAACGCGCCCCAAGTAGCTGTTCTGCCGATAATTAGTTTTAGCTCGAGGAACATGAAGAGGGGGATTAAAGCGAAGTGACTTAGATGGTATGTTAAAAAATATTTTCTCGAGCAAATCTGGACAGTCAATATTGTGGTTCAGTATTTTGACAAGAAAAGTAAAGTCCGCTATTTCACGCCGATCTATGAGAGGAAGAAGGTGGAACTTTTTGCATAAACGGAGGTAATCCTTAGAGTGGTATGGAATTTTTTGATGATAACATAGATATTTAATAAAGCGTTGTTGTATATTTTCGATTCGATTAATGTAAATTAAATAACACGGATTCCATACTTGGGAAACACACTCTAAATGACTCCTTACACAGGTGCAGTAGAGAATTTTAATTATTTCATTATAGTGAAAGTATTAGTATTTTTTTTTTATGTTTAGGACACGTCAATTTGTCTTCACCTCGCCTGATGGTATGCTGAAGGTAAAGTCTCAGGAAAGAGGGTCACCATTTTTTTTTTTCAGAAGAGGATTGTCGACGCAGCACCTCTCCTCTTTGTGCAGAAAAAATGTTGAATGTATCAAGATATAATTATATAAATTGGGTGGATGGGTAGACTTAAAGTAGATATAAGTAGGTATGTATATAAAAATGTATGAGCGAACGCCTACAAACTGCCCCAGCAGTTTGCCGAAGATAACTTTTAAGAACATATGTATCTATTTTTATGAATAAACAATTTAAAAAAAAAAAAGCCGGATGACACCCACCGGCAGTGTCGTAAATAGCCTTTTCTGCGCCCTGTGCGAGCTTCTATAACTGCGCCCTTGTTTTTTTTTTGATATTATAGGTACCCTAAAGTAATGCTATGTACAGGCCTACTTTATTTCATTTAGGGTGATAAAATAAAGCACAAGGAACTTGGTGTTGGCGGACCAATTATATAATATTATGGAAGAAAAATCTATTTTTTTAAAGAACTGATGTGGGCAAACAAACTGACGAGCCGTCTAATGTTAAGTGGACCCTTCGCCTATTATACCACCCACTGTGTCTCACTCACTAAAACTCAAACACAAGTTCACTAGTGCAAATGCGTTGCCCACCCTGATGCTTACGATTTAATTTTTGCGCCACTATGGTCTTCATACTTCTATAATAAAATTACACCCTGTAAAGTTTCAGTAAACTGTAAATTAATTCAATTTTAAGTATTTGGTATGGTAGAGTTTTGAATAAGGAAGGTAGCAGTGGGAACTTATCAGGAGCAAACCGAAAAAATAATAGTCCTGCCTGTGTTTTGGCCATTTATTTCTTGCGCCCCCCAGAGTCTACGCCCTGTGCCTGGGACCCGGTGGCACCGCCCTATTTACGGCACTGCCCACCGGTCCCACTAGTGCTGCGACCACAATCCCCCACAATTCATTATAGTAATAGTACCGTGGTATATGGAGCTGTTACAAACTGTGCTTGAGCAATTATAAATGCAACTTGAGCAGTTTTTTAACACTTTGAGCAATTTAAAATATTGTATACGTCAAAAGATATAGGAGTTTGAAAGTACGCATAAATGTTTTTTTTTTTTCAACGACTTTATTGATTTTTAATTAAATAATTTAAGGTGAGCAATTTTAAAGGACAACGTAGTTGAATTGAGCTATTGAAAATCTATCGATTAGTATTTTTTTATTACAAATATTATTTTGCAGGCTGGGGTGGGGTAGCTCAGGAATACTCAGGATCTTGAAGTTGGCCTGTCATACCCATAGACGTATTATACGTCCTGCCATGGACGTATAATACGTATTTATACATTCTTTTTATATCTATGGTCCATGGTCATTTCTAGTATATATATAATAATCTATGGTCATACCCAAAGAGTATATAAGAGGGGTCATACCGATGTGTTGACAGCCCTACGTAGTATTTACTTACTCTGTAATAGGAAATGAGAGGGCAGACTTTTTAGCCAGAACTATAACAAATTCATCAAACATCGTCCCAGATTCCAGTTCTAGCCTTAATATTTCAGTGCCATACACTGATTTAGTTCCTCTCATAAAAAAGTTTCAAGTTGAAAATAAAGGCTTATGGTATGTAACATATATCGCGACATTGGCTATATTTATATCTCACGTACCTGGGCTCCCAAGGGTTATTGGTATGTTTTCTGCTTCGCTGTTGTACTGCAAGTCATATGAAGTTACTGGGTTAATTGGCTCGATTGCTCCTCCTGTATATAAAATAAATAGATGAGTACATGAACAACCTCATTCGTCAATGCCAGCTACTGTGGACTTGTGACGACCCAATGACTACTCCTCGTGTAGTATGTTATCAGCGGATTAACATTAAAGTTGTAGTGTGTAATGGAATCATGACCTCATTGGTACTTAAACTCATTGACTTTAAAGTCAAGGCAAGGGGGTCTCTCAAGCTCATAGGGAGCTTCTCTTGAGACTACAATACTCGTCCAGGACGTGGTCTCTCAAGCTCATCGGGAGCTTCTATCGAGATCACAATACTTGTCCTGGAAGTGGTCTCTCAAGCTCATTGGGAGCTTCTATTGAGATCACAATACTCGTCTTTCTGAGTAATCGCTTTGGAACCATCGGACGTCTCCGATGTTCCCCATGACTTGTTACGTGCACGCCAAGTTTCTCAGACACATCCGGGATTCCAGAACGCCACCTAGTTCTTACGATCCACCGGATGGCCGCCACGGGGACCCGTCGATATTGGTAAGGCTCCTCAGGCCTCGCGCCATAGTAAAATTTCACACCATCTGTGTAAGGCATTCATCAATAAGTGTTCGAACGATAAACAAGGTAAGTAAATACCATAAAACATATCAGAAAGTAAGTACGCATTCGACCTTCGAAATACAAACGGGGACCATCAAAGAATATCTTAAAGGGGCATTCTAAATATGCCGACGCATAAAGATAATTCATAATACTTAGCTTAAGTTCAGAAGAAAGTATTCCATCTCCCGTGACTCTGCTTCAGCTCTGCTGTTACTAAAACAATTTTATCTTCGGCAACTCAAAATCTTACCGCCGAAAAAAACCATAGACTGACTTTCGAGTACATCCTCTTTATAGTGTTGCTACACGAAATAACTAGAGTAATTCTCACCTAGAACTCTCGCCTGGCGCGACAACATATAACGTTATTATTGGAAGTAACCCGTGGTTATATATGGTTATATTAACAGAAAATTTTACTACACTATTATGAGACTTCGTTTTGGACATTGTCGTCTAAATTATCATCTCTTTCGTTTGAAAATGGTACATAGCCCACACTGTGATTGTTGTAATAGCTCCCAAGCAGAGCAATCCCTGTCCCACATATTTTTTGAATGCTCATCTTTTGGCATTCAGCGCCTTGTGCTAATGGATGAGTTTGATTGAAATATATGATAGTTCTGATTTAGTCCCGCGGTCGGCTCAGGCTCTTCTTGTGAATACTGCAACATTTATTCCTCTATTTAAGTTTATCATAAATAGTGTTGGTGAGATTTAAGTACTACACGTCTTTTAAGTACTCACGCATGTGTGGTAGATACCTATGTATATACAGACTTGTGTGTGTAAATATGTACATAATAAAAATTATAGTAGGTAACTATTGTTGGTCTCTGTAATTCAGGCTTTTTTTTTTGATTAGAGAATCTCTGCTTCGTTGTGGATATTGTTTTCAAGTCTCTTTTTTGCCGTAGATAAATGCTTCTAAAAATATTTTGATTACAGCTGAGTCGTTGAGGTTATAAATTTCGCGGTCATTGACCCTATTTCATTGTCGACTTGACAGTTGACAGCACAGATTACTACTAAGGAGAGATGGCATTATTCGGCTATTATCAACATAAATACGAATATGAATACAATATAAAATGATCTAATGAATTATATAGACTACTGAATAATATCTATCACAGACATAAACTGCCAAAAAAAGTACAAAAAAAATCATAATACCAATGACTAGGCAGCATGGTCTCAGACCTTAGCCTGTTCCTTATGGAACGAATTAAAAAAAAAAATAACTTTGTGTTGACAGCTGACGAGTGACGTATGTTATTGTTCGAATGTTCGTAGTTTGTAAACTTCTTCGCAGTTTCGCATGAATCTATTATTTTTTTGCTAAAATGTGTACTGCAGATCAGAAACCGGTGTTCAGGGACCTCTCTGGAGAGGATCCCGAGCCTGAGGTGACCGAGATCGAGTCATTGTGCATGAACTGCCACGAAAACGTATGTAAACATCACCGAAGTTTCTCGAAACGAACACATTTCACTGTTTTTATAATTTTACTATTTAAGTAAATATTGATTTAATTGAAAATAGTATAATATATAGTATATAATAAGATTTTCTAAGTCTATTTATCGGAAACCTTGTTGCGCTGCTAGTTGCGTTGTTCGTTTTGAGGTTATAATTTTGTTTTTATTCGAGTTTTGCTCCGCTGTACCCCTGGTTTATATCACCGGTGGTAGAACGGGGAAAATTCGTATTCTTATTGGTTTGGGACGATAGCTGTTTTAAAATTGATTTATTCTATTCTACCTTATGTGCACTATTTATTGTATAGAAATAATAAAAAAATAAGATAGCGGTACAATGGAGGCTTTTTTCTCCTTAAGAAACGGAAACATTCTATTTGAGCGTATGACAGTGTCAAGTAATTTGATAAATTAAGTAATTGGCACATGAATGCAATATTATGCAGTGTTTTCGTCATTTGGTTACAATCAAGGTCAAGAAAAGTTCATTATAGTAAGTCAAAGTCCTACCCCAGTAAATTAAATAAATAAATAACATAACATAAAACATAACTTCACGCCTGTATCCCCGAAGGGGTAGGCAGAGGTGAGAGAGATTATTTATTTATAAATTAATAATAAATAAATATTCTAGGACACAGCGCCATCTAGACCCAAACTAAGCAGAGCTTGTCATATGGGTTCTAGAATGCAGATAAAAATACTTAGATACTTTTTTTTTGTAAATTAATACATATTATACATAGAAACACCTAGATCAATGCAAATATACATATTTGCAATGAGCGGGAATCGAACCCGCAACCTCTGACTTAGCAGTTGAATGCTCTACAACTATGCCACAGAGGTTGTTTCATTTCATTCATTCATCATTTAATTTACAATGTGCGGCTTTATTGCTTGAATCAATTTCTGCCACGTAACGATTGGATAGAAATTTTGTTGGTGGGAGCAACCGGTAGTGGTGTAGTAGACTTGACGTCTAAATAATTGAAAAGGTACCTTTTGACAGCTGTCGGTTAGTGTTGGGTGTCTACAAATTGATTTTGAGAATAAGGTTATGCAGATATACAATTTCAAATGATCCGACTATCAAACAACTAAATTGCCAATAAATTGACTTAATTTAATCGATTACAAGTCGCAGACCTTACTGAGTTACTGAAAGTGTTTATATCCCGTTGACGTTTGTGGAAAAATGCTGAAAATAACGCAATACTTGCTATATTAATAAAAGAAGACAAAAACAGAAGAATTTTGGGGGCGTCCTATATTAAGTGACAGAGTATAACGTGGACAATACCTTAGATTCTAAATGGAGATGTTACCCAGATAAGTTTTATCTATTTTTATAATATCTCGGGACTTATCGGGATAAATATGGAACTTACTTTTACCGACGTTTCGGATGCGTTGTAGCACCCGTGGTCATCTATCAATCCTATATGTCAAAAGGTGCCACTTACATATATATTATTTAGACTTTAAAGTTGTATGTGTGAGGGAATCAACATTATATGTTTTTTTTTTTGTTTTCTTTTAAAAAGAATATTAGCAACCGAAATTACTAATATTCCCCCTAACCGCTCCAGCTAAGCTAAATTGCTTGTGTTAGGAGTGGGTTCACGTCGGTAGGTGTAATGGCCAGGATTCGAACCCGGGACCTCTCGATCGTAAGGTCGACTCCTTAACCACTAAGCTACCGACGCATTATCAGGTAACTCGTAGAAGTGACATGTAACAAAGCATTGAGAAGTAATAACTTTCTTCACAATGAGTGTATATAACTGTCAGCCTCCGTGGCGTGGCGGTATTGAAAGCGGCCGCTACGCAGGAGGCGCGGGTTCGATCCCCGCTCAGTGCAAATATTTGTAAGCATGAATATGAGTATTTGTATTGGTCTGGTCGTGCCTCGGAGAGCACGTTAAGATGTCAGTCCCGGTTGCCATACGAATATGTATGACAGTCGTTATAGGGGAAATGGGTGAAATGGCCCCACATAGAAGGGCTGATCACCCGTCTGGTCACACGGCGTCCCCACTGGCAGTATATATAAATATATGTAACTGTCATACTGTGACACGAGACTGTAGAAAAAAGAAAGAAAAGAATGAAAAAGTATTTATTCTGTTAAACATCATAGTTATGTTTAAATTTTTTCTGACAACTGTAGGACAGTTTGTTGGCAGAATTTAGCTCCCATACAGCAGGTACGTCTGTAGGTTTATGTTATATATACACAATACTACTTTAATACTATATCAAGAGGCCGACTCGCCGTCCTTACAGAAGCAGGCCGTGGCGGAGTTGTGTCGTGTGTGCCCTACACACGCCTGCCAACTCACCGAAGCGGGATAAAACCCGACCCCACCAGGCGAGGCAAACGGCCAAAGTCCGCCGGCAACCCTGGGGTTATCCTTTCGAGGGCTTACCCGGGGTGCCCGGCAACGGACACTTGGGGAGGACACCGTGCGGTGTTAGTCGAAACACGACATAACCACCCCCGCTTGCCAGGGGGGGTATCCGAAAGGATTTCCGCACGTATAAAAAAAAAAACTAAATCAAGACCAAGATCATCTTAGTCTTAATAAATAGTAGTTACCTATTAAAATAAAGACAATCGAAATACAATTAATATGATATTAATATCATTCTCACTGATCGATAAGTAGGTAGGCACATTAGGTATACAAATTATAAACATAACATAACTTCACGCCTGTATCCCCGAAGGGGCAGGCAGAGATGTATTACACACACACGATTCGCCAGTTATGTTATGGTCCCAATGTAATAGGGGGCGAGCCTGTTGCTATCTACCGGGCACAATATTAAGCGAGCGATAATTACCATTTATTAATGCACACAAAGTCAAAAGTCAAAAAGTCAAAAACCATTTATTCTGCATAGACCATTAATAAGGCACTTACAAAACGTCATAAAAAAATAAATAATCTAATGTTTGGCAAATGGACCACCGGTTCGAAACGCGGCCCTGTCCTGAGAAGACTCCGGCAAGAAACTCAGCGGGCTGTTTTTTTTTGGTCTATTTACAAACATATTTACTTAACCTAAGTACAATATTCCATTTGAGTAGCATAGAGAGAGAGCAAACAGTTCATATCCAAGCTTGTTTATCGTCTAAATAGTCTTGAATTTTATAGTAGCCTTTTTGGCAGAGTTTACTTTTAATTTGGCTTTTAAATTTATGAAGAGGTAGATTCTTCATTTCACTAGGAAGCTTGTTGTAGAAGCGTATACAGTTACCCTGAAAGGAATTACTAATCTTGTGGAGTCGACTTTTACAAACCACAAGATTGTTTTTATGTCTAGTATTTACGTTATGTATATCACAAAGCCTTAAAAAATTGGAAATGTTTCTTCTAACATACAAAAGATTTTCAAAAATATATTGGGAAACTACAGTTAGAATGTTTATTTCTTTGAACTTTTCTCGGAGGGAGACTCTTGGGCCCAACTTATAAATTGCCCGCACCGCCCGCTTTTGCAGTACAAAGATTGTATTTAAATCTGCGGCATTACCCCAAAGGAGAATGCCATAGCTCATAATACTATGGAAATAACTGAAATAAACTATTCTAGCGGTATCTATGTCTGTAAAAGTCCTAATCTTTTTCACAGCGTAGGTAGCAGAACTTAACCTACTAGCTATTTTTTCGATATGTGATCCCCACTGTAATTTAGCATCGATACTTAAACCTAAGAACACGGTTGATTCCACAAGGCTCAACAACTGTCCATTAAGTTGTACATTGGTTTCCACCTGTGTAACATTAGGTAAGGTGAATTTAATACATTTGGTTTTTTTTTCATTAAGGCAAAGATTATTTATATTAAACCAATGAACCACTCGTGAGATTGCTTTGTTCACTTCGTCATAATTATCTAATTGTCTTTTAATTTTAAATATCAAGGAAGTATCATCAGCAAACAAAACAATACTATTTTTATCCCTTACGTAGTAAGGGAGGTCATTTATATAAATTAAAAATAAAAATGGTCCAAGTATCGAACCCTGCGGAACGCCCATCGAAACCAAAGATCCTACCGAACGTGTACCGTTCACATCGACCTTCTGAATTCTATTGTTTAAATAAGAAGTCAAAAGGTCGAGAGCCTTGTTCCTTATTCCGTAATAATTTAATTTCCTGACCAATGTATCATGGAATCGAAGGCTCTGGATAGATCGCAGAAAACACCTAATGCATCCTGCTTATCCTCCCAGGCCTCGTAAATACATTTCAATAACTCTATACCAGCATCCGTCGTTGATCGTCCTTTAGTAAACCCAAACTGTTTATCATGAAATAATTTATATTTATTAAAATGGGTTAGCATTTGGTCTAGAATTAATTTCTCAAATACTTTACTCAAGGTTGGCAACACAGAGATGGGTCTGAAATTCGAGGGATCTGAGGCGCTGCCTGCCTTGAACAAAGGTATGACTTTACTGTGTTTCATTAAATCAGGAAATATACCGCAACTGACGCAGTCATTAAACACAGTTGCTAGATGGGGAGCAATGACATCAATGATGCTTGAAACAGTTTTGACTGATAATCCCCATAGGTCCGCGGTCTTTTTAATATCAATGGATTTAAACGATTTTGTGATGTCCTTGCTATCAACAACTGAGAATCTGAAAGCGTCCTCACATTTTGTAATTGATTCCATAAGCAATGACTCAGCGGAAGTGGAAGACGACTGAAGAGTTCGGGTAGTGGCTACAGGTATATTTGAAAAAAAGTGTTCAAACTCTGTCGCAACTTCCAGATCCTCCGTGACATGGCGACCGTCTATTTTTAAATGGTAATCTCTTACAACTGCTGGAGATTTACCACATTCGGAATTTATAATGTTCCAGGTAGTCTTAATTTTATTAACAGAATTTGATATTTTGTTTTTTATAAAGTTTGATTTAGCAAAGGAACAGGCTCGCTTAAATGTTTTAGAATAGTTTTTGACATAATTCTGAAAATCAGGGTTGAAATTGTATGATTTTTCAGAATATAATTCATACAATCTCCTCCTGCTATTATAAATCCCTGGTGTTGCCCAGTCACTGAAAACAGGACGGCTGCCAATCGATAATGTCTTTGGGGTAAAAATTCTCCCAAACTCAGTATTGATCAGGTTAATTAAGTCTGCATAAGACTTATCTACACTAGTGTACAAGGGCAAATCAGGTAGTTTATTAATTATATTTTCCTTGAAAGCATCTAAACGATATTGGTTTATCGGTACAAATTTAATTTCTTTTCTTCTTACTTCATAATAATTTCTGTAGCATTTTATAAATTGGCCACGATGATCCGAGTGTACAGCATCCACAATACATTTGTTAATAGGTTTAATGTCCGTGAAAATATTATCAATACATGTTGCACTTGTGGCAGTTATTCGAGTAGGTTCCAAAAATACATTGCCAAGATTGAAGGACTTGAACAGATTCAACATTTTGTTTTTCTCTACTGGCGCTAAAGTGTTATCTAATATATTAACATTAAAGTCTCCACAAACTATTATTGACTTTTTAGAGCAACGGCATTTAAAAAGCGCTTCTTCCATCGTTTCTTCAAATCTTGCATAAGGCGCGTCCGGGGGACTGTACACGCTTAATACAATGAAGTGCTCAAACTCAATACCAGCTATCTCAATAACTCGCTCAATAGAGAGGCTTACTAGGTCTTTACGCTCTTTAAATTTAATGTTCTTATTAATAATAATTAAGATGCCTCCACGTTTGCAATTTTTTCTACTGAACGAGCTAGCCACCTGGTGATTTTTGAAGTTGAAGATGACCTGATGGTCTGTCAACCAATGTTCAGTTACACAAAAAATATCAATATCATTCAAGGTCATGTGCAACTCCAATTCCAATTCTTTACCATTTGTCAGACCTTCGACATTTTGGTGCACCAGGTTAAATGCTTTATTTTTACAATTTGAATTAGATTTGGACATTAACGGGCCGCTTTTTTTATCAATATTACTAAAAGACGGCTCAATAGCCCCAAAAGCCTCGTGCCCATATCCGTTAATTTCGGATATACCGTAAAAAATATCGCTAGATTTTTTATCTGTTGTCAAGTAATTTAGTTTTTTTTTTGGATACCGCTATCCATTGTGTCAGAATTTATAATAATATTTATTTGCTTATTAGCTAAAAATTTAGCTTCGCATAATAAAAAGTTAGCTAAACACTTAGCTATCTGTCGTCGTAAAAAATTTGATAGTAAATAACTATCCAATGTCAAGATATAGTTTTGTAATACAATATTACAGTCAAATAATTGTATATTCCTACAATATGTAGTCAAGGTATGCAATTTTCTATTCAAATTATACCTAATTTCATTCTCCTTATGTGTGAAAGCTTTACTGTAAGGGAATGCACATAGTATTACTTGCTTTACTATATAACTACGAAAAGTCAGAGGTGTGTGCCTGGGGCGAGTGGGGATCGAATTCGAGACCTCGTCTCAGCTGTCCGTTACGTACGCCACTGGACTACCGCCGCTTGAAACATGAGGGAAATATATACGTTTAGGTTATGTAGGAACGTGCAATTTATTTTAACTTAATTTGATGAGATTTGCTCTTGAAACCATCATCATGTCGGCTTTTCCGGGGGCGACTGCAGTCCGACGGTTGGGAAACCCGAGAGGAAAGCCTGCGGCGGAGCCCCGTCCCATGTTTAACAGGTACATCAACGAGCTGGCGAGGTTAGCTTGGGTCCAAACGCCGCCGGTAGGATTGTGCACACCACAATAACGTCAATAACTTTAATGTCAGTGACTCTCTTACCCCTGGCTCCAGGGCATGACTCGCGTGCTGCTGACTAGAATCCCGCACTATAAGAATGTGGTGATCATGTCGTTCTCCTGTGAGGAGTGCGGCTACGCGAACAACGAGATACAGCCCGGAGGGGCCTACGCGGAGCTGGGCATCAGGTAAGTTTGTTTCTCTGTACTAAGCTAACAGACACACAACCCTAGGGTCATAGGGTCACTGCGATCATCCTTATATATTAAATTAAATTAATTCTAGATCCTGCGAGAATGATACGTATGCGGATATCCCGCTCGAAACTTCCGTGAGAGTGACTTGACAACCAAAACCTGATACGAACGCATAACACACGCCCTCTGACGGGGAGTCGCTAAAGTCAGCCACATCGATGCAAGCACCGTAGTTGCGACTGTGTCCTATAGAGGGCGCTAACCACAATTACACATTTACAGTATTGTAATTGTTACAACCTGATTATGTGTAGTTGTTGTCGTCTAACGCCTGAGTTATACGGATTAAGCAGGAGGCTAAGGCGAGCCTAAGGCGTGGTACGGATAGCGCCGCTAGACTGGAGCGAGAGACATGCTATCGCAACCAAGTGACCTCGTACAGTCGCGTCGCGTCGTAGCGTCTCCTCGCTTTACGCCTCGAGCTCGCCGTTTTGTATAATAGGCATGCTGACCTATTATAAGGTTTTGAAAAATTAATCTCTAATGTACAATAATGTTAGCGGGAATTAACGCGATCATATATAGGTATATACATACCTCGCTTAACAACCTCCGTCCTCCATGAGCGCAGGCCTGGGGGTAGCAGGTGAGGCCGCCTGTCACCCCAGCAGAAGCAGACCGGGACGGCGGGGCGACTATTAGCGCCCCTCCCCCAAACCGGGGAAAGACGTGGACACCGCGGTTCTCAAACCCGAGGGGCCATCTCTAAACCGGAGATGGCCCAGGAACAGTCGGGGTGCGAGGGATATGCTCTATGGGCAACCTTACACCCCGGCGTCTGTAGACCCGAGACGGCCATGATATACAATAATGTTAACGGAAGCTAACGCGATCATGTAACGGCGTGCGGTTTTAGTCGGTTCAAGCCCGACATTACAAAAAAAGGTATATACATACCTTTGGATTGCCTGACGTTTCGACCAGGTTACACTGGCCGTGGTCACAGGCTGACTGGCGCAGTGGTGCACTTCCTCCGCCGTCGAGTCCGTAAGGTACAAAGTTCTTCACCACTGCGCCAGTCAGCCTGTGACCACGGCCAGTGTAACCTGGTCGACACGTCAGGCAATCCAAAGGTATGTATATACCTTTTTTTTTGTTATGTCGGGCTTGAACCGACTAAAACCGCACGCCGTTACATGATCGCGTTAGCTCCCGTTAACATTATTGTATATCATGGAACGCGAAAGTTTAGAAATTAGTATAACTTATAATGCTTGGAATCATTATATTATTCATAGGTAATAACATATTTCCGCAGAAATTAAAGGTTTATTAGGAAAACAATTGCATTTTTAATTTTCATATTTAAAATTCGCATCAAAACGCTTGTTAGTGACAAGGCGTTGCTTGATACGTCACTTCTGAGTAAGTTGGTCAGAACTCAGAAGTGACGTCATTCACTCTGATTGGTGGTGAACAAAACATGGCGGATTGTCGTATTTTGTAGTTTTATTTTATCTGAATAATTATCGATGACGCTTCTTATAAAAAAAAAATTGTGTTTTCTAACTCATGTTTCATCAAATAAATACGTTATTTTAGTAACTATTAGTTACTGTGATCCCTTGTATCGACTCCCAAGGTAACGGTTCCAGGTGGACGCTGCAGGTGGAGTCCCCGGCAGACTTGAACCGCCAGGTGGTGAAGAGCGACTACACCAGCGTGAAGATACCGCAGCTGGAGTTCGAAATACCCGCGCAGAGCCAGAAGGGAGGTAGGTGCAGACAGACAGACAGACAGGCCTGAACCAACCGCCAGGTGGTGAACAAAAATATTTACAGAAGAAAAAGTGAACATCTACAACGGGACTTGAACCCGCGACCAGTCCCTTACAGGGGGGATACTCTGACCCAAGAGCTACCAGGACACATCCTAGATATTCGAAATTCACTTAGGCTCTTTTATCTATGATTGTCCTTTGACAGTTGTTTTTTTTTTTTTTATTATATTTAGGACACGTCAATTTGACTTCACCTCGCCTGATGGTAAGCTGAAGGTAAAGTCTCAGGAAAGAGGGTCACCATTACATACACGTACCATGTTAACAATGGTGGCACTCAGCTTGACGGCCTCATCAGAAGAGGATTATCGTCGCAGCACCTCGTGACACCCTCCGCGGTCCCACTAGTGCTGCGACCACAACCCCCCTGAAACCACCAGAAATTTTTCTAGCACATGACATTGGCGAAATTGGGGTTGGCTTCACCGATAACCACTATCAAAAAGTTGAAGGTGTGCTTCTGTCTGTGAGCAGAAGTGACTACAGTGGAGGGCATCGTGAGCCGCGCCATTGCCGGCCTGGAGCAGGACCAGGCGGCTCGCCGGGCGGAGCACCCCGAGGCGGCGGCGCAGATCGACGGCGTCGTGCAGCGGCTGCAGGCGCTCCGCAGCGGCGCGGAGCCCTGGACCCTGCAGCTCGAGGACATCAGCGGTACGCGCCGCCTAGATACTGGGTGTTAGGGAAACGCTCCCGAAAATCAGGACAGAAGTCCTGAAGATAGTCCTGAAGATAAAAAAACCTTACTATCGTGTTTGGTCATATCTCGGGTTCGTCTTAACCCATTGCAATCAAACATACGGCCGATTTTAAGTCGGACCAAGACCTTTCTAATGGAAAAAAATCCATTCCCGCAGGGGGAACGCACAGGTAGATTTCGTGAAGCAATTAATATTATTTTTTAACATGTTTAATTTTTTTTTCTCGAAAACGGTAACTTTTAGCGAAAAACTTTTCAGACATTTATTTTAGACTTAAAAATGGCCTATCGATTAAAAATGTTTCCGACTGCAAGAATGTTCACCGGTTAGAAGTTATGATTTTTTTCCCGAAAAGTTTTGGTTTTTACCCACTCCACTTTTAGTTAAAGTTTTAATCTTATAGGTTTATAATTAAAAGTTGTTGGTATTCATGTATACTATGGGATAAAATTAGAACGGTTCGAATATCTTTCATGGAACGTGAAATTTTGATGAAAAACTGATTTCACAAAAAGTGAGGCCCTACCGTCCCCTTAGGCCGGATTCCACCCGTTCACGAACTTAAACTAAGTTTATATCCAAGCAATTTTTGACCGCAATTTGAAAGCGATCGGGGCAAAAATGCGACCGTCAGAGTGCCGCAAATTTTGGGAAGTGGAACCATACATACATATATATATATATATAAACTTTTTGACCTGAGTGGTCATTTCGGACTCAGGGGGTCATAACTAGACCTCCTATGAAGAATTTTTTTTTAAATTCGACAGTAGTCAAGAAACCAATAGGTAGATCGATTTCATCGAAATCTACCTAAAAATCGCATCAAAATCCGTTCAGTAGTTTGTGCGTTCATCGCGAACAAACAGACAAGAATGCCAAAAAAATATTTTTGTGTACAAAATCATTAATTATAACCCGAGTATATTTTTTTAAATATCTCCAATGTACAGACACAACTAATTTACTTTTTTTTTTTTAATAGTATGGATATTTAATATTCTCGGAAGTTTACGCGAATGACATTGAAATAAAACTATTTTTAACGGATTCTATCGCGATTTATTTTGATGTTATTTTATATTTTATGTCTCCCCGTGACCATGGCTGCTGAAAAGCAACCGAAACGTCGGGATTAATGTAAAATATAAAATAACATCAAAATAAACCGCGATAGAATCCGTTAATAGTTATTTATGCAACTGTGGTATAATGAGGGGTATTAAAACATGAATGTTTTAATACCTAATTATACAGTTGCATACAAGACTTTATCTACACCCATGATAAACTAGTAATACATCTTCAGAGAATGATGTACTGCCCTTCGATATTTACCAATTCATGAAATCTTGGTACGCCTTTTCATACTGTTTTCTAGATTTTTCCGGTAGTAATTTGTTAGAAATGTCCTTTGCTGCATTCGAAATGTCTGGAGGTGTGTTATCAAAACTTGAATCGCTCATTTTCGTAAGTAAACAAAACAATTTGCAAAAATAGTAGCGAAGAAAAATAGCGGGAATTCGAATTCGAACGAATAAGCTTTAATTTTTTTTTACGGCGCGCCGCCGCTGTGGTAGTGCAATGCAACGCGCGTGAATGACAGTTCTTTTTTTGAAACTCATACAGATTCCACGCATCGAGCGCTAAGAATTTGGCTGTCTGATGAGTAACCCTTTGCGCGGAAGAGATTGAAAAAGCGAAAGGAGTTTTATTATGAAATTTCATACAACATTACAACACCCGTTCGGATGATATTATGGTTATTAGGACATTGGATGTATTTATGTTGGCAATAAGCTAACTGTTTCAGAATCTTTTATAGAGGATTTAAAGCATGGGTGTAGATAAAAATAGTTTTATTTCAAGTATGGATATTGTTACGTGCGCGGGGTACAAATTAAATGCCGTTTATACAACAAAGAGGTTTATTCGCTCACCACAAACTAGACAACTAGATAACTAGCACACACAGTACTCTTCAACAGTTCCAGTCGCTCAGCAGTTCACAGTAGTCCACAGTAGTTGCTTAAGTCGCAGTATAACTCTCTTGAATCGCTTCGGTAAGATGTGTTCGCTTTCGCTTCCGAAAATTAACTGACTCGTGTCGATAGCCGGGCGCCCTTTTATAGCTCTTAATAAGCGGGGTAGAATATTCCGTAATCATCTAGAGATTTAGAGACGTAGGTATTTACTGGAGCGTTCGAGAAAACAAATAGGTACCTACACAGTCATGCCGACGATAGAGGTGAACGCCCTTGTTATCGCGATTTGTAGGTAAAGTAGGTATAGGTATTTAAAGGGCTTGTGATTTTGTGTTGACTTTTCTGGATTTTTATTCACTGTTCGGTGGTGTACTTCGACACTAACAATGCGTTTTAATTTTCAGAAGATTCGATCAGTAGTTTTCGAGATATCGACGATCGTTGTAACAATATTTTCAAGTATCTAACAAATAGGTTTGTATTTATCACACCGAGATGCCTTCATAACTGTATCATAAAATCCTTAAATTGATCATTACAATATTTCACTTCAAAAGGGACAGTTGTGAGCGATGTGGATTCGTTTTCATAGTGCATTGCCACAAGTGACCATTTATGTCGCAGTCTGCGGACGAAAATCGGCATATTTGTCGACAGATCCACCATTCCAAGTGTCAATCTATTGTTGTCGGAATTGGACCGACTAAAACCACACGGTGTCGTCCCCTAGTGTCCATTGCCGGGCACCCCGGGTGCACCCTCGAAAGGATAACCTGGTAGGTTATGGCCTCGCCTGGTAGGGTTGGGTTTTATTCCTTGTCGGTGAGTTGGCAGGCGTTTGTAGGACACACACGACGCGCCTCCGCCTCGGCCTGCTTGTTTAAGGACGGCGAGTCGGCCAACTGCCGAGGCCCACTACGCCCAGGACCCTGAAGCCATTGATGTTCTTTCATTCCTTTGATTGTCCATTCTCGTCGCTTCACATTCGGCAAAAGGCGAGAATCAAAGACAATGTAGCTACAGAATGTACTTATGTAGGACCCGTTTCGATTCCGGGGTCACCTTACACTCCGGCTTTAGAGATCCGAAACGGCGTGCGGTTTTCCTCGGTTCGAGTACGATATAACCACTCCCGCTGGCCAGCGGGAGGGTATCCTTGAGGATTTCCGCATGGAAAACAAACATTATCCGTTTTTTATTACGCTCGTGTCTCGCAGGGAACTGCTTCATCGAGAATCCGTCGGCGCCGCGGCGCGACCCCCGATGTGTGAAGGACGAGTTCCGGCGGTCCGGCGCGCAGGACCACCGGCTCGGGATATTCACGCCGGACGAGGTGAGTGGAGGTGAGCGACACTGTCTTGAGGCGGTAACTCGGTTGTTGACATTACCAGTTGCAATTTTTATACATACATGATCGCGATAACGAAGTACTGGCAAGAATATGATGCACACACACACACACACACACACACTCACACACGCGCGCTTCGAATGCCGTCAACGTAACATTACAGCCCGGCATCACGACAAGCGACACCGTGGGACAGGAGTACCAGCACCAAGTAGAAAGGGACAAACACCAGCCCACGTGACTCTCACCCCTTCCTCCACCCCCCTTCCCACACCCGCAGCCAATGAGAGACAAAGAGACGCCGTCCGAGAACATGAGGGAGACTCGGAGACGCCCCGATACAATCATAACAGATGCGAAGAAAGTGAACGACCCGGAACCCACTCAACCCACTATATCTGTATCTGCACATTAACACGTGGTTCAATAAGTCCCGAGACTAGGTACTAAAACAAGGTTTTTTTTTATAAAATTATTTTTTATTCATCAACGTAGTCTCCTCCAAGAGCGATACAGTCCCTCCAACGCTTTTCTAAGTTTTCTATCCCATGCGTGTACAACGATTTGTCTTTGGCTTCAAGATAAGCCTCGCTGTGATAACTTCACTATTTGAGTCAAAGTTCTTACCCTTTTTTTTTTTTTTTTTTTTATCGTGCGGAAATCCCTTCGGATACCCCCCCGCGTGCCAGCGGGGGCGATTATGTCGGGCTTGAACCGACTAAAACCGCACGCCGTCTCGGGTCTACAGACGCCGGGGTGTAAGGTTGCCCATAGAGCATATCCCTCGCACAGTCAAAGTTCTTACCCTGGAGCATTTTTTGAGATCTGCAAACAGCCAGTAATCGCCGGGGGCCAAGTCTGGCGAATAAGGGGGATGAGGAAGCGATTCAAAGCCCAACTCATTAATTTTGGCCATCGTTCTCACAGACTTGTGACAAGGCGCGTTGTCCTGGTGAAACACCACTTTCTTTTTGTTCATTTGAGGCCGTTTATACGCAATTTCGTACTTCAATGGCTCCAATAAGCACATGTAATAGTCACTATTTATATTTTGCCCCTTTTCAAGGTAGTCGATGAAAAGTATTCCATGCGCATCCCAAAATATAGACGCCATAACCTTACCGGCCGATTTCTGAGTCTTTGGCCGCTTCGGGCGGCTTTCACCAGCCGCTCTCCACTCCGCTGATTGCCGATTGGATTCCGGAGTAAAATGGTGTTTCCATGTTTCATCCATTGTCACCTACCGACGTAAAAAATCCTTTTTATTACGATTCATCAGCGCCAAACATCGCTCTGAATCATTGATACGTTGTTCCTTTTGATCAGTTGTATTTATTTTTTATATCTATTTATATATTTATCTTCCATTACGATTTTGAGGACTTGGTTAATATTTTGTTGAGTCACTGCTTCTTTCGGACGACCTGAGCGTTCCCCATCATTTGTGTCCATGCGACCGCGTTTGAAGTCGGCATACCACCGACAAATGGTTGCTTTAGAGGGAGCTGATCCCGCATAACATTTTATAAGCCATTGCTGTGCTTCAACGGCATTTTTTTACCCATTAAAAAACAATGTTTTATCAACACGCGAAACTCGTTTTTAGGGTCCCGTTGCCAAATGGCAAAAAACAGAACCCTTATAGATTCGTCATGTCTGTCTGTCTGTCCGTCCGTATGTCACAGCCACTTTTTTCCGAAACTATAAGAACTATGCTGTTGAAACTTGGTAAGTAGATGTATTCTGTGAACCGCATTAAGATTTTCACACAGAAATAGAAAAAAAAGAAAATATGGGGGTCCCCATACTTAGAACTGAAACTCAAAATTTTTTGTTTCATTGAAGATGAAACAAAAATTGTGAAAAAAAAACAGAAATTGAAACAAAAAAGAGATATGTGTGAGGTATCTATGGATAGCTCTTCAAAAATGATATTGAGGTTTCTAATATCATTTTTTTCTAAACTGCATAGTTTGCGCGGGAGACACTCCCAAAGTGGTAAAATGTGTGTCCCCCACCCCTCTAACTTCTAAAGTAAGAGAACGATAAAACTAAAAAAAATATATGATGTACATTACCATGTAAACTTCCAACGATAATTGGTTTGAACGAGATCAAGCAAGTAGTTTTTTTAGTTTTAGTTTTTTTTTAATACGTCGTAAATCGTAAACCGCAATTTACCTTTCATTCAATCAACTCAAATATAAAAATAAAAAAAAAAACATTATTATGTTACTTGCTGCTACGGAACCCTTAATGGGCGAGTCCGACTCGCACTTGGCCGCTTTTTTTCCATTGTATCAAAACTACAAGCGTAGCGTCACTTAAATGTCTGCAAAATCAATATTTTAATGTTCCATTTTTAAAAATTTGACACAACTTTATTGAAGGCCAGTACTTTTTAAAAATTAAAAGAGTTTTTAATATATACGCCATTTCCAAGTTAGTCTCGGGACTTATTGGACGACCTAGTATTTGGATCACAGTCTGCACTTCATCAGTGACTGTTTCTAAATGTTTCCTCTCATGTAATAGCAATAATTTGTACGCGTACCTTAAACTCACTAGAATGGCCTATATCTTAGGAATAACCCAGTAGAGTGGGCTGGGCTGGTGGACAGTCGAGACAAGTGCTGTTTTCCCTGCCCACCCACTGTTCCGCTCGACCCCAGGTGCAGCAGCCCCGCGCGACCCCGGCAAACTCGGCGCTGCTGACCCCGGCGGACCCCTCGGAGGGGTCGTACGAGCAGATCTCGGCGGACGAGGTGCTGTGCTTCAGGACCAACTGCCCCGACTGCAACGCGCCCGCCAACACTAACATGAAGATAACCAGTGAGTCCTTGTGCCTTCCACTAATCACTGAACGCTGTAGGCAACTGAGGGTCCGTTGGGAACGCTCCGATAACAGTTTTTTTTCTATATTTAGTCCGTCCAATTGACTGCACCCCACCTGATGGTAAGCTGAGGTAAACTCCAAAAAGTAGTGGCCACCATTTCTAGAGATTGCCCCTAGAATGGTGGCCCCTACCTAGACGGCCTCAACAGATGTTTTTTCACGCCCCGCTTAAAGAGCCCAGGATTGTAGGTAGGAACACGTGAGTGGGTAAAGCGTTCCAGTGCTTTATGGTCCGACAAAAAAAGGAGTCACCAAACCGCTTGGTTCGCGATGGTATCGATTGCACTGTATGAGGATGACACCTAAGTCCTGCACGTGTTGTTCGGGACAAGAAGGGAGAAGGAGGAATCAATTGGAATAACTCATCGGAACATTCACCATGGTATATGCGATAGAATACTGCCAAGGAGGCTATATCTCTACGCAGCTGCAGAGATTCTAGAGAACTGGTGACCTCAGGACTATCAATGATCCGGACTTCCCGTCGCTGCAATCTATCGAGAGCGTCTAGTAAGTACTGAGCGGAGCCATCCCACAGTTCTTCAATGAATGCATATGTGGAGGAAGGGTGTGGTGTTCCTCAAACACAAAGGGAGGATCCTCCGACCAGACAAGGTGATCACGCCTGGCGGGCCGCGTTGGGATGTTGTATATGTATTATACCAGTGCGCGAACTTCACTTTCGCGATTCAGGATCGGTAGTGACGTAGTAGTGTCCAAGTAGTTCCACTTGTTGTCGCTAGATGGCGCTGGGTATATGTGGTATTGCCACACATATGAATGTAAACGCGGTGTGTAGGGGGCTGGTATCCCGACAAGGAAGAGGTGTCGCTTAGTTGTATGGTGGAACACAAGCTACGGTTAACATACAAAATGCATGATTGTTCCGGCGGTGGAACCGACCCGACGCCGCCGCCGCGAGAGCGTCGCTCGTTTGATCTCCTTTGACAATGTTCGAGTGACTCGTACATGGTACTCACAACAAATTGCTTTTTTTTTATATTTGTCTGTGAGTCTGTCTTTTTGTCTGTTGAAATGACGTCCGTCGAGTAGGATCCCCTGCTTCGATTCACTTGGATGTTTGGTCCACATCGATCCCCTGGGCGTCTTTGTGGAATTTTATCCATTAAATTCAGACTTCTTCCTGGAAGGAATAATATGTAGTAGGTATGATCGTTTCCGGGCCATCTCGAAACCGGAGAAGGCCCAGGATCAGTCGGGGTGCGAGGGATATGCTCTATGGGCAACCTTACGTCCCGTCGTCTGTACACCCGGGACGGCGTGCGGTTTTAGTCGGATCTAACCCGACATAACCACCCCCGCTGACTGGCGGGGGGGTATCCGAAGGGATTTCCGCACGAAAAGAAAAGGTATAATCGTTTCCGACATTGGCATGTTATAGTATATTTTATATATATATATATATTTTTTTTTATGTATAAAGTAAACTGGAATGAGAAGAGTTTCAAGTTGCAATTATCTTGTGATTATATATTTGTTTATAACCGACTTCATAAGAGGAGCCAGCGATAACCTGCGATAAATACACACATAACTTCGAAAAGTCATTGGTGTGTGCAATGGTAAAACATGGGATCGAACCCGAGACCTCGTCTCAGCAGTCCATTACCCATACCACTAGGCTACCGCGGCCTTTTATCGCAGGTTTATAAGTTTCCGGTTAATGGCAATAGGCTCGCCACCTATTACATTGGGACCTAAACATAAACTGGCGAAATGTGGGTGCTAGCACCTCTGCCTACCCCTTCTGGGATATAGGCGTGAGTTTATGATGTGGGTATGTCATAAGAGGAGGAGGTTTAAATGCGACTGTATATTTTTTTCACCTGTTTACCTGTACTAGCGATACTGATCTTCACTTGTATCGACAACAGAATCAAAATCAACTCCCCACGGGATCCTGATGGATAGTGGGATCCACGTAGATCCAGCAAGGGATCACACTTGATAAGGGATCTAAGTGGACAACAAATTCAAATCAATTGCCTAGGGGATCCTGCTAGGGCTTACCCGGGGTGCCCGGCAACGGACACTTGGGGGGACACCGTGCGGTTTTAGTCGAGACATGACATAACCACCCCCGCTGGCCGGCGGGGGGGGGGGGGGTATCCGAAGGGATTTACGCACGTTAAAAAAAAAAGGGAATCTGATGACATCTTCGACGTAGGGACGCAAGCGCGGAGTGCGGCGTTGCTCGCTCACAAATGTGCCTCTAGTTCGCTCCCCTCCTGTTGGCGACTACTGGTGCCTCTCTGCTTTATACGATGCGGGCTCCGCTCGGTCCTGGCGTGCCTCCTTAACCGATATATACATACATATAACTACCAATAGCCACTAAGTTTGTATATTTATGTGCGTCATTGATCTGACTGGGATGTATTTCGACGCATATATGCGTCATTGAACTGGCTGGAGTCTATTTTTGACTCATATATGTGTTATTGATCACGAGCCGGTTACATGTACACAGTAAGTGCGGTATGTTTATAATGTTGTGTGCCTGATCCCCGCAGACATCCCGCACTTCAAGCAGGTGGTGATCATGGCCACCTCGTGCGACGCCTGCGGACACCGCACCAACGAGGTGAGACCACACACACACACACTCACACACACACTCACACACACACACTCACACACTCACACACACACACACTGACTCACACAACTATATACAGACACTCATACAACTATACACACACACTCATAAGTACAATCAGCTTCTAAAGTTGATGACCATATCCAGGTGTCAGAAGTAGGTGATGCTACAGAGCCAAATACTTTTGACGCTCTGTAGCACCACCTACTTATGACACTGACTATACATGTGTACGTACATACAAAGCCGATATGCATAGTAAATGTTTCAACTAGGCGTGGGTGGGCACGCCCAAGCTCGTGCTAGCGGTGCGTCTGCTGCTGGACGCGCGACACTCTGGCGCAGGTCGTCCACTCGGCGTTGGGAAAGTAGAAGGCGGTCACTCCCATTAAAGCCAAGATAAGCCTAATGGCAAAGAGGAGACTCAGTGAGCGGGGCCCGGGCTCCGAGGGGGCCGTTCCGGGTGCACCGCGCATGATGTTAAGATTAAAATGATGACATGCCTCCAGTGATAACATTATCCAAGTGAAATCTGGGGAATAATAAAAACTTTGGTAAAATTGAGATCTTTCCTTAAGTTTAGCGTACGTTGTTACTTTCCAGAATTCGTTCCTTATTAGCGGTACTATCGAATGCTGTAATAATACAGGGTGTTTTTTTTTTTAAATCAATGGTAGGTTTTTTGTTTTTTTTTTTCGTGCGGAAATCCCTTCGGATACCCCCCCGCCCGGTTATGTCGGGCTTGAACCGACTAAAACCGCACGCCGTCTCGGGTCTACAGACGCCGGGGTGTAAGGTTGCCCATAGAGCATATCCCTCGCACTCCGACTGACCCTGAGCCATCTCCGGTTTCGAGATGGCCCCCTCGGGTTTGGGAACCACGGTGTCCCCGTCTTGCGCCGGTTTGGGGGAGGGGCGCTAGTTGCCCCACCTTCCCGGCCTGCTTCTGCTGGGGTGATAGGCGGCCTCACCTGCCACCCCCAAATCAATAGTACCTATTGATTTTTTTCAAATCCATTGATGCCATTTAAGTTTTCATCCAAATCGGGCTCGAGACTCCCTTGAGCGTTTTTTTTTCCTCGTTGTTCTGGATTTGACCATCCACGCCCAGTTGAACAATTCAGCCTGTATACATACTCGTACAAATGAATGTATGGGTCGCCACCGAGCTCTCCCAGGACTATGCCGGCCACCGGCGAGCAGCACAGCTGCTGATTGACGAACGAGGCCCTGGCACAGGCGCACCTCCGTTGGTGGGTCAGACGACAGTCGCTCACGTAAAAGCCGAATCAAAAGGAGAAGAAAAGACTACTAGTGACCGAAGTGACTGTATTTCCGTTAACCCTTCGGCTGAGCTGAATCGCTTGTGTTAGGAGTGGGTTCGAACCCGGAACCTTTTTTTTTTTTTTGTTTCGTGCGGAAATCCCTTCGGATACCCCCCCGCCGACCAGCGGGGGCGGTTATGTCGGGCTTGAACCGACTAAAACCGCACGCCGTCTCGGGTCTACAGACGCCGGGGTGTAAGGTTGCTCGGTCGTAAGGGCGATCCCTCAACCACTCAGCTACCGTTGCTTCAATCAATCAAACATTTATTTTGCTAAACATTGGTACATAGCGGGGGGTTAGTACTGTGGTTGTCCAATCCATGTTTTACCATGTTGGTGTGCAAAAGTGTTACGGTTAGTGTGTTAATTATGGTTAGGTACTTATACAAGGGGTGTGTGTTGGGTAACCTCCTCGAGTGTCGCTCCGATTCCGATCCCGCTGCAGTTCGGGCGGAACGGAATCGGAGCGGCCGGTACACCCTGGGCGGCGGTCAATGGCTTCCCCTTTACCCCTTCATAGGGTTGGCATTGATCGTCGGCCAATACCCAACGTGGCGGGAACACATCGCTCTCCGTACTCCTCTGCTTTCAGAGGAGACAAAATGAGCGATGCTGTTAGTGGTGAGATGGCCCAGGGTCAGCCGGGGTGCGAGGGATATGCTCTATGGGTAACCTTACACCCCGGCGTCTGAAGACCCGAGACGGCGTGCGGTTTTAGTCGGTGCAAGCCCGACATAACCGCCCCCGCTGGCCGGCGGGGGGGTATCCGAAGGGATTTCCGCACGATAAAAAAAAAAAAAAAGGTACTTATACAAGATTCATTATAATCATCATGCAAAACAATTAGCTTTAAGCCTACATTTACAACACAAGGGATATAAAATGAAGATTATTAGTTATTTTACAGTATTTATTCATCAATACCATCTAAATTCAGAAAATTCAATAAAATCATATCATTATATAAAAAAAGAAAAGTTTAATGTCAATAAAAATGTCACAAATTTTTTGCAAAGGAAAGTAAAATTCAATGTCTGTGCACGACACAAATAGACCATAGACACATGTGCCAGTGACACGTAGATTAAGTAAGCGTGAATATAACGAATAAATTATGAAAATGTTAGAGTTACGTAAATTAAAACGTAATTATGTAATAACTTTGATATTAAGCTAAGATAAATAGCTTACTACTGTTAGGAGTTAGTTTTCTGAGTAATTAAGTATGTTAGAGCCAAATTTAATAAAGAAAGTACATTCCCCGAAAAGCATAATTGCAAATATAATTACGTAAATGCATTACTCAGAATCTAACATAACTTCGTATAAATAGGAAATACGACTTTGTATATTAGTATGTAAGTTTAATTACACCCCGCGACTGCCTCCCACGCCGTAAGAAGCGAATATGCGCTCCCCCGGCTGGTACCATTTTATTATATAGTAGCTCGCGGGAGGCAGGGCCCATATATAAGTCTGAGGGGTCAATCCGCCCGTCATTCAGTAGCCCGACGTCGCACGGTACAGATGTAAGTACCTATCGTCGTGCAACTCTTATTGCTACCAATGTACATATATGCTATGTGATTAATATGTAAAACATAAGTTCTATAAATAAATGGAAATGCGGAGGTGAGGTAATTTGGATCGCGGGCCAGCACTACAAAAGACTATAAAAGCAGGGACCATTTGTTAGGAAAATATTGGGCAATTGGGCAATTGAACAATGGAATTGGGCAACAAGTAGACAACAAGAGTCTCTCAAGGAACAAGGAAGCTCAACCGGAAGTAGTAGATCAAGAGTAGTGCTGGGCCAAGTACATCCGATGCCTCACTGACGTCAATGAAGTCCACCCATCCAAGTGTTTCATTCTTCGACTCAACATCCATCAAATACAGTCCACTGAAGGCGACCGCGAAGTAGTGGCAGTCTATTTGGAACCTTATCAGGTCATAGTCTGTTACGAACCACGGTCCTTAACAATGTCAATTTAGATATTGAAATAAAACTATTTTTAACGGATTCCATCGCGGTTTATTTGATGTTATTTTATATTTTACATTGAACCCGACGTTTCGGTTGCTTTTCAGCAGCCATGGTCACGGGTAGACTAAAGATGGTTGTTGTCTTGAAGTTTGAAGTGAAAGTTATCTCAAAGTACCCGAACTATGTTGAATTGTTGGTGTTACTATTTACGCAGAATGAGCTCACAGTTGCAGTGTCATGAAGTCTTGTTGTATTTTGTTTTTTCTTGGAATTAATTAAGTGAATGACTGGGTCCCAAGCTGGTGGTACATTCCAACCATCTTCTCTATTAAAATCAGGATGTTTTTTAATTTCAATAGCTTCGCGGAGCATCCTAGGTAGGAATCGATTTTCTTTCGACGATCGAGGTTCAATGTAAAATATAAAATAACATCAAATAAACCGCGATGGAATCCGTTAAAAATAGTTTTATTTCAATGTGTAACATTCGCGTAAACTTCCGACAATGTCAATTTAGATAGTTATTGGTTAGATGTCAAGTATTACAATAATAGATACATTTTGTATAAGAATAGTATTTTAGTGTCATTAACAATACTCTGTGGCGTAGCGGTAGTGCATTCGACTGCTACGTCAGGGGGCGCGGGTTCGATTCCCGCTCAGTGCAAATATTTGTATGCATAAATATGTCTATTTGCATTGGTCTGGGTGTTTCTATGTATAATATGTATGTATTTACAAAAAAAAAAGTAAGTATGTGTATCCGCAGTCTGGAACCCATAACACAAGTTAGTTAAACTATGCTTACTTTGGGTCTAGAATGCGCTGTGTAAAATGTCGTAGAATATTCATTATTTATTTATTATTATCAATAAATTCATTAATTGAGTAGTACACTCCATCGATTAACACTTCTCGGAGTCTATTTTTAAAAATATTTATGGATTCTGCGGTTTTAACAGAATCCGATAGCTTATTAGCCGCGGTAGCCTAGTGGTATGGGTAATGGACTGCTGAGACGAGGTCTCGGGTTCGATCCCAGGTTTTACCATGGCACACACCAATGACTTCTGATACTTTTCGAAGTTATGTGTGTATTTATCGCAGGTTTATAAGTGCCCGGTTAATGGCAATAGGCTACCTTTGGGACCTAAACATAAACTGGCGAAATGTGGGTGCTAGCACCTCTGCCTACCCCTTCGGGGATATAGGCGTGAGTTTATGTTATGTTATGTTTTAGTATGGCAGCTTCATATATAATTAGTGCAGGCAAGGTGAGTACATGACGGTTTGCATGAATCTGTCTTCTTAAGTCCGCATATACTGAAAAGAGTTGGGTTTGCCTTTACTATGGTTGACTCGACACAACTCCAACTCTTGGTTTGTTTAATATATAATGGTATAAAAGGTATTGGTAAAACAAGAGTAAGTTTAGGGAAAGTATTTATATTCACTCACTAGTAGTTTACACTGAAACAGTTTATGTTATAAATAAATAAATATTCTACGACATTCTACACAGCGCTCTCTAGACCCAAAGTAAGCATAGTTTAACTAGCTTGTGTTATGGCTTCCAGAATGCGGATAAACATACTTATACACGTCTTTTTTTTTGTAAATACATACATATTATACATAGAAACACCCAGACCAATGCAAATAGACATATTCATGCATACTAATATTTGCACTGAGCGGGAATCGAACCCGCGCCCACCTGTCGTAGCAGTCGAATACACTACCGCTACGCCACAGAGGCTGTCAAGTCAGTAATTGACTTATATTAATTAAGATAATGATTGTAATGGTTTGGAATTAATGGTTAATGGTTTTGGTTGCGAGTACGCGGTGGCTCCGTGAGGGCTTTGGACACGAACTGGCTACACATTAGCCAAATCGAACAAATATGCATAATTGCAAGCGATGCAATTATACGCATTTGTCGTGTCCGTTATGTTAGCGTACACAAGAGCTATATCGAGTTGGTTACTATGCCATTAAACTTGTGTAAATACTGCCTAATTAGTGTAAAAATAAAAAAAACTCTTCCTCTTTAGTCTAGGAAATTAACACCAATTTCAATGTGTACGCTGGCGTCACGATCAAGCTAGCGTACACATGGCCGTACTCGAAAACGGCTAATTGTAAAGCAACAGAGTTTACACACAAAAATAGTGCTCTAATACTTCTCCCACTATGCAAAATTTCATAACGATTGCTCTTGTAGGAACAGAGATATTGAACAAGACTTTTCAATGACATTCGGAGCTGGCGTTATGGCAGCGTACACATAATAGTTCTTATAGAAAGGGAACTTTTTTTAAAATAAATGCTATATGTAAAAATAGTGCGTGAAATTCTGCCTCTATTAGTGTAAATGCTTTATGCGAATTCGCAGTGGAATAATTAAAAAATCCATGTTAATTTCTGTTCATAGTACAGGTACAGATATGCTCAAAAGTGATTTGTCAAGTTTTTTAAAATACTGAACTAAAACTGAAACGTGATGAAATACTGAACTAGGAGGATATTCACTTCATTAATTTGTGCCTCTGTGGTGTAGCGGTAGTGCATTCGACTGCTACGACAGGGGGCGCGGGTTCGATTCCCGCTCGGTGCAAATATTTGTATGCATGAATATATCTATTTGCATTGGTCTGGGTGTTTCTATGTATAATATGTATGTGTTTACAAAAAAAAAGTATATAAGTATGTTTATCCGCATTCTGGAACCCATAACACAAGCTAGTTAAACTATGCTTACTTTGGGTCTAGAAAGCGCTGTGTAGAATGTCGTAGAATATTTATTTATTTATATTTTATTTATAGATATAGTTCTGAGTGAAAATGAAATAATTATCAGAAAAAATAACATTTGGTTTGGCAAAAGAATTTTTTTTTTTTACTTGCGGAAATCCCTTCGGATACCCCCCCGCCGGCCAGCGGGGGTGGTTATGTCGTGTATCGACTAAAACCGCACGGTGTCCTCCATGTGTCCGTTGTCGGGCACCCCGGGTAAGCCCTCGAAAGGATAGCCCCAGGGTTGCTGGCGGACACAGTATTACCATATTATTACCGTTTTGTTATAATAATGACAATTTACATTAAAACTAGTTTCTGTTGTGTATATATAATGTAATACAACATAACAGGTTATGATTTAAACATATTTATTTGTAACAATCAGTCTTAGAGAATATTTACAAATAATAACAATTGTACAATCATTAATAAGTACCTATATTAAAAAGCTTTTAGTAGTGCATTCTACATGATTAAAAAATTGAGTTACCTATCTTCTTATTTACAATGAGATGTAAAAGTCTATGAACAATAAACTTACCAATATTGCCGATGAAATGTGAAAAATGAGAGACCATAATAATTACCTATCTTAGTCCAATAATAGAATCTGTACATAATGTCCGAAAACTTTTTATAAATGGTGTCGCATATTTACTAAACTATTTCATAATTAGGTACATCTATTAAAATCTGTCTAAAACTAAGTAGTATGTAGTAGTATGTGGTCTCTCAATGCAAGTACAGATACAATACTTTATATTAATACAAATTAATATTGTATCAATTTATTGTACATCTTCAAATATTTTTAAGGCAATGGTACTAAAATTGTAAGTTGATGTACTTACACATTAGGGGAAGATAAGAAGACATGTAATACTACTCCACATCAAGTATGCCGTCGTCGTGGGTGGGAAGCGACGGTATCCATCTGAAAGAATTACCTATTATTAATTTTCTAATAGGCTACGTGATATCTAATCCATCTAAATCAAACCAATACAGGTAATCTAAAACCTAGTATACTTACAAAGTAAAAAGTTAAGTTAACATCACCAAAGTTAGGATATCAAAATGACAATTAAGAATTTTTAAATCTTTTCGAATGTCAAAAAGTAGCATCACGAAATCAAGAATAACAAGTACCTATAAAATGAACTGCGACATAATTCATAAAATAATAATTTGTAAACTTACCTAATAAATTGACTGCCACAATTCTAAACACATCAGGGTCCGACTAGTCCGTGAACGGCAATGATATTGTTGTCGTCTTAGTAAAGAAACCTGTGATGTAAGCAGGTTTTTTAGCGCATCTTTACCCCGCCCACCCCCAACCCCCACCCGCCGACCATGAGAGCTGCCATAAGACGTGCAAGCGCGAGGGAGAAAGTATTATAGTCTATTTTACATTAGCATTTGAAAATGTTCCATTCCACGCAAACCAACTTTTTACAGTCAAGCACATAAATAGGTAATCATTTTAATTTTATTTATGTCAAAACACATCATGCTAACTTATATTAGAAAATAACGCTATATCTCCGTTTATAATTTCACTAATAATTCATTTTGTTCGCGACTGTACGTCAATACATTTGTTCCTAGAACTTAACTTAGATTTTTTGATTATTCCACTGCGAATTCGCATAAAGCATTTACACTAATAGAGGCAGAATTTCACGCACTATTTTTACATATAGCATTTATTTTTAAAAAAGTTCCCTTTCTATAAGAACTATTATGTGTACGCTGCCATAACGCCAGCTCCGAATGTCATTGAAAAGTCTTGTTCAATATCTCTGTTCCTACAAGAGCAATCGTTATGAAATTTTGCATAGTGGGAGAAGTATTAGAGCACTATTTTTGTGTGTAAACTCTGTTGCTTTACAATTAGCCGTTTTCAAGTACGGCCATGTGTACGCTAGCTTGATCGTGACGCCAGCGTACACATTGAAAATGGTGTTTATTTCGTAGACTAAAGAGGAAGAGTTTTTTTTATTTTTACACTAATTAGGCAGTATTTACACAGAGTTTAATGGCATAGTAACCAACTCGATATAGCTCTTGTGTACGCTAACATAACGGACACGCATTTGTCGAGTATTTGATTTACTCGAACATATTCCCGACAGCTAGATGAGTACGGGATGATAAGTGATGGTGCATTTCTGAACCAAGACTGATGCATTTCTTTTGGGCTCTAAAGGCATCTTCTTTGTTAACAGAGTTGCCCCAAAATAAAATACCATATTTAAGAACGGAACCCACATAAGCATGATGGGCGGATAATAATGTGTCTTCATTCGCTACTTTTTGTTCCTGACCATGTAAAGGGCATACGAGAACGAATTGAGTCTATTGACGACCTCTGTGGCGTAGCGGTAGTGCATTCGACTGCTAAGCCAAAGGTCGCGGGTTCGATTCCCGCTCAGTGCAAATATGTATATTTGCATTGGTCTGGTCGTTTCTATGTATATATGTATTTATTTACAGAAAAAAAAGTATTTAAGTATGTTTATCCGCATTCTAGAACCCATATGAGAAGCTCTGCTTAGTTTAGGTCTAGATGGCGTTGTGTACTTTGTCGTACAATTGCGGATATGATTGACGTGGGTTTTCCAACTTAAATCGGAGTCAAGTTTTTTTTTTTTTTTTTTAAAGAATATTAGTAACCGAAATTACTAATATTCCCCCTAACCCCTCCAGCTAAGCTAAATTGCTTGTGTTAGGAGTGCGTTCACGTCGGTAGTGTAATGGCCAGGATTCGAACCCGGGACCTCTCGATCGTAGGGTCGACTCCTTAACCGCTAAGCTACCGACGCTTTGTAGTCTTAACTTCTTTAATTAACTCACCTTTGTATTCTAATGAAACAGAGTTGTAATTTGAGTTTTTATTTTTAAATACTATATAATTGGTTTTATCTAAGTTCATTTTTAAGATTATTTTGCGTCATCCAATTGATTACGTTTACCAGTGACCCATTAATTTCCTGGACATAATTCGCATTTCTGCCATCATCAGCAAAAATAGCAGTGCTATCATCAGCAAACAGTATCATATTTTGGGCAATAGACTTTGGGAGATCATTGATGTACACTAAAAATAAGAGTGGGCCCAGGATGCTGCCCTGCGGTACACCAAACCTAACTATCTTTGGATCTGAGATGTATTTCGTTTCAATTTTAGACTCATTGCGAATTGTGAACATCGTTGTTACCTTTTTTTTTTTTTTTTTTTTTTTATCGTGCGGAAATCCCTTCGGATACCCCCCCGCGTGCCAGCGGGGGCGGTTATGTCGGGCTTGAACCGACTAAAACCGCACGCCGTTTCGGGTCTACAGACGCCAGGGTGTAAGGTTGCCCATAGAGCATATCCCTCGCACCTCGACTGACCCTGGGCCATCTCCGGTTTCGAGATGGCCCCCTCGGGTTTGGGAACCACGGTGTCCCCGTCTTGCCCCGGTTTGGGGGAGGGGCGCTAGTCGCCCCACCGTCCCGGTCTGCTTTTGCTGGGGTGACAGTTGGCCTCACCCGCCACCCCCAGGCCTGCGCTCATGGAGGACGGAGGTCGTTAAGCGACCTCCGGCGCCTGAGTTGCCTGCGACGCGCGGCGAGCAAGTTGCGGGCTCGGCGGACCGGGAGAGTTCTAAGTCTCTCCCGGGCGCGCTCCGCACCATTGCCGCAATCTTGCTGCCGAGCGAGAGGACTCCCACCCCGATGGCTGCCACGAGGTCACGCCTCGGCGCCTCCCACGCCGGGCAGTCCGCCAGCGTGTGCAGCCCTGAGTCCTCGCTCGCGTCGCAGTGATGACACTCAGGCGTTGGCTCCTTCCTGATCCGATGCAGGTGGTCCCCGAAGCACCCCTTCCCTGAGATCACCTGCGTCAGTCGGTAGGAGAGGCTTTCGTGTCGCCTCTCCAGCCAATCCTCCATGAAACATCGTTGTTACCTGAGGACGACTAGTGAGCTATGATTGCTTACGTGTGAATGTTTGCACACCGCAGGTGAAGTCGGGCGGCGGCATAGAGGACAAGGGCGTGCGCTTCGAGCTGCGCGTCACCAACCAGATGGACTTCTCACGGGACGTGCTCAAGGTGCGTAGCTAGCGGGGGGGGGGGGGGGAGCTGGGGGGAGTAAAGAAGAAAAGTAGCCTGGGTGTTATTTGAGACTATAGTCTATCCCTGTTCCAAATTTCATCCAGATCTGTTCAGCCCTTTTTGCGGCAAAGAGTAACAAACATCTATGCATTCTAATTTTCGCATTTATAATATTAATATGGATTTGACTATAGATTTTAGATCGGAAAAAGAGAACATCTAGGACGGGATCGAAAAATTGAAGTGGTAGAGTCAAGCAACAGTCATTTTGGCCGTTGCATGAATGGGCCGACTCGACCGGGGAAGCACCACCCTCTCACAGAATATCGACGCCAAGTAACAGTATTTGAACTGTTGCGTTCCGTTTGGAGAGTGAGAGTGCCGGAGCGCAAATTCCTTTCCCATCCCCTCCCAAACTCCTTTCCCATCCCCTTTCCTTTCCAGGGTCGGCAGCGCGAGTGTGACCGCGGTAACCGCTCCCCATCAGGTGGGCCGTGTGCTTGTCTGCCACCTTAGTGGTATAAAAAAAAAACCGATCTAAAATCTATACAAAAAGTAAGCATATTAATTCCTTCAAAATTATTTGAATGGATTTGACTGTAAGCTTAGGTGCTCTTCCCCAGTCGGAGACGTGCAGCATGCAGATCCCGGAGCTGGAGCTGGAGGTGGGGGGCAACGCGCTGGGGGGGCGCTTCACCACCGCCGAGGGGCTGGTGCGCGCCACGGCCGAGCAGCTGGGGGACGCCCCCGGGGCGCTGGGGGACGCGCCGGGGGCCAGCGCCGAGAGCCTGCAGCGGTCAGTACTAGGGGGGCTGGGGGCGCGACCTCTGCGGCCAGCGGTAGCGCGTTCGTCGCGGGTTCGATTCCCGCTCGGTGCATATATATATATAATTGATGTATAAAGTGTATGAATTTACAAAAGAAAATGTATCTAAGTATGTTTATCCGCATTCTAGAACCAATGACAAAAGCCAGTTAAACTATGCGTACTTTTGTCTAGATAGCGCTGTGTAGAATATTTATTGACTTGTTGTGCCCCGTGGCTCCGCCCGCGGCATACTTCGCCTTACTAGCACATATTTATCGCGTACATGCACGTAATTCTATAAGAAATATATAGAAAGTTGCCCGACTGTTGACATTTATGATTACTGCTCCGCTCTCCTAGGTGGAGGCGTGATAATATATAGCCTATAACCTTCCTCAATAAATAGGCTATCCAACACAAAAGTTTTTTTTCCATTCGAACCAGAAGTTCCTGAGATTAGTATATTTAACCAAACAAAGAAATTCTTCAGCTTTGTAGTATTATATATATATAGTAAACATGCGAAAGTAACTCTATCTGTCTGTAATGCGTTTACGCTTTCACCACTAAACTGATTTCAAGGAAATTTAGTACTGAAATGGACTAGAGCTTGGGAAAGGTCGTAGGCTACCCTCTGTGGCGGAATGAAGCCTTGAAGGGGTTCACATAGGGGATGGCAGTTCGTCATGTTCGGAGATATCGCCGTGAAGCTTTGTAGCATGGCGATTTGTAATCCGAATGATCACTCCTCCTAAAATTTTTCATCCTAAAGTTTCTATTCATACTATTTGTAGTGCTACCGTCGATGTTCATAACACTCATGTTTCCGAAAATTGTTATCAATAAAATCGTTAACATACAATATTAAAGCTCCTACTGTTTTTTATCCTAACGTTTTTATCCCTAAACATAATATTGTCACTAATACTCGTAAAGAAATATTTACCGAGTAATTGGCACTTCGCCGGCCGCTGCCGCGGCACGCTCGCTTCGCTCGCTCGGCTCGTGCGTTGTGGTCACAGTTCTAACCTAACCTAAACCAACGACTATAAATAGTACCGTGGTATAAGGTGGGTAAAGTGCTAGTAAGTATATGTTATACATGTTATGTGAAAATAACTAAATATCTGAAACTGGAAAAGTTACGCAAAATTAATGTATATAATACTGATTATTATTAATAAAAATAAATCTAAACAAAAAAGGTATGACTTTCAATAATAGTGTAAAAGATGGTTATGTTGACAAAATATAGGAAAAGAAATAATAGTATGATAGATGTTTATTGCTACCGACATTATGAAGTTGAATGATTCGGAATTAAAACATTAGAGACAGAGTAGTTAGGAATTGTGATTGTTAGGATGAAAAAAGTTAGGAAGAACATTTTCGGAGTTCCAATTTTTGGAGTTGAAAATTTAGGTGAACTTTGGCGCACCCATGGCAGGCACTTGACAATAAGTAAATATGCTGTAGAGCGTTTTTGTAATTTTGTTCCTGTGGGGGGTTGAAGTAGGGGATGGCAGTTCGTATGGGCGTCCACGCGCGATACCCGACACCCGGGCGGCGCTACGGCCAACAGCTAGTTATAGTGCAGATTGATGATATTCTGAATGCCCGTAGGTTCATCGAGCAGCTGCAGCGGGTGCTGGCGGGCGAGCTGGCCATCACCATCGTCCTGGACGACCCCGCCGGGAACTCCTACGTTCAGAGCCTGGCCGAGGACCCCACGCAGCCCGACGACGGTCAGCTCCGCGCTCTTGTCTTTGTTTTATATCTCTCGGGTGGCAGGCGAGCACACGGCCCGCCTGGCGGCAAGCGGCTACCGCGGCTTACCCCACACATATGCCCACCACCGATGGTGAGGTGGGTATATAGGAGTCGAACCGGCTTAAACCACGTTTGACCACGGCAGCCCGCGCTTGCGGGGGCGGCGTTCGTTTCACGGGGGGGGGGGGGGCTTGCATCATCATCATCGTCCCGGTTGCACGTTGTTCAGAGTAACGAATACAATCCTTTGCGTTTATAATATATGTACGTAGGATCAAATAACAAAGCTAGCTTAAAGCGATGCTTTAGTATGCGAAGTATTCCACCTAGTGGTCATTTGGAAAGCAGTTTTTTTGTAATCATCTTTTATGCTTCAATTATTTTATGATTGATAATAATGATAACACATCTAGATTATTATGTCAAAGCCCAAACCGGAAGTAAAGACAAAAATGCACAGGTTGTGGTTGTGTAAACTGACCTTTCCCCCCTCCCCCCCCCTGCGCGTGAGCATAGTTTGCGCCAGAGTATCGTTCATCAGCAGCAGTAACTTGCTTCCCTCCACTCCACGGATTCTACTCCACGTTCGATAGTTAACATAAACATGTCGAGTTTATTTTCTGTTTTATTTATTTGATAAAATAAACAGTCATGCATGGCACAGCACGGATCGACCAAAAAGCCAATAAAAGGCCTGACCGACCCATGGCGCGGGTCTTTCGCACCCGCTATTGGTTTATATAATCTGTGACTGAGACGCTCCACCGTCTCACCGCGCACCACATTCTGCGCAGAAGAGTACATTGTCAAGTTATTTACCGCTCGATATAGACTTAGCATTATTATGTTTCTTAATTATTCTTTTTTTCTTTGAAGGTCTAAAAGTGACCCGCTACGAGCGCACCTTCGAGCAGAACGAGGAGCTCGGTATCAACGACATGAACACCGAGCACTACCAGCGCACCGCATAGCTCCGCGATCACCTTTCACCGCCTAACCACGTCTGACCACGCCTGACCACTTCTGACCACGCCTGGTCGCTTCTAAAAACTTCTGGTCACATCCGACATAACTTCTGATCACACCTCACCATACCTGACCACCCCTGACCACTTCTGACGACGCCTGGTCACTTCTAAAAACTTCTGGTCACATCCGACATAACTTCTGATCACATCTCACCATACCTGACCACGCCTGACCACTTCTGACCACGCCTGGTCACTTCTAAAAACTTCTGGTCACATCCGACATAACTTCTGATCACATCTCACCATACTTGACCACGCCTGGTCACTTCTGAAGACGTGTGGCCGCACTCGTACTACACTCAAGCTTATTCAATGCAGAATGTGTAACAACAAGCTTGTGTTAAATTAAACGTTGTGCAAATGTATTTAATTAATGTGTTGCTATTGTTACGATATTAATATATTATGTAAATATACTATGTAACGGCAATAAATTTGACTAATTTTGATATTTTCATTTTGAATTGAGTTCTTCGCAACCAACTTGTTCTGGTCACAGTGAGTCCTTGCCCACTAGTGGGGATGCCTAGTGGGGCAAAGTGGGAGTACCCAGGCCTCACCAAGTTTTTTGGTGCCCAAGCCAACAGAGCGCCGAACCTCTATCATTTTTATGAAACTAGCCGTAGTTACGCCCTATAACTGGTCCAGCTATTTCGGCGATGTGCACAGTATCTGATTATAGCTGTCTGTTGGGAACAAATAAACAGAAATACAGACAAATTTAATTCAGTACTATCTTACTACGTATCTACTTTGTGATAAAAGTTAACTTTTTTGTCGGACCATAAAGCACTGGAACGCTTTACCCACACACGTGTTCCCTTCTACCTACAATCCTGGGCTCCTTAAGTGGGGCGTGAAAAAACATCTGTTGAGGCCGTCTAGGTAGGGGCCGCCATTCTAAGGACAATCTCTGAAAATGGTGGCCACTACTTTTTGAACTTCACCTCAGCTTGCCATCCGGCGGGGTGCAGTCAATTCGACGGACTAAATATTTAAAAAAAATAGTGCATTGTTCATTGCGGGGGAAAGGCACCGATGACTAACGAGGGCGTAGTTGGAGGCCCGAGGGTGTCCACGCACACGAGTTGGGTGTCGCACTTTCCTGCGACACATAGTGCTCCAGGAAAATGAAAAACGAAATCACGTTAACAATGTGGTTGTAGAAATTTAATGACACAAATTTGTCACAAAATTCGGCCGGGTGGGTACCACCGTGCACGATTTCGAAAAATCCTCCATAGTAATCCAATTTCGGTTTGATTGCGTTCAGGGGTCAGCAAGTGCATAGCCGGGCAGGGGGATTGTGGTCGCAGCACTAGTGGGACCGGTGGGTGTCACGCGGTGCTGCGACCACAATCCTCTTCTGATGAGGCTTCAAGCTGTGTGCCACCATTGTTAACATGGTACGTGTATGTAATGGTGACCCTCTTTCCTGAGACTTTACCTTCAGCTTACCATCAGGCGAGGTGAAGTCAAATTGACGTGTCCTAAATATAAAAAAAAAAGAATTTTCATACTGCTAATTGGCATACTTTTGTCGCGTATACTGTCTCTTATTATGATACAGGATATCATCCCAGTAAAAGAGACAGGTTTAACATGTAAAATCCACATGAATCTAGCCTTAATTGGTGTACTTGTATCTCTTGCTGTGTCAATAATAGTACATTACGATATTAGTGCGTTAAGATGGTTATAACATGCGAGGCGGAATTTCAGCCCGAGCCGAAGGCGAGGGCGTAATTGAGCCGAGCATGTTATAACCAATACGCACGTATATCGTACGACGTTTTTGAACACATTTGCGAGGAAACAGAAAAAAAAACATTTTATATTTTGTTCATTTTTAATTCCATTTTAACAGAGCGCTAGCGCTGCCTACTGACTGGCGCCGCGCGGCGATTAGTTCGAAATTTGAATAGCAACAGCGCGCTGCTCACTAGCTGGAGTCGTGCGGCGGCGATTAGTTCCATATTTGAAATGGCAAATAATACTGTTATGGAATCTGTATGGACTATAACTTAACTATTTGCTTTGGTAACACACGCGTTTGTTATGACCCGCTTTACATATTTAAAACCGGTGGAATTACATCAGCTTTACGAGCAAGGGTGTTAAAAAGGTAATTTATTTATACACTTTTGTCTCCGGCATATTTCTACGGATTTAAAAACGTACAATGTGCCTTATGTTTGAACAAGTTTCTGAGTAGGGGCAGTATGAAAGTTTTTCTTATAAGTACCACGTACACATTCGTACGACACTTCAATTTTATTTATTTGTACAGATATCGGGATCCAGGTGGTTTACGTTAGGGGGGAAAAGAGTATATTATGAACATAGTTGCGCGTGCGCCGTTGAGTGTGTGTGGGTACGGGGGGGGGGGGAGGTGTTTTGTCAGAAAAGCATCTGTTGTGGCCGTCAAAATAGGGTAAGGATCGTCAAAACTTGGGATGGCGGCCCCAATCTTCTGGTCTTCCCCCTAGCTTGTCACTACCCAGCGGAGTGCAGTCAATTGACGGACTGAATATAGCAAAAAACTAATAGAGACTGATCAACCAATGACGCGAGCCCATTAAATTAGAATAAATATAATATAATAATAATAAATATTCTACGACATTCTACACAGCGCTTTCTAGACCCAAAGTAAGTATAGTTCAAGTAGCTTGTGTTATGGCTTCCAGAATGCGGATAAAGATACTTATATATATAGAAACACCCAGACCAATGCAAATAGACATATTCATGAATACAAACATTTGCCCTGAGCGGGAATCGAACCCGCGCCCCCTGTCGTAGCAGTCGAATGCACTACCGCTACGCCACAGACGCCTTTGAGCCTGAGATTGATTTAATATGATCTATGACTGATTAATCGGCACGTGTCGTTTGTCGCGCCGCACTGCCACCAAAGAGACCTAATGACGCTTTCTGCGCAGCTACAGTCCTACATTGTCAAATTGTTCGCCGGTCACTACACTCGTGGAACGAGCTGTATCCGCGGTACAGGGCACGTCGCGTCGGCAACAAGAGTGTGTCGGGCTACGACCCAATTACTTAGACAATGTTCTGTGAACTGGTCAAGCCAACCTTAACCGGACTCTCTCCTCCCGACGTTCCAACTGCCCACCCACGCGCCGATGGTTCTGTCGAAATCAAACCGCCTAATGCCGTATGGTGTTCCACTAGAAAGATCTATAAACGGGCTCGGGAACGTGTTTGCAAATGCAATAAGTAAATAAATAAATACTCTAGGACAAATTACACAGCGCCATCTAGACCCAAACTAAGCAGTGCTTGTCATATTGGTTTGAGAATGCGGATAATCATACTTGATACTTTTATTTGTTAGTAAAAAATTTATACATTTGCACTGAGCAGAAATCGAACCCGCGACCTCTGGCTTAGCAGTCGAACGCACTACCGCTACACTATACGCTATATTACACTATACTAAATAGTGCGGTGAGATCAACCTCAACACAATGGAATCGAGACCACGTAACGGCAAGCGCAGCGTAGGAAGGCCTCCCGCAAGGTGGACAGACGACCTGGTAAAGAGCGCAGGGACTCGGTGGATGCAGGCCGCCACAGATTTGTGAGGAGTTCACGGTTAATTGGACGGTCACGAAAGTGTGCCGAGGATTGTGTCAACTACCTGAGGGACGACCACAGAGATAAGATACTTATATTATCACAAAAGATGCTAGCTGTTGCCCGCTACCCATGGGACCCTATTCCACCACCACGACCTACATAAGATACTCAATTCCACCATACTTCATTTTGTTATATCTCAAAGGGTTTAGGCTGCGTTTTCGTTGAAATTTCATAGACGGCTTATTTTTTGATCGACACCTCCAACAAAATATCGTTATATTTTAGTCTTATTTTTATTTAATTTGCCTTTTTATTTAATTCATTTATTTTATTAAACCTTCCTCGAGAATCACTCTATCCATGGGTGAAAACAGCATAAAAATAGGTGCAGTACCCAGATAGCAACAGAGCTTGCAGCAAACTTGAATTTTGTTTGATTTTATATTGTCACCTCAAATATGAAAAGACAAATTTGAGACAAAGCTGCTGCAAATTTATTAATTATAGAATGATATTAAAAATTTGTGGTAATATTGCAGCAAACTTGCATTTTACGCCACATTTCAAAGATGAATTATCAAGTTTGTTTTTTTGTTGTTGCAAACTTGCCAGAATTGGGACTCGGTTGACTGACGCCATTTTGTTTCCTTTTTGTGGCTTGCGTCAAGTTGCGTCTGCTCGCGTTGTGATTCTCTTTAAGTTTACAACAAGATTAATGTGGTATAGTGCATGTGTATAGTGCTAGTATATGCGTGGTGGATCTATGCATAAGTATTTAGTATTTATAATTTGCTCAAAGGACGCTCCCGCGCCACGCCTTAGCTGCCTATCGTGCTGTGTACGAAATAAGGTTTGTTTTTTTATTTACACTTTTATCAGACTTTTAAAGACACATAACATGATAAAAACCTATTATCGAACCTAATCCACGACCAATTTAGTGTCTAGATGCTTACCGTAGGGATTTTTCACGTACCTACTTGCATAACCTCTAAAATTCTCAATTTTGTCACATTTTCTAATTTCTTCTTCTTTGCAAATCTTCCAGTAAAGGATGATGCTAGCTTTGAACATTTCAACAACCAATTAAAGATAAATCAGAATAAGCAGGCAGTTGTAAGTAAAATAATATTTTTCTTTTCATGTACAGACTGTTTGTGTAAACGGTGTTTTCCTTCAAAGAAGTAACTCAGTATGACGGTCTAAATGGGAAAACTGGAAGGAGTTCCCTCCTCAGTCGACGAAACTAAACAAGTTTTACAAAGAGATTCCTCTGGGAAATGAATGAATACAGACCATTATCAATTTATTTCACACATTGCCGGTGGACCAGCAGACATTCAATACATTACCGAGGCATTATGTACAGTACAATGCCTAGGCAAAGCATATAATAGATATAATATTTGACAAATTGCCTACCGGCCCAAGGCATTCAACAGGGCATAACATACTACATAATAATCTGTACTGTAATAACTTGTCAGAATGTATAAAACAACGAATGAAATTATTCTATGCTTTCAGGTGACATTTCTGGCTGGAATAGGCGGTAAAAATCTACGAAGCCTCGTCACAAATATCTTAAGGCGTATAATACTCGATGACGTAGCGGAATTATATTCCTTGACTGGCAAGCAAATGAAAAATTCAAATAAAAAATCATTTTTGGACACAGAAGTATTCAATTTAATCTTTCGTAAGTAAATTATTTACCATCCATATACACTTGGCATTTTTTCTAAATCTTAATATACATATGTATACTAATTGTATGATATCTTTCAGAAATCTGCAAAAGAGTTAACGAGGATGCCACTGAAAGTAAACTTAAAGAAATTATCAGCGACTGGCTGAATCAAGCCAAGGTCAGAATAACAAGGAGGTAAGATTTAGATTACGTATTATTATAAGAAACATACATTATACATACATACATAACTTGCAGGGCAATATCTTGCAGTGGTTATGATAGTCACCAATAAAAGCTTTAGTACCTCTGCTGTAGACAGGGACACAGCTATCCTTTTGGAGCACTCTTTCTGGCCTGCGGTTTGAGCTGGAGTGAGCCTTCCAGATACGTAGTATATAAATTCCTCGATTTAAAGTTAAAGTATATATGTAGCTCCATCTAGTACAAAATATCAGAACTACTTTTTACTGGAATAAATCCGAAAAAATCATCTACTCGTTTCGCTGCTGTCACCTCAACGCAATATTATCCAGATTATTCATCCTGTTTATTTGTTTCAGAGCGGAGAGACAAAGCAAGGATTAAGGACCAATGTGCTGGTAGCAACCGTCCCTTTCAAACCATGATGTGTTCTAGCTCATAAAAATGCCACAATAGTTGAAAAGTGGCATTGTGCCGCAAGTTTTCCGTGATATTTGTGATGATTTCCTGGTGTAATCATAAGATTTAGGTTATATCATATTGTATTGTAATCATAAGATTTTAAGGTTATAGTCGGTATATTTTCATCTGTATCTGTAATCAATGTTTCTGCCAGTATGTCTACTTTTCTATTTAATTCAGTTACCTGATTAGAAACATCAGTTACAACGTGAATTAGGTGACTGTACAGCAGTCTGTCAGTCAGAAGCAAACTGCATCGATGTAGTACAATTACTGGTTTATCTGGTTTATCTTTAATCGTAATCAATGTTTCTGCCAGTATGTCTACTTTTCTATTTAATTCAAGTTACCTGATTAGAAACATCAGTTACAACTTGAATTAAAGGCTGTAAAGAGTCAACACAAACAACAGAATATTACCTATGTAAATTATATTTACTTGGTGGAACTTCCACATCTTCCACAAATTTATTATTAGGTTCGGTTTGCTATTAAGTTAATCATATTGTAAATGATGATGATGATGGTATATTCATCTTAGATTTTATTGATTTCTTGATTAAATTTTTTTTTCTATATAAGTGTTTTATTAATTTCTATAACAAAGAAACAGCAAATTTGCCATGTCATTATTGCATATAATTTGCAATTTCATTAATAACAAACATACTGAAAGTTTGCTTTGGTAATGTTGCATATATTTTGCAAAAACAAACAACATGCAAACTTGTTGCTGGGAAACTAGGAAGTTTGATTCAAACTTGCCGCAAGTGTGTTCACTTGTTATAGCAAACTTGCCACAAATGTTCACTTTTGATATGTCAAACTTGCTGCATGTCAAATACAAGTTTAAATTGCTATCTGGGTAGTTGTTGTGTTTATCATGAACAGACAGACAGACGCAGCAGAGGACTTTGATTAATAATATGTAGTGATAGTGATGATGATATGTAGTGATTATCCGTAGACTGAGAATAAAAGTGATTATCACATAAGCGCGGAACATTAAATTTTATCTGCGACGCACGATCTCTTCTTAATTCTTTATTGTGCACAAAAAAAATGGACAGAAATGTAATACAAGTAAAATAAATTATGTACTGAGCAAGTTTAATTCTAAAAGAGTTCTCTACTTTTCTAGTCACTATTGTTAATACCATAGACCTATATATTGGTCAATGGTACTATGCACCGCCGCACCGGTGACACTTACCTACAAGTGAGTAGTGACAGATTCATTCTTTCTCAGATTCGAGTTCCACCAATCGGGTGACAGCTTCGATGCCCCTTCACCACGTTCCCTGGGGGCGTATGGGGGAGACGCACGAATGCCTCACGTACGTACGTCAGATCGTCTTGGTCTACATAATTAGTTACAAACAAAGCCCCTGGTGTTGCATACGTCCATAGGCTACGGTAACCGCTTCTCATCAGGTGGGCCGTGAGCTTATCTGCCACCTGAGTGGTATAAAAAATAAGTAAATAAATAGCCATTGTTACAATTGTCCAAAGTTTGTGCTTTGGAGCCCGGAGTCCGCTCATTGTTATGCTTGGTAATTTGGTTTTTCCGAGAGTGCCAGTCATCTGACCTCCAACCCCGAGAGGAGAGCCTGCGCCTGCGCCAGAGCGTTATTTAGCAGGTGCACCATCTAGCAGGAGAGGTTGACCTGGGCCCAAAGGTGTCGCCCAATAGGGTCGTGCACACCCAGTAGCATGTCCCAGAATATGTCCTAAAATCTGGCAATTGTAATAGCACCACGTATAGCATAGCAACACTGTAATAAATTGTCAAAGTCAAAAAAGAATAACATTAAAATAACAAATTTTAATAAGAGCAATCGGCAAAATAGCTATTTCTATTCTCGGATAACATAAAATAAAATACTATACCTATATTATATAATATCGTTGAGTTCGTTTGTTCCGCCGTCGCTAAAAGATGTACCTTCTTCAGACATTATATTATAACCTTTACAGCCCTATACAGTGTCAAAATTCAACTTAAATTATTATAGCTATATAAAATAAATATGTGTTATTTGCTATTAGCGTTCACACTGCATAGTCTTCCTAATTAGTTACACAAACGTCAAGACTGAAGACCGCGACATGGCAGAACAAGCGATGTGTCGAGTTTGTCTTGCCGAAGATGTTCGAATGTATCAGATAGCGAATACGCACCTTCAAGAGGTGTACGAGAGTCTGACTACGATTGCGGTGAGGGTCAAACCTATATTTTTATACTTCTTGACCCTGTTCAGAAGCTTCTACCGTATTGACCTGGGTTATGTAATATTATTGATACAATATAATATATGATACAATAGCAGCATAAAGCTTAAGCGCGTATATCAATGCACTTGTGTTCTTAAATTTGCTAAATGTATGTCCCGTCTCTTTTTAGAAATGTTTATGTTATAAGCACTGACTACACTTTCAGCTAAGGAGTACCACAAATGCACAACACCGTTTGGCCGAAAGTGGTACCTACAGTTGATAGTACACTGAGGCTTGCTTAATGTCATGGTGTGACTCACGAAGTTGTCTGTTGGAGTTCATGGTAAACATATTTCCGATGTTTGGTATGTTGTAATGTTTCTTGAGTATTTTATATGTTTTAATAAGGTCTCTTCTCTTCCTTCTCTGTCCCAGTGTGGTTAGGTTCTGTTGCAGAAGTCGCTCTTCATATGACATACTTTTCAGGGACCAACCATTTTAGATGCTCTTACACATTCTACTGTTAGAAAGGATACAAACCCTTTCTAACAACAGAATGTCCTGTTTGAAATATGGACTCCAAATTTGGAAAGCATATTGTAGCAGAGTACATATGTATGTTTTGTAGATATTGAAAAACTATTCCTTAGTGATAACATAGAATGCTTTTCTAATCATATTCAACTGTACTGAATGTTGTCAAGGCTTTAGTTACTTTATCTGGGGTAAATATCAGTGACTCTATAGAATTTTCAACTCGAGGAATCTGTATCTCTGGCAGAAGTGCAGTCGGTTCTATAACAAAGGATTTTTCAAATTACCGGATAAGAAATTTGCTACCATTTTCTGATCCCTGCTAATGCTCCCGCTCTCATGCTTCAATGATGGTGATATGGATACTGTTGAAGATAGTTTTCGGCGCACATTGGTACAGAATGCTTTGGGTCCGCATTAGACAATTCCTCTTTCAACTTCCATTTTTACATGTCTCACCATGCTTAATAGTTGATTGTTTCCTGTATTTCAAAACCGTTTAAGATATACTTCATAAATGTTTCGTATTTTTAGCTAAGTCCAACTTGTGATGATTGATCCATGGTTTGTTAATATTGTAATTCTTATTTGCTCTTTCGCATGGTACCAGAGTCTCGATAACGTTTTGGATTACCCTTGCAAAGTTAGTCTAAGCGTCTGCAACATCAGTGACATTGGTATCTATACTATTTTAATCAGCTAGAGTTTGGCTATATTGTTATAATTAGCTTTTAAGTAATTTCTATGTGGTTGTTGTGATGCAAGTTTGCTAGCAGACTGGAAACTGATTTGTGATGTCCCTAATACTGCCTGATGATTGGTTTTCCCTATATTTGTTTTTTTTTTCTATTTTTATACCACTCAGGTGGCAGACAAGCTCACGGCCCACCTGATGGGAAGCGGTCACCCTGGCCTATGGACGTGTGCAACACCAGGGGCGTCACACTCGCTCTGCCGACCCTAAAAAAAAGAAATTGCAAAGCAGGAATAGCCTTTAGTCTTTCGGGAAGACCACAGGCTACTCCCGCCTCTCCCTTCTTTTTTAGTTTTTGTGCTGTCAGAAGGAAGACTCTTCCCTCTGACAGCACAAAAATTCTCAGTGAGCTCTGGCTACCCTACTCACCGCCGGGAACACAATACTGCCAGTGGGGACGCCGTTTGACCAGACGGGTGATCAGCCCTTCTATGTGGGGCCATTTCACCCATTTCCCCTATAACGACTGTCATACATATTCGTATGGCAACCGGGACCGACATCTTAACGTGCTCTCCGAGGCACGACCAGACCAAAGCAAATACTCATATTCATGCATACAAATATTTGCACTGAGCGGGGATCGAACCCGCGCCTCCTGCGTAGCGGCCGCTTTCAATACCGCCACGCCACGGAGGCTGTCGGGAACACAACACGAGGTTATTATGGCCGCGGTATTCTGTAGGGCGGAGGTACTTCCCCAGTCGGACTGCTCAGTTGGACGGGAATACCGTCATGTCGTACCTCTTTTTAGTGGTTTTCCACTTACGTACAAAAGTTTTCTTTGTACAAAGTATTAGATCGAGTAGTGATTCATTATTTCTCTTTGTTGTCACCTTTGTTGGTGTAAGTTGATATTTATGTACATGTCTACAAATTGTTCATGGAGCAAATTGTATTTGTCTACATTAACAATGTACAATAGCCATTTTAAATCACTTCCTTCCTTAAAATTCCCATTATAAGCAAACTATTGTTAGTTTCCGAAGCTTGTTCAATTGTTCCAAACAGCAGCTTACCAGATTCATCAAAAGTATAATGGTTTGGCCTATAGACACCAGCACAAAAATACCATAAAGTAACCATATTTTATGTTCAGTCATAGTGCCTCAACCTGTTTAGTATTGTAGGTGGGATGTAGGGTCACTTGTATGGGTATATTGTGCACCCCGCCACACGTTCCTGTAACTCGACCATGTCTGAATAAAGTGTAACCTCTGATATCTACCAAGCTGCTATTTAAGGAGGGTTTTAAATGTGTCACTGTTATTATAATGAAAGTTGGTTTCATCTTACGAATCTCTATGATGAGCAAATCTCGTTTCGCCATAATCGAAGCCAGGATTGTGTAGAAGAAGGTGATCTCCAGAGGTCCAACATTAGCGTTTATAACTTTTTCCGCTGATTATTTTAGGGGTGCCAATAGCCCAGTGGTGTACGTAACGGACTGCCGAGACGAGGTCTCGAGTTCGATCCCCAGTCGCCCCGGGCATACACTTCTGACTTTTCGTAGTTATGTGTGTATTAAAAATGTTGATTATCACTCGCTTAGTGATTCGCCCGGTGGATGAGAAGGCAATAGGCTCGCCCCCTATTACATTGGGGCCTAAACATAATTGGCGAATCGTGGGTGTGTAATACACCTCTGCCTATCCCTTCGGGGATACAGGCGTGAAGTTATGTATGTATACATACATGCCCGTGCCGTGTATATATTGTGTAGTCTAGTCGGTTTCCCACTTTTAAACCAGTAACACAATTGAGATTGTGCATTTCAGTTTGGGACCGATGGCAGCAGACCGATCCAAGCGTGTTACATGTGCTATGCACAGCTCCAAAACTGCTACCAGCTGCGGAGGAGATGTCTCCGGAGTGAGGAGCTGTACCAACTGATGCTGCGCAATGAGCCGGTGAATATTTAGAGTCTGCAACACAATACAAGTCATAATAAGACACCTCTGTGTTCCCATTTTACAAGCGAGAGTGAATTTATTGCGTTGAATGAGTAATTTCGGTTTGATTGCGCTCAGGGGTCAGCAAGTGCATAGCCGGGCAGGGGGATTGTGGTCGCAGCACTAGTGGGACCGGTCTGCGACGACAATCCTCTTCTGATGAGGCCGTCAAGCTGAGTGCCACCATGATTAACATGGTACGTGTATGTAATGGTGACCCTCTCTCCTGAGACTTTACCTTCAGCTTACCATCAGGCTAGGTGAAGTTAAATTAACGTGTCCTAAATATAAAAAAAACACCATAATCGATCATCCTCATAGCGAGAACCCAGCTGCTTCCAAAGTTTGTACTTTGGAGCCCGAGGTCGGCTCATTGTTTTTTATTTGTATGTCGCCTTTTATGGGAGCCTTCTGTCCTCTCAACTCTGAGAGTTGCGACAGAGTCTCATCTGTTGTATAGCAGAGGTTGCTTTGGGCCTCAAGATCGTCAGTAGGGCCCTGCAAAGCTGCTTCTCTGCACACTCTCAGCACTGTACGAGTATACAATATCGATAAACAAACGAAACGCGATTTCAGTTGTCGGCAGAAAAGCGCCGAGAGGTGTCCAGCGCTAACCGCCTGGTGCTCACCGCCGTCGTGCTCCTGAGCGCGGGCGGGGGAGGCGCCCCCGTGAAGCGGGAGGGGTCCCCCTCGGGCGGCCACGTCGTCGTCAAGAAGGAAGAGACTGGAGGTAGGCTTGACTTAGAAAAAAAACTCCGATCTTCCGACCGATCGGAACGGCCCAGACATACATAATTCCATCCAGATCAATTTTACCGCAACCGGAGCGCATGCAGACAGCAGCTGGCACTGTGCAGCGGGGAAGGACCCGCCGCGTTCCTTGAAGCTCCTTACAAATTTCTTCTTCGTGTCCTTTTGCATGTCTGAACATGACAAAATACTAAATGTACAGTCAATAACAAATATTGCTTAACATTAAGATGCTTACAAACCTTTGACTATATACGAATCTGTATACTTAGTAACGGCCGCAACGTCGCGGCTCAAAAGGTGTCTAATGAGTAGACAAGATTGACATAAATACTTGACAGAAGTATGCGCATCAAGTCCCAGGTCACCATTGTACGGAGCTCTCTTTAGGCTACACTACGACTTTCCCAGAATAATCCCCCAATCAATATTTTATTTTATTTTTATTTATTAGGTACAGAGACAGACCCGAGGGGGGCATCTCGAAACCGGAGATGGCCCAGGGTCAGTCGGGGTGCGAGGGATATGCTCTATGGGCAACCTTACACCCCGGCGTCTATAGACCCGAGACGGCTTGCGGTTTTAGTCGGTTCAAGCCCGACATAACCGCCCCCGCTGGCCGGCGGGGGGGTATCCGAGGGGATTTCCGCACGAAAAAAAAAATAGGTACAGAGACAGACAATAGATTACAATATCCAGATTATAACATTTTAGAGTACACTTTTAGAATCTGTCATCCAATTATATCTGTCACAGCATTTAAATGTTAAATAACTTCATCAAGACAGGTAGATTGACACAGAAAAATAAACATGGTGGCGTTTGTAGACCCTAGACGGCGTGCGGTTTTCCGAAGAGATTTCCGCACGAAAAAAAAAAAGGTACATTAACGTAATGAACAAATACTTGACAAAAAAAGAAAAAAAATTACATAAGTTGTTTTTTAAAAGAAGTGAAACTATCGAAAAATATGTCCAGTTGAGTACAAACTGTATAATACTGACCACACATTCTGTAAAGTGGGTTGTTTTGAGAAACATTGTTTTTGCTTAACGGTTGTAACAAATAGTTGTGGAATGCGCGCGGACCGAGTAGGTATCTTAAAGTTTATATAGTTGATTAGGTTACAATCAAGCAAGCCGTTTACAATCTTGTATAGAGTACACAGGTCGCCCAGTCCTCTCCTCTTCTCCAAACTCATGATCTCAAAGGTCTTAAGTCTATCTTCATATTCAGGTATCTTACGTATCTATATATTTACTTGCTGACTTTTGATACTGATAATTATAAAGGAATTGAATACGACACATTCACAAGCCTTGTTACAACAATAGACTGGTTGAATGCTAATAAACTAAAAATTAATGTAGGTAAAACTAAAACTATGACTTTTAATGTACGACAAACCAATCAGCATCAGTTGCAAATTAATTATAAAGGTGAACCCAATATTGGAGACAATCAGCACGAAATTTTCATTATATCTTGCAAATAAAACACTGTGTTAATGTAAGCCACCAATACTATGGGTACCTATTATAATAAACCATAGTGTTTGTGTGCTATTTTTTAATAATTGATTTTTCTTAACAGGACCTGTTTATAAAGACTGTGGCGATCCGTTACCACGCTGAACCAGTACCTTATGTTCACCCGAAACTAAAGTTTTCTTATTTGGAGTCAATATTCGACTCCCCACATAAAGCGAAATTGATTAAAACATTAAGAAGAAGCACATATCGTGTGTGTGTGTGTGTGTATGTGTGTGTATGAGTGAGTGTTGTGCGCGTGTGTACGTCAGAGACAAATGAATAAAACTTTGTTTTAATAATTCTATTATTTTAATTCCCCTTATTCCGCAATCCGTGATTACTATATCAACTTTTTCCGGCACGTATTTATTTTCACGACTTCTAATTAATAGAAAAAATAGGGAAAAATGTTTAAAGCTGACATCCCTTAACATATTCACTATACTCGCACAGAACGTGTAATTTGAGCCGTCATTTGCGCAGACTTCGATAGAAATACTTGTATATAGTCAAAGTTACAAACCTTATTTATATTGGAATACACATGTATCCGTTTTTGCCGTGTAAATAGTTCCATAGAGGAAAAACTTTGTTGTTTTTTGTTTCATGGTTTGTTCATTTTGTTTTGTTTGCTACTTTTTTTTTTATCGTGCGGAAATCCCTTCGGATACCCCCCCGCCGGCCAGCGGGGGCGGTTATGTCGGGCTTGAACCGACTAAAACCGCACGCCGTCTCGGGTCTGCAGACGCCGGGGTGTAAGGTCCTATAGAGCATATCCCTCGCACCCCGACTGACCCTGGGCCATCTCCGGTTTCGAGATGGCCCCCTCGGGTTTGGGAACCACGGTGTCCCCGTCTTGCCCCGGTTTGGGGGAGGGGCGCTAGTCACCCCACCGTCCCGGCCTGCTTCTCCGGAGTTTCGACCACAGACGGCACGTGACAGTTACTTCGAACGAAGCCGAAAGAAATTCGAAGTAACCCTTCTTGCTCAGTGTAAATATGTATAATATGAAAGTATTTAAGTATTCGCATTCTAGAACCCACGTAACAAGCTCGCCTTAGTTTGGGTCCTTTTTTTTTTTTAGTCTAGATGGCGTTGAGTACTTTGGCCCCATAATGTTTATTATTATTCATTTTATATTTATATTTATACCGCGGTAGCCTAGTGGTATGGGTAAAGGACTGCTGAGACGAGGTCTCGGGTTCGATCTCAGGTATTACCATGGCACACACCAATGACTTTCGATGCTTTTCGAAGTTATGTGTGTATTTATCGCAGGTTTATAAGTGCCCGGTTAATGGCAATAGGCTCGCCACCTATTACATTGGGACCTAAAACATAAACTGGCGAAACGTGCGTGCTAGCACCTCTGCCTACCCCTTCGGGGATATAGGCGTGAGTTTATGTTATGTTATATTCCGTGCGAGCGTGAAGTTTATAAGCGTGAAAGTAGATAATAATTTTCAAAAATTAGCTTTTGATCTTAGAAATTTCTATTTCGTAGTGAAAATGTTGTCAAGCTACTTAGTGGGGTCTGAAGATTTTGATTAAAGTATAATAAACAATTTTAATTCAAACTTTTAATTTTTAAGTTATGAAAATGGCTATATTCTTTAGACGTTGAGTGTACATTTGTTGGTATCCCCTGGTTGTACTCTGTATGTACAGCGAGTGACTGAATCCACAGACTCGGAAGATGAGCCAGGAGAGGAGAGGTCAGCGGCAGGCGAGGCTGTGCCCTCTGCGGAGCCTGATGATGTCCCTCTCGGCGTCATCAAAAGTGAACTGCAGGACGGCGGCACAAGTACGTATAGGCCTGGCTCAGCCGGGGAACTACCGCATGTTTACTATATAGACTAGTTGTGGCCAGACATTGGAGGTATTCGAAACTTGGAGTATGGTAATTAATGACTCTGAACAATTTTTTTTTAAATTCTTGTCGTTTTTTGGCGATGCACGATGGACGCAACAACTACTGAACGGATTTTGGTGCGGTCATGATCAGACTTAAAATCTGCCGTATGTTTGATTGCAATTGGTGACTTCCGCGCGGACGGAGCCGCGGGCGTCAGCTAGTACTATTATAAAATTATAAATTAGTTGTTTCAATACATTGGAGATATGTCAAAAATAATACTTGGGTTATGTTAAATTAACAATTCTGAGACCAAAAATATTTATGTTCGCGATGGACGCAAAAACTACTGAACGGATTTTGATGCGGTTTTTATTATTATCAAAGTCTTGGTCAGACTTAAAAACTGCCGTATCGATCGTAGTTGGTTGAGCAGAACCGGATATATGACCAAAAGTGTCATATAGTCGCGATAACCGACATCCACGCGGGCGGAACCATGGGCATTAGCTAGTACATTATAATTAGAACTTATGACCGTGGATCCACCCGAATACTAATCCCTTCTCGCGACCCTCAGGAACTTATGCCCAGCTATTTGTGGCCACTAATCAGCTCAAAACATTGATTATGCGATGCACGATCAGTAGTTCTTTAGTAGTTCGGCTTGATTTCGCTAGATGGCGCTAAGGATATGTGCTGTGTCGCAACACTATTCGTTCACAGTCGGGTCACACCCTCATGGCTTATAATTTACCAGCTATTTACGTAATTCCTTTATTACTTAGGTATCACCGCACCGACTGCGGACCCGCCTGCGCCCACTTCAAGCAGACTCAATAACGGGGTACAGGTAGACGTGAAGGTCGAGGAACAACTCACTCGAGAGGAGCGTCTCGTCAAATCAGTTGAAAACATCATCGTTGAAGACAAACCGTTCTATTTCCAATGCAGAGTTTGCAAGAAGAGCTTCTACGAGCGCGCCCGCCTCAACGCTCACCGCTGCGCGGACAGAGACAGGAGGCCGCACGAGTGCGAGCTGTGCCGCAAGCGCTTCAAGCTGAAGAGTCGGCTGCTGCGGCACGTGCGCCAGCACCTCGAGTGCGAGCCGTACCAGTGCGGTGTGTGTAGCAAAACTTTCGACAAGAAGTACCAATTAAATTACCACGTTCGTTCACACACCGGCGAGAAACCGTACCAGTGTGAGGTGTGCGACAAACGCTTCATAACCAAAAGTTATTTGATAAAACATACCGCTATGCATAGCGGGGAAAGACCATTCAAGTGTAACGTGTGCAAGAAAAGCTTCAAAGGGAAATCTAATTTGGTGGTTCATCTTCGGCAACACACCGGCGAGAAACCATATCAGTGTAGTGTGTGCAAGAAACGTTTCAATTACAACGGGAATTTGAAGAAACATCTCCAAATACACAGCGGAGAGAGGCCGCATAGGTGCGACGTTTGTGACAAGTCCTTCATCAACAACAGCGACCTGGTGAAGCACAAACGTACGCACACTAGCACCGGCGAGAAACCGTATCAATGTGATGTGTGTAAGGAGACTTTTAACTACAATAGTAATTTCCTGAAACATAAACGCGTTAGGTGCAAATCGGGTAATACTGATTAATTTAAATCGATCACTAGGTGATTGAGCCAAGCTACAGGCGGCCGAGCTATGTCGCCAGCGATTGAGCCGTTCTAATCTGCGACGTCATGCTATATTCGAAATAATGCTGTTTTCGGTCTAACGATGCTTATACAAGCGTGGTGAAGTGCTGCAATCCCTCGCACCCCGGCTGATCCTGGGCCGTATACGGCTTTGAGATGGCACCTTCGTGCCAAAATATGGCACAGGCGCACAAGCGGCTCTTTATGTACCCAGCGGACAGGATTTTTTAACAAAACTACTCACATGAGCTGGGAACCGCATGTCAACAAGGTGATGGTCACCATCATCGATCATCGTCATAGTGTAAATTAAAACGACACGCTCACATAAGGTTTTATTATATAATTTTAGATCTTACTGTTACGTTTTTCTTTTAATAACTCGACAGAAGAAAAGGATTGAACAGTAACAGTAGTCTGGTATAGCAAACTAGCCACTGCACTGTGCCCGACAAGGTCCCTACTTGTATCCTAAATATTCAGCCGACATCACATTGTGGAGTGTCCTGTCATGTAAGTATTAACTTCCTTATAATTATTTCACTCAATCTAGAACACTATTCGTTGTCCGTAGCCCTCCGCACTTTTCAGTCTGACATTGCGCCACCGGAACGCCACAAAAAGACGGCTTATGTCAGGTAGAGCCCTTCGGTGCACGTGGTGCACTCTCCCATAATGATTACTTAACTTTCCCAAAATGAACAACATGCCGAAAAACCCGAATTTTTATCTGGTTTTACACCAACTTCAGAAAGAAGCAATCTATACAAACTATAGAAAATAAAAATCTATAGTTTTTCATTTCATCACGCCTGTATCTCCGAAGGGGTAGGCAGAAGTGTATTACACACCCACGATTCGCCAGTAATGTTTAGGTCCCTATGTAATAGGGGGGCGAGCCTGTATCTACAGCATGTGTAAAACAAAATAACACACATATATATATATATATATAGTGTCACAAAATTAAAGTCGGAATTATAATTCGATCCCACATTTGACATTAGCTACGGTCATTTTGTAAAATAATGATAGCACATAAACAATCGCGATGTGATGAACACAAAAATCGATAAACAATCGCGATTTATGTTTATGTAATCATAATATTGGTTAGCCAAATAAAGACTAAATTATTGATTTTTATTTAAATAAATACATAATTATTCATAATAATTATTTATTAATTAGTAACCGCTGCTTTATTTTATAAAAAGTTAATATTTTTGTTTTTTATATTAAAAACAAAACTTATAATAAAGAGCCTAGATAATTTTCTGTATTGGCAACCCGTGCGCGCTCGTGCAGCTATCGCCATTTTGTTTATCTTGTCATTCGGCTTCATTCTCCCAGTCTGACTGCACGAATATCTTGTTTCATTGCGAATCGATATTTTGTTGTGTTTTTGTTAAAGTTTTGTTACGTTATGTTTGTTGTTACGTTTATAGTTTTATGTGAACTTTAAGTGAATCTATTTGTTTTGGTTTTCCATCAACATGGATCCTCAGCCAAGTACATCACAAAAAGACGTGGATGTTTTTTTGTCCCAAGGAAAAAAACGTCCACGAAAAGCTTTCACTGTTACTGAAAAAGTAATGATCCGCAACGCCAACAAGTACGTGAAAAATGAAACTTCTGCGCAATTGGAGGCCTATGAAGTTGTGGAAGAAAATGAATGTATGAGCAAAGTTGCTGACATATTGGGAATAACCTCACACTCTGTTTGTAACGTTTTGAAGGAAGGAAATAAAGGTGCGCCGCCAACTCCTCCTAAAAAAAACTGGACCAAGCGATGAATTTACATTCTCCGCAATACGAAGAATTGTTCATCAGTTCTTTTACCGAAATGAACCTCCAACCATTGCAAAAGTTAGTCAATCAGTCATAATTAGCCATATAGGTAGTGAAGAAGGCTTCCTGGAAGAGGGGCTCATGATTTTTGAAGCAAAGAAAAATTGTGAAGATTACCATGATGAGATGAATGTAGTTTGTTTTGAGGAGTGGTTCGCTGGAGTCTTATCAAAATTAAGACCAAACTCAATTGTGGCGATGGATAATGCACCTTACCACTCCCGAAAATTGGAAACGGCACCAAAAATGAGCTGGAAAAAAGCTGCCATTCAAGACTGGCATTTAAATAAAAATATTCATTACGAACCAGATATGGTTAAAGTTACGCTTTTAGAACTGATTCCACATGACGAGTCTTTTAATAAGTGCGCTGTAGACGAAATGGCAGCACAACATGGGATCACGGTTTTAAGACTGCCCCCTTACCATTGCGAGCTGAACCCTATCGAATTGATATGGGGGCATGTAGCTCAAAATAATAAAACCTTCAAATTGACAGACGTGAGAAATTTAGTTGAGGAAGGCATTCAAAAAATTACGGCTACAGAATGGTCTAAATGCGTATCCCATGTTGTCAAAGAAGAGGAAAAAATGAGTAGGCTAGATATGTTATTTGACAATATCACACACATTTATAATACATGTTACAGAAAGTGACGGCGACGATTTATAAAATAAAATATTACCATAATACATCTATTTGTTTTATTCCTCACGTTCCTTCATGATCACATTTTTTTATTTATTTCACACACAATTATTAAAGAAAACTCTTAGATCCTTAATAAAAGTAATCGTCATAACTAACTTATCCGTTCAGAAAGATTTAATTCCCTGATATACTTAGTTTCTATTAAAGTAGTAGTTGTTTAGATATACTACTATAAACGAGAGGAATCGATCCGGAAATATTCCATTTCCGTATCGAATAATTTCGCAACGTCACTATTTAGTACTTGTCATAACGTTGCAACACTGAAATTGTCAAATCTGGAATCGAATTATAATTCCGACTATAGATCTCTGAATTTCGTGAGATGCCTTGTTATCGACAAAATATGTATTTGAAACAAAAACAATATCGGGTATAATATAAAAAAAGTATATAAAAAGGAAAAAAAAACCACCAGCGTCACGTGACGCTGGTCGCGATTTAGGTATTTCCCACACATCCGCTTGGAGAATACTGCGACGAGAAGGACTGCCCGCCTACCACGTGCGCCACGGGCTCGTCGCGACACGTGACGCTGGTCGCTGGTGGTGTTTTCTTTTTGATTTTTTAAATATATATTTTTTTATTTTACCCGATATACTTTTTTTTTGTTTCAATTACATATTTTGTCGATACCAAGTAATCTCACCAAATTCAGAGACCTAATTTTGTGACACCTTATATATGACTTGATCTAGGATCACGTTTATTAAAAAGCAGAAAAGGAGCCAATAAATAAATAAACGGTGGTTTAAATGGGATTAGGGGAGAATGATAAGTTCAAATATCTTAGTTAATAGTAAAAAAAATAATAGTTTTGTGCCTCATCATAGTTCATGTGTTTGAGATAAGATATTCAAAATAGAAGTTTATTAATTTGTTGTAAAATCAAAATAAATATTTAGTTTCACATCAAAACATTGCTGAAAAATAAACTGGAATCTAAAATTAAAATTTATGGCAGTGTTGTTTTTGGGAAAAGTGGTAATTTTGAGAAAGTGGTCATTTTGAAAAAGTGGTCTTTTTGGGAAGTTCTCATTTTGGGGAAATGGTCATTTTGGGCAAGTGATCATTTTGGGACTGTGGTCATTTTGGAAAAGTGGTTATATTGTTTGTTAATCAATTTCGAGTGGACCACCTGCTCACAAGGGAGGTAGACTTCACCAAAAACTTGCCACGATATTGTTCCGGAGGGTACTTAATGACGAAGCTTTCGACGTAATCGGGACTACCGCTGGGTTGACGGGGGCACTTCGCCAAGAAATATTTTTGGAGGTGTGGCTTCATGTTACTGATTAAACCGCTGAGAATTTCATTACAATATGGTTCTATTAAATGAACACCATTTGTCATAAATACGGCCGATCTTGGACATTTTACGATATATTTATCAAAAAAGCCACTTTCGTAGTCCTTCTTAGACGAACAATTTATTCTTAGCAATTGGCTCTTGGCCTGGTGATTGCACTCAAGATACGATCTAAACACGGGTAATGGTTTTTCTTAATCTCTATTTCTCGAATGATATGCTTGAGTTCCGGGTCTAACAGTAGTTTCATTCTAATCCATTCTCCAACATCTATAAAGCAGTGTTCCAATATTGCATGATAAAAAAGAGTTTTTTGATTTGAACCAAACTTATCACTTTTGAATATGTCGCAGATGTATCCAGCCGTCAAATATTCTGTGAATGTTCTATGTATGAACACCGGGACGCCGTCGGCTGTCACTTGTGATATGAGACCTATCTTATCCACGCCTCTTTTGATGTTACTAAGCAAAGCGTTGAAATCTTCTACACCTTCATTCAATGGATTCATTTCTTTGAATTCTTCGATAGCCAACTCCTCAAATATAGGGCCTTGAAGGAGAGCATGTGCCGCCAGTCTTTTATGACTACTTATACAGCCGGCGAGCTCTTTCTCATATATCCCCCTCGTAATTGGGTTAGATAGGTCCATGTTATTCTTATCTTGCAAAAGTATTTTTTTAAGTTTATTCTCTATAAACACTTCGTATATTTTATCACTGTTGAGGTCGGACTTATATTCAATATGATTATCATCAATGTTCACTAAATTTACGAAATAATCTGCTATGAAATATAAAAGCAACGGAATGCCTGACTTGTTATGAACCTGTTCAATATAAAATTCGGAAAGGTTTTTTCTTGATTCGTCAATAGACATAACATTATCATTTTCCTTGTTTTTGTCGCAGCAAAGTGGATAAAGAAATTCATAAAAGCTATGACAGCTTCTAAGGATCCACGGACATCGCAGGCTTCTTGCAACGTGCCGCGTGTTCCTGATACTTTCTAGTAACTTAGTGTGTCTCTTGCTCTTGAGTTTTTCATATATTATGTTTGTCGACCAGAAATGTTTCAGATAAACATCTTGCTCATAATCAGTAAAACCTTGTAATTCAAAGCGCCTACCTAGAACCCTTTCTAAGTCTGGCAGGATGTCGCTATACGGTCTGCTACTCACCCACATTTTTTTTTTGCGAAGAGAAGTCCTGGCGACATAAATGAGATCAATGACCTTATCTTTGTAATACGGACAAATTTCATCGAAACCATCAAATACAAATATCAGTTTTTTCTTGTTATAAAAATGTAGGAACATATTTAATTTGAAAGTATCCAATTCATCACCGGTACAGTTTATAAGACGGGCTTCGTCATTCGTCATTTTAATGCTAATGGACATATCTTTACTTCCCAATGCAGCTTGGCACAAAAATGTTAACGATTCTAGAGGATCAACGACTATTTTATCTTCGTACCATTTGTAGAACTGGTTCGAATAATTTAAAAAGTCAACTCGGACTAGCCAAAGGTTCGTGTCCCGATCTTTCGTTTTAATTGCTAGGTGTGTGAGTAGAGTCGACTTGCCCATTCCCGGTGGGGCAGTTAAGAGAACCACATCATCTCCGATATCGTTAAACGTGAAGACTACATTAAGGTCATCTAAAGCATCATAGAAAACGCACAGAGGTGTGCCCATATTGATTGTTTCGTTGCGTATCACTTTATCCAGTACACCACCTGTTATAAACGCAACTGATACTTCGTCCAAAATTAAGTTAAAACTGACTTCTCGATCTTGAAATATTACTTTAGCGTTTTGTGTAACTTCCTTTTGTGACTCCAGGGTCAGTGCTGTAAGTAATTGTGTTTCATCCTCAAACACATCATTCGTGCTTAGAAACCATTCATTTATTCTTTCTATTAACGCGGTGTTTCCTATAAAAATTATGTTTTTGTCTTTGGTCGACAGTTTCAGTTCACACAATCGAATACTTGAAATACTGTTGTCATGTGTGCTGCACACAATTATCACAACATTTTGAGTTTTTCTCAACTCTGCTTCCAGTGAACAAAAGTCCGCTTTTGGTAAATTTAATACGTGTTCCAAATCCAAGACTATGTACTTGTTGATTGCGTAATGGTTCCGCAAACACTGAGTCACTTTCATGGTCGTCAGGGTAACTGTATCTGTAACTATGAACATTCTCGAGGGTAGTTCTGGCAGCTCCATCCACTTCGTAGCATTCTCAGCAAAGCTATATCCGCAATATTTGACATTGTTCATATAAAACGTAGTTTGTAACGCACTAATTTGCGGTTCTGTGACAATTTCGCTTATGGACTGCTCGTATACATTGCTGGTTTTGGTGAGATACTCGCCTGTTTTCGTCGACATCCACATTTTTTGTATTTTGTTATGGTAATGCAAAAGCACTGAATCAGATTGAATTAAACAATTGTGTGGGTTGGCACTTAGACGATCTTGTATCTCTTTCTTTAGAATTTTCTCAACTTCAAAATGATTTTCTTGTTTTGCAAAGACGACTATTTACTTAAGAAGTCTTTGGCTACATTGGTGCAGTCGGTATGAAGTTTAGGTAACTTCGTAGTTTTCACATCAAATCTATATTCATGGATGTTGTCGATTTGATTCCTTACTTTTAGGAATAGAGTTTTCGCATTATTTGGTAATGATGCAAAACTTGAACATTTTTGTTTCTTCATCGTAAGTTAGCATATTACCGACCGCGCCGCCTATGCCTCCGTTTGGGCTTGAAAGCCCATCGTCCATAGAGTCATCAAGCGTGACAACTCTATAAGATTCCTGTAGTTCATATACCTTAGATAAACCAACGAAGGCAGTCGCTAAGTATTCTAACCTCCGCTCAATTTTCTTCGAACTACCAGTTACTGTCAAGTCTACATTGCCAAAAGTAATTGGAACTTTAACTTTTAGTGACCGTAAGTACTTTGCTGCGGCCGCCCTGGCTGCGAGCATTGCTTCGTCTATTGCGAGTCGTGAAATAGAAATTTCTCGTAACCGCTCTGTATCACTGGGCGGCCTCTTAATTACAAATTCTAATCTACCGGTTTCATTACATGCTACATGAGTTATGATCAGAGGAGTCAACGTCCCAGCTGATGGCTCAGACAGGAAAGATGATATCAATTCATCCACCGATGGCTCTGGTGTTGGTGAACACTTTGACGTGCTCTGCGTCGCGTCGCTGCCATTTCTTATCCTCGGATTTGTCTTAAGTATTCCTTTGAACAAATGATTTCTAAACAATGCAGTATGTTTGTCGTGGGTATCAAAGAAACTATTTTGAAATGTCAAAGTACGCCATTTCAAATCAGGTTTATGGTGGTCTGTTTGAATATCCGTGACATCTACAACTCTCTGCATTAAGACAACATGATGCTGTAGAATACACTCGTCCAGCATCATCTTCATTGATTTGTTGGCGTCAACATTCAGAAACGTAACAAAGTGTTCAGCCAGCAACAAGAGATCTGCCTCCCATATTGTGTTTCCGAAACCTCGTACATGTTGCTCAGAGAAATGCGGATGTGTGCTAGTAGTGTGCTGCTAGTAGCCAGTACATCGTTCAATGTCGTCGCATAATCGCTCGAAAATCCTGTGCTCAAATCGAAAGCGAATCCAGCATTAGTGTACACAATGAATAAACAATCTGCCTCAGTGACATTGCCGCTAAACAGTTTCCCAGAGCTCTTCCCTGAAGCTATCTTTCTATTTATTTTTAAAACACTATCGAACCACTTCACTAGGTCTGCTTTATTATCTAACGTCAGCGACTTGTCATCATTGTCTTTGTGTTTCACTTGCACGAACAGCGCGACGGGTCGATCGCGGCCTGCTATGTTCATTTGTAGACAGATGTCATCAAAGGCACCCACCTCGTCTACATTCGTGCCTAAATAAAATTGTTCAACGCGCTCGTCATGCAGCAATCGAAATAAAATCAGGCCGATGAGTTTAGTCTCGTAGAGCTGTCCGTCCATGCCGGACGTGCCGGGGCGCTTCTTGTACCGCAGCTCCGTGGGGTCCATGATGCGCCACCGCCACCGGCCGCAGCCTCTGGGCCACCACGCCGTGCTCCTCTAGATGCTCTTCTGTGAATATAAGAGACAAAATCGTTAAATAATCGTCGTCAGCAGAACTTTAGGGTACTTCCTCAAGTTAACAATCTGAAATTGATTTTTAGATAACAAAAAATAAAGAAATCTGTACATTTTGTACCCCTCCATGTCCCTGAAAATAGGGGTTGAAAGTATGTATAGAACTTTTGTCAATTGTCAAGATAGGATCAATTGGTATTTAGAATATTGGGTATGATCTACATAAAAACCCTCAAGAGTAAATGGGACAAGCGCACTGAGGGTTCCGCACACAACGGGATTGAGGGACAGACGTAAGGTTACCTTCGGAAAACTGGCGTGGGAAGCTGGCTGCTGGTGGTAGGTACCTAGTGCCCTGCCCTTCTGTTGTCTCTTCTTGGCGGGGGCACTTCCGTGCACCCAGTGGTGCTAAAGTATCTTGTTGCGACTAATTGAACGTATACAAATAATGAATCTACGCAAATATATAAACTTGAAGTGTTTGTTTGTAATGTGTTATACTATGAATGTCATAACGCAGTTAACGGAATGTTTGAATTCGATTTTGGAGCACTATAAAATAACGTTTTTTTTTGTTTTTTTTTTTTAATATTTTGGACACGTCAATTTGACTTCACCTCACCTGATGGTAAGCTGAAGGTAGTCTCAGGAAAGAGGGTCACCATTACATACACGTACCATGTTAACAATGGTGGCACTCAGCTTGACGGCCTCATCAGAAGAGGACTGTCGTTGCAGCACCGCGTGACACCCACCGGTCCCACTAGTGCTGCGACCACAATCCCCCTGCCCGGCTATGCACTTTCTGACCCCTGAACGCAATCAAACCGAAATTGGATTACTATGGAGAGTTTTTCACAATCGTACACGGTTGTAGCCACCCGGCCGAATTTTGTGACAAATTTGTGACATCAAAAACCTGGCAAACTTCGTTCCGCCTTACAATCAAGTGATGTTGGTTACCTTATCAGCTGAATTTATCTCGTGAATGTCTCATTGTTAATTATCCGAATTCCTTTTATAGACGCCAGTATCTCGAAGGGGCCATCTCATAGTCCTAAATGGCCCAGGGTCAGTCGGGGTGCGAGGGAATTGCCTTATATGGCCACCTTACAACCTGGTATTAGAGACCCGAGATGGCGTGCGGTTTTGGTCGGTTCGAGTCCGAAATAACTACCCACACTCTGGCCGGCGGTAAAAAACAAACAAAAAGGCGCATTATAGGCGTAGACAAATCTAAAAAATCAAAGATCATGAAAATTGGTTCACCCACCCATTCTCGAGTTTATCGCAGTCATCACTAACATGACTTTGTTTTATAAATAAATAGATATGACATAAATTACTATATGATTTATTGTTTATCTGTATTATTATACAGGGCTTCCCACGGCGATGCCACATGGAGGAAAGTAGATTGTCAATTATACTGAAAGAAAAACAATTTAAACTGCATTTAAAGATTTTCGAAAGCTTCATTGCCACAATCGGTAATCAAACACACAGATTTTTTGGATTTCTAATTAGATTAGATACTCTTTATTGCACACCAAACATAGAATACATACAATACATGTTAGATAGTTGTACAATGGGCAGTCTTATCGAGGTCTGCGATCTCTTCCAGACAACCAGTGTATGGACTATACTGCCAGTAATCCATACACTGGCTCTAATCACTGCGAAGAACAAATATTCGAAATACCATGAAAGCCACTGATGGAACACGGCTTGGCATGGCTAATGTGAGATGGTTATGATTTAATAATGACATTACTGGGAAGAATTCAAAGAGGCAAAATGGGCAATAATCTAAAGTCTATCTCTATATAATTGGTGGGGAGGGGGAGCAGCTTGTTGGGGCTAACCAGGTATTGTTTCACTCAGCTGTTATCAGAGAATATAAATGTATTTCAAACAGAAGTTAGCTCAACATTAAGGAGTAAATAAATTCATGGTCCTTATTTTTTTTCGAGGACTGGCTGGGAGTGTCTCAGTGTCTCACTTAACCTATAAGAACCGAAGCGGTGCCCGGGCACCCGCGAGTACGTACCGTTTGTCAAGTTTTGTCAGTTTGACGGTTTGGCTTGATGGGTTAAGAAAGATACATAACAAATATTTAGAAAAATTGCTATGCAAACGTTATAATGTCTACTACATTGTCCAGAAACATCTCCGGTTCAGCTCATACAAACATTGGACCCTGAGGGCGATCACGGTTCTGGTACAAGTTACCAGTAGCACTGCGGTGCCCCCGCTTTGACCGCAGGTCAGGGAGCGGCCATGACCTTTATACAATATTATTATTAGAACATAAAATGTAATTGACACTACCATTGTAACAATACAGTGCTTTCTGCAACTTAATAAATGATTTGATGTACTAGATGGCTGATGTATCCGAGAAGGTGAAGTGTTGTTAAGGTGACTAATATGGCCCCAATAATTATGAGATGAGGGCAGGATGGCAGGAGGGCAGGAAGTGATGTTCACATACCTACTGCAATGTGCAACGAACACAGACGTTTCACATCAGTCACAATAGGAAACTTATAATATGCAATATTCATTGGAATTATATTAGTTCATTATCTATTTCTTTGGTATAAAAAATATTATACTTACATTGTTTCACATTTACAATTGATTTATATATATATATAGGTTTTTAATTAATGGCTTCTGCAGTAGAATCACCGCAATTTCGCCAATGTCAAGTAAAATATAACAAATGTTCTTCTTCTTCTTCTTTTAGTTAATGGCTTCTGCAGAATCACCGCAATTTCGCCAATGTCAAGTAAAATAAAGTAAATGTTTATAAGTAAAATTATATTAATCTAAGCATTTCAAATTAACGGCAACGTCGTACGGTTTTCTCAAAGAGTATCAAAATATAATAAATGTTTATAAAATTAATAATGGCGAAGACGCCAATGTCAAGTCCGTCTATTTAAATATAATCTCTAACAAATGTTTATATAAACAATTGATTTGATTTGGCATTTTTGACAATCGACAATCAACTTTGACAGAAATGACAACCGCGTTCCATTGACGGACCCGAACCGGATCTTTCTTGACGACGCGACGGTCAGTGATGAACCCGATTTTTTCTTCAAAAATCCTATTGTTTTTCACGCTGCGGACCCGTGACACCATCGGATGGCACCACCGGTAGTATTTAGGGTATTTTTCTATCCCCATGATTGTATTAAGACATAATAGTCAATCGCAGCGAATTCTGGTTTAGACGTGGTTAAGATAAGAAGGTTTTTGATATTGTAACTTGTAAAAGTCTAAAAGTGCATTATTTTTTTTATATTGAGTTATCTCATTTACTGCTTTGTATAGTTCATGTGACCAAAGGATTTGATAAACTTATCCACAGCGCTACTCTGTTATTTTGATCTACATCCTTTGTCACATTATGGCTATACCAATACCCAAGGGCGTTGCCAAGGGGGGGCAGGTAGGGGCAGCTGCCCCCCCCCCCCCTAGGAAATCGAAAAAATGAAGCCGAATGGAAAGTAACCAAAGTCCTAAGGCCATTAATATTGAGTCAGGGATATCGCTCTTATGTAGTAATTATAAAGTATAATTTGGCAGTACTTATCGTTTTTTATTTTCCAATGCATAGTATATAATTATTTATCCAAGAATCGATATGATTATGGCATAATAATTCTTAAGTAGTTATAATAGAGCATCATTTTGAACGACCTAATACTAGCGCCACCGACCGTCAGTGTTGCAACGTAACTTTTTTTTTTTCGTGCGGAAATCCCTTCGGATACCCCCCCCCCCCCGCCGGCCAGCGGGGGCGGTTATGTCGGGCTTGAACCGACTAAAACCGCACGTCGTCTCGGGTCTACAGACGCCGGGGTGTAAGGTTGCCCATAGAACATATCCCTAGCTCGCACCCAGACTGACCCTGGATCATCTCCGATTTCGAGATGGCCCCCTCGGGTTTGGGAACCACGGTGTCCCCGTCTTGCCCCGGTTTAGGGGAGGGGCGCTAGTCGCCCCACCGTCCCGGCCTGCCTCTGCTGGGGTGACAGGCGGCCTCACCTGCCACCCCCAGGCCTGCGCTCATGGAGGACGGAGGTCGTTAAGCGACCTCCGGCGCCTGAGTCGCCTGCGACGCGCGGCGAGCATGTTGCGGGCTCGGCGGGCCGGGAGAGTTCTGAGCCTCTCCCGGGCGCGCTCCGCCATCTCCTTCGCGAGCATTACATGCTCACAGAGGGAGGTGGCGGCGGCCCACGCGCTCGCGCTCCGCTCCATTGCCGCAATCATGATGCCGAGCGAGAGGACTCCCACAGTGTTGCAACGTACCTACCTAAACCGATGCGAGAACCAAAAATAATATCTGAAGAGTTTGTTTGTTTGGTTGAACGCGCTAATCTCAGCTCTAACCACTGGTTCGAATTGAAAAATTATTTTCATGCGCCAAAACGTCCGCGCAACATGGCAAAACAACAATAACAATCCGATCTGCGCGAGCGAGGACTTAGGGCTGCACACGATGGCGGAGTGCCCGGCGTGGGAGGCGCCGAGGCGTGACCTCGTGGCAGCCATTGGGGTGGGAGTCCTCTTGCTCGGCAGCATGATTGCGGCTATGGTGCGGAGCGCGAGCGCGTGGGCCGCCGCCCACCTCCTTCTGCGAGCATGTAATGCTCGAGAAGGAGGAGGTTTTGAACTTTCCCGGCCCGCCGAGCCCGCAACATGCTCGCCGCGCGTCGCAGGTGACTCAGGCGCCGCCGGAGGTCGCTTAACGACCTCCGTCCTCCATGAGCCCAAGCCTGGGGGTGGCAGGTGAGGCCACCTGTCACCCCAGCAGAAGCAGGCCGGGACGGTGGGGGACCAGCGACCCTCCCCCAAACTGGGGCAAGACGGGAACACCGTGGTTCCCAAACCCGAGGGCGCCATCTCGAAACCGGAGGGAAAAAAAGGTATCCGATCTAAACAATAGGTGTACTGCACACATTAGCTATAGGCCGCGCCAAAAATCGTGAATTTTTGATCTTGACGCGCAAACAATAACAATCTATATTTTTTTCATCCTCCATAATTTTATGGAGGATGAAATTTTGCCCCTTTCTGCGCCAAGGGCTGGCGATGCCCTTGCCAATACCTACTAGGATACTACTCATTATTTCATTCGTTATTTGTTTATAGGTAAGGTACCTCTCTGCACTACAAAAAACTGAATTGGTGAATATGCCTTTATGCCTTTTGGACTACAATTTTGAATTTGCAAAATTCACTTCCTTTGAGAGTAAGCTGCTTTACTAGGATGTGTCGATTTGATGAAAGATTAGGTACATGAAAACTCTGTTCGTACAATATTTCCAGTGTCATTTGCGGTGATTTCTCATAAATTGTCAATGTTGTACATCACATTCTAAGAATAATCTCGTCCAGTAATGGATATGATGATGCCAAGGCATAAAGGCGAGTTGAGTAAATGTTACAGTTCCCAACCGTTTCTGCCGGATAACTGCCCAAATGTAGGGCATAAACTTCATACTTTTAAAATGATGTATTCACTGTTAAATTTTTGGATTACAATACTTGTAAATAATTCACTAAGATCATTATAAATACCGACCCATTTTGCGGCGTGCAATTGTCGCCATTTGGTAAACTTATATATTTTAAACGACAATGTAACAATATGATACATGGAGCTGGTCTGAAGATAGAGTACGAAGAAGGCCCTAGGAACTGATAAACTAACCATTATAAACGAGGTTGAACTCATTTGTTTTGTCTTGGAAAACACTCTGGTTTCACATGGTATTCAGGGTCGATTATATAAATTAATATGGTATTGAAAAAAACGGCACGTCAAAATCATTCGAAACCGGCCGGCGGGCTTGCATGAAAGGTTAGATAACCGTAGCGGAAGCTTGTGAAATGTGTAACACAGAAGCAGATGGCGGGCTGTTGTCTCTGCCTACCTCGAAGGGAAAAAGGCGTGAGTATATATGTACGTCACCGACGTGGTCTAAGGGCAGTCCGAGTGACGCAGAACCTCGTGCTTCTGGGTCGTCTGACCGCCGTAGCCATTATAGTGCGGAAGAAATAAGGTTGGTATATGACTAATTTTCTTGCCCACCTTATTCAGAAAACTTCACAGATAAAATCTTGTGTGCTGAATCAGTTCTAATTTACGTTTCGATTGTTTCAGATCCCATTGGAATATGGTAAAAATATTGAAAAGACTGGACACAATACCTCGGTGTATCCAGTTTGCTGAAGAGCGTAAACTTATCCCTAAGGAGAAAATGTGCAATCATCATAGGAGACCAACGGCTTTAAGTTATTCTGGGAAGGCTGGGCAGTTAGGTGCTTTCCGTTGTAGAAAGAGTTGTAGGCAACTGCCGGAATAAAACAGAGAGTCGAGCAAAAGGCACGTGGTTTGAGCATGTTCGGCTGCCATTAAATTTCATATTTCAAGTTATGTACATGTTCAGCCATAGTTATTCATACCTCCAAATTCAAGTTGAGACAGCCCGAGAAGACAGAGAGACCGTGCTGTCTACAAGCACCATTTGCAGATTGGTTTTCCAATTGTCGGGAGACAATAATTGCATATGAATTGGAGCATCAATAGACTTACGGCAAGATTGGTGGTCCAGGAAAAATTGTCCAAATTAATGAATCAAAATTTGGAAAAAGAAAATATAATAGATGAAGACGTGTCCACGTGTCCTAACAATGAAAGGTCCGCTGAAATATTGGTGCCACTGATACAGAAACATGTTCTGGAAGGCACTGGAATCCATACTGATTTTTGGAGAGCATATGAGTGCCTTCCTCAATATGGGTACATTCACAAATAAAAAAATGCGGCCAAGTGCGAGTCGGACTCGCCCATTATGGGTTCCGTAGCAGCAAGTAACATAATAATGTTTTTTTTTTTAATTTTTATATTTGAGTTGATTGAATGAAACACAATATCGATGGTAATTTTCGGCGATACTTATCGATGCCATAATTACAATGGGTAATAAAATGAAACGAATATTTTAATACATACATTTATTTATTCCAAAGGAGTACACCCCAAATCAATATCCGAATCACTTTCAGAATCGCTAGAGCAATCTTCTAAATTTATAATGAACTCTTGTTCGCAAATATTATCAAATCGAACGTCCCGCTCCCAATCTTCTTCCATTAATTTTCTGCATTTGGTAACTACATTTTTCCATTCTTCTGCAGATACTATTTCAACCGCAGTGTTTAGTAACTTCAACATTTTATTTGCCGTGAAAGGCGGTGTTGTGTTATATCCAGCAGCGTAACCTTGAAAGAAAAACATATTTTAATATCATAAATTATACAGGAGTTAATACATAAAGAACCTGTCTAACTGAAATTCGAGCAAACAAACCTTTTACTTGGGCACAGATAAGCTCGATCGGGTTATACTGGCAGTGATATGGAGGCATTCTTATGACGTTATGGCCCTTTTCTTGGGCTATGGCATCTAAGACATACGTTGGTGTGCTGGGTTTGTGCAGACCAACGAGTCTCAATAATTCGTTTTTAAGCATTGTTTCAAGAAAAAGGAATAGAGGCCACTCTATTCCTTTTTCTTGAAATAATTGCATATTTCTAAATTCCTGTTTGCCGAAGTTGGTGGTTTGTGCTTCTGGACCGAGTGATATGGGGCGTTATCCATAATTATATAATGTGGCTCCTTCAAATTATCTAATAATTTTAAAAACCACTCTTTAAATTTTTCAAAATTCATTTCTTCATTGTATTCATTGGTCTTCGTAGTTTTGAATGCAAATAGGCAATTAGGCACAAAACCAGATGACGTCCCAGCATGAGTTATTATTAATCTTTGACCTTTACCTTCGGGTACTTTGGTGGTCGATTGTGCCGTATCATCGGTCCAAGCTTTGGATACGGTATGATTGGCGTTTAGCCATGTCTCGTCTAGAAAGACAACTTTGTCCCAATTTGTAATTTTTTTTTACTTTCCGGAGAAAATTCACTCGAGCAAGAGCAATGTCGGTTCGTTCCATTATAATCTTTCTTTTGTCACTTTTTTTGTAGGAAAATCCAATATTTTTCAAAATCTTCGATAGTGACGGCAACCTTCCTTTAAACAAGTCTGCGTCTTTTAGGGACGCCGCCAGTTTTTTTAATGTAGGTAATTCGCCCTGTGTATAATAACCATATACATGGTTGCGAATCGCAGCGGCGACAAATCGTCAATTTTTGTGACAGGAGCAGCATTTCTTCTTTTTCCCCCTCAAACGGAAGGCGTAGTTAATACGAACCATTTTAAACAAAAAATGTGTATTATAAGCAGTAATAAGCTGAATAAAGTATTAAAAATTGCACAAAGTACCTTTCCGAGTGTTGATGTCTGTCATTATCTCTCCCCACATCAGGGTATTGTAAATTTACTCAGTAGTCTCCAAACAAAGCTCATAGACTTCACCATGAACGATTACTGTATAATTATGATTGGTCAAGAAGATTTCCTGAGGAGTTGTATTTATACTGACATAGTTTTTAAGATAAGAAATGCACTAACTGACATTAAACATACTAACATTATACTTTGTCTACCCACATATAAATTTAGCTACTATAGTACAATGTATAACTGGCGGGTGGACAGCTTTTCTACTCTTCTATATCGTGATGTAAACACTCATAAATATGCCACATTATTTGACTCTAACTTAAACTTGACTTGTGACTATAAAATGTTCTCAAAATATAATAGTATGATAAACAATAATGGTATGAAAAATATTTTTGACAATCTCAGATATTATGTACACATCTCTTATTCAAATAACTTTATATGTGAAAACAATATGATTGAATGTGAATCAGTTGCAAATAGTGATTTGTTTTTTCGTTGCTAAGTCATTGTATGTACTACATCAGAACATTGCGGGTCTGATGAATAAAGCGGTCGCTTTGATGGTCTGCTTAGATGAACTAGCAGACAAGCATAAGATTGTGGATGTTATTTGTATAACTGAACATTTTATAATTGCCGACGATGAATCTCATCTTCATATCCCAAACTACTGCTTAGCTGCTTCCTTCTGTAGAACAAACCGAAGAAAGGGTGGTTCATGCATACTGGTAAAAACAGGAATCTTATGGAGTGTAATAGATGGTATCGAACAACTGTCTATTAGTGGCATTTTCGAATGTAGCGGGATAGTGTTAACTGAGTATAGTGTAGCTGTTCTCTGTATTTATAGAATACCGCAAAACAAGAATGGTAGACATTTACTAAATATATTTTTCCAAAAGTTAGTTCAAGTACTATCAATCGTGACAAGAAAAAAAAATTCAAACATTATAGTGACAGGAGATTTTAACATTGACATCATGAATAATAATAGTGTTACTTTGGACTTTAAATGTTCGTTACTAAATTTTAATCTAAAATTAGCTATAGAACAACCGACAAGGCTAGTAAGCCAAACATGTTTAGATAATTTTGCACACGATTTTAAAAATTCATGCACAGCTGAGGTACTAAAGTTTGAACTATCGGATCACACAGCGCAAATTCTTACATGCCCAGTGAACAAGCAATGTATTCTAAAGCATTGGTACAGAAAAAGGCGTGACTTTACGTCAGAAAATATCCGAAATTTTCAGAAACTTATTGAAAGCTTATCATTCTCAGAGATATATAACACTGAAGATTGTAACGTTGCGTATAATGCATTTATAGAACAATTTAGTCTAATATACAAGCTTTGTTTTCCACTGAAACTAGTCAAAATCAAAGTTTGCAAGCGATCTACTTGGATATCACGAGGAATAAAATTGTGTAGTAAAAAAAAGAGAGAATTATTATGGGCTTATAGGAAAAAACCCACTTCCAGTAATAAGGATCGCTATGTAAACTATACAAAATTATTCAAAAAGATTATAAGGTTGACCAAGCGGGCACAAAATGTACATAAAATAAATACCTCAGAAAACAAAACTAAAACAATATGGAGTATAATCAATGGCTCAAAACCAAGTACGCCTACAGAATCTATCCAAAAAATACGAATTAACAATGAGATAATAGTCGATCCTAAATTAATTGCTGCTAAATTTAACGACTACTTTATAGATAAGGTCAGTCCACTCACAGAGTCCGCTAACAAAGCCACTTCAGGTCTGAATAAAATGAAAGACTCAATGTTTATGGCACCTAGCGTACCGCATGATATCCTAACAATAATAAAAAACTTAAAGAAGACAAATAGTGTTGGCTATGATGGCATTTCTACAAAAGTAGTAAAGTCTGTTGCACCCCTAATCTGCGGTCACTTAAGCCAAATCGTGAATCTAAGTATTAGCTCGGGCAGTTTCCCTGAAAAACTAAAAATCTCTGTAGTGAAACCAGTTTTAAAAAAGGGAAATCGAGACTTAATGGAGAACTATAGACCTATTGCACTCATATCTGTGTTCTCCAAAATTATTGAAAAATATATTTATAAGGAATTAAATGGTTACCTAGAAATAAATGAAATAATCTGTGTCGAACAAAAAGGATTTCGCAAGAACAAAACAATAAATATGGCTATTTACGATTTCTTGCAAAACGCAATACCGAATGTGGATAGGAGGAATCCCGTATGTACAATATACTGTGATATGACTGCGGCATTCGATCATGTCAAACATTCCGTATTAGAAGAAAAGCTCGCGTATTGCGGCATAAGAGGAAATATTCAAAATATGATAGTTTCGTACCTAACAAATAGGAAACAGATAACGGCCATATCGAGAGTTGACCTGAACACTAAGCATGAGGTGGCATCAATGTCCAAAGCACGTAAAATTACCTATGGATTACCACAAGGCAGCGTACTTGGTCCTTTACTATTTAACGTTTACATCAACGACTTACCTAACGCAATAAACCAACCCATGACACTTTTTGCTGATGACAGTTCTATAACAGTGGCTTCAAAAACATTGAGTTGTTACGAAACTGACATAAACAATTCATTGTTATGGAGTTATGGAGGAGTAATGCAATGGTTAAAACATAATAACCTTAAAATTAATTTGAGTAAAACCCATATAATGCATTTTAGTCAGCGACAATCCCAAAAGAATCCAATTATTGTTAGACATGAGGGGAATGAACTACATCAAGTCGATACTGCTAAGTTCTTGGGCATAACTATCGATAGTAGGCTCAATTGGAAGGCTCATGTGGAGCAATTATGTAAAAAGGTTAGTAGCCGTTCGTATGCACTTTATAAACTGTCTCCTACTGTAAATACATCAGCGTTACTAACTGCTTATCACGGTTCCGTTGCATCGTTACTTAGATATGGCATTATTTTCTGGGGTAATTCAACCCATAAAGATCAAATATTCAAACAGCAAAAGCGGTGCATTAGAGCTATGTTTGGACTAAAGGTGACCGATAGTTGCAGACCATATTTTATTAAATTCAACATCCTAACATTACCATCACTGTATATATACGAAACAGTGCTGTTTGTAAAAAGTAACCCACATCTATGTCCCCGACTCTCCGACAACACCACCCGCAGTTGTCGGGATGAGTATAGATTGTGTATGCGTGGCGCCAAGACAGCACTCATGGGAAATAGTATATTGTGTATGGTACCAAAAATATTCAATAAAATACCAAACAGCTTCAAAGAATTGAATATAGATATGTTTAAGCATAAAATAAAAATGCTTCTAATTCGAAAGTGCTACTACACAATAAGAGATTTTATTAATGATCAGGACATACGTTGACTAAATTTTGTTTACTTGAAATGAGAATTTGATGATAAAGCACTTTTGACATAAATAATTATAAAATTTGACATCAGTTTACGTAGGATTCTGACAAAAGATTGCAAAGTATTTTTTTTTTTGACAGCCTGTTTTCTGACTTGTAATAATATCTCTTTGGACTATATATATCCCTTCATACTGACATTAATTTTAATCATTTATTCCTTTATTCACCGATAATAGATAAATTTAACTATGCTCAGTAGCATTAAGTAAACTATGATTGTCAAATTATTTAAAACCAAAAATGTGTAATTAATAATGTAGACGTCTACATTGACAGAACACTTTACTCAATATTATGTAACATCATGTGTCTACAAATAAATTTATCTTATCTTATCTTATCTTTTATTTGGCGTTGAAAGCTTTTTTTCCTCGTCTTCAGTCAATACTGCGGTTGAAGATTCTCCATATTTTTCTTTACTGATGCGAATTACTGTCGCACGTCCAATCCCAAGAGCGGTCCACCATTTTGGTTTTCTCGCTCAAAATATTCACGCAAGCGAATCACAAGCTCACGACTTTGTCTGTTCAAAACAGTTTTCTTCGTTCTCTTTGGCATTATGCCAACAAACAATGAAAACAAACAATAACAACAAAGAAACTAACAATAATAACTAAACTTAACAAATTTACAGAAATAGTAACAAAAACAAGGCGTTAGAGTCTGGCACACGAAACATGAGCCTGGAAAATAGCGGCATATTCAAAAAATCTAGCTCTGGTATCACTGCGTATAGTAGGTAAAATACATTTTGATACTAGAAATACATCATTATAGACAAATATTATTGTACTTGTACTTCATAAATTTTTTGTATTGATTTGATTTATGATACGACTTTAGATTTGTCTTGACAGAGCGAGTGTCATAAATATAGACTTTAAATTGATCTTATTAGTTTCAATATAGTATTTAATTCGTCTGTAATTGTAAGGAGAAATAAAAAATAAATTGTTATTATAATTTCTGTATTTATTGAGATTCGTAATCAAAATCAGTCCTAAAAATCTATTTCAAGAGATTCATCACTATCGCTACTATCATTTTCTGTTGCATTTATAATAAAACTTTCCAGTTCTGTTTCCATAATTTTATCTTTTTGAATGTAATTATTTTCGATTTTTATGACGTGTTCTATGCAATTATTCCATTCTGCAATTGTTACACTTTCAAAAGCATCTTTTATAATTTTTTTCATATTACTAGGTGTGGAACCTATGTTTTTACTTGCGACCCTTCTCTTCGCCAAACTCCATATCATTTCTATTGCGTTTAGGTCACAATGATAAGGCGGTAACCTTAACGCTTCATGTCCATGTTGTTTTAAAATTTCATCCACTTCGTATATGGGATCTGGTTTATGTTTTTTTACCAAACAAAGTAGCTCATTCTTCGTTATAAACTCTTCAAACGGCACATCTTGAGATCTAAGCCAGTCTTGGATGTCAGTTTTTCGGGTTTGTGTGGTAGGCGCTTTATTTATGTGACATGTGTGGTAGCTTGCATTATCCATAACCACAATACTGGGTTTTTCTAAATTGGGAATTAATTTTTCCCGCAACCATTTTTTTAAATTAACGGCGTTCATGTCGTGATGATAATCTGCCATCACGGACTTCGTACTTATAGCTTAAAAGAGCATTAGGCACAAACCCTTCCTTTGACCCAGCATGGACAATAATATGTCTCTTTTCAGCTGATATTTTATCAACAAGACCACTTGTTGACGGACCTTGCCAAGACTTTTTAGGTTTGTAGTTCTGATGTATATAGGTTTCGTCAAGGTAGACAATATGTTTATTTTCTTGCCTAGCTTGGCACATTTTTCTTAAAAATCTATTCCGCCAAGCTACAATCTCATATCTTTCTATGGGTAATGATCGTTCATTGGAATTCTTTTTGAATTCATAGCCATTGTCATGCAAAATTCTTCTTAAAGTCTCCCTACTTCCTGTAAATCCGATTGCATCTCTAAACTCTGCAAGCAAGTTCTTAATAGCAGGTACTTGTTTTTTTACAGTATAAAATTCATTAATAAAATTTTCTAATTGCACATTTATCAAAGTTGTCTAGATTTGATACAGTACTTGGATGGGGTCTCTTTTTCTCAGGCGTACTCCAAATGTTGTTGTTTGATTGGCCTTCTTTTTTAATGCGCTATAATGTAGCGAGACTAGAGACGAGAACCAATTATACAAACATTCTAAAAAAAATCTAAATATTTAGATACACAAGAAGGAGTAGGTAGATGTTGCATACTTTCGGTTGGTATCTAAAACCAGAAGTTGAGAAGTTTGTTATTATAAAGCAATCATTAATGTTTGTATGTAGATCGATAGTTATATAACAAACCTAGGTAGGAAATTTCTTCCTCTCTTGTAAATTGTTAGTATCTACCTGTCATTGCTGATATTTCCTCCATGTACTTGGTTGCTGTAATTCGTTCTGAATTATGTATATCTTTAAGTTTTTTGACAGACTATTTAATTTTGTTAACATCTATAGCTTCGGTTTCTGAAAGAAATACGAATTTTTTTAAATATTGAATACACTTTCATGGATAACAAGCTGTACAGAAAAAAAACAATGTTTTATGCAAATATGCCTACATCTACTAAGATTGAGCAAAAGATCAAGATTCACATGTCGAACTTACCAATAGTCTCCAAGATTGTAAACAAACATTCTTCTTTCTCATTGAAAATCATTTCATTGTCGTTATTTCTCACATCAAATTGATTAATCATGTTGAATAGTAGCTTTCTAGCTTCACTCCTGATAGGTGTCTTCATATTTAATGGTGTATAATAATTTCCCAGCAAAAAAAGCAAACACGTTTTCTCCAAATGACAAATAATGTACTGACATTTGACATCTATTTGGTGTGGCCATATGAAGAATGTCTAAAAATTGTCTGGCTCATGTTTCGTGTGTCAGACTCTAGCACTCGTACTGAGAAGAATGGGTCATGTCAAACAAGATGGCGGCGCGTTGGCGCCATCTTGCGGAAGAAGACACGCTGCGCCCAAACTTCTCTCGAACCCCAAAGTTGTCGGAAGGAATGTTACGAGTAGGTTAGAATTTAGATTTTATTTACTCACTATTGTAAATAATGTTTTTTTTTAAATATTCAATAATGTTATTTTTTTCAATTAAATGATAAATTAATTTTGAATTAAGTTTTATACAAAACTAGCTGACCCGGCAGACTTCGTACTGCCCCAATCGATGACAAACCTTTTAAACCTTCTCTGGACCTCCACAAATAATTCAAGACCAAAATTAGCCAAATCGGTCCAGCCGTTCTCGAGTTTTAGCGAGACTAACGAACAGCAATTCATTTTTATATATAAGAAAGAAGAAGAAGAAGAAGAAAGAAGATATCGATAGTTTATAGTCTGTGGTCACGATGATTCGATGTTTTTCATTGCAAACATCGATAATTCGGTGCATCGATGTATATCGAATATCCCTAGTCCGTACTGTTAAATTCAGAACTTCATAGGTATATTACTTACTCTGTGTTCATAGGCGCTTTTACTGACAGCACATCTGTCCCAGAGAGATCAAGCTATGTATTTTTTAGTATAGAGGCTGCCGTTGCTCGTATGTATTATATTCTACTTTCCGTGCTCGTTGGCCCTAACCAAATAAACAGTGACAATAAACTAACATAAACGCAAATATGGTGAAGCTATCGATGTGTAGAATTTGTTTATCGGACGACAATCCATTGCGTTCGATGGTTAACACGCATCTACAGAAGATGTATGAAGCCTTGACTATGCTGCCCGTAAGTAATCCTACCATTATTAGACAATCAGAAGGTTGAAACGAGCATCTGTAGCGGCCTTACAATAATATAGCAATAAAACACCTCATATTAACTATTACTCTCTCAACTAACTTATTCAGTCGGAGTGCATGAATAGCGAAGACACCAGTCTTCACCTACTGGCCGAGTGCCCCATGTACTCACTCATCAGATGGAAGGTTCTGCGGTGGGGCACCAATGAACTTGAGAGATCTAAGGGTGGAATTTGCTTTGGAATCGATTTGACAAAGCATGGCTCCGACGCCGCTGGTTGGTGCTACCACCTACAGCCTTCTTGATTCCAACTGATATCAATAACACCAGTTGTATGTAGCTTACCTCTTCTTGATTCTCTATTATAGGAAATGCTCATTGGAGGTTTTTCCAATACCAAACATGCTAACACTTAAACTCAAACTAAGCAATGATATCCTATGGTTACAGCTGGCCATCAGCCTGTCTAGTACATTTTCCTGTTGTCTGTTTGTATTCTATTTATTTATATCACATTATAAATACAATAGTATGACTTAGATGAATGCGAACCGCACCAAGGCCCACGAATAAGATTTGCAATAAAATAATTATATTTAGGTAAGTAGTATGTGAGCAATGATACATACAATGAACAATATTGAAATGATCTACTTGTAAGTGGTATGATAGTTTAAAAGAGTGTACATAACAAATTATTAATAAAAATTTAACTTAATCTAAATGTGTTTGTGAGGGTATGTGTTGCGTGGGTGCGTGTGAGAGTGATGGAGGGTGTATGTGCATGTGTGAGGACGTGTGAGTGTGTCAACTTGGTATGATTTAGAGGTCTTCAGTCTGTTCCTATGTTAAGCTTTAGAGATACCACCTGTTTTTTGCACTGTGTGGACTTTAAAGGAATAGATATAAGACTAGTTTTATTGTTAATATACTGTAATATATGTCTGTGTATATATAGGTTTTTGCATTGTGTACAACAAACTTTCTTTTTATTAAGCCACTAAAGTTGAAAACTACTTGTAAAGTAATTATGTTTAACAGTTGGTTACCAAAGACAGCAGACCAACACTGGCCTGTGACCTCTGTTGTTCAAGGCTGGAGCTAGGCACCTGCTGTGAGCTGAGAAGTAGATCTCTCTGCAGTGAGGAACTTTTCACGCAGTTGCTGAGACACAAAGTGGTGAGTGGTTCAGCAGTTTTAAAACTATCATTGAATAATGCAAGTTTGACAAGGAATAGTGTAATAAAGGTTACAAATTTATTCACGACAACCTGAGTGGTGTAGCAGTTGAGCATTTGATGGGTACGTCAGATTTCGCAGCTTCAAGTCCTGTATGAATATGTGTATTTGCTTTGTTTAGGCGTTTATAGTCACAATATGCACCCTGGAATATTATTATTGTATAATTAATCCTGTTTTACAGTGTAATTTTAATTACTATTATCATTTGCTAGTGGTCTCATATATCCTGAGTGTGCCCTCTGCCGCTTCATTTCTTTATGTGCAAAACACATAAAAAGTAGATTTTTTGGTAGAACTCAATTTATTCACGTTTACACTTGTCTTACATTACATTTTTACTACTAGATGGCGCCACTTGACCACAGAGCATAAATCTTCTAGAGCTATAATTCTCTACAGATAGAATATTAAATCTATTGTTTGTATTAAACATATTGCCCAGACAAAATTATATCCTGGTGCCCTTATACAAATAATGTTCATAAATTTTAATTTTACAAAGTGAAACTAAAACAACAGATTACCTTAATTAATTATTTTCAAGCAGCAGAGGGCACACTTTCATTACACTAGTGGTTAAAATGAAACCTTTTGCAGTTTTTACATTTAGTGCACGCACTTTGCCATCCCGACCCGGCATTACTGCAACAATTCTGCCCATAGGCCATTGCAAAGGAGATACATTATCGTTCTTTATAGTAACCAATGTGTCCACTTGCAAGTTTGGTTGCATCCCTTTCCATTTGGGTCTGCTTTGCAACATAACTAAATATTGCTTTCGCCATTGATCCCAAAATGATTGTTGCATTTGCACACATTGTTTCCAAAATGAAAGTTTTCCAACATTTTCACCAACCAAATTTAATTCTGGATAAGAGGTCAAAGTAGAACCCGTCAGAAAATGTGCAGGTGTCAGGTAAGATATGTCTTCAGGATCAGCTGACATAGGTGTTGTACCCCCCCCTTTTCAACTCCTATACCCCCCTTTAATAAATTCTTTTTCCCACTCCTACTACTCCTATTACTACTCCGAAACCAACTCATTCACTCAATCCTTTTCACATTTCCTGCCCTAGATAACTACCTATATCTACCACTCAATCACTTCTCTCTTATACGGCTATCCCAATTCCTATTCCACCTACTTGTTGTCATGTATGATTCATTCAAATAACTCACCAACCTACATAAACTCACTGAATAATTGTATTTATTTCTAATAACCTTGGCCTGTGATCAATCTAGTGTTTAAAAGGAACCCTTATCATGATACCTAGTATCCCTAGTTCTATAAAGGTGAAGAATGCTGACTCCTATCTCAAACCTACGATAACCTAATTCCAACTATATGTAATCGCAAATCCCAATTTATTTACCCTTCCACATTAAACTTTAAACCTATTTTATTCGAAACATTATCATATAAATTCATCAATAACCTTTCCTTACAACCTACCTTTCAACCTAACCAATACGTACCTATTTCATTTTTATCTAATTACACAGCTTCTATTGACACTATATTAAACCATGAAATAACCAAATAAGTCTTCCTAAACCCTTCCTAAGTCGTAAGTAGTTCAAAAGCTTACACTACGTGCGCGAACATAAGTACTTCCTTAAATAATCAACAAAGTCTCATTTAAGTAGGTATCCCAAAATTAGAACCTTATTCCTTCCGTATTTACTAACAATCCTCCAAATTCCATTATACTTACACAAATTCCTTCCGGATTAACCTAATGTCCTTGGTGACCTTGACGGGAGCGGATGAAAACAACCTATACTAATTCATTCGGCCCAACCTAACATGCAACAAACAAAGTCCTTCCTCCATATTCTCCGTAATACCCTTTTGTGGCTTTTATGGGAGCGGATGAAAACAACCTATACTAATTCATTCGCCTCGACCTAACATGCAACAAACAAAGTCCTTGCTCCATATTCTCCGTAATACCCTTTTGTGGCTTTTATGGGAGCGGATGAAAACAACCTATACTAATTCATTCGCCTCAACCTAACATGTAACCAACAAACTCCTTCCTCCATAATCTCCGTAATATCTTTTAGTGACTTTTATGGGAGCGGATGGAAATAACCTATACTAGAAAATATCTATTAGGAACCGAAGCATTCCGGTCACTTACCTCGTTTATTTAGATACCTATAACTATTTGCAACTACGTAGGTACCTGCAGTTCACCGCTTTAATCATTCACTGCTTCTCTCGTATCGATTTTATTAAGTATAGCAATATCAGTTGAATTAGAACCTACTAATTCCTCTTCTTATAATGCTTACTACTTTAACCTAGTACTTTGAACGACAAGAACATGTAGATTATATCTAGACGTTTTTAATAACTTCATTTAGACTACTTCTTTATTGATTGGAACTTACTAATTCTTCTTCCTATAATGCCTACTTATTCTGAGGTTATCTACCCAAGGTGCTTGCTCATTATAACTATTTCTTTCCTATACAACAGTACCTAGTTAGGTATTTCCCCCCCCCCCGAGGTGGTGACCCCTAAACAATAGTACCTAGTTACATTGGATTTTCCCCCCGAGGTGGTGATCCCTATAGAATAATACCTAGTTATATTGGATTTTCCCCCCGAGGTGGTGGCCCCATATCACGCCAGCCACAGTAGGACCCTTCCACTTGTATTGTATATAGATATATCATGGTCCTTCCTATGTCTAAATAGGCATTAGAAGATTCTCATACATCTTCCCCCTATTATACCGAGACATCCGGTAAATATAATTCCCCATACTCTATTCAGAGTAAACATGAACCTGACAGAAGAACATACAAATCTTACTGCCATAATGTTTTGATTATAATAGTTTCCGTAGTAACTTACAGCGCCACGCTCAAGTCGCTTTAAATATTATTCACGAATAACGTGTATTTTGGTGTGATACTTCACTTGTTTTTGAAATGTAAGATGATAAATTGAGTCAGTAGTCAGCTTGGATATTAACACAAACTGTTTTATTATGAAACTAACAAAGGAGTATTCTCTTCCTACTGTCAGCTATTATAGCAAATTAAAGCGCCCCTCGCTCAAGCCGCTTTAAATATTATTCACGAATAACATGGATTTTGGTGTGATACTTCACTTGTTTTTAGAATCGTTTAGATTACTTGAATCTGTACACAGCTCGGACATTAACATATATTGTGTAATATTATAAAAGGTGCTAGTAACCAATTCACTTCAGAATAATGCGGTTTCAAAGGTTTATTGTAACGTATAATACACTCTCAGATCACATAAACGAATTGGTATAACTGACCCATGATATAGGGTTTTAGTATACAGGAATTACACTCCCAGGGTTCTAGATTCGAGCAGTATCCACTTGGATAAGGTTCCCAACTACCGTGAGATGGCTCTTTGAACCCTGATTCGAACACATGCAAAGAGAGATAATCACTGAATTCAAATATAAAAATCACTCTTGGTCAATCAGTTATTAACAGATATCGTAGGCGTTATTACCCTAGTTTTTGTGTAATTAATATTTAGTCTTGGGTGTGGTTACTTTTGATTATTTATAACCCGGCTTTGTACACAATCAACACTTCTTAAAAGAATCACTAAAATTTCACTGTAGGTCTCACTTCCACAATTTTTACACACTGTACTCGTATCACCACTCTTACGTGAACTACAGCAGCAGTAGCCCACCTATATACCATCGAATAGTTCATATGGCTCTTTTGAACCGACTAAAACCGCACGATAAATCGCTATAGAACATGATATTGTTAATAGTAATTTACCTACATACCATCGAATAGTCCCTATGGCTCCTTTTTGAACCGACTAAAACCGCACGATAAATCGATTTAGAATGATATTAATAATGGTAGTTTACCTACATACCATCGAATAGTTCATATGGCTCTTTTGAACCGACTAAAACCGCACAATCAATCGATATGGAATATGATATTAATAAATTTTACTAAGCAGACTTTGAAATAGAATAGGTTTCCTACATTCGTTGCGATGCCTAAGATTTTCACTAAACAAATGAGTGTACCTATCTATCTACCTACAGAATCTAATCCCTGTATTTACCTTTCAAAACCCATTGTATTTTACTTAATCGTGTGGTGAGTTGTGTTTTCCTTCTAGCTAACTTTGGGGGCAAGTTCGTGAAACTTGACTTTGTGTAATCCCTACCACGGTGTGATTGCCCCAGTTCACGAGCCGAAGCTCAGGGATGTGAACTGAAACCCTGACGAGATTATAGTTAGTGTATATATAAATAAATACATAAGACTGAACTGTGAGCTCCGTAAGTTCTGATCCTGGCCCGAATTGGACGGCTCCACTTCGACGGTGCCTACCTATCACAGAACGAACAGTCACCCACATCCAGGAAGCTTATCCGATCCTGTTTCCAGGGAAAATCAGATTGCCGCTCGCTTCAAAGTTATCGGCTACTAGCGAAATATAGAGGAATATGGAGTCGTTATCACCGTTAGGTATCCCTCCATAACCAAAGCACATCGCCTTGGGTTTCCTACGGGAATACTAGCTAAGTACGCCGCAGCCCTAATTCCTACTTCTAACATAATAAAAATGAAAAAAACGACAGCATTTGCTTTACGTGTGCACCGCCAGGCTCAACGGTACAAGGCAGAGATCAATTCACATGTGTATGCGTGTATTAATCCAGCCCAATGTAAGGTGTCTTCATTCACGTAAAGGTCCTATCCTATGTCGATCGCGTCCCAAAATGTAATTTACCTTTTACTAATTATTATTCAAATATACTACTCCCAACAATCCCATTCTAAACAACCAAACATGAACCAAATTCAATTTCACAAAATGGCGATCCCTCCAATTCAAATAACTATATGTTAACCACTATTTCTGCGAATTATTACTTCCCAAATCAAAACATCCCCTTAAAACAAGAAAACGCGCGAACCCCAACACATATATCACGACTAAGTCCCACTAAATGCTCTAAAAAACAGTCTCACCAAAAATATACGACGTCTCCACTACCCCTGACGAGTTCCCCAACAAAAGTGAATGAGTTATTGGCGCCTTCGTATTTCTCCCCCCGCCAACCGCGCTCCACCCGTGTCTCTATCCAATCAAAAACCTCCCCGTAATGCCAACCGCACAATTCAAACCCCCCCAAATATTACAAATTCCTATCTTTTTCAACGCCCATGTATACTTTTAAGCATTGAAATCTCTTCACTAAAACTTTCAACAATGAATTTCACCAATTACGCATGACATTCCCAAGTAATTCCTCGTATATCTTATTAAAACTTTTGTCCGCCAAAGCCTAATTAGTTCCTAAATCACCCACACGGAGGCGTTGCAGTTCCCTTCTTTTCAAAGTACAAAATCTACCTTCCGGCATTTCCGCGTTTCAAATATTACTATCTCATCATTAGAATGTATTACTTACATACATTCCATTTAACTATTTGTGATATTATTTAAGTGATTGCTTTTACTTAGATTTTATTGATTAATCTTCGTATTGAATTTTCTCTAAATAAACAATACCTAAACAGTCGTCTTAAACCAAATAATTGCCATGCGGCATTATACAGATAATCAAATTTTTACTATAATCGATTCATTTATAAATATTATTTTTCCCACAACGATTAATATATATATATATATTTATAAATACATTTTCATATACATTTACGTATATTCACAACTATAATTTACCATTTTATACACTATTTTTAATTAGTTTCTTGTAATTACTTTTTTATTTTATTTTTTTCTCGACTGATATTTTTTTCATATAGTTTACTGCCACCTATGTCAAAACTGCTCAACTAATTCAATCCTTTTTCCGTTCAATCGAATTAAGACTTTCGCATCTTCGGCCACTAGATGACTCCCTAATATAAATCGTACCGTTATATAATTTATTTATCTTTTTTCATTGCTCCGGTAGCTCGTTACAGTGTCAAAGGTCTAGAATTTAAAATTCCTTCAATCTGAACCAGAACTGTATTCAGCTCTTCATAGGTAAGGACAGCCTGACCGATTACACGTTTTATGTGGTATTTAACGCTCTTAATACCAGCCTCCCACAAGCCGCCAAATACTGGTGAATACGACGGAATGAAATTAAAAGATATTCTCTCTGTATTGCAGAAATCATTCACCGTATTTTGATGGCTCGCAGAATTCTGTAAATCATACAACTCATTAAGTGTGTTATTTGCTCCTTTATAGTAAGCTGCATTATCACAATGTATTTTAGTAGGCTTATTTCTACGAAACATAAACCGTTTTAAACAAGCTAGAAATGTGTTTGTTGTCATATCTGAAGCTAATTCAATATGTATTGCCTTAGTGACAAAACATACAAATATTACAATATATGCGATGATGCTGATGCTTTGTAATAACAGGTTTTTTTATTCTAGATTGCTTTACATTAAAAGGCCCCCCATAATCTGTACCGACTATTTGAAACGGCCGCGAAACATTCACACGGTCCGTTGGGAGAGAACCCATGAGCTGTGTGGCAGCCCTGGCCTTAAGTTTAAAATTAAATTTTAAACTTAAGGCCAGGGCCTTAAGTTTAAAGTTTAAATTTTAAATTATGCATTTGTGTATAACTAATCTTATTTCTCTACTGCCATTTATGATCCAATATTGTTCATTTAAGCTACTTGAAATTAACTTCTGACCTGCATGCTTGAGCCGTAAATGTTCATTGTGAATAATTAATTTTGTAATGTTCGAACCTTTTGACAATATTAATGGATGTTTTTGAGAATATGAGACGCTGGCGTTCTGCAATCGCCCACCGACTCGCAGCATGGACCTGGAATCAAGGAATGGGGCCAAACCACTCAAGCCAGTTTTCAATCTGGACAAATCACCCCGTTGTTGAAGACAACCTATTTCCTCACTAAAGTATCTTTCCTGATCAATTTTTATTATAACATGCAAGGCAGCTGTCAATTCTTTTGGACACAATTTTCCTGTCCTTTTAATGGCATTATCTTTTTTACAATTATAGATAAATCTTTTTACATAAGAAATTATTCTTGTTAGCCTTTCAATACTAGAATATTTATCCAGTACTGAAGTAAGGTCATTTACCTTTTTACATGCATGACATGCTTTAATTACAGGTTTCAATTCAGGAAGGTTATTAATTTTAATTTCATCCTTAGCTTTAGGATGTATGTACATTGCACTTTGTAAATATTTAGGTCCATGGAACCACAACCTACCTACCTCTGTCTCCAATAATTTTGGGGACAGTCCACGTGACAAACAATCGGCTGGATTCTCACTAGATTTCACATAATTCCATTCAAATTGTGCTGACAATTCCTTAATTTTCTGGACCCTATTAGCTACATACACAGTCAACCGCACAGGCGCAATATTCAACCAACAAAGCACAATTTGTGAATCCAGGTACAAAAATACCTTTACTGCATATTTCAAGGAGTGTGTGTCATGAACCCTTTTAGCCAACATGGCTAATAGCAAAGCGCTGTTAAGCTCAAGGCGTGGTGCGGTTAATTGTTTATTTTTTGGGTAAATTCTTGACCTAGAACATAAGAGATTTACCTGACAAACATTATCTGCATTAACTGACCTAAGTATAAACAACAGCCATAAGCAATGTTTGAAGCATCCGCATAACCAACAATCTCTAATGAGTTGGACGATTGAGCATTGATATTTCTAGGAATTGAAATACACTCCATTTGAACTAATTCGTTGGCAAACTCAACCCATTGCTTATTAAGATTAACAGGCAAAGTATCATCCCATTTCAGCTCTGCAAACCACACCTGTTGCATCAAATACTTAGCTTGGACTAACAATGGACCTACCAGTCCTAAAGGATCAAAGAATTTACTTATGAAGCTCAGCATTTGCCTTTTAGTGTAAACATTCCACACTTGCTTTTCAGGACATTGCATATTCAACGTATCACAACCCACATTATAGGTCAAGCCTAGTGTTTTCATGAACATGCTATTTTTATCAAAATCTACATTTTCAAAACATTGTAAATTCGAAGGGATATCTTTTAAAATACCTTTATTATGTGCACACCACTTGTGTAGCGTGAAACTAGCTTCTTTCATTATTTCAATTAATTCTAATTTTGTAGCTATTAACTCATTTAAATCATTGCTACCACATTGGATATCATCAACATATGTGGAATGTTTAATAACCGATGCAGCCAGGGGATATTTATCACCATGAAGCTTAGCAAGCTCCAACAAGCATCGAGTTGCTAGAAAAGCTGAACTTTTGACGCCATATGTGGCCGTTTGCAATTGCAAGCACTTCACTGAATCGTGAGTTGATTCCCGCCACAGTATGTTTTGCAAGCAGCAAAATTCGTCATTTACTAAAATTCCCCGGTACATAGCCTTTATGTCACAAAGAAGGACAAACTTATATGTTCGAAAAAGCGTTAATATATCAAACAGTTCGCCTTGTACAACCGGACCGTTCAGCGACATATCATTCAAGCATAAGCCGTTTTTTGTTTTCATGCTCGCGTCAAATACCGCACGCACTGGCGTGGTTTTACTATTCGGGTTAAACACCGGGTGATGTGGAAGAAAATATACTTGACCACTATCTAAATTATAATATTGAATATCGAAATACGCCTTTCAAGGTTATAGAACCTCTGCAGTGCATAGGAGAAAGAATCTCCTAGCTGCACATTTTCCAACTCAAGCTTTAACGGTAAGCCTACAGAAAACCTTTTATTTCCTAATTTGACCGAAGATTGAAAATATTCTTCAGCTAAATGATGCTCACTAGCGCCCTCTTTATATACAGTAGGTACCTTTTCACATTCCCATAATTTAGAAATGGAGTCCCTAATTTCGTGCAGCTCGGGATCATCATCCTTCACATTGTGTGCAATATTATGAAAGTTGGTACCTTGAACATGGAGGCATAAGTTAGATGTGTAAACTTGGCCAGCTGAGACAGGTAGACTCCCCGCAATGATGTATCCAAGTGCAGTGTTGATCAGGTATGGGCCGGACGGCGTAACGGGCAGCGATTCACGCTGCAGCACCTGGAAGAATATGTCGCAACCCAATAGAAGATCTATCTTCCCTGATACATTGAAGTTTTTATCTGCCAGCTTGATGTGCGGAGGGATGTTGAATTTAGATATGTCAAAGCCTTGCTGAGGCAGGTTACACGTTATCTCTTTGACTACACAGCATGAAACTTTAGTGGAATAGTTTGTCACTAAAGAAGAGAAGAACAATTTGGTACATTTTGTGACTTTATAAGCTCCATCCAATATTCCCCGAATATTCTGGGTTGAATCTATTAGACTACAATCGATGGTATTTGCCAAGTCTTCGGTTACAAAAGATATTTGTGACCCACTGTCAAGCAACGCCCGAGCATTTATGAGTTCACCATTTTTACCTTTGATTTGGACAATTGCCGTTGGCAACAGGACATCTTTTGAATGTGCAGTGTTTGTCATATTGACCACCGCATGTTCTACATTTTCGGTATTGCTGGATAAGGATCCTGCATTATTTTTATCGATAGATGACAATTGATGCAGAAGTGTGTTATGCTTTCCTTGGCACACATTGCATTTAATTCGCAGCATGCATTTACCACGATGTTCATTCATGCATATTATGCAATGATTTTCTTTCTTTATGAAATCACACCTCTCTTTTTCTGGAGCCATTTTAAATTTCTGACATTCATATAATTTATGATTATTAGAAGTGCAATACTTACAATTTTTCTTGGTCTTGGTTGCTACTACTGCACTGACCGGTGCCTTTTTTACCCTCGTTGCATATGATGCTTGTTCTTCTTCTCCGGAGCATTCTTGAGCAATGGCTCGTTTTTCTAGGAAAGAAAGATATTCAAGCAATGTTGGAACTTCCTTAGAATTTCTTTCAAGATGAAAGCCTCTATTTGTGTAGTTGTCCACCTTTTTTGCAAGAACATTGATTAGCAAAGTATCCCAATGCTGCACAGGCTGTTTATGATTTTTCAGTGCTGCTAAATGCATGTTAACATTGCTAATAAGTGAGCGCAAGTTTTTAGCTGTGCATTTTGAGAAGGCGGGTAACTCCAGAATGTTATTAATGTGAAAGTTTACAATTTTGGAAGTATTCGCATATCTAGCTTCAAGAAGTGTTCGAGCTTCCGAATAGCTTGCATCATTTAGGGTTAAGTTCTTAATTATATCCAAGGCCTCACCACCAAGCAGCGAGCGCAAGTAATATAGCTTCTCGCAAGAACTTAATTTTTTATCTGAGTGGATTACCGAAGTAAATAAGTTTATAAATGGATAGTAATCCACCTCATTTTTTCCATCAAAACCTTGAATGGTAATTTTAGGTAATCTTTTAAACTCACTAGCAGGAATAGTATCCTTACGGTCCTCAAACCCAACTGATTTCTCCTGCACAACAGGCCTTAGATGTCCATCCAGCACTGCAACACTTTGGTAATATTTTTCTTCAACCTCAAAGTAATTTTCCTTGTCTGCTGGATCCAGCATGAGAATTGCCATATTTCGCTGCTCATAGTCGTTGAATGCACTAACCAGCCGGCCTCGCTTCTCTTTCAAAAGCTCTTGAGAACATTCTTTCAAATCCGACTCGCAAAAATATGCGATTCGGGTGATAGAGCCTTTGATGTAACCGCGCTTGGCCACCAATTCCGCAAGCTCAGTCATGGTGGAAGCCTTAAAAGCAAATGCCGAATGCAAAGTTAGTACGAGAAACGAAATACATGCATGACAAGAAAACTCGTGCAACAGGCGGAGTTTGAAGATTTAGCCTTCCCTTCTTACCTTAAGTTAAAGAGACCTTTTTTATTTAGGTACACACACCGTCTTTTGCAGTAAGCTTAGACGCAGTATGTATGTACAATGTTATTGGCGTAAATAGCCTAAATTATTAATTTTACAATCTTACAAAATATAACGCTTACACCACAAAATGGCGATTTTACGAAAACGACAACAATTTTTACAATTACGATTTTCCAATAAAATCAACTTCACGATTTATCAGTGTCCAATGAGCGAACAGACCTTAAATGTCAAACAAACGCACACCGCACTGTGATTGGCCGAAACACCTTGTAGAACACTTTGCCTATGGCTCGCCCTACGCTATGCTCCACGCGAGATTACGTTCCGTTTTACGCCTAGGTAGATCTTGTTGTAACACGCGGGGCTTGACTATTGCTGTCCTTTTCTTTGTCATTGAAATGGATGAAGCTGCTGAATATGCTGTCTCGTTCGCACCTTTCACAGGATCGCTGTAAAAGAATTATTTTATGACCTAGGAAGATGGATTTTAGGTTATGACTTCAACTTCTAGGTTTTTTCTGGATTAGTCGGAGCTCCACGTAGATGGGTCCAAGCTGAAGTACCGCGTGTGTGCGCTAGCTGCACACAACGTAATGGGTAATATTTCTTCGGGGACGATGCCACCAATATGCTACTAGAAAGACTCACGACCGCTGCTCCTTCGCAGATATTTCCAAGTTTTATGGTTGTAGGTATCGTAGGTAACGCCTCCTCCGTAATTAAGTATAGGAACACGCTCTTCGAAATACCTATTTTTCAATTTTTTCTTGCTTCGCCGTCAGCTCCGAGTAAAGATGGCGGGCCGTGCAAAAAAAGTAAGAAGTTCACCCCGGGAAGGAAGTAATGCAGGAGAATATTATGCACGCTGCACGAAGAAATATACTTCACCCTCACTTCACCGAGAGGCTGATTCACTCTTTAACCTCGAAGGACCATTTCTTTATGTGCAAAACACATAAAAAGTCGATTTTTTGGTAGAACTCAATTTATTCACGTTTACACTTGTCTTACATTACATTTTTACTACTAGATGGCGCCACTTGGCCACAGAGCATAAATCTTCTAGAGCTATAATTCTCTACAGATAGAATATTAAATCTATTGTTTGTATTAAACACACATACAGGAGATATGAGGCCAGAGAGAGAGAGAGTTGTTAAAATATGGTGTTGTTTTTACAGCAAGTCAACCTACAAGTAATGCCCGATGTGCACCTGAGCATGGAGGATGTGATGCAGACGTCTGCAGATGTCTTAGATAATGATGACTTGAAACAAGATGTTGAAGGTAATATTGTGATAGCACGCAGAACTCTCCTCTATAGCATATGGTAGCCTGGTTGGCTCACCGTACTTGTAAGATAAAGGCGCCACACAGACCCACAAGTGAACTTGTACACCAGTGTACTAATGGACTTGTGGACTGATGCCGATTTGGGAGCTGCTGCGGCAAAAGTAGACATTTTCTTACTGAAATTGACATCATTTAGTTATTAAAAAAATTCGCAAACTGACATGAAACTTATTTTTTGTCAGAAAAAAATTCCAATATCGAACAAAATGCATACGTTTTCCGTACGCGTAAGTATTAGTAGGGTAAGTACTGTAGCGTCGGGGGCTGACGCCACAATACCTCGTGTTGACGAAAAGATATAACACAAGGATTAATTTTTATATGGGCATTTATTTGCACAAATAAAGCTTCCTATATCGAGTTTAGGGAGGTTGTACACGAATATATTTATGTTTAAAACGAACTGTAGGGAATCGCGGATTCTTCTCAAGGATTGAGCCTACAATCAGTATACTTGGAACTGCTCTTCGGACGGCGGGACGAGGCCGGCGCCCCAGACGCCCGCTGTCAGCCGCTGGTCCGCCCAGCAATTGTTTTTCTTCCCTAAGCTAAATTCAAATCAAAAAGAATTTATTTTTAAACTCTGACACATGATGGCCAGGTCAACGAACTGTAGTGCTCGAACGAGGTCGGAACACTACAGTACTTTTTTTTTTTTTTTTATCGTGCGGAAATCCCTTCGGATACCCCCCCGCCGGCCAGCGGGGGCGGTTATGTCGGGCTTGCACCGACTAAAACCGCACGCCGTCTCGGGTCTTCAGACGCCGGGGTGTAAGGGTAATAGAGCATATCCCTCGCACCCCGGCTGACCCTGGGCCATCTCACCACTAACAGCATCGCTCATCCTGTCTCCTCTGAAAGCAGAGGAGTACGGAGAGCGATGTGTTCCCGCCACATTGGGTATTGGCCGACGATCAATGCCAAACCTATGAAGGGGTGAAGGGGAAACCATTGACCGCCGCCCAGGGTGTACCGGCCGCTCCGATTCCGTTCCCCCCGGACTGCAGCGGGATCGGAATCGGAGCGACACTCGAGGAGGTTACCCAACACACACCCCGGAACAACGTCATTACTTCCCAGAATTCGTTCCTTACACTATTAAATGGTGTAATAATACAGTAAGTATGTATATTTTCTAAATTCATGTTCGATATCAGGCTAGGAATATTAAATTTTCAAAAATCCAATGATGCAAATGCAAGTTTTCATAAAAATTGAGCCTGAGGGTACTTTTTGCTATCCCTTATAGTTTCGGATTTGGCCATCCAGCTCCATTCGTGTTTCGCTAACAATTTTGGTCACACTTATACAGTAATTACCACAATTGCGCCATCAACCAAAATACACCATCCGTGTACAGCGCTGAACTCTATCTAGTGCACTCGCATGATAAAAACACATTCGTCCACTTGTTTGGCGCGAAAGCAGAATGGTAGAAGAAAGATAAAAGGCTGCGTACGCGTCTCCATACAAAATCGTTGTTTTTTATGGGCATAAGCTGAATGAGTGTGAGTAGTCCCTTACACGTCCGCAGAAGATCGCGTTGTTTGAACCAATGATACGACTACAGATTCAAATGTAGGACGAATGAATGAAGTAACAAACTCATTTGCAGATGATGCTGCGGTAGAGCCAGATGACGCAGACCTGTATCATGCCGCACTAGGCTTACACACAGAGTGTGACATACCTCTGGACATTGTAAAGGAAGAATCGGATGACGTGGACACTGGTAAGTTAGTAGACTGTGGCGGAACGTGCATTGTGGGCATTTTATTAATTAAAACAGCTAACTGCTGTGCAGATACATTCTGTATAAAACATATATAGCGAGTATTATTAATCTTTCACCCCGGCTACCTTTGGTGTCCAGCCGCCCTCTTTATAGGGGAGGGGGATTTGATCCTTAACAGGTCGGCGACGAATTTGTTTGGAATTGAACTGGCGACCCCACTTTACTCTGATGCCTGTCGATTTCTTACAGTTCATAAATTAAATGAGCTTCACTAAATAAATGTCTACTTGATATTGAACTTGACGCGCAACGGTGTTGATAAACATCTTTTCCAACTTCGCAATATTCTTACGGACGCGGAGGCACGATAGGAAATTTTACTCTATATGAGAAAATATCTAAAAATAGCTTGGACTATTTAAATAGATTGAAGAAAAAGCAATCGGAAAATGTTACTTTGACTTTACTTTTGTCTACTATTATAAAATTGTAAATTAGTTCTGTCTGTACATTGCAGATATTTAAAACAATATTTTATATATTTATATTCATCACCATCAACCTATGCTAGTCCACTGCTGGACATATTTATATTGGATTACGTTAAATGCATGATTCTGTACTGTTTTTTTTTTATTTCTTGCCTGTTTATCTGGTTGTCCGTTTTTTCGCGATGTTCTTTTTGATTTTGATGTGGTTTTTTCAATTAGAAAGGTTTTGATCAGACTTAAAATCTGCCGTATTTTTGATTGCAATTGGTTGAGTAGAACCGGAGATATGACCAAACAATGGATAACCGACCTATATATATGATAACAAGAAACGGATCAGATAACACATCAGGCAGGGCCCTTGCACGTCAGCAGCAGACCATGTGCTCTGAACCAATCATACGACAACAGAATTATATATAAGACGGAAGAAGGCAGTATTTATTGCACTCATTTACAGATGATGCCGCGGTAGAGCAAGATGGCGCAGACCTCTATCATACCGCACTAGGCTTACCCACGGAGTGCGACATACCTGTGGATATTGTGAAGGAGGACCCGGATGACGTCGACACTGGTAAGTTAGTAGACTGTGGCGGAACGTGCGTGTGGACATGATATTCACTTTTCGTCCTCAATAAAAACAAAATTAAAATAATATTGTAGCATAATACATATCGACATAAAAGTTAGAAGTTAGTTTAATATAAAGAATTAGCGCTGCATCTTGCGTCTTGCGTCTTGTTCAATCTTGTAACCTATCTTGTCTCCCTCTTAACACAACTCACCATTTTCCTGACTGTGCCCCTGGTCGTTTGAATAAAATGTTCATACCTTCGCTTACTCATATCGCAAAGCATGGTCAATGCTCTGCTGACAATATCTCTTACCATGGTCTCGTTTATGTTTCTTATACAAGATCGGCCACCTAAAGAAAACCCTAAACTTATAATGCAGCGCAATTTTCGCGGCATTGAACTTGACAAGCTTCGTGAGGATGCTCAGAATATTGACTGGTACCCTCTCTTGTCTTCCAATTGTATGGACGCAAAATTGGACATTCTGACTGATAAAATAACACATCTGTACGACGTGCGTGCTCCGAATCGTGCCATCAAACTAAAGCGTTTACCAGCGCATTGGCTTACCTACACTTGATATCGAAGATGTGCAGGCCTACCACGAAACACGTACATCTGCAATTGCGGACTGAAATTTCGGGCAATCCGTATGTTGGTTTATAATAGTTCATTTTAAATAGTATTGTAAACGAAAACCTGTTTGATTTAGTCCCGAACATACTTTCTGGTCCCGACCGAAAGAACCAAATCCGAAGTAGCTTCATGGTACCTAAATGCACTTCTTTCGTTCGTGTTTCGTGCGGGCCCGCAATTGCGGATGTAGGCCTTCTGATGTCGAAAAAAGCTACAATCAAGGCGAGATACAAAATCAGATCTACCCAGGCTTATTTGGAGAAGCATGTGGCCATCAGAAATAGATGAAGCAAGGTGTGTAGGAAAACACAACGCCAACATATCCATACCTCTGTGGAAATCGGGGATCCAGCAAAAGTTCAGAAATTTCTGAATACATTAACAGTTAGAAAGTCTCGTCAAGACTCAATTCTTAAAAATATGAATTTAAATTCACAGAATGTAAAGTCAACAACAAAAGTGGCTGAATACTAAAATATTTACAAACCTTTTGGCGAGCCGGCTGCACGCACGAAATACATGACGCAACATGCCGTTACCTGACGTGAAAAGAGTTGGGGTTGCTTTGTATTATGATTGACTCTACACAACTCCAACTCTTGGTTTGTTTAATATATAATGGTATAAAAGGTATTGGTAAAACAAGAGTAAGTTTAAGGAAAGTATTTATAATCACTCACTAATAGTTTACACTAAAATGGTTTATGTTATAATTAACTTATATTAATTAAGATAATGATTCTAATGGTTTGGAATTAATGGTTAATGGTTTTGGTTGCGAGTACGCGGTAGCTCCGTGAGGGCTTTGGACACGAACTGGCTACACATTAGCCAAATCGAACAAATATGCATAATTGCAAGCGATGCAATTATACGCATTTGTCGAGTGTTTGATTTACTCGAACATATTCCCGACAGCTAGATGAGTACGGGATGATAAGTGATGGTGCATGAAGTGATATGATGATTACAATGTAAACTAAGAATTTCTTTAAATGGTAGAGTTCATAAATATTGATTAACATGTAAGATATTAACAAAAACTTAAAATTTAAATTATAGTGTCTTCCACAGTAAATGTGTCATTTAAGTGGCCATTGTCCGTACTTTCATTTCGCTTATTTACACTAGGCCACCGTTTGGCGCAACGGTGCAACTGATGACCGATATCACTTTGGTTGTTTATCTCACTCACGTTGATCACTGCACTATTATTTGGTCTATTGTCCAAATTCGGACGCGGGGAGGCTCCTGGGGGCTCCCGTCGATGCTGCAAACTTGTTGTATGGTGTATAGCATACCGAACAGGTCAATCGCCAGATATCCGACACCATTTATTAACCCGCGCCTCCGCCGCGCTGTCTGCGACGGTACGCTCCACCGTCTAGCGGGAACATTAAAGTGCTGCGTTAGCAGGAGTTCATTGTAGTACTCGAATTCCTGGTAATCGTGCCGGGCTTGTTGTACTATCATATTACAATGAGTCGGTATGCTGATAATTGAGCATTGTTTTGATTAATAATTCGTGATCTTGTTATAGGTTTTTACACCTGTCCAATACGGTTCCATGTCATAGTACATAACTAAAGTCCATTTTTTCTCTAATTAATTGCACCTTTGTTACGGGATCGAAATATAAGGACATGTTGTTTGGTGGTGTGTAAGCTGTTAGTTGGCAGGATCAGCATTAGAACGCATAAAAACACGGTGAATGCTGTTCCCGTCCCTGTTCTGGTTATATTTGTTTTTTGTTTTCTGTAGACTTGACGGTACTGGTTTCAGTCGTAATGGGTGGTGGTTTCTGGATTGTTTCACTATTTTGGTTCAAGGGTAATAGTGACAATTTTACGATTGGACGTTTTATTTCGCCGTTTTTGGTTTTTAAAGTAACTGTTCTGGTCTGCCCATCTGTTCCCGGATGAGTATCAATGACACGACCCATAGCCCATTTTCCTGGTGGTACGTTTTCATCATGAATCACCACTAAGTCTCCGAGACAAATGTTTTTTTTTTGTGCTGCATCCATTTGTTTCTGGAAGAAAGTTGCACTAGGTATTCAGTTTTCCACCTTTTCCATATATCGCTGAACAATTTGGTTGTTAAATGCCACCTGGTTCTAGCATCTTGTGCGGTTTCTATAGTGGTTATTCCCGGCCTTCCTGCCAAAAAATGGGCAGGTGTGAGAAAATCGAGGTCGTCAGCTGGCTCTGATAAGGCAAAAAGGGGTCGCGAATTGAGGCATGCTTCTATCCTAGCTAATAATGTGATGTACTCTTCAAATGTTAATTTTTGTACACCTACGACTCTTTTTAGATGGTATTTGAGACTTCGCACTGCGCGTTCCCACAGACCTCCCGCGTTGGGCCACTTTGGTGCGTTGAAATGCCATTCAATACCTAATTCTGCTGTCTCAGTTAGGAAACCTTCACTGAATACCTGTTGAAGGCTGTTGTACTCTTCCTGTATCATTCTGTTTGCCCCAACAAAATTTGTACCGTTGTCACTGTACATGTGTCGGGGCCACCCTCTTCTGGCTGCCAACCGGGTTAGGGCTGCTAAAAAGGCCGAACTGCTCAAATCTGATACGAGCTCTAGGTGGACGGCTTTTGTAACCATACATATAAAAACAGCTATGTAGCCCTTTGTAGTTTTAATACCTCGTCCTTTGTTTGCCTTTACTTCTAAGAAACCCGTGTAGTCCACGCCGCAATGATAAAATGCGTGTCCGGGATTTACTCTAGGTTCAGGTAAATCTCCCATAAGCTGGTGCTGCTTAATAGGGTTTTGCTTTCTGCACACGACATATCGTCTAATAAACTTTTTGGTAGCCATATATCCACCGATGATTCAGTACTGTTGTCTTAGATTTGCTAATGTAAGACGGGATCCTCCGTGGGAGGGTAATCTATGGGCTTGGTCTATAATTAATGTGGTTATCAAATGGTTGTGGGGTAAGATGATAGGATGTTTCATATCAAGACTTATGTGAGCGTTTGTCAACCTTCCGCCCACACGTAGTATTCCTCGTTTGTCAATGATCGGGTTCAAAGTTAAAATTTTGCTCTTTGTTTGTACTCTACCATGTTTATTTAAATATTCTAACTCGTCCGCAAATTCTGTTTGCTGAATGGTTTTGATTATCAGCATTTTTGCGGCACGCAGCTCGTGTATTTCTATGTAGGGTCGATGTACTTGCTTCTTATAGGTAGGCAGTCGTAATATCCATGCGTAAATTCTGATGATTTTCGATATACTGCTGAACTTATTTAGTAGATAGTTAACAATTTCGTTGGTCATCACATTTTGTTTGTGTTTAACAACTGCCATGTTGGTTAATTTTAAGATAGCTGGCTTGACCTCTAAATTGGTTTCGTATTTAGAAAGGCAGCTTCCTTGTTTAGTGTGTGATGATAGCCAAGGTGGTCCTTGCCACCACAGGTTATGGTTTATGAGTTGCTTGACAGTCCCGCCACGACTTGTGCAATCAGCTGGATTGTCTGAGGTCTTCACAAATAGCCAACGTTCTGCCGGTATGGTTTTCGTGATTGATGCTACTCGATTGGTTACAAATGTTTTCCACCGTGCTGGATCTCCGTGTATCCACCCCAATACTGCTGTTGAATCTGTCCAGCAGTACACATCTTTGTGGTAATCTGATAAGCAACTTTGTACTTTTAGCATCAACTGAGATAACAGATGAGCGCCCATTAGCTCTAACCTAGGAATAGACACGGCCTTGTTCAATGGGGCTAGCCTTGCTTTTCCCGCTACTAGTGTTATGGTTGTGTGTTTGGGTTTCACAATCTTACAGTAAATTGCACATGCGTATGCTTTATTTCACGATCAGCTGCTGAAAGGCTCTCCAAGATTTGGAAGGACCGCAGGATAACCAAAACCACCAAGGTTCGTCTGATGCGGAGTCTGGTCTTTCCAATTCTTCTGTACGGAGCTGAGACATGGACTCTGAGACAAAAAGAGCGGAGAAAAATAGATGCACTGGAAATGTGGTGCTGGAGACGTCTCCTCAGGATTCCGTGGACCGCGCATAGGACTAATGTCTCCATCCTCAAAGAACTTCACATAAAGGAGAGATTATCGTCGACTGTGCAAATACGAATACTCAAGTTCTTTGGGCACCTGACACGGAATGAAGACTCGATGGAGCGTCTCGTGGTACAGGGCAGAATGGAGGGCAAAAGGTCCCGTGGTCGCTCTCCAACTAGATCTCATCACCTCCCTAACACAATCCACCATGACCGACTGCTCCCACAACGCAACAACAGAGAGCGATGGCGGCGCATTGCACGAGCAGCCGTTCATCAGGACCCCCCATCATAACCACGACCACTCTGTCAAGAGTGCACGACTAAGAAGAATGCTTTATTTGAGGCATCGCAGAATCCGTGCAACTCTATTTTTTCGTTATGGCCTATTCCTAGCCATCTGTTGACTTTTATGTCATTTATCTCTGTAAATTCTTTTCTTAATTTGCACCATTGTGATTTTATTTCTTCTGGTAGTTCTTCGTCCCATTTCAGCTTTGATAACCAGACATGCTCAGAGGGGTTAGCCATCCTAATGGGTCGAATAGTTTAGAGATGTTTGAAAGAAGCGATCTTTTAGTAATTATGTTTGTCGAATTGGCGTCCAGCTTTGATGTAAATATAAAATGATAATTTTTTGGGTTCCAGCCTAGACCAAGGGTTTTGGTGGAATCACTCTGCTTGAATTCATAAGTCGACTGATTGCACTGCTCCTTTTCTAAGTCGGTTAGAAGCTCGGCTTTGTTGGCAGTCCATTTTCGAAGGTTAAAACCACCCAACCGCAATAGTTTTATGAGGTCGGATTTCAATTGACTAGCCGCTTTCATGGTGTGTCGTCCTCCGCAATAGTCATCCATATAAAAGTTTCCTTCCAACTCCTTTGCCGCTTCGGGAAAAGTGTTTCGTTCATCAGATGCCAATTGTTTTAAACACATCATTGCCAAAAATCCTGCTGGTTTGGTACCATAAGTAAGCGTGACGAGTTGATATGGTTGAATCCGTTGATTTGGACCTCGCCATAGTATTTTTTGGTAGGCTTGATCCTCCTCGTTCACCCGTATCATTCTGTACATTTTTTCAATGTCAGCAGTGTATACGTATTGAAACTGTCTCCATTTTAGGATAAGCTCTTGAAGATCTTTCTGTATATTGGGACCTCTGTATCCGTCGTTCAAGCTGTATCCTGATGATGATTTTGCTGACGCGTTAAATACTACCCTTAGCTTAGTGGTAGTTGACTCAGCTCGAGTGACTGCATGATGTGGCAAGAAGCACTCGATTGCTTGATTATCGCTCGACGGAATCATATGATTCAACTGTAGATATTCGTTCATAAATTGTTGGTAGCCTTTTTTCAATTCTCCGTTTTTCTCTAACTTCTTCTCAAGATTTCTATACTGGGCTAACGCTTGTGATTTTGTAAGCCCCAGCTTCCCTTTGAGTGATGGTTTGAATGGTAAGCGGACTTCATAGGTGCCGGTGTCAAGCCTAGTTGTGGTTTTGTGGAAATACTCCAGACACTCATGATCATCCGTAGACATTTCTATTTTTTGGTTTATGTCTTCGTTCTCCCAAAACTTCAGTAATTCCTCAGTGTTCTGGAGGACAACGTTGCAGTGGTAGTGTGGTCTGATAGATCCGCATAGGAGCCAACCCAACTGTGTTTGTTATGCTATTGGTTGCCTGTCGTTGTCTCCCCTCAAGATACCTCCTAATATTATTTTACTGTAGACGTCAGCTCCTAGGAGTAGTTCTACTGATCTGCTGGTATAAAATTCGGGATCAGCTAAATTTATTCCCTGTATGTGACTCCAAGTCGAGGGTTTCTGGAAGGTTTTGTTGGGCAATTGTTTCAAAAGATTGTTCATGATAATAACATTCGTATTAACGGAAAAGTCGCTGTGTATTGAATGTATGGTTAATTCTAACTGGCCTTTTGTGTTGTTTCCTTTCTCCCCTACGCCGAATATTTGGCCCTTCAAATTAGAACGTTTTAATCCTAATGTTTGGGCCGCCTTTTCGTTTATTAGTGATATCTGTGAACCCTGGTTGACTAAAGCCCGCAAGGTATGTAGAGTTCCATCAATTCCCACGACCTTAACTACAGCGGTTGCTAGTAGAACATCAGACAGGTCATCCCGTGAAGCGTTCGATGACCTAGATTGTTGTTTCTTCGTTGCTACGCTGTTTGTTTCTGCTGATGTAGATGGACCTTGAGCGTCAATGGCCTCGTGTAATAAAGTGTTATGCGGACCTAAGCACTTACGACATCGTTTCTTCGATACACATGGTTTATTGAAGTGGCAAATTAAGCCATTTTTACAATAATTTAATTGCTCTACTTTATTTAATTTTTGCTCATCCGTCGTTTGTAGAAATTCAGAACAATGCCATAATCCGTGGTCAGCATTGCACAGTCCACAGGTTAATGAACGTGAAATGTGGTATGCGTTTGTGCTCGGATTCGTCTGTTCTTTTTTAGGTGATTGTTGGTTGTTGCCATGTGAATTTTTCTTATAGCTTTGATGGGGATAACTTGTTGTTTTTGAGGCTTGAGGCGTTACGGTTTTCTGGTTTGTAGGTTCCTGTTTACGCTGAGATGCTTCTAAGGCTGTGAATTTTCTTTCTAAATATTCCAGAAATTCCTGTAAGGACGGCAATTCTCTGGGATTTTTGATTGAAGATATGTATTCTGCGTGGGAATCATTGTCTAGTTTTTGCGATAAGAGATGCACTAGAAGTGGGTCCCACGTTGAGATATCGACCCCTAAGATTTGTATGGCATGTAGCGTTTCGTTGGTAACGTCATGCAGCCTTTTTATCGATTTTAACATTAGTGTATATTGCTGCTGCCCCGGTACGTTGGGCAATTCGAGCATCCTACGAATGTGGGACGTGAATATTGACTTTTTGTTGTCGTATCGATGGGTTAAAATCTCCCAACAGACTCGATAATTGTCGGAACTAATTTGTAGATGGTGTATTAGACGTTCGGCCTCTCCAGCCACCTTACTCTTCAAAAATTGCATTTTTTGTGCGTTAGACATAGATGGATTTTTGTCGATGGCCTCAGTGAATAGATCTTTAAACGAGACCCACTGGTTATAGGTTCCGTTAAATATAGGTATGCTTATTTGAGGGGTTGACTGTTCACGGTGTTTTACGGACCACATTTTCATATGTATGTTGTTCGTCAACTCATTGTATGTGGCCTCGTGTCTGCTAAATTCACTTTGGTACCGGAAATCATCACCACCGTCTTCACCCTCGATCTCCCAGTGGAGTTGGTCAACCTGTCCCCAGCGGTTGTCCAATGACTTTAGAGCACTTTGGAATTGCCACTTGTTTTCCAAACTGTCTATGTCTATATTACTGACAGTTCTCATAAAGGCCTTAAAGTTGATGGACTGTTTTTTCATTAATTGTTCCTGCCTTTGCGACCCTGTCGGTGTATGGTAGAATGCCTCTTGTCGCGGGGACCTCTCGCGACGAGGCAGTGTCTCTGGTTGGTGTTGCTCCGTTTCCGCATCTGGTTTGCGCAGTTCGGAGCATGATTGTTCCCTTGTGTGGACACCTGGTGCCGGGATTGCTCGCTCTGGATCCACTTGACGAGGGCTGACACCTAGCAGCTGCTTTTTGTGCAATTGTTCTATAGTGTCTTCAATCCTTTCTTTAATATTCTTATATACTTCCTGGGCTGTCTCGAAACAACTCTTTTTAAAATATACGTGGTCGAATTCCGCAAACTCACACATTTTACGGTGGTTGCTTTGGTACTCTCCCCAGTAAGCTTCCAACATTTCCGCTTTCCGCTTGTAATTGTCGATGGTCTTCCTGTCAGAGCCATCTTTCTTGATATTTGTCAAGAATTTGGTCAGAACTTCATAGAGCTCGGTTTGGTTGATGAATACGGCGTCGGAATTCATGTTTAGAAATTGGTTCAGAAGAGAAGTAAACGGTAGTGGTTAGGAATAATAATGGTTTGATATGACCTGGTTTGCTGCGTCTGGTCTGGTACTGCGACCACAGTTGGCAAGCTTGTACAAACCGCTGTGATCCCCTCGCTTGTCTGGTGCAGGCACTGTATCACTTTATAGCCTTCGGTTGTTTTATCGAAGGACCATGAAAAGAGTTGGGGTTGCTTTGTATTATGATTGACTCTACACAACTCCAACTCTTGGTTTGTTTAATATATAATGGTATAAAAGGTATTGGTAAAACAAGAGTAAGTTTAAGGAAAGTATTTATAATCACTCACTAATAGTTTACACTAAAATGGTTTATGTTATAATTCTCTTCTTAGTCGTGCACTCTTGACAGAGTGGTCGTGGTTATGATGGGGGGTCCTGATGAACGGCTGCTCGTGCAATCCGCCGCCATCGCTCTCTGTTGGTTGCGTTGTGGGAGCAGTCGGTCATGGTGGATTGTGTTAGGGAGGTGATGAGGTCCGACCATCTAGTTGGAGAGCGACCACGGGACCTTTTGCCCTCCATTCTGCCCTGTACCACGAGACGCTCCATCGAGTCTTCATTCCGTGTCAGGTGCCCAAAGAACTTGAGTATTCGTATTTGCACAGTCGACGATAATCTCTCCTTTATGTGAAGTTCTTTGAGGATGGAGACATTAGTCCTATGCGCGGTCCACGGCATCCTGAGGAGACGTCTCCAGCACCACATTTCCAGTGCATCTATTTTTCTCCGCTCTTTTTGTCTCAGAGTCCATGTCTCAGCTCCGTACAGAAGAATTGGAAAGACCAGACTCCGCATCAGACGAACCTTGGTGGTTTTGGTTATCCGGCGGTCCTTCCAAATCCTGGAGAGCCTTTCAGCAGCTGATCGTGTAATAGCGCAACGTCTTCTGATTTCCTCCTCGCAGCCTCCGCTGTTGGTGATGTTAGAACCCAAATAGATGTAGTTCTGCACAACTTCACAGTTAGCAATGCTTTTGACATCTGGTTCGTTATTTTCAGCTCGGTTCACTATCATCATTTTGGTCTTCTCCCGGTTGATAGCAAGTCCAAAATTCAGGCTGGTGGATTCAAGGTGGCGCAAAAGGTGTTCCATATTCTCTTTAGACGTTGTTAGCAGAGTAGTGTCATCAGCATATCTAAGATTAGATATTGTTCTACCTCCTACAGATACACCTTTGTCCCAGTCGTCCAAAACAATCCGCATTATGTGCTCGGTGTAGATGTTAAATAACAGCGGAGAAAGAATACAGCCTTGTCGAACACCAGCCTCAGGCTTGAATGGGCTTGAGTCAACTCCATCGACGCGCACTGCTGCTGTGCCATCTTCATAGAGTCGTCTAATGAGGTACGTAAGGTGTTCTGGTACACCCATTACTTTTAGGATTCCCCACAGTTTTTGCCATTGCACCGTGTCGAAAGCTTTGTGAAAGTCCATAAAGCTAATAAACAGGGGGTTGTTAAATTCTCGTGACTTCTCTATGACCTGGCGTAGTATAAGAATTTGCTCTCTCGTTCCTCTACCCTTAACAAATCCAGCCTGTTCAGGTGCGATTTGAGGAGATAGGTAAGACTGTAGCCGCTTGTTGATAATGTGTAGTAGCACCTTACTTGCGTGGCACATAAGAGAGATCAACCGGTAATTATTGCACTTCTTGGTCGAGCCCTTTTTATGGAGAGGTATGAAAAGGGAGCAAGACCAATCATTCGGCCAATTGCCGGTCGTCCATATTCTACTACAAATAGCGTGCATTATCTCTACTCCAGCTTCTCCCATAGCCTTAATGATCTCAATCGGTATCTCGTCTACGCCTACGGCTTTGTTAGATTTAAGGTGTTTTATTGCTGCTCTTATTTCGTCTTTCAATAAATCTGGTTCCAATTCCAACGTTAGAGAACATTGTGACGGTAATGAAACTGGGTCAACAAATAGGGATCTACAATACTCTTTCCACGTGTTGACAATTTCTTTTATCTCTGTTACCGTCACACCATCTTTGTTCTCAATTGCCCAAGTCTTTGGTTTGAATTGACGAGTGATAGTTTTTATTTTCATGTGAAGATCCTTGGTTTCGAACTTCTCTGAATGTCGCTCTAGTTCTTCGCAGATTTTATTGAGTGCTGCATTCCGGTCTCTTCTGCAAGCGGTTTGTATTTCAGCATTGAGAGAATTTAGTTCCTGTACAGGTTTTCCAGCAGCCTTTAGTTTTCTCCGGTGTTCAACCATGTCCCATGTGTTGGTAGACATCCAATGTTGTCGTTTTATTAGAGGTGATTTTGGCTGTGAGTTTTTAACCAAATCTTTGATGTATAGCTTGGCATTCTGCCATAGGGTGTTTGGATGTTCATGGTCGTCACCGCCCCAACTGTGCACTGTAAAGTCCTGCAAGCTCTTGGTTAAACTGGTACTGTCTGTAATTTCTAAACGCCTGTTTGTTACTTTGGTTATAGAGTTGCGGAGTTTAATCCTCAGGTTGCATACTAGTAGCTGATGATCAGAGTGACAATCTGCTCCAGGCAACGTGTGTGCGTTGGTAATTGAGCTCCTCCATCTAGTTCTGATCATTATGTAGTCAATTTGATTACGGTGTTCTCCGTTAGGGGATGTCCAGGTGTATAGTCTTCTGGGGTGTTGTTTGAAGACAGTGTTCATAATGGTTAGGTTATTATCGGCTGCGAATTGAATGAGTCGTTCGCCACGCTCGTTCCTTGTGCCAAGACCATAGAGCCCCACAATATTTCTAAGGCCTGAATCTGCAACAGTTGATCCCAGCTTCGCATTGAAGTCGCCCAAAATTATTAGAAACTCTCTAGTTGGGATAGTGGCTATGCAAGCTTCAAGTTGACGGTAGAAATCCTCTATTACTTCATCTTTGGCAGCACTTGTGGGGGCGTAAACTTGTATGATATTGAGCGGGGCGGGCGTTGCGCTCAGCTTGATCGACATCAATCTATCGCTGATTGGATTATATCCTACAACCGTTTTGTTCCATCTCTTCGGTATGGCAATGGCCACTCCTGCAAAGCTAGAGGTGTTACCTGAGAAATAGATGGTATGCTTATCAGTGTTACGGTGTCCACTCTCCTTCCAATGCGTCTCACTCAGACCCGTGATGTCGGTGTTGCATCGTTCGAGCTCATGGTCAAGAATGTGGAGTTTACCTTCATCCTGAAGGCCTCGCACATTCCACGTTCCGACTCTGAGGTTTCTGCGTAGTTGGATCTTGGTTCTTCCAGAGGCATAGTTTCCATGAGATGCCTGGTCGCCTACGGTCTCATGGCCGGTAGTACATTTCACACCCTGATTCCCGGACAACCGAGGGCGCCGGTCGCTACGCGGATTGCCAGGCAAACTTTCTTTCATCTTGGACCTTATCATAACTCTCGTGGGATTAATAGTGCAATGGTATCCCGTTGCCTTTTGCACCAGGCATTTTGGGCATGATTTATACGCCCAGGTTGCTGAAGCCTCTTCAGTCAGTGTTCCGACTGGGTTGGTGGATTACCGCCACACGGTTCGGTCGCCAGAGCCTCGTCCGTTATCTAGCAGGGAGCGCCGCGGTGACCGGAGGGCCGCCGCCGTCGACTATTCATACGAACCATCGACGCGTGCAGGTGAGGTTGACAATAGGGTCGAATATGTTGTTGGTTCCGTTCTCCCCTTACTCCCCTTATGTTATAATTAACTTATATTAATTAAGATAATATAGGAAGGTATATATAGGTATATATAGGTAGGTAGGTAAGATAATATAGGTATATAGCTACATAGGTCGCTGGTTCAAATCCGGCTCGAAGGACCATGAAAAGAGTTGGGGTTGCTTTGTATTATGATTGACTCTACACAACTCCAACTCTTGGTTTGTTTAATATATAATGGTATAAAAGGTATTGGTAAAACAAGAGTAAGTTTAAGGAAAGTATTTATAATCACTCACGAATAGTTTACACTAAAATGGTTTATGTTATAATTAACTTATATTAATTAAGATAATGATTCTAATGGTTTGGAATTAATGGTTAATGGTTTTGGTTGCGAGTACGCGGTAGCTCCGTGAGGGCTTTGGACACGAACTGGCTACACATTAGCCAAATCGAACAAATATGCATAATACGCATTTGTCGAGTGTTTGATTTACTCGAACATGACGTATGCGCCGTTACCTCGTATGCGGCGGTACCTCGCTCTGGGCTTGAAGTGCAAGCGATGCGTCCGCGTGGACAGCTGTTATACATATAGTTAGTATTTTCTTATGACGTCGTCACGTTCAACTATCGTCAGTAAACCGACTCTACAGACAACCGGTATATTTGATGTTTAGTTTATTATTCTATGAAAGGTTTAAGAGCTAAGAGGATCCATAAATTAGAATTTGTTAAGCTACATTAATTTGTGGTTGACTGTACATTTCTCTGCTTCGTCCAATTTTAATGATATTTAACTAAAAGTCAACACACTTCACTATCTTTCATCTATTCCAACTCCTGATCAGCCACCTTTCGTCTTCAACAAATTGGTCGCTTGTGATGTTAAGAACAGCATTTTGTCTATTTCATCCAATGCTGAGGGTAGCGATGCCGTTAGCCGAAATATGCTTGTGCCAAATCAAGAGCGATTTTCGCGAGTCGATACAAGTCTTTAATTTCACCATCCCTTGTGCAGTTTTCCCAACTTGGAAAAGTGCCCAAATCTAAACCCTGTTCGTTTTCTTACTATCGTCCTATATTTATCCTACCATTTCTTTGCAAAGCCTTGGAGCGTGTCATTCACTCTCAACTCAGTTCTTTTCTTAATAAAAGCGCACTATTAAACCCTCGTCAATCCGGCTTCCATCCTGGGCACAGTACTGCGACAGCACTGGTCAATATCACGGAAGACAGAAGACTGGGCATGGATGGTGGAAAGCTTAGGTGCCGGACAAACAGGACGCGCGTCGTAGACATGTGCTTGTAACGCCCCGCGCACCCCTTAACCATGTGCTTGTAACGCCCCGCGCACCCCTTAACCATTCCGCTCACCCTTTCCCCCCCACAGCTCACCCCCGTTACAAATACATGTCTAGGAAGCGTGTTCGTTCTGTTTGTCCGTCGCCTTACATTTCTATCCTTACTTGATTTTAGCAACGTTTTTAATACCGGAGATTTCCACATTCTGTTTGGTATACTCCGTTCTATTAACACATCTCCAACGGCTATTGAGTGGTTTCGTAGTTACCTGTTTGGTCGTCGTCAACGTGTTCGCGTCGAAGAGTCATATTCTTCCTGGTGCAATACGACCGCTGGTGTACCCAAGGGTGGCGTTCTATTTCCTTCACGTTTCGCTATTTTTGGGGTTCCGTACCTCATATGGTAAAAGGAACCCTTATAAGACCCGGACCCGGACTTGAAGCGAATATGTGAATGGAGCCAAAAACCATGGACTCACGCTAAAGTTGTCCAAGGTTGACTTCACAAATAGATTGGTTCCAACTTCCGCAAAATACTATGGGTCGAGGGAGTCGTTGTGCCAGTTTACGATAGTGTCAAGAATTTAGGTCCAGTTACAAGGAACCAGTAGCAAACTTTTTGCGTCAGCAGGTTCCTTACGAAGGCTACGAAACTTCCTTCCAATTGCCACTATAATTGCGCTCGCAAAATCGCTTCTTCTTCCTGCCTTCGATTACGCCGATGTCAGCTATCCCGATCTCACTGAGGAGCAACTTGATAAGCTTGTGCGGCTCCAAAATTGTTGCATCCGATTTTTATAATAATATGGTCTACGCAAATATGATCACGTTTCAGATTTTCGTAAACAACTCAAGTGGCTTTTAACATTATTATATAATGTATTGTTTAATCATACAAATCCCTCCTAGCTCAAAGAACGATTCAAGTTCCTCCATGAGACACATGCGAGATGCCTGAGCTCATCCGGGAATTTGAGGTTGACAATGTCAATGCATTCTACTGATTATGCTGACAAGTCATTCACAGTTAAGGCTGTGCGCTTATGGAATGCATTGTTTTTACACATCAAACGGGTTAAAACCATGAACATCTTTAAAAGAATGGGAAAGATCATTACCTGTCATCGTGTACTCCATAAAAGGTCAACATTATATGCTCACTCGTCACGTTTTCCGTTCTTATTAGTGTGTACTATATACTTCATATACCTACCTATTTATTCATTATAGTTGCATATATTATTTCTATAATACGTTCCGCGAAATTATTTATTTATTTTATGTTAATACTATTTTTGTTCTTAATTTGATTTAATTTGTATAATTCATTTTGTACTTAATTTATCTTATAACTACACCATATTATTTTGCTTTCGTTACATTATTGTCCATCCTAAGGTTGCCGGGGGGCCTGTACAAAGTGACATCCTATTAGTGGAATCGCTTTGAAGCGAACCTTCAAAGGTCCGGGTAATAATAAATGTATGGGAAAGAAATTATTTATGGACATGTCACGTGTAAACAATAATATCACTTCTATACATTTCGGACATTTGAAGGTTCACTTCGAAGCGATTTCACTAGTAGAATGTCACTCTGTCTACAGGCCCTGTTTACGTACTACTTATTTGTCTTTACTGTAACTTTTTGGTGAAGAGTTATCTATCGATCTGTCATGGTTGAATTTGGCTCTAACGTAATACATAGGCGCCTTACGTACTGGTAGATGCTATTTTAATGTTATTATTTTAAGTGAAGACGAAGGGTGGGTATGGGGTCTCACCGAAACATTCGGGGCCCAAACCAACCTCACATACAGGTCGCTACACCTGCTGATTGACGGACGAGGCTCTGGCGCAGGCTTTCGTCTCGGGGTTGCTCCCGCAAGAGCCAATAGAAACCATACTGTGGACCCTTTCCACAATTTGGTTTATTTTGGCTTTTACGGCTTCCACGCAGTGGCTCCAAAGTGCAAGCTTTGAGTCAAACCGGAATTGTCGCGCGGATGAAGAAGAGACTTCAAGTGAAGTCGGTAACACAAACCATAATGTCTTTCGGGACAAAAATGTTTAGCGCCTAAAAGTAACTGCAGTGCTATTCTCTACGGTAGCTCGTCGACGAGCTCGTCGACGAGCTCGCAAAATGCTGCTTTTGATTTATATTTTATTTTAATTTTGATTTTAATTTATGATTTAGATTTAGATTTAGATTTCATCATCAATCTAATCTAAATCTAAATCTAACTCATAAATTAAAATCAAGATTAAAATAAAATATAAATCAAAAGCAGCATTTTGCGAGCTCGTCGACGAGCTACCGTAGAGAATAGCACTGCTGGACGGACTGGACCGAATGTATTATACTTTTGACTTTTTCTAGATTCAACTACAATTTGTAGGAATCTTAACATTTCTGCCAACCCCTGTAAAGTTACACTAACGCAACATGATTTATATATTATTTAGGTGCTCCTCGACTTGCCGCGCAGAAGTACCGTAAAGATACGACTTTAAACAGCCTCAAGAGAACTCACCAAACAATGGGCAAGAGTGAAGCACCGAAAAGAGGGACTGAAAGAGCTGTAGAAGACAAACCAGTTAAGCAGAATAAGATAGTGGAACCTCGCGACACAAAAGACATCAAACTACGTCACAATAAAAAAAAAAATAGTACATCCGATGAAAATGACGTTCGCAAAGAAATATCTCAAAACAAAATTAGTGCAGACCAAAGTATTAATAGTACCTCAAGCAACAAACTTAAATCGTTGTTTTGTGACACTTGTCAGAAATGTTTTAGACGTAAATATGGTTTAATAAAACATATTCGTACACACACGGGTGAGAAACCTTTTAAGTGTAATGTTTGCAAGAAATGTTTTAATCGAAAGAGTACCTTACGAAGTCATGTTCGTACACACACGGGTGAGAAACCTTTTAAGTGTAATGTTTGCAAGAAATGTTTCAATGAAAAGAGTAACTTAATAAGTCATGTTCGTACACACACGGGTGAGAAACCTTTTAAGTGTAATGTTTGCAAGAAATGTTTCAATCAAAAGAGTACCTTACGAAGTCATGTTCGTACACACACGGGTGAGAAACCTTTTAAGTGTAATGTTTGCAAGAAATCTTTCAATCAAAAGGGTAGCTTATTAAGTCATGTTCGTACACACACGGGTGAGAAACCTTTTAAGTGTAATGTTTGCAAGAAATGTTTCAATCAAAAGGGTAGCTTATTAAGTCATGTTCGTACACACACGGGTGAGAAACCTTATGTGTGTGATGTATGTAAGAAATGTTTCAATCGAAAGGGTAGCTTACTAAGTCATGTTCGTGCACACACGGGTGAGAAACCTTATGTGTGTGATGTATGTAAGAAATGTTTCAATCAAAAGAGTCACTTACTAAGTCATGTTCTTACACACACGGGTGAGAAACCTTATGTGTGTGATGTATGTAAGAAATGTTTCAATCAAAAGGGTAGCTTACTAAGTCATGTTCGTACACACACGGGTGAGAAACCTTTTAAGTGTAATGTTTGCAAGAAATGTTTCAATCAAAAGTTTCACTTACTAAGACATGTTCGTACACACACAGGTGAGAAACCTTACAAATGTAATGGATGTAAGAAATGTTTCAATGATAAAAATAACTTAAAAACGCACCTTCGGACACACACGGGTGAGAAACCTTTTAAGTGTAATGTTTGCAAGAAATGTTTCAATGAAAATAGTACCTTACGAAGTCATGTTCGTACACACACGGGTGAGAAACCTTATGTTTGTGATGTATGTAAGAAATGTTTTAATCGAAAGAGTCACTTACTAAGTCATGTTCGTACACACACGGGTGAGAAACCTTATGCGTGTAATGTTTGTAAGAAATGTTTTACTTTAAAGGTTACTTTAAATAGACATATTCGCACACACACGGGTGAGAAACCTTATGCGTGTAATGTTTGTAAGAAATGTTTTAGGTTAAAGGTTACTTTAAATAGACATATTCGTACACACACGGGTGAGAAGCCTTATGCGTGTAATGTTTGTAAGAATTTTTTCAGTTCAAAGCAATACTTAAATATACATATTCGTACACACACTGGTGAGAAGCCTTATGCGTGTAATGTTTGTAAGAAATGTTTCTCTAAGAAGAGTAATTTAGATAGACATATTCGTACACACACAGGTGGGAATTCTTATCAGTGTGACGTATGCAAGGCATGTTTCCGTGATAAGAGGACCTTAGGAGCACATATTCGTTTAAACACTCATTAAAAACTACAGTTGCTTTGGTTCGATTATTCCATTACAGTTGATTGGTCAAGGGATCGGGCTATGTAAATAAATAAGTGCTTGTTGTTTTGAGGTTATAAAATTACATTATCAAACAATTTACAAGTTACATAAACTGCGACGCACTCGCAGCCGACAATCCCGAGACTAGCGAGTGCATACGCAGTCGTCGTGCAGACAAACATGCCAACACTGCTTGTGTCCATGCAATGTGTTTTTAGCTTGGTCTGAATGTGTCTATGTATAATATGTATGTAACTACAAAAAATGTGTCTAAGTATGTTAATTTATTCGCATTCTAGAACCCATAATACAAGCTAGTTAAGCTATGCCCACTTTGGATCTGGATTGCGCTGTATAATGGCCTTTTTTTCGTGTGGGGATCCCCTCGGATTGCGTACTAATTGCTGACGGCAGCTCTGCCTACGCGGAAATTGCTATTTTTCGACATAAACGGTATCCTATTTTCTTCAGGTTTGAAATTATCTCTATGTCTAAGTTGAGCCTGCGAGAATCTGTTTAACGGTCTAGGCGTGCAGATGCAGCCGACAATTATTTTAGCAGTTATAATTCTAAAAGAATAGGTAGTGCTTTAGGACGTGGTTTTATCCCCAGATTATGTACATATCTCTCTTCCAAACACAATGGCCGCGTCCTGGCTGAGCGTCAGCCTCTCCTCAAGTCCTCGGTCGGCCAGGCGAGGACACTAAGGACGCTCAGGGTTCAGGACGTTGTCGGTTGGTGTCGATGCTCAAAGGCGCCTCAGAGGCTTGCCGCACTCTGTGTTCCTTGCTTGTTCGACGAACGAAGGAATCGTTTGCGTCATGTATAAAGAACAGGGTCTTGTATTGCGGGGGAAACAAATCGGTGATGTGTAGTAAATAATTTGAGTGTTTACAAATATTCTACAAGATTTGGAAAAATAGAATAGGACGGCACTTGTTTTTGTGTAAACGATGGGTCATAGTTACAGACTGCATAAGTTCTGTTGCATTTGAGTTTGTATTCATATAGTTTTAAGTAGGTTTTAAATAAATTTTGAAGTTTGTCCTCTCCATGTTGCTACTCTCAAATCTGTATACACTATAGGTATACCTATAGGCATTTGTTCAATAATTGTTTGCAATTTGATGTTAAATATTGTTTTAAATGTAAGTTTTGGCCACTTAACTATTTATGTATCTACTAACACATCGAGAACTTCTAGGTAATAAAAGTGTTACATTAAGGGATGCAGTTTTTTTATACGTCTCTTTCCATGTCCGTTTGGATTGAGGAGCCACTTCATATTCTGAAAGGAAACTCACCTCCCTATTTTAGTAGGAAAGCAGATACTTTTTTAGGCCAGATTCTGACATTCGTAGCATATACCAGGCCTCCGTCACTCGCTCAAGGCCGCGCGCTATATACCTAGCGCTCGCGTATCGCCGACGATACAAACAGGCAGAGGGCTGCCGAACGCCCGCCTGAGCGCTCGCATCGGACCGCACTGTACGTTTCCCGCGCTTAAGCTTCGAAATGCAGAAACCACGTAATTTTGTGCAGTGGATGGGTGTAAACAAAGGAAAATTTGTCGTTTTTTTCATTGCCGAGAGACGAAGAACACCTATTTAGTTCTTATCTATATGAATGTTGTCACCATTTATTTCTTTAAACATAAGTAGGTAATAAGCAGGTATGTAAATCGTAAATTAAAGGAGTTTTTTGAGTCAGTTATTATAAAAGTGTTGTTTTATAGGTAATTCTAGTACTGTAGTTACCTAGTACTTACGCAATAGGTAATGTCCGTTAATTTAAGATTTCTTTGATATTTTAGCTATGGTTAGGAATAAGCGTCTATATATAGGTATTTAAACTATCGTGGTCATTCACATTCTTATTAAAGTTATCGGGATATTTACCATTTTGTATATTAGGCATTGCGACAGCTTCAAAACAATACAACATGGTAAATATCCCGATAACTTTAATGTTAAAGTCTATATATAGGTATATCTACTGTAAATTATTTCGTATTTTATACCAATGGTTGAACAAACTGACAAAACAATTAATCTAAATGCATTAAAATTTGAAAAAATCTTATGAGAAAGCTGTATACAGTATACAGTAGGGCCTCCCTAATCCGGATAGGAAAAACAATATCCCTTCTGAATTATCGAGGTGTCCAGATTATAGTCGGTATGCAAATGGTATGCACTATTTTAATAATAACAAAATGCATTTTTAATTTGGGTTTCATTTACTTACATTTCTTTTTGTTTTTCGTGCACCGGGATTACGTAATGTTTGGCTAACAAAAAAAGCGGCCAAGTGCGAGTCGGACTCGCCCATGAAGGGTTCCGTAGCAGCAAGTAGCATAATATTTTTATTTTTACGATTTACGACCCATTTTACCACTTTGGAAGGATTTCTCGCGCAAACTATTCAGTTTAGAAAAAAATATATATTAGGAACCTCAATATCATTTTTGATGACCTATCCATAGATATAAATATATTTTGTTAGGGCTCCGTACCCAAAGGGGAAATACAGAACCCTATTACCAAGACTTCACCGTCTATCTGTCTGTCTGTCTGTCTGTCCGTCCATCCGTCCGTCCGTTTGTCACCAGGCTGTTTTTCATGAACCGTGATAATTAGTATACCTTGAACCGTGACATTAAATAATGTATTTATGTTGCCGCTATAATGTCATAATGAGTCGGCCTGGTAGCACCGTATTACAAATGTTAAAAACCGTTGATTTTCCGTCGCTTTGCTCCTGTTTTCCTTATGATTATTTGTTAAAATTATTTACGTGACTTAGTATATTTTCGACTATAGAATTTAATAACAGAGAATTCCGAGAAGGAAAAAAATATATAAATCATTATATAAGACTAAAACATATTATTTAATTATTTAATTATTTATTTAATAGGTTTATCCACAGCAAATGCATTACAAATTAGTATATAATACATGTTTAGCGAGTAATGTGGCTGATACATTTGCCAATTACGGATAACCAGCATGCGCAATATTAACATTGAAGAAAAGAAAAAAAAACCTATATTAGAACAGAGAATTAAATAGACAAAATAACATATCATACAGACTGAGTTTAGCAGAAATAAGTAAAATGAATTACATACCTACCATTGTTTACTTATTATACTGAGTAGGTATTCTATCTACTTTAATTTGGTGGTGACTATATTGTTATTATTGGAGGCTCGAAAGGTACTAAATATTTTATTTTTAAATCTATTTTTGGAATCATGGTATATGTCGATGTCAGGTGTGGACTTGGATATTGTATTAAGTTCTTTGCACAGCCGGTGCAGAGGAGAACTAGCCCCGATGTTCGATTTGAAGGTTGGTAAGTGGTACACATTGGAAATTGGATATCTTGGCATTTTACGGGGTACCTGAAGACTGATACGCGAAACCAATTCGCTGCAGTCCAACCTACCATTCGTTAACTTATGCAGGAATGCAAGACCCTGCACTACGCGTCGTTCACGCAATGTATGCATATTAAAGTGATTTAGTCGCTGTTGGTACGGGCATCTATGAGAGATTCCGCTGGAGTTATAGGCTAGGTTTCGTGTGAATGCACGTTGCAGACTTTCGACACGTTGAGAATGTACGGCATAATAAGGACTCCATATCATACTTCCATATTCCAATCGGCTACGGACTAACGTATTGTAGAGGGTTATTTTGGTTCGCGGTAACTGAAACTCTTTAGTGCAGCGCCTTACAAATCCGAGCATTTGTGCTGATTTTGTAACAATGCTATCCACGTGTTTTTTGAAGCTAACCTTACTATCTATGATGACACCTATATCACGGACTTCATTTACCTGATCTAATATAGTGTTGTTTATGTTATACGATGAGGTAAAGGGTTGTTTTTTCCTTGTTTATTTAATATGGAAACATTTTTTAACATTAAGTGACATGTTATTTGTATTACACCAGTCAACAATTCTATCTATGTCACTTTGCATAAGGAGCACGTTTGATTGACAAATAAAAAAACATGGTTGATTCGTAACATTCGTTTTATTACAATAATCACCATAGGTACAACCCTAGCACATTCTTACGATGGCGTCACTCGCACGGCGGGCAACACAGTCTCGACTCTATGAACGCGTCATTAAGGTACAATTCTCGTTCTGTGCAGCAGGTATTATTATTAAAATTTTGTAGGTGAATATAGACTAGGTATTTTCGCTTTTGTATGGGAGTGATGTATCTGTTACGTTAGTAACTATTTATTAATCTGTGGTATATACTATATTCTAAGTTAAATTGGCTCCTCAATCTAAACATCTGGATTGAGGAGGCACCCGGAACACGGAAAGTATTCGAGGAATAGTTTTGAAAACGTTGTATCCTCTAGTAGTAATTGTATATAATGTTATATTTCAATAGTAAGCATAAACATGTTTATACAATAATGAAACTACTTAATTTTAATAAGGAGGTGAGGATATACACGGACGGATCTAAAATGAAAACAGGGACAGGTGCGGGCACCTATTCCGCTGACTTAAATATTAATATATCAACAGCACGGCATGCACAACACAATTTTCCAAGCGGAATGCGTTGGTATAATCCAGGCCGCAGACGCGGTGTCTGCAAGAAAGATAGAGAATCAAGGCATTCGAATCCTAACGGACAGCACTGCAGTACTACACGCTCTACGCAGCAACACAATAAAATCAGGGCTAGTCCTGGAGTGCCACAAGAAAATGGAGGGTATATGTGAGTCAAACGAGATTACACTCCAATGGATCAAAGGACACAGCGGTTCCCTAGGCAACGACGCGGCCGATGAACTGGCCAGAAGGGGAGCCGAAATAGAGACCTACAGGGTGGAACCCGTAATACCAATATCGGCAAACCAGCAAAGATGCTGGTTGAGACACAGAACAAGGAAACTACACGCCGAAATGTGGGCGAAGACGAAGGAATGTCGCCAATCGAGAGAGGCAATGCCATCTCTAGACAGACGACTCTCTAAAAAACTGCTGCGCTTAAATAGGGCGGACCTACGGTTTGTAGTAGGGACCATAACAGGGCACAGTAATCTTAACAAACATTTGTATGTATAGGTCTAACGGACAGTCCATTGTGCCGGGCGTGCATGAGGACTGACGAAACACCGGCCCATGTTGTTATGAACTGCAGCGAGGTCGCGGAACAACGGGCACAACACCTGGGAACACCAAGCACACTGCGAGAGGCCTGCAGCAGACCCGGCAGCCTGGCCGCTTTTTGGAAGGAGCTTGGATGGTTGGAGTAGGGCAGTGGATACACTAACCACATCACGCAAAAAGGCCCAACTATAAGGGACCACATGCGGAAAATGAGCCCGCGTAAAGAAGAAGAAGAAGAACACTGTATGCAATATTAAATAGTAGTGCATTTAAGCGCGCCATGAGGCCATTTTGACTGCAAGAGGGTCATTCGTTTCCGATATTTGGGCAAGCATAGACATACTACGAACTGATTGAAACTGTGTCATTGCATTTCTGGTAAAAGTATAGGTAATAAAGAGATAAACTACATGTTGTACTGAGTACTTTTCATCACATTCCCAACATATAGTACCCACTAAAAATCTGAGTGAAGTACTGTTGATATTCAACAATATACACTCGGGTGCAATGAAATCGCACATGTGACCCTTTTTTGCAAAATATTAATTATTATTCCTTTAATAAGGAAATTCTATTATTTTTTAATATGGAATTAAAGCTTGTTTCAATACCTATTCAGTAATACCATATAAACCGTTATAAGTTTACCCTACTCCAAAAAAAAAATATCAACCCCAAGTTCAACTTTATTAAAAGATGTGGCAATTAATGATCAATTAAAAAAAAACATTTTACTGAAAATGTAATTATTAATAAGAAGTGTTACCCCCTCTGGCCCGAATTATCGCTCGACACTAGTTTTCCATTGACTCTATCAAGTGCTTGATAGAGTCTTGTGGGATAGCATCCCATTCCTACTTGAGCGCAGTTTGTAGCTCCAACACTGGGCAAATCTCTCGTAGGCCTTCTGTAGACCCGTCCTCATCCCTCATTACCATAAAGACACATCTTAGACTCGTCCGGGAACAGTACTGCTCTCCATTAGTCGACTGTCCAGTCCACATGTTCCTGTGCAAATCGAAGACGGGCCTGGCGGTGAGCTGGCGTCAATTTTAGGGCCGTTTGCTGGCCTATGCGCAGTCAGGCCGCCTTCAGCAAGTCTTCTTGAAACGTAGTGAATAAAACACTCACTATATACTAATCAAATATATTTCTCAATAGACACTGAGTAGGTAGGTAGTTAGCGGGGTTCTACACGACCGAATAGCTAGCACTCGTAATCACTGCCCTGTATAGCTGGCCGCCGATGCCGGTTGAGCAGTAGGTAGGTCCGGTGGTGAACAGCGGGGACTGTCGGTCCTGAACCGGATGACGGCTGGCTGATGCAGCTGTCTGGCAGGAGTGCGATGCAACTGCCTGGCAGTAGTTCTGTGCAGCTGTCTGGCAGGAGTTCTGTGCAGCAGACTGGCCCCAAGTCCGAGACCCCTGAAAGTAGCCTTGGTTTAATAACCGTAGGTACCGAGATATTATGTCGCTGCCACCTCCAGTGTTGCTAAGCGGGTTGAAGCTTACAGTGCAGATGAAGACGGGTGCACCGGCTACTGACGAAACGCAAAGACAGATAACATTTGAATAGACACTACTTATAACAAAATATACGCTTACACTGTTAATATTAAATGCAACACTCGCCCAATACGGGGATCCCACTTCAGGTAGATTACTATACGATTGAGATGTAAGTCGTTAGGTAGGCACTAACTTCGGAGCTACTGTACTCGATGAGCTCTCTAGAACCTACGTAGATAGGTGCTAGTTCTAGGTGACTTAGGTATTAGTTCTAGGTCGTACCGACTGACGCAGGTGATCTCCGGGAAGGGGTGCTTCGGGGACCACCTGCATCGGATCAGGAAGGAGCCAACGCCTGAGTGTCATCACTGCGACGTGAGTGAGGACTCGGCTGCAGACGCTGGCGGACTGCCCGGCGTGGGAGGCGCCGAGGCGTGACCTCGTGGCAGCCATCGGGGTGGGAGTCCTCTCGCTCGGCAGCATGATTGCGGCAATGGTGCGAAGCGCGAGCGCGTGGGCCGCCGCCACCTCCTTCTCGCGAAGGAGATTGCGGAGCGCGCCCGGGAGAGATTTAGAACTCTCCCGGCTCGCCGAGCCCGCAACTTGCTCGCCGCGCGTCGCAGGCGACTCAGGCGCCGGAGGTCGCTTAACGACCTCCGTCCTCCATGAGCGCAGGCCTGGGGGTGGCGGGTGAGGCCGCCTGGCACCCCAGCAGAAGCAGGCCGGGACGGGGGGGCGACCC